>CM038676.1:455032420-455632420 GCA_021605205.1 Aegilops longissima
GCCTGGCTCGTGCCACGTGTTTGTACTTTAGCGCCGGTTCGTGACGAACTGGTACTAAAGGGGGGTGGACCTTTAGTCCCCACTCTTTAGTGCCGGTTGGCAAACCGGTACTAAAGGCCGTCGCGAACCGGCACTAAAGGCCGTCACGAACCGGCACTAAAGGCCTGTTTTGCACTAGTGTATGTACGTACACGTTCGCGACCAGAATGATAACGCTACATACGCTTCGACCAGGTGGGTCCCGACTATCAAGCACTTCCTTGCCTACGAAGATGTAGTTGGTGGGTCCCAGCATTCAGGGGGGCGAATCATTTTTTTTTCGGATGCACTTCCTTGCGTGCGAAGATGTAGCTAGTGGGTCCCAGCAGTCAGGGGGAAATGTTTTTTTCACGAAATACGGTGGCCCGTCCGGTGGGTCCCCGCTGTCAGGAGGAGGAATAATCATTTTGCGCGTAATAAGGAGGCACTTCCTTGCTGCGGCCGTGGACCCAGTTGTCAGCCTCTCCACGTACAGTCCACGTCCGATGGAAGCCGTTCCTTGATCACGTTGACCACGCCACGCCGAGAGCACCAGGGCGGTGGACGACAGTGAGGCCTAGGAAGGGGACGACGCGGAGCCGGGGAAGACGCGGCAGTGGAAGCTCGCGCGAAGAGGAGTACAAGGGTTCACTGGTTCGGCTGCGGTGTGAGTGAGTGGAGGGATGGCCTGGCTAGCAGTGGGAGTAGTAGGGGCGGTGAGGCCTCCGCGGCAGCACAGCCGGCCACGGGAGGCAGGAGCACGAGGCACGACCGGTGCTGGTTTGGGCAGCTGGAGCAAGAAGACCAGAGGTTGAAGAAGCACTACGGCCGTTGGATGGACATCGTACGGTCACTGGAGCTAGAATCGTGCATATTGACTAAGTTGACAAAGCCCTTCGTCCCCGTCAACTTAGTAGGCCCACAAGTCAGCCTGCCACTATACTGGGTCCCAGCTAACAGGGGTTGTATTCTTTTTTTTGTGCGTAATAAGGAGGCACTTCCTTGCGTGCGAAGATATAGCTGGTGGGTCCAAGCTGTTAGCGGCGGTAACGTTTTTTTCGCGAAATACAGAGGCCCTTTCATTGGGTCCTAGATGTCAAGTGGAGGAATCATTATTTTGCGCGTAATAAGGAGGCATTTCCTTGCGTGCGGTCATGGACCCAGCTGTCAGCCTCTCCACGTACAGTCCACTTCAGATGCATGTCGGTCGTTGACCACATTGACCAGGCAGTGCCGAGAGCACCAGGGCGGTGGACGACGGTGAGGCCTAGGAAGGGAACGACACGGAGGCAGGGAAGACTCGGCAGTTGTTTCCCACGCAGAGGGGAGTACAACTGTACGAGGGTTTACTGGTTCATCTGCCGTCGCCGGAGAATAACATCAGGTGTGGGTGAGTAGAGGGATGGCTAGGCTAGCGATGGGAGTACAGTGGGGCGGTGAGGGCTGCGTGGCAGCACAGCCGGCATGAGGAGGAGAGAAGCGAGTAGTCCGCCGGTGCTTGTTTGAGTAATTTGGAGCAGGAAGAGCAGAGATTGAAGAAGCACGACGGCCGTTGGATGGACATCCAACAGTCACTGCTTGTGCATCAACCTTCTTTTAGGAAAGCCTCAAATCTGTGGAAAACATCATACATCCCATCTGCCATTATTTCTAATAATTTACAACCTATTTGCTAATCCTTAAGGTTTTTTTGGACCCCACATTCTTTTTGTTAGCATTACAGCCCATATTCTGGCCACGGTTAAAAAATTATACGAAATTTTGCATATTTCGGTGCGGTCCGAACTGTTTTTAATCCCGAAATTTCGAGTCACATTCAAACTAATTTTAAAAGTAAATGTATATCAATATAAAATCCAACAAATTGTCCACGCTTAAAAATAAATGCAATATAAATCTTGAAATGGAAAAAAAGAAATTTGAAACTAATTGCCGGTTTGATGTGTTTTAAAAATGCACAACCCATTTCTCATTACTGATAGGTCATTTTCTCGGTCAGCCGAATGAAGCTCTCCTCTTCTTGAAAGATTTACAGCCCAACAAGCCTGACAAAGCGACTTATTTGGCAAATCACAAAAAATTGGGGTGTGGCCGTGGACCCAATTGTCAACCTCTCCACGTATAGTACTCTTCCGATGGAAGTCGGTCGTTGACCACATTGAATATGCCGCGCCGAGAGCACCAAGGCGGTGGACGACGGTGAGGCCTAGGAAGGGGACGACGCGGAGTCGGGGAAGACACGGCAGTGGATGCCCACGCGGAGAGGAGTACGAGGGTTCACTGGTTCGGCTGTGGCGTGAGGCTGCCGCCGCCGTAGAATAACAGGGGGGTGTCGGTGAGTGGAGGGATGGCCTGGCCAGCGGTGGGAGTAGTATGGGGGCAGTGAGGCCTCCGTGGCAGCACAGCCGGCCACGGAAGCAGGAGCAGGCGGCATGACCAACGCTGCTTTGGGCGGCTGGAGCAAGAAGACCAGAGGTTGAAGAAGCACTATGGCTGTTGGATGGACATCGTACGGTCACTGGAGCTAGAATCGTTCATATTGACTAAATTGACAAAGCCCTCCATCCCCGTCAACTTAGTAGGCCCACAAGTCAGCCACCCACTATGGTGGGTCCCAGCTAGCAGGGTGGTATTCATTTTTTTGTGCGTAATAAGGAGGCACTTCCTTGCGTGTGAAGATATAGCTGGTGGGTCTGACCTGTCAGCGGGGGGAACATTTTTTCGTGAAATACAGAAGCCCTTCCCATGTACAGTCCACGTACAGTGAGTAATAAGGAGGAACTTTCCTTGCGTGCGACCATGGACCTCGTGGGTCCCAGCCATCAGGCTCTCCACGTACAGTCCTCTTCCGATGACTCTCGTATGTTGACCATGCCGCGCCGAGCGCACCGAGGAGGTGGACGACGGCGAGGCCCCAGACTGGAACGACCCGGAGATGGGGAAGACGCAGCAGTGGAGTCGTAGACGGAGAGGAGTGGGAAACTTGACTGGTTCGGGTGCGGGGTGGGCCTACACTCGGCAGAGAATAACAGACGTCGGAGTGGAGGGATGGCCTGGCGTCGGCGGGTAGCGCGTTTTCTTGAGGAGCGCAAAACAACGCCGCCGGACGCCGGAGGCTGGAGCAGGCAGTCCCGGCAGCGCTGAGGGAAGAAGACGAGAGATTGAAGAAGAATGCCGGCCGTTGGATGTAAATCCAACGCCTTCTTAGGCTTCGACCTACTGGCCCACATGTCAGCCAGTCCATTTGTTTTTTTAGTCCATTTGGTGGGCTGGATGAAACGATGATGTAGCATCTATGCAGCCCGTTTATATATATGGTAGAATTTAAAGCCCATTTGCATTTTTCTCAAAATCCGTGGACTTGCTGGGCTGGTCGAAAATATCATGTTGGGCTAGACGGAGAAATGTTATAAAAACATAAACACATGATTGCACATCTATTACTGCATTGGTAGTAAAATCTTTGCAAGCTTACGTACGCAATCACTAGGAGTTAACTTGCCAAATTATATATAAACAATTATTATTATTATTATTATTATTATTATTATTATTATTATTATTTTGTAAGAATTTTCAACTTACGAAACAAAATATCATTTAAATTTGATGAGTTAATAGTACGTGGGGTATTATTATTTTTTAGGCTAGACGTGGGACAGTTGAGTTGGTTCTAGGGAAAAGTACTGGGAGAAAACTCAGTTTACATCTAAAAAGAAAGTGGGAGAAAATTCAGATATAGGATTAATGAAAACAAAAAATAAAGGAAGTGGGAAGGTCTATAAAATGGTTGTACGAACGACAGGTTTAACGGAAACTTATGTTGTTTCTAATATATATATATATATATATATATATATATATATATATATATATATATATATATGTAATAAAAAAGATAAATATATAGGTTCAGTTTTGCATTCTTATAGAAAACAGGTTCAGTTTTGCGTTCTTATAGAAAAATAGAACTGAGTTGTGTGTTGTCTTGAAAAAACAAACAGAACTTGGGCTGCTGATGTTATAGACAAGCTAGGTTGGGAGGCCCAGAGGCCGCTTGATACCTGCTGGATCCAAAAAATGTTGAAACATGTCATGGGCTGCCCATGTTAAACAACAAAAGCTAGGCCATGGACCTGGTGGGCCCGGGACTGTCAGCCTCTCGACGAACAGTTGTCTCCCGATTCCTGTTGTTTTGCTGAACATCTTGGGAACGACAGACGGCGGCGCCGCGGCTAGAGCACCAAGGCGGAGGACGACATCGAGACCTCGGACCGAACGAACCGAAGTAGGGGAAGACGCAGGCGGAGGGGAGTACGAGGGTTGACTTGTTCGGGTGCAAGGTGGGCCGGTGGAGCTGCCGCCGCCGGACAATGTGTGGTAGTAGAGGGATGGCCTGGCCAACGCCATAGGCTATGATGGCCAGCCGATGTATAGGAAGAGGACGAAAGATTGAACAAAATAAAGAAATACAAATGGATATGTGGTTGGTCCCATACGTCTGTGTACGAGACCTGCTGGGTCCACCTGAGGAGGGGAATATGTTGGGAGGAAGGAGATTCAAAGCATGGCAGCTGAGTGAACTAGTTTTTTTAACGGACAAGTGAACTAGTTACATACATAAGCAAATAGCCACTAAAAAAGCAAACTGGTTAATGGGTTCTTAAAAGAAATATTTCGGACAAAACAGATAATTATGACACATAGGCTAATGCATGAAACACTCAGATGATAAAGGTGCTTATAAACAGATAAAGTACAACATCTAGACCTTCCTGGCACGCTTGATCATGACATTGCGGCTGTCCGTGTACTCGTCGGTTACGGGAAGCAGACACGCCCTCATGTCCAAGATATGCCTGTACATGTCGTAGCATGCGCATGCGTCCTTGGCCCCATAGGTTATGTAGGCTAGATTCAGAGGTACCTCCCACGTGTTCAGGTCCTTGGTATCGCTGTCTTCTTTCATGTTGGCGTATCAGGGGTCGATGATGGTCTCGGCGAGGTCAACCACGAAGTCCTTCTCCTGCCCGTTGCTGATGATCTTGTATTGCTTCTGGATGTCGACAAGCTTGTTGCACCGGATGGACAAATCGTCGCGTTCTTCCTTCTCTCCACCATAGCGAAGGTGCAGTCGGCGCTGCCGATGAAACGGGTGAATGCTCCAGAACCTCTGATGGCCCTTCAGAAGTGGTGGATGAGAACCTCGTCCCGCACACATACCTGGGCGACGGCGATCCGCTGGTCCCCGTCAGGAGACAAATGGATGGGCACAAGGTCTAGTCCTGCAACCTTGTGCTTTCTCGTCCTGTAGGTACTGCTTGAACTTGGCGAGGCAGAGCTTCACCGAGTCCGGATCATTGGTGTACATCACATTCAACTTGGTGCAGCCATAGGACTCGACGACGAACTCAAAGGGGAACCCCTTGCTGAAGTCCATATCCAGCAGGCTCACCCCTCGGATCTCCATTGGAGTCTTTTCAAGTGAACGGGTGTGTAGGCGGCGACAGCAGTACGTTTTTCAGCTCTTGGGGAACTGGATTCAACAGAAAACTGAGTGTGTACAGGCGACAACAGTTACTACCCTCCTCGTCTGCTGCACGCCCGGCATAAGATGCACCTCGGCGCATTCAAACTCCTCCATTAAGAAACCTACTCCGCCACACGCCGGTTCACGAGCTGGTCTCAGATTGGTCTTGTAATAACAGGAGTTAGTGGTCACTTTACTTAAATTTAATTAGATTTAATAGAAATTTATATTTAAAACAAGCAATGCATTGGCTCGTTCTATCAGTGCCACAGGATCAACATGCACAACAATTAGAATTATTATTCTCAGGACGCACACGATCATCACATTTGTCGCACTATCACAAAGATAATACTACCAAGTTTGAACTATTTGTTATGGTTGTTGTCCTCTGCATCATCATGCCGTGTTTCCCAGCTTGCAAGATTCAGAACCAACAAATAAGATCCAAATAATAAGTGCAACAAAGATGCCTACACATCTCATTGATTCCCAGCTTGCAAGATTCAGAACCAACAAATAAGGTCCAAATAATAAGTACAACAAAGATGCCTACACATCTCACCCAGCTTGCAAGATTCAGAACCAACAAATAAGATTCAAACAATAAGTACAACAAAGATGCCTACACATCTCATTGATTCCCAGCTTACAAGATTCAGAACCAACCCATGAGAGCCTTTTGATAAAGTGAATATCGGGATTAAATCCATCTTGGCTGGCCATGTCATACAATCGAAGAACTTGGCGAATGCTCTTGACCGTCACAACATCTGTAGTTGAGTATTCCTGTTTGCACATCACAAACAAGAAGAGCATGATTTCACTTTAATAGTGGCCTCCTTGAACTCAACCTGCAGCTCCACTCGGATGAGGCCTGCCTGGAGTTCTATGATTCAATTCATGCGCCTTTTTCTGCAGTTCACCTGAAATGAAGCAAAGATTGCATCATTCAGCTAGCAAGAAGTACTTGCTCTCGTGAGCTGGCAGGTTCTTCTTTAGTAGTTGCACTAAAATTGAGGAACATTAAGGTTGGCTGTCCGGCTCATGTAAGGTGCAACTATAATTTTCTTATCCTTTTGTGCAGTCCATTGTGGTGACAATGACGGCTCATCTTGCAAAGGCTAATAAAATGTTGCATGAGATTACCAGCAGAACTTGACGGAGATTTTGGAAACTCCAATCACCATTTTGTGCAGTTCCACCAAAATTGAGAGATGTTGCCCACTTGAAATTTTAGTTGAACTGCACAAGACACTCATTCAAAAAAAAGTGTTTTGTGCAGTTCACCAAAAGGTCACAATAGCAACAAGGTGAAATGGATATCCCTATCTGCACAAAAAGATATAATGTAAACGGTTGCTGGTCAATAAGAATATACGAAACATATATTAAATAAAAAGTAAGCATCTTAATTATGTTCATGGCAATCACGCAAGGACAGTAGAAATTTTAAAATGTCAGCAATGCTTCATGTTACCAGAAGCATTACGATCAACAATGAAATTCCTCAAATATGGGATTACTTTAATGGTGGCATTGCTTATTTACCAGATACAGTAAATCAACAACAGCTAAAGAGTTGGTTTAAGGGCATGGGACCATGGGGACACCAGGACACTCAGAAGCGTAAAGGAGCAACTTACTTATCATCTTTGGGAAAACAGCAGGAGTGCCATTTGTAACACGTTTAATTGCATCTTATCTTTGGAGGCATTAGATTAACAATAACACTGGTTAGACATGTCCCTAAGGTAACAGTGTGATCGCTTCATTTTACATGCGCCCTTACATTAACAATAGCAAAAGGTTGGTATAAGGACATGCGACAGTGGACGCATCAGCACAATGTACCTACAAGGAGGCATAAAGTGGTGATGCCGAGATTGTTCATGCTATGTGAGGGCAGCAAATCTAATCCTGGAGACCTTTTACTATGCGAGTGCAGCAAACCTAATCCTGGAGACCTTGTACTATGTGAGGGTAGCAAATCTAATCCTGGAGACCTTTTACTATGTGAGGGCAGTAAATCTAATCCTGGAGACCTTTTACTATGTGAGGGCAACAAATCTAATCCTGAGACCTTTTACTATGTGAATGCAACAATTGTAATCCTGGAGACCTTTTACTATGTGAGGGCAACAAATCTAATCCTAGACATACTCTGTTGACTTGTCCACCAGCCGCCACTTTCTATCTTTTTTTCAACCAATAATAGATCTGTTCCTTATCCAGTTTGTACTGCGTTTTCCCATTATTTCCCTTTTCAACCAAGAGACCGGTTGGGTATCCGGTCTCTACTACTTTCACCATATTATTTCCTCTTTGAATCAAGTCCTAGATTCATGCTACAACTTTCCCCCCTTTCTTCATTGTTTGAACAAAGCCCTAGATTCGAATGCATGAAGTAGCTTTACCTCTAATAATACTAAAAATTTAGGTGGCTTTGGAAGAGCTGATGGGAGTAGAAAAAGATGCACATGCAGACACGTGGGGAGCTGGGGCAGTAGAGCAAGGCCGCTTTCGAAGAACTTATACCTGAGGGTCGTCAGGATGTCGACGGCGGCAGGTCGGATCTGCGGACAATACGGCAGGGAGGAAGAAGGGTCGGAGGACCTCCCGAGCCGGCGCTGTGTCGGAGAGAACGACACATGCAGAGGATCGGGCCCCTCCGGCAGCTGTGGGTTTCCTCCCTTGCCGGCGATGACCGCGTGAACGATGCACCTAGTCCTCTACACACACCAGCCGAAGGGATCCGACCGGATCTGTGACCAGCGGTGAGCAGAGAAAATTTCACTACCGCTGTCTTGTTTATATCTGGAGAGGATGAGAGAATGAAGAGAGCAACCCTAGTCGGCCCCTGCGTACATATATAGTGGAGTGATTATCTTTTTCTCTCCACAACAAGCGTTTCAATTTGTGTATGTGGCATTAAAGGAGAAACTCTCTATTTAAGGTGACTACCTGTACGACTCCTACTTACTACTACTAGTAGTAGTATTATTCACTTGTGCTCCCCGGCCCTCCATTCATTGAACAACCCCACGAGTGAATAAACATACAGTACTAGTATTTATATAGAACGAACAAGCTCGAACTATTTTTGCGTAGTTAAAAGTTAAGGGCGGGCCTTTTCCCGGGCAGTACGCGCGGCCGTTTTCGCGTAGGCGGTTTGACAGAGAGGCGAGGAGGGTGAGGGAGCAGCGGATTCAACTTACTTACTGCTGGAAAGGTCGGTCTGTGCGATTTGACGGTGCATTACTGTTTGGATCCATGTGTTAGAGTTCTCTTTTGAAGAAGTCGCAGCAAGCCGGCAAGCGCAAACTCCGGGGTCAGTCTGGCGAGTTGTCTGTCGGCTTATCAGATGAGTCAGCCACCTTAAGCCAACGAAATGAGGTGCCTTTTAGTCCAACTTCATCTCTTCCACGAGCCGGACTCATTAGGCAACCACTTAACTCCTCTGATTCAAATTATCAGGAGTCACCACCATCATCTGGGGATTCATTCGTCACCCAACTACTGACTTTCCGCATTAAGCACGTGTGAATACTTTAGAATATTTTTCATTGCTTATTGCAACATCTTACTGACTGGAAAAATTACTTGTATTTGTATCAAGGCCAAAGTTGTCGCCAGGAAAAAGGTCAGCGAGTCATCCGTTACCCCTACTACCTCTGGCGCTCAAGACCCGCCGCAGGATAACCCGGAAGATCTGGCTACTCATGCGAGCGTGGACAACCCGGATCATGAACCAAAGACGGTCCATGAGCCGATACTTATTGATAATCCGCCAGTGGTAGAAGAGGTGGTTAATACATGTGAGCAGACCAGGCCCGATGAGCCGGAGCATGTTCATCTGCCAAGCCCTACCCCTGCTTCCAGCCCTCACCCAGAAGCTGAAGACGTCAATCGGATGGAGGTTGGCACATAGGTGACCATTACTGGGGCGGGACAGAGTGCTCCTGGAACCTCAAGCGCTTTAGCCAAGATTCTGGCCAAAGATGAGCCGGCCCCGCTGGATAAGGGGAAGACCAAACTGGAACCCTTCGGCTTAGAAAATATAAGCGTTGAAGAGCTGCACCAGGGGTTTGTGACCCGACTGTCTGAGAGCCGGGATGCTGAGATAGGCATGGTTAACATGCTGAGGAAAAAATATGAGGTGTGACATGATCCCTTTTTCCAATACTATATATATATATATATATATATATATATATATATATATATATATATATATATATATATATATATATATATATATATATATATATATATACTTATGTAGCCCCAAGTCTTAGACATAGGATTTTGACAAGCCTGCTGTATCCCCCAAGGGCCAGGTTGTTATGAAAATAACAAGTCGGTTCTTTGGAGATATGTCATGTAAATTGAAAAGAGTTACATATAGCCCCCAAGGGCCGACTCATCTTTGTGAGAGAGTCGGGTCTTCAAAATATTTGTTGCAGCTATTGAACTAAAGGAAAAACACCGTGTACCCCCAAGGGTCGTCTCATCTCCATGACATGAGTCGGGTCTTGTCTTTATATCCTTTTTTTGAACGACTTGCATTAGCCCCCAAGTGCCATGTAGGTTGCTTGCAGCTGCTTGGGACTTAAGTATAGAAGAAGTTTTTCCTCTTGTAGCCCTCCAGGGCTGGGTCACGCAATTTGTGACGACTTGGGATTTAAATGACTTTGTTGATGATCATATCTCTAAATTGCAGGATATACTGAATGTTGCCGAGTCAAAATTGGCCAGCTTGAAAAAGGAGCTTGAAGTGGAACAAGCCTTGCGTGTAAAGGTAGAATCAAGCCTGCAAGGAATCCAGCAACCCGCCACAGAAGAAATGGAGAAGGTCAAGGCCAGCTTTGAAACTAAAGAGCCACCTTTGAGACGAAAAGGCCGCCTAGATCAAATGTGCGGAAAAGGCTGAAAGTCGGCTGGCAGCTGAAACCCAAGAGTTGCAAGGCCTGAAAAATCATATCACAAATATGGATGTAGCCATCTTTGGTAAGTTGCCAGTTCAAAATTTTCTTGATAAGCCATCTGCCAACTTCCGGGTTAAAGCTGAATTAATAGTGTGGCTTTGTAACCCTTATGTTTTTTGATCTTTCAGGCGTCTAGGTGTCCTTGGTGAAGCTGAAAGCCATATACACCTTCCTGGAATAACTATATACATGAAGTTTGTACAGCATCATGGCTGTGAAGGGTGGGAAAGAGCCGCCAAAGTTTATAAAGGACGTGCTTAAGTAGTTGTCAACAATCCCCAAGCAGATTGAAGAATGGAAAAGATTAGTCACCTGAGCTGGTACTATGATGTCCCTTGGTCATGCCAAGGCTTATTTGCCAGGGATGGAGCCGGTTGAAATGTCTGGTGGGTTTCCCAAATTTAATCTTGATGGCAGTCAATTTTCATCATTAGATTATGCTCGTTGCGTGAAGGAAACTCGCATCCTTGCGAGTCAATTAGCTGGAGAATTGGACCTAAGCAAGTATTAACCAGTGTATGACGATGGGAACACACGGGTCAGCCCGCCAACATTTGAGCCATTTGACTTAACTCCCGCATGTCATAAGCATATTTTTGCTCCTAATGTTGATCCGTCAGTTATCATTCAACACGAGCAATTTTCCAACAATTAACTACCATCAAATTCGATCTGGACAACCTTCAGATGCGCGAAGAAGAAGAGCCGGCGTGGGATAACCCGAAAGCATAGAACGCCGGAGATCGCCAAAAAGGTGTCAACCCAGAGGGTGCAGGAGCCTGATACGTCTCCAATGTATCTATAATTTTTTATTGATCCATGCTATTATATTATCATTCCTGGATGTTTTACAATCATTTTATAAAAACTTTATATCATTTTTTGGGACTAACGTATTGACATAGTGCCTAGTGCCAGTTGTTGCCTTTTGCTTGTTTTTTTTACTTCACAGAATATCAGTACCAAACGGAGTCCAAACACAGTGAAACTTTTTGGATATTTTCTTTGGACCAGAAGACACCTTGGGGGCCAAGAAAGCACCAGAGAGGATCCTGTCGTGGACTTAACACAGCAGATGCCCTAGCAAAAGGACTTAGGTGTGGAGCCATCGCAACTAGGTTAACTTGAAGGGGTTAAACGAGACAAAGGACATAGAGAGTTTACCCAGGTTCGGCCCCTCTCAATGAGCTAAAAGCCTACTCCTTCTTTAGGTTGTATTGCTCGGGTTTCGATTACCAGGAATCGAATACGCTTGACCTAGTTCTCGATGAGTTGTTTCTTGAGTTAACCTGCCGGCAGGTCACCCCTTTATGTACAGGTTGATGCCCGGCGGTTTACAGAGTCCGGCCGGTTCACACAAACGTGACCGGCTCAGTTTCTACCAAGCTTGCCTTACAATACAAGTTAAACATATGCCGGCTCATCCCTTTAGGCCTTAAGTCGCCTCTGGGTCTTGGGCCTTCAATAAGCTTGCTTCATGAACCGCCATCTTCATAACTTCTTGGGCCTTGTTGCGCTTCTTCATCTTTAAGCCGCCAGCAGCATGACTCGGCCCCTCCTGGGCGGGTCATATCCAATAGTCATATCCCCAACATTTGGCCCCAGGTTGATTTGAACTTGTTCACATCAATCTTCACTTCTTGACTTAGCTGAATCTCCCTTTACCAATTCTTCACCAGTTCATTGTAACCCGCCATGACGTCATATCTCAGAATCACGTTAACCCGCCATGACATCATTGCGTATTAAATTCACACAAAACCTAGGGCATCTCAATAAATCTTTATCTTAATGGACCTCCCAAGAATCAAGGCGTCCATATAGCCATAAAACCATTTTTTCGGCCTCCTCGATTCCCTCACATGCCATCTATCCACTTCCTTATAAATAGGGACAGGGGTCCCCTGTTCTCACTTTACCCCCGCCTCTGCATCTTCTTCCTCGCGACGCCTCTGCAGACCCGAGCTCTGCTGCCGCCGTCTTCCTCCAGCATCCTCAACTCCGGCCGCTGCATCGACCTGAACGGACCAGAGAACTGCGGCGTGCCTCCGCTGTTCATCAGCGTCAGCAATCATCCACTTTTCCTTGTAGCAGATCTGCATTAGGGTTTTCACCGTTCATCGGTGTTCTTCGCCGTTCTTCATTTTCCTCCCTAGATTGCGTAGTTTGATCTGAATAAGATACTGAAGTTGCGCGGTAACAGTTTACCACCCCTTTTCAATCACCGGGGATGTTTTTTCTGTATAAGATCCCATTTGAGCATATGAGTTCCTCCGCTGCCGCGACCTTAGGTTTAAAATTTATTTTCTTTTTCTGAACTGCTGCTGATCCAAAAACATAGAACCAATCTGCGAAACCTGTTTGTCCATCACTTAGCAAAAAATTCACTTATAGATCTGCCATACTGATACGTGCGGGCAGCTTATACGATAATCTGTAACCTGCCATATAGCATTAGTCCCCTTGTTAAGCAGCCAGTATATGTTCACAATATGCATAACACGGCCTTGTCTTCCGGTTTAACCATGTTGACCTTTATAGCACGTGTTCTTCTGCTTATGAACCGATCTTGCATGACACAATTACTTTTTGATCACTGGTCGGCTTAATAGCACAACCTTAAACCGGCAATATCTTTCTTTTTAGGCTTTCATCAACAAAATGACCAAAACTGTTACCTCATGCAACTGGGTCGCCTCCCGGGTTACCGAGCAGGCGTTGAATGAGCATGTCCAAGTGGGCATCTTAGCTGTAAAAGACGTCATCCATTGGAGGGCCCCAGGAGCAGAGACCACTCCTGACCCCAAATAAGGTGAAGTCATTGTCTTTACTGACCATATGCTTCGGGGGTTTACCCCACCCGGCTCAAAATTCTTTCGTGATGTGCTGCATTTCTTCAAGCTTCATCCTCAAGACATCAGGCCCAATTATTTTTCAAACATCTACGATTTTCAAGTGTTTTGCGAAGTATACCTTCAACAGGAGCCCACTGTGGTACTGTTTAGGGAATTTTATTACTTAAACCGCCAGACCGAATTCACAGACGGCCCCAGCCAGTAACTAGGCTGCATTTCAATTCAGAGGCGGAAAGAAGCCACTTTTCCTGCCTCCGCACTCCCCAATCATACTAAAGACTGGAATCAGACTTGGTTTTATTGCAAAGATACATCTCCAGAAGGTGAACATCCTCTGCCGGGTTATCGTGCAAGCCGACTTCGCAACAGACATCATCTCCCAGAATGGATGAGCACAGAAGAATGGGCCAAATATATGCCCATATTTTCAAAGATCAAAGCCTTGATGGCCAACGGTTTAACTGGAGTCGATCTGGTTCGTTGCTGGGTCGCATGGAGAATTTTGCCTTTAAACCGCCGATCCGGCTTAATGTGTGAGTACACCGGCGATATCAAAGATCCGCTGCGTTACTCTCCAATCCATATGGATGATAAATCAATCAATGATATGACAAAGACTCTGCTCTATGAGAGTCTAGAGACTTGCAGCAAAGTGGGACTGATCCCCTTCTGCGCCCTCAACAAGCCGCCGGCTGTAAGTATCTTTCGAGCAACTTTCACTAACTCATTATTTATCAATCTGCCTTCTCATTATTACTTGAATCTCTGCAGGCTGACTCCCCTTTCTGGAGCAGAAAACTTCAGGATAAGCCGGCCAAGAAGATCAGGACAAAGAATAAGGCTCCCAAAAAGCCTTCCAAGAAGAAAACAAACACCATAGAGCTATTTTATTTGAATGACGACGAGTCAGAGGTAGAACTTGACTCCCTTGGCTCTTTCTTTATACACCTTATTGATGCTGAAAAGTCTCAGGATGACGCGGAAGGAAGTCAAGTGGATGTTGAAGAGGTAACTATCCTTTCCTCCGACTGCGAACCTCTGACAAGACAGAAAGTTCATCAAGCGGGCCAGAAAGTAAGGTTTTATCACCCTTTAGCTTACTTGGATCCCAACTTTATTTTGAAGAAACAGCAGCATGAAGTTTGCCGCACAACCCGGAATAGTGGAGGTCGAGAACTTTCCTCCGGTTTACCCAATACGCCGGCTCCTCGGAAACGCCGGAAAGAGGTACCACAGAACCCAATTTATTTTTATCCAAAAGCGGGCCTTATACGCCAACCACTTAATTCGTCCGACTCAAATTATCAGGGAACTCCTCACTCTTCATCTGGTGACTTCACTGGGACTCAGGTCCTCTTTTCAAAATCGTACCTGCATGAGAACTTTAAGCTTGTTTGCTTCAGCACTTACTCAATTAAAATATTAATCGCGTCATGTGTTTTTATTTCAGTGCCATGGCCAAGCACAACAAGAAGCCAAAAATGAATAAACCGGTTGAAGATCCCAAAACTGCTGACCCGGAGAAACAGACAATATCTGAATCTTTGCATCAAACCTCCGAGATAGCTACTGATGATCCGCCACCAGAGGAGCACCATGTCACCATGGACTCCATGGATGTTAACTCGGCTCATGCTAAGCCGCCCAGTCCCGCCCAGCCGACTCAAGAAGCTGAAGACGTAATAGTTACTGGGATGGTGTCAGATTCGGTGTTCCGCAGACCCTTGAGAGGTTCGAACTCTGGGGTGCGTGCGAAGAACTCGTCCTCCCCAATCTGCCTGCTCACCGGTCGCATGGCCTAGCTTGATGAATCTGATGGACAAGGTACACATCAGTTTATCCTTGTTCGGGCCACCTTGCGGTGTAATACCCTACTCCAACTTTGTGGTGGATTGCCTCGAGGGGTTGAGGATGAACTAGTATAGTGGTGGAACAGCCTCAGGAGGTGAGGGGTTCTTGTGCTCGATGAGCTGGTGGGTTAGAGGGTGGCCTGAATGATCCTTCCCCCTCTATGGTGGTGGCTAAGTCTTATTTATAGTGTCTTGGCCCTCTTCCCAAATGTAGGCGGGAAGGGATCCCACAATGGCCAAATTCAAAGGGAGACAACTAGTACAAGTTATCCTGACAAAAGTAGTCTTCGCCTGCAAAGCATCTGGTGGTGACGCCGCGGTGGGCTCCGCGATGACCTCTGTCCTGCCGTCCTGGCGGTCTTGGTCTTGTTGCACCGAAATGGAAACCTTTGCTTCATTCCTCGGGACTCCGCGCCTCCGCTTGCCTCCTTAGCACCAAAGAGGAAACTGGTACACTCCGCCTGCTGGCGCCCGCCTGGCCTTGGTCGTCACGGCTCACGTCATATGAACCTCGCGAGGTGCTGCTTGCATAGATATCTCCGCTCCTCAGGAGCCAGCCTGGGGAGGCCGACCCCCAGGAAGGTCTTGGTGGCGTCCGCCTCGCGAGGCTTGGCCCCTCGCGAGGGTCTTGGGTTGTTGTTGCTGAAGCTGGGCCATACCGGGCCATTGATGGAGCCACGCCGTGGGCTGCAGGCAGGCAGCCTGGGTACCCCCATTCCTAGAACACCGACGGTAGCCCTCGGGCCCAAGGCTCACTCAAACTTGGCTTCACGGCGAAGCCAATGGGCAAGTGCAGAGCGCCAAGGGCCCTAACCGCCTGTGGCCTTGGTCAACATGTGGCGATTGATGGGACGTGGGCGCCTCCGCTTCCCCATGCTGCCTCGGCAACCGTTCGACTTGACGAGACTCTGCTGGATGCAGAGAGAAAAACCATCATTGCGCGGGATCATGGAGGCCGGCGGTTAGCCTCCCTCTGGCTATAAATGAGGGGAGGGGCAGAACCCCCGCGCTCATCTCCGTCTTCTCGCCACCCACTCTGTCGGTGTGGAACGACACCTATGGGATCACAAGAATCCCTACTACGATTGCCGGGGCGCGGGGTTGCGAGAAGAGCAGGATTAGTAACCAGCACGAGAATCGTTTACCCAGGTTCGAGCCGCGAGGATGCGTAAAACCCTAGTCCTGCTTTGGTGGGTGTATTTTAGAGATTTCTTGAGCTCTCGAACTAGCTGCGGTGAGTGTGTGGTTTGAAAGAGCCGAATCCTTCTCCAGTATGCCATGGGCCTCCTTTTATAGTCGAAAGGGGTTGCCACAGTGGCACACAGGAGGTGGAAAGGCACACAGTGCTATGAGCTTATCGTCAGACATAAGACAAGACGCATTTAATGCGTAGCTTAGGTGTCCCCTTGCTTTATCGTGGACGGGGGCGAGGCCCGTCCCGTCCGTCGCCGCTCCTCCCTTGCTTCGACACGCGCCCTGGCTAGCGACGCATGCGGCGCCACGTAGGCAGGCAGGCAGCTGAGGTGGCGTGGTGGTGGAGCCTCCACGAAGATCTGCATGCCGCCACGCAGGTGCTTGATGAGTTGGCCTGGGAGCTGCATGTTGCCACGCAGGTGCCTGCCCAGTTGGTTGGGCTGGCAGTTGCATGGGAACGGCGATGGAGACTTGGTTGGTGCGGGCCTGCTGGCATCCTCGGTGAGGGCCTTGCCGGGTGGCCCGGCAAGGGTGGCCTTCCTCGGCAAGGATCCTATCGAGGATCGTCGTCTTCTAATGCTCATCTGATCTTGAGTGTTCCTTGTCTTCACAAAGATCTGCATGCCACCATGGAGGTGCCTCCCGAGCCCTGGCCCAGTGTGATGTTGGAGACTGTAGGCTCAAGGGTGGCTCGCTCTGTTGGTGTGGGGCGAGCTGTCCCGGCAAGGGTCTTGTCGGTTTTGCTGAGGCTGCCCTGGCAAAGGTCTTTCCAAGGGAACCTGCTTCGTCCCTCTGCTCTTTGTGGTCTTGGGCTTGGCGTTGTTCTGGTTATCTTCGGCTTCGGTCTTACCTTGGCTCACCTCCCCTGTTCTGCTTGGTGTGACCGTGGGCGCGGCTCCGACTGCCCGTGCATAGGTAAAGGGGTACAAAAGTGCGCCCCTCCTTTTATACACCGATAGGAGCCCCCGGGCCTGGGCCACACATAAGCGTGACACGTTGTTGGGCCAGGCCCAAAACGGTGCGCGGGCAGGCGGGGCGGTTTTTACCGCGGTAAAACTTTTCGCGTGTTGCGCTTCCCACGACCCGCGCGCGGCGCGGCGTGGAGGTGTGCGCATGACGTGGGCGGCATGCGTGGGGCAGTTCCCGCAGGCATGCGTCACATCATGGTAAAGAGGCGGCTCGCACCTTCCCCATAAAAAGAGGGAGGCATGGAGGCGCGGCTCATTTACCGCGCAGGGCCGGGTCGTGGTCTTCAAGGTATCCACACCCCATAATCACGGGGTGGGGAGGGCTCGCCTCACCCGTCCTCTCGATTCTGCACGTTCGCCACGCGTCGTCCATGCGCTTGGGGTGGCAAGCGGTGGAGGCGGGAAACCGGGTCGTCGCTGGTTGGGGCAGCGGGTTGGTCTCGATTCCCCTCGCTTCTGGTGGCTGGATTGGCCGAGCGGGGCGGCCGAGCCCCGACGCCGCCCCTTTATAAGGAGGGGGGAGGGGGGAATGGCACCCGCACTCTTCTGTCATCTATCTCCTCCTGCTTCCACTTCTTCCTTTCACTCGCCATGGAGAAAGGGAATCCTGGTCCTTCGTCGGTGGCGGCGAGGGTCGCCGCTCGGCAGCGCGTCCCTCCCCCTCCTGAGCCCGCGGTGGTGGAACTGGCCGTGAGGGGAAGGGGGAGGGAGCGAGGCCATGGGCGAGGCCGGGACAGAAGCCATGGTGCTTGGGGAAGAGGAGGACGGGGCCACACGCCGGCTTCGCCCCCGCCAATAATGCCCTTCCCGATGGAAGGCCATGTTGGAGACCAGCCCCGCGAGTTCTTCATCAGGCTGAGCCGGCCTCCGCGTCGCCGTCTTCGTCTTCCTGCCCCGTTTGCTCAAGAGATGGAGCGTGACCCGCCCCAATCCCTCAGATTGCACATGAGGGGTTGTGGGAATGGGGGCACGCTGGTCGACGTCGACTTCCCGGCTCCTCAGGTCATGTACCTCTGTTGTCGATGGATGACGTTCGCTCGCATCCACAGCCTGACGGCGGGGCTCGTCCTCTATTTCAAATTAATGGAGGACGGCCTGCTCTCCGTCAAGGTCTTCGGAGACTTCGGGACTCGCCTGAAGTGATGCATGGAGAGCTCCTCCGACGGAGACTCCGATGATGGAAGCTCTTCCTCGAGCGAAAGTGATGAGGAGGACAGCGGGGCAGATGACGGGGACGAGTCCGACTAGGCGTCGAACACCCCGCGCCTGGGCGGGTGCGGCAGCAGCAGCATCTGCACCTGGCCGCTCCTCCGGCAGAGTTTTGCCGGGGGTGGGGCCAGCTCCTTGAACTTCTCGGGGCTGTCTCCTTGGGCGCCTGGCGTTGGGAGGTTGCGGAAGAGGAAGAGGGCAGGCGGCAAGGCCGTCAACTCGGAGTACGCGGGCACCGACGCCTTCATCGCGTATTGCCGGTCCTGCCGCCTCGTCTTCCACCTCTTTTCCCGGCAATGTCATCACCGGCCCAACCCTGGGCGGCCAACGAGGTGTTCTCTTGGTGCTTTCTGCTGCTCGTAGCTTTCCTAGGCGCCCCTTTTGCCCTTTCGCCTCCTTGACCTGCCTCCTGAGGAGAGGTACAAGAAAGGGGATCACGGGCATCTTATCTCTTTTTTAATCTGTAAGCCTTCGGGCCTTGTTAAATTTAAAGCTTGTAATCCCTCTTGTTCATGTTTTTCATTCCGTATGGACTGTACCTGTGTGGGATGCTTTTAATGAAAAAGGGATGTTCGCCGGGTTTTTCGTTCGTGGGTAGACCCCGCGACAAGGAGCGAATCCTTGTTACAATTTAAGATAAACGTTTTCATCTGGCAACAGGCCTTGTCGTCCCCCCACTTCATTCGACCATTCGCGCACCCTTGGTGGAGGCAGGGATGAAGCGAGCTTAGGCTCCTCGTTCTATTTCCTTGCCATCGCGACTACAACCAAATCCGGGCCCAGGAGATAATCCTTGGGTATAGAAAAGGGGAGCACGGTGGCCTAGAAATAAAACGAGGTTTCACATATCCCAGTCCTGTTCCGAAATGCATGATAGAGGATGAAAGACTTATGTGGATCTGCAGCCCCCGGCAAACTTGTCTTGCCGCGGTTGGATCCTTGTGCTTGCAGCCCCCGGCAACTCTGGTTTGCCGGGGTCGGGACGCCAGTCCGTTTCCTTTCTTCCAAGTAGCTCAGCGGAGGTGCTCATGTGCCCTGCGAACCAAAGGAGGACATAAAAGAAACAGATAGACGCGCACTCGACCTCTAGGCTAGGGGTTAGTCACCGCTAAGCACTATCAACCCTAACCAAGGAAGAGACTCGACCTAGGATGCATGCTATAAGTTAGGGCGCCAGCGCTTCATTTATTTATGCTCAGGGTCTGCGCCTGGCTTTGTACAAAGGGTTACATGCCTTTCCGGCAAAGCTTGTACAAAAGGTGGCTTGCCAGGGGGCCCGGCAAGCCGCGCCTTACGGGTAAAACTTGCGAAGATGCTCGATGTTCCAGGAGTTGCTCATCGACAGCATCTTTGATCTCCAGCGGATCGCGCGGGCCCGGTGACTCGTGATTACCCGATAAGGGCTTCCCCACTTTGGCGTCAACTTGTTGGAATTCTTGGCCGACTGAACGCACCGAAGAACAAGGTTGCCGTCCTCAAAGCTTCGGGCATGAACCTTGCGGCTATGGTAGCGGCGCAAGGCTTGCTGGTAGCGTGCTGCTCTCACAGCCGCCTGAAGACGATCTTCCTCAAAGAGCATTGCGTCATCTTGCCGCAACTGCTCTTGCTCAAGCTCATCATAAGCGAGCACTCGAGGTGACCCGCATATGAGTTCCGTGGGGAGAACTGCCTCCGCCCCATATACTAGGGAAAAGGGTGTCTGTCCGGTGGCTCGATTTGGCGTCGTCCTGATCGACCAAAGAACCGCCGGTGACTAATCAATCCAGCGCCTTCCACTCTTGTGCAGCTTGTCAAAGGTCTTCGTTCTCAGGCTTCGCAACACTTCAGCATTTGCCCTCTCCGCTTGGCCGTTGCTCCGTGGGTGTGCCACGGAAGCAAAATAGACCTTGCTACCGAGGTCTTGAATGTATTGCATGAAGGTGCGGCTTGTGAACTGCGTGCCGTTGTCGGTGATGACTCTGTCTGGCACCCCAAAGCGGCAGACCAGCCCCTTGAAAAACTTGACAGCTGACTGAGCAGTCACCTTTCTCACTACTTCCACCTCCGGCCACTTTGTGAACTTGTCGATTGCAACGATAAGTACTCAAATCCCCGACAAAGTCGGGGAAAGGGCCCAAGATATCAAGCCCCTGCACCGAGAATGGCCAGAGAGAGGGATTGTTTGAAGGGCTTGAGCTGGTTGATGAAGCTTCTTTGAATGGAACCGACACGCTTCACACTTGGTTACTAGTGTCGCCGATCCCGGAGGGCGGTGGGCCAGAAGAAACCTTGCTGTAACGCCTTTTCGGCAAGGGCCCTCGACCCTATGTGGGAGCCACATATGCCTCCATGTATCTCTGCCAACAGCTCCAGTCCTTCCTCCGGGGATGCACTTCAATTTCACGCTGTTCGCCTTCTCATGCAGTGACGCCGCCGATTTAACTGGCAGGCGGACCGGCGCGGTTTTTTTCCGCTTCCTCCTGCTCCTCGGGAAGTTCCCCTGTTTGGAGGAATCGGACATTATGTTGTGCCCATGCCGGAGCCTGGGGCTCGACGGCAAGGACCAAAGGCATTTCCTCAGCCATGGGCGCGGCTGTCTCCGTGGCGGGGCTTGACGCTCGCGGAGCTGGGTTGCCCTTTGGCAGGCTCAGCGTCCGCGGCAGCACCCTTGCCGGCAACCCCAGGGGGCTCGGTAGGAAAGTACTTGCCGGGACCTGACTTCCTCCGCTTGTTCTTCCCCGTTGATGGTTCGACGGATGGTTGAGTTAACCGGAGCAAAAAGGTAACTAGTTCCACAGGTAGCTTGAATGCAGCACGCTTTGACAGGTAATCGGCGATGTCGTTCTCCATTCAGGGGATGTGCTCCGCTTGGATACCGTCAAAGCGTTCCTCCAGCTTCCTCACCTCATCTACGTAAGCCTCCATCAATGGGCTCGGATAATCCTTGTTGACCTACCTGACAACGAGCTGCGAGTCACCCCTGACGATGAGCTTCTTAACCCCGAGGTCTGCCATGATCCTGAGACCAGCAAGCAGCCCTTCGTATTCCACAGTGTTGTTGGTGGACATCTCCCTGGGAAAGTGCATCTGGACCATGTACTTGAGGTGCTCTCCGGTGGGCGTGATGAGTAGCACGCCGACACTAGCGCCTTGCAGCGAGAAAGCCCCATCAAAGTACATGATCCAGTTGCGGTCTGCTTCCTTGCCGGGGAGAGCGGTCTCCTGGATTTCTTCGTCAGGTGTTGAGGTCCATTCTACTATGAACTCCGCCAAGACTCTGCTCTGGATTGTCGAGGTACTTTCAAACTTCAAACCAAAACTTGACAACTCCAAGGCCCATTCCATAATCCTTCTGGTGGCATCTGGGTTATGCAGTATCCGTTGCAATGGAAGGCGGGTGACGACAGTGATCTCGTGGGCTTGGAAGTAATGACGCAGCTTCCTCGAGGCCATAAGGAGGCCGAAGAGCAATTTCTGCACACCGGAGTACCTCGATCTAGCTCCCTGCAAGAGGGAGCTGACAAAGTAAACCGGGTGCTGCATCATCTTCTTCTTCTGCACCACCTCACTCGACTGCACGGGCACTGCCTCGGTGGCATCAGACTCTGTTGGGGGCCTCGCCTTGCCGGCACCAGGCCCTGCCGGGGGAATCTTTGGCTTGCCATCCGCTGGTTCTACCGCCGTCACCGCCTCCTTGTCGACCTCCCTCTGTGCCACCAGTGCGGCGCTGACCACTTGATTCGTCGCTGCCAGATATAGCAGCAACGGCTCTTGTGGTTTAGGCGCAACCAGTATTGGCATGGAGGAAAGGTATTTCTTTAGATCCTCCAATGCTGCCTCGGCTTCTGGGGTCCACTCCATTGGGTCTGCCTTCTTCAAGATCTTGAAGAAAGGAAGGGCGCGCTCGGCGGACTTGGAGATGAATCGGCTCATGGCAGCGATGCAGCCGGTGAGCCGACGCACATCCTTGATCCGCTTGGGCGCCTCAATCTGCTCAATAGCCTTGATCTTGTCTGGGTTTGCCTCGATCCCACGCTGCGACACAAAGAACCTGAGAAGCTTGCCGGACGGAATGCCGAAGACACACTTCTCAGGGTTCAGCTTGAGGTTGATCTTGCGCAGGTTGGCAAATGTCTCTTCCAGATCTCGCACAAGAGTTGCCCCGTCTTTGGTCTTGACCACTATGTCATCCATGTATGCTTCCATATTTCTATGGAGCTGGGGTTCAAAACCAATTTGGACTGCTCTTACAAACGTCGACGTCGGGCTTGAACGTGCGGTGGGATGGCCACTGGAACTGCCACAGCTCACGGGTGAAGGCAGGGCAGCCCACCTCGTAAGGTAGGCCGCCGAAGCCCCCCGGTGCTGGGTGGTCAATAGCGGGTCCCGCCCGCTTGTCCGACTGGTGGTGCGTTTCGCGCCAGCGCTCGATGCTGGTCCGAGTGCCTTCGTGAGCTCGTTCCCGAAGAACCTGGTGCTGGCCGCGGAGGGTCCGCAGGTTAGATGACGCTATGGAGGTGTTATCATAAGCGTCATCACGACGGGCCGACGCCCGCGGCGGCTGGCGAGGAGGAGGAGAGTGCACCGTGGCCGCAGATCCCCTGGTCCTCCCAGCGCTAGCATGTGGTGGCTCGGTGGAGTGCCGACCCGAGGGCCCCGCCGGCCGCGGGTCGTCTTTGTTGGCGATGGCGACGAGGCTATGGATGGTGGCCCTCCATTCGTCGAGCTTCTCTGCAGCAGGAGGGAAGTCGAGGAGCAGTTGCGCGCGCGCCAAAGCTTCCACTGGCGTGGGCGGTGGCGACAGCTGCGTGGATCACGGCGCGCTTCGACTTCTAACCATGTTAGAAGGAGCTCCGTTACGATCCAGTGGTTGCGTGCCATTTTTGCCAGCACTTCGGTGGGCATGCTGAGCTCCTTCATCCCGTGGACGACGCACATGGCTCTTCCCATGGCGGTGCCCAAGGTCACCGGTGTGGTGACACTGCTTGTCGCGCACACCATGGGAAGAGCGCGCAGTGGTCGCCAGCGTGGGCGTCTTGGAGGTCGCTGCGCCACCCAGGGGTGGCACAACGACACTCCTGGAGGGCCCCGCGCCGCCCGCGAGGGGTCCAGCTCCGTCTTCGGATCTGGCACGTGCGGCCGGTCGTCTGGCGCGCGAACGACACCGCTCGCCGGGCTCTGACTGCCAGGGCGATGCTGGTGTTCACGGACCGCGGCCTGGGTCCTGTCCGCGACCGGCCCACTGCTCGCCCGCATTGGCACGGGCCGTTCGGCTCCCAACGAGCCGATTGCCGTGGCCGTCTTCTTCTTGGGAGCCATGGCGACGAAGAGCTGCTGGGCTAGCTACTAGACTAGATTCTCACAATTGCGCCCCCTACCTGGTGCGCCAAAGATGTCGGTGTGGAACGACACCTATGGGATCACAAGAATCCCTATGGTTGCCGGGGCGCGGGGTTGCGAGAAGAGCAGGATTAGTAACCAGCACGAGAATCGTTTACCCAGGTTCGGGCCGCGAGGATGCGTAAAACCCTAGTCCTGCTTTGGTGGGTGTATTTCAGAGAGTTCTTGAGCTCTCGAACTAGCTGTGGTGAGTGTGTGGTTCGAAAGAGTCGAATCCTTCTCCAGTATGCCATGGGCCTCCTTTTATAGTCGAAAGGGGTTGCCACAGTGGCACACAGGAGGTGGAAAGGCGCAGTGCTATGAGCTTATCGTCAGACACAGGACAAGACGCATTTAATGCGTAGCTTAGGTGTCCCCTTGCTTTATCGGGGACGGGGGCGAGGCCCGTCTCGTCCGTCGCTGCTCCTCCTTGCTTCGACACGCGCCCTGGCTAGTGACGCATGCGGCGCCGCGTAGGCAAGCAGGCAGTTGAGGTGGCGCGGTGGTGGAGCCTCCACGAAGATCTGCATACCGCCACGCAGGTGCTTGATGAGTTGGCCTGGGAGCTGCATGTTGCCACGCAGGTGCCCGCCCAGCTGGTTGGGCTGGCAGCTGCATGTGAATGGTGGTGAAGACTTGGTTGGTGCGGGCCTGCTGGCGTCCTCGGCGAGGGCATTGCCGGGTGGCCCGGCTAGGGTCTTGCCGTGGCGCGCTGTCGTCCCCGACAGGACCTTGCCGGGGGTCTAGTGGCCTTCCTCAGCAAGGATCCTGCCGAGGATCGTCGTCTTCTAATCCTCATCTGATCTTGAGTGTACCTTGTCTTCACAAAGATCTGCATGCCACCATGGAGGTGCCTCCCGAGCCCTGGCCCAATGTGATGTTGGAGACCGTGGGCTCAAGGGTGGCTCGCTATGTTGGTGGGGCGAGCTGCCCCGGCAAGGGTCTTGCCGGGTGAACCTGCTTCGTCCCTCTACTCTTTGTGGTCTTGGCCTTGGCGTTGTTCTGGTTATCTTGGGATTCGGTCTTACTTTGGCTCACCTCCCCTGTTCTGCTTGGTGTGACCGTGGGCGCGGCTCCGACTGCCCGTGCACAGGTAAAGGGGTACAAAAGTGCGCCCCTCCTTTTGTACACCGACAAACTCCTTCTTCTTCCTTCTTGTCTTTCCGTCTTGCTGCAGCTCTAATGGCGCCGATCCGGAGATTCTCCGTAGCGGAGAAGGGGAAAACCGCCCGGGAGGAGCCAGGGCCTATCCCGCCAAAGAAGAGGCTCGGTCGCCCTCGCGACGGTGGCAGAAGGCCAGAGGTGACACGACCCTGGTATGAGCAGCCCCCACCTGGCTTCCTGCTCCCTTTGTATGCCCGCGCGCAGGGCTCCGAAGGAGCGGCGATGCCCAACACCGCGCGGGCCACGGCCATGGTGGGCAGGCTGAGGCTGCACGGGCAGCCGGCCTGCGAACCCACGCTGAAGGCTCCTTGCGTGAGTCCGTGGTGTGGGTGGTGATGCCGCCGCTCACATGCATCCCGTTCACGCGGTTCTTCATCGAGGAGATGCCGCCGAGAGGGCCGCTTGAGCTATGGCTGCAGCACGCCGGGTGCTGCAGTCTGGCCACGAGGGCAGAGGTTGAGGTCGTCCCCCCGGGCAAAATTTTCATGACCCGAGGATGGGGTGAGGTCGCCCGCGCCTGCCGTGCGGAGAGGGGCCCCTCCATCCACTTCGAGTACGACGGCGCCTCCATGCTGTTCTTCAAGGTCTTCGACGAGGAAGGCCGTCGCCTGGAGTGCTGCTCCGGGGGAAGCAGCCTGCATGGCACGGCTGCGGGCGTCGAGTCCGCCTCCTGTCCTACCGATAACTCCTCCAGCAGCAATGATGACTCCTGGGAGTCCAGCGACTCTCCCAAGCCCAGCGATTCTCCGGAGTCGAGTGACGACAGCTATGTGCCACCGAGCTCTCGCCGTGCCCGGAGCGCGGCAGCGGCGTCCGCTCGGCATCGTCGGTGATGCCCAGCAGTTGGGCCCAGGAATAGTGACAAACCCCGTGGGGGTATGTAAAAAACTGTAATGCTTTTGCTCGATGTTTACAACTTCTAGTAAAAGGTTGCAGCTGTGTGTCCCGTTTCGGCATTGTTCCCCCTTTTCGTTCTCTCAGTAGCATAGCGCTCTACGCCGGCAGGTCCCAGTCCGCAGGCAGGCTTCGGTCGTCGCTGGTATGCCAAGTCGCGATGCCGTGGTCAAGGCCAGGAGGTGAGCGCCCCGAGGTCCGGTAAGACCTCCTGTGGCGTGATGCTCAAGAGGTCCCCTTTGGCGTGCAAGCAGCTCGCTGAAGGCTGCTACCTCTTGAGCACTGCGTTGGTTTTCCCTTGAAGAGGAAAGGGTGATGCAGTATAGTAGCATAAGTATTTCCCTCAGTTTTTGAGAACCAAGGTATCAATCAAGTAGGAGACCACGCGCGAGTCCCACGCACCTACACAAACAAATAAGAACCTCGCAACCAACGCGATAAACGGGTTGTCAATCCCTTCACTGTCACTTACGAGAGTGAGATCTGGTAGATATGATAAGATAATATTTTTGGTATTTTTATGATAAAGATGCAAAGTAAAATAAACGGCAATAAAAACTTGCTAAGTGTTGGAAGATTAATATGATGGAATATAGACCCGGGGGCCATAGGTTTCACTAGTAGCTTCTCTCAAGATAGCATAAGTATTACGGTGGGTAAACGAATTACTGTCGAGCAATTGATAGAATTGAGCATAGTTATGAGAATATCTAGGTATGATCATGTATATAGGCATCACGTCCGTGACAAGTAGACCGAAATGATTCTGCATCTACTACTATTACTCCACACATCGACCGCTATCCAGCATGCATCTAGAGTATTAAGTTCATAAGAACAGAGTAATGCTTTAAGTAAGATGACATGATGTAGAGGGATAAACTCATGCAATATGATATAAACCCCATCTTTTTATCCTCGATGGCAACAATACAATATGTGCCTTGCTGCCCTCTGTCCTTTGGGAAAGGACACCGCAAGATTGAACCCAAAGCTAAGCACTTCTCCTATTGCAAGAAAGATCAATCTAGTAGGCCAAACCAAAATGATAATTCGAAGAGACTTGCAAAGATAACCAATCATACATAAAAGAATTCAGAGGAGATTCAAATATTGTTCATAGATAATCTTGATCATAAACCCAAAATTCTTCGGATCTCAACAAACACACCTCAAAAGAAGATTACATCGAATAGATCTCCAAGAAGATCAAGGAGAACTTTGTATTGAGATCCGAAGAGAGAGAAGAAGCCATCTAGATAATAACTATGGACCGGAAGGTCTGGGGTAAACTAC
Source organism: Aegilops longissima (assembly GCA_021605205.1). NCBI lineage: Eukaryota > Viridiplantae > Streptophyta > Magnoliopsida > Poales > Poaceae > Aegilops > Aegilops longissima. The sequence goes on from CM038676.1 coordinate 455,059,745, forward strand.
TCACACATCATCGGAGAGGCTATGGTGTTGATGTAGAAGCCCTCCATGATCAATGCCCCCTCCGGCAGAGCGCCGAAAAAGGCCCAAAGATGGGATCTCACGGGTACAGAAGGTTGCGGTGGTGGAAATAGGGTTTTTGCTCCGTATGTGATGGTTTGGGGGTACGTAGGTATATATAGGAGGAACAAGTACGTCGGTGGAGCAACGAGGTGCCCACGAGGGTGGAGGGCGCGCCTGGGGGGGTAGGCGCGCCCCCAGCCTCGTGCTCTCCTCGTTGATTGCTTTACATAGACTCCAAGTCCTCTGGATCACGTTTGTTCCGAAAATCATGTTCCCGAATGTTTCATTCCGTTTGGACTCCGTTTGATATTCTTTTTCTGCGAAACACTAAAATAGGCAAAAAACATCAATTTGGGCTAGGCCTCCGGTTAATAGGTTAGTCCCAAAAATAATATAAAAGTGTATAATAAATCCCATTAATCATCCAAAATAGAATATAATATAGCATGGAACAATAAAAAATTATAGATACGTTGGAGACGTATCAAGCATCCCCAAGCTTAATTCCTGCTTGTCCTCGAGTAGGTAAATGATAAAAACAGAATTTTTGATGTGGAATGCTACTTAGCATAATTTTCAATGTAATTCTCTTATTTGTGGTATGAATATTCAGATCCGGAAGATTCAAGATAAAAGTTTAATATTGACATAAAAGTAATAATACTTCAAGCATACTAACTAAGCAATTATGTTTTCAGAAAATAACACGACCAAAGAAAGTTCATCCCTACAAAATCATATAGTTTGGTCATGCTCCATTTTCGTCACACAAGAATGCTCTCATCATGCACAACCCCGATGACAAGCCAAGAAATTGTTTCATACTTTAGTAATCTCAAACTTTTTCAACTTTCATGCAATACATGAGCGTGAGCCATCGATATAGCACTGTGGGCGGAATAGAATATAATGATGGGGGTTATGTGGAGAAGACAAAAGGAGAAAATCTCACATCAATGCGGCTAATCAATGGGCTATGGAGATGCCCATCAATTGATGTTAACGTGAGGAGTAGGGATTGCCATGCAACGGATGCACTAGAGCTATAAATGTATGAAAGCTCAACAAAAGAAACTAAGTGGGTGTGCATCCAACTTGCTTGCTCACGAAGACCTAGGGCATTTGAGGAAGATCCTTGTTGGATATTCAAGCCAAGTTCTATAATGAAAAATTCCCACTAGTATATGAAAGTGACAGAACAATAGACTCTCTATCATAAGGATCATGGTGCTACTTTGAAGCACAAGTATGGAAAAAGATAGTAGCATTGCCCCTTTTTATTTTGTTTTTTTGGGCCTTCCTTTTTTCTTTTGGCCTTTCTCTTTTATTGGGGACAATGCTCTATGAATGATGATCATCACACTTCTATTTATTTACAACTCAATGATTACAACTCGATACTAGAACAAAGTATGACTCTATATGAATGCCTCCGGTGGTGTACCGGGATGGGCAATGAATCAAGAGTGACATGTATGAAATAATATGCATGGTGGCTTTGCCACAAATACGATGTCAACTACATGAGCATGCAAGGCAATATGACAATGATGAACGTGTCATGATAAACGGAACGGTGGAAAGTTGCATGGCAATATATCTCGGAATGGCTATGGAAATGCCATAATAGGTAGGTATGGTGGTTGTTTTGAGGAAGATATGAGGAGGTTTATGTGTGATAGAGCGTATCGTATCACGGGATTTAGATGCACCGGCAAAGTTTGCACCAACTCTCAAGGTGAGAAAGGGCAATGCACGGTACCGAAGAGGCTAGCAATGATGGAAGGTTGAGAGTGCGTATAATCCATGGACTCAACATTAGTCATAAAGAAATCACATACTTATTGCAAAAATCTACAAGTCATCAAAAACCAAGCACTACGTGCATGCTCCTAGGGGGATAGATTGGTAGGAAGACCATCGCTCGTCCCCGACCGCCACTCGTATGGAGGACAATCAAAGAACACCTCATGTTTCAAATTTGTTACATAACATTTACCATACGTGCATGCTACGGGATTTGCAAACTTCAACACAAGTATTTCTGAAATTCACAACTACTCGACTAGCACAACTTTAATATCACTACCTCCATATCTCAAAACAATCATCAAGCATCAAACTTCTCTTAGTATTCAACACACTCATAAGAAAGTTTTTACCTTGAATACCTAGCATATTAGAACTAATTTCACAATTAAAGCAAATTACCATGCTGTTTTGTAGGACTCTCAAAATAATATAAGTGAAGCATGAGAGAACAATAGTTTCTGTAAAACAAAACCACTGCCGTGCTCTAAAAGATATAAGTGAAGCACTAGAGCAAAAACTATATAGCTCAAAAGATATAAGTGAAGCACATAGAGTATTCTAACAAATTCCGAATCATGTGTGTGTCTCTCAAAAGGTGTGTACAGCAAGGATGATGTTGGTAAACTAAAAAGCAAAGACTCAAATCATACAAGACGCTCCAAGCAAAACACATATCATGTGGTGAATAAAAATATAGCTCCAAGTAAAGTTACCGATGGACGAAGACGAAAGAGGGGATGCCTTCTGGGGCATCCCCAAGGTTTGGCTTTTTGGTGTCCTTAGAAGATCTTGGGGTGCCATGGGCATCCCTAAGCTTAGGCTCTTGCCACTCCTTGTTTCATAATCCATCAAATCTTTACCCAAAACTTGAAAACTTCACAACACAAAACTCAACAGAAAATCTCGTGAGCTCCGTTAGAGAAAGAAAACAAAACACCACTTCAAGGTACTGTATTGAACTCATTATTTATTTATATTGGTGTTAAACCTACTGTATTCCAACTTCTCTATGGTTGATAAACTATTTTACTAGCCATGGATTCATCAAAATAAGCAAACAACACACGAAAAATAGAATCTGTCAAAAACAAAACAGTCTGTAGTAATCTGAAACTAACGCAAACTTCTGGAACTCAAAACATTCTACCAAAATAGGAAGGCCTAGAAAATTTGTTTATTGATCTACTGCAATTGGAATCAGTATTTTATCTCGCTCTGGTGATTTTTAACAATTGTTTTCGTGAACAAAAAGTTTCTGGAATTTTCAGCAAGATCAAATAACTATCATCCAAGAATATCCTATAGGTTTAACTTGGCACAAACACTAGTTAAAACATAAAAACAAATCTAACCAGAGGCTAGATCAAATATTTATTCCTAAACATAAGAAAAAAGCAAAAACTAAAATAAAATTGGGTTGCCTCCCAACAAGCGCTATCGTTTAACGCCCCTAGCTAGGCATAAAAACAAGCATAGATCTAAGTGTTGCCATCTTTGGTAGGCAATCCATAAGTAGCTCTCATAATAGATTCATAAGGTAATTTTATTTTATTTCTAGGGAAGTGTTCCATGCCATTCCTTAATGGAAATTGTAATCTAATATTCCCTTCCTTCATATCAATAATTTCACCAATCGTTCTAAGGAAAGGTCTACCAAGAAGAATAGGACATGAAGGATTGCAATCTATATCAAGAACAATAAAATCTACGGGCACATAGTTCCTATTTTCAACAATAAGAACATCATTAATTCTTCCCATAGGTTTCTTAATAGTGGAATCCGCAAGGTGCAAGTTTAAAGAGCAATCATCAAATTCGCGGAAACCTAACAAATCACACAAAGTTTTTGGAATCGTGGAAACACTAGCACCTAAATCACACGAAGCATAGCATTCATGATATTTTAGTTTAATTTTAATATTAGGTTCCCACTCATCATAAATCTTTCTAGGGATAGAGACTTCCAACTCAAGTTTTTCTTCATAAGATTGCATCAAGGCATCAACGATATGTTTAGTAAAAGCTTTATTTTGACTATAAGCATGAGGAGAATTTAGCATGGATTGCAACAAGGAAATACAATCTATGAAAGAGCAGTTATCATAATTAAATTCCTTGAAATCCAAAATAGTGAGTTCATTAATATCTAAAGTTTTGATCTCTTCAATCCCACTTTTACCAATTTTTGCATCGAGATCTAAAAACTCCGAATTTTTGGGACGCCTTCTAGGTAAAGGTAACTCGTCTCCAGTCCCATCATTATCAAGATTCATATTGCAAAACAAAGATTTAATAGGAGACACATCAATAACTTTTAGATCTTCATCTTTATTTTCATAGAAACGAAGAACACGCTTTCATAAAGCAATCTTTCTTAGCATGCATCCTAGCGGTTCTTTCTTTGCACTCATCAATGGAAATTCTCATGGATTTGAGAGACTCATTGATATCATGCTTAGTTGGAATAGATCTAAGTTTCAAAGAATCAACATCAAGAGAAATTCTATCAAAGTTCCTAGCCAATTCATCAACCTTAAGCAATTTTTCTTCAAGCAAAGCATTGAAATTCTTTGCGAATTCATAAACTCCTTAACACTAGTCTCAAATTCAGAGGGAATCTTATTAAAATTTCCATAAGAATTGTTGTAGGAGTTACCATAATTATTAGAGGAATTACTCGGGAACGGCCTAGGATTAAAGTTTCCTCTATAAGCGTTGTTACCAAAATTATTCCTACCAACAAAATTCACATCCATAGATTCATTATTATTCTCAATCAAGGTAGACAAAGGCATATCATTAGGATCGGAAGAAACACTTTTAGTAGCAAATAATTTCATAAGTTCATCCATCTTTCCACTCAAAACATTAATTTCTTCTATCGAATGCACTTTTTATTAGTAGATCTTTCGGTGTGCCATTGAGAATAATTAACCATAATATTATCTAGGAGTTTAGTAGATGCTCCTAAGGTGATTTCCCTAAAAGTGCCTCCCGCGTCCGAATCTAAAAGATTTCTAGAAGCAAAATTCAATCCGGCATAAATTTTTTGTATAATCATCCAAAGATTCAAACCATGTGTAGGGCAATTAGGTATCATTAATTTCATCCTCTCCCAAGCTTGTGCAACATGTTCACGATCAAGTTGCTTAAAATTCATGATATCGTTTCTATCTTAGCGGGAGGAAAATACTTAGAGATAAAAGCATCTTTGCACTTATTCCATGAATCAATACTATTTTTAGGCAAAGACGAAAACCAAACTTTAGCACGATCTCTAAGTGAAAAATGAAATAGCTTCAATTTAACAATATCGTTGTCCACATCTTTCTTCTTTTGCATATCACACAAATCAACGAAGCTATTTAGATGGGTAGCGGCATCTTCACTAGGAAGGCCGACGAATTGATCTTTCATGACAAGATTCAACAAGGTAGCATTAATTTCACAAGATTCAGCATCGGTAAGAGGAGCAATCGGAGTGCTAAGAAAATCATTATTGTTGGTATTGGTAAAGTCACACAATTTAGTATTATCTTGAGCCATCGTGACAAGCAAGCAATCCAACACACGAGCAAACAAGAAGCAAGCAAAAAAGAGGCGAACGGAAAAGAGAGGGCGAATAAAACGGCAAGGGTGAAGTGGGGGAGAGGAAAACGAGAGGCAAATGGCAAAAAATGTAATGCGAGGGATAAGAGTTTGTGATTTCTACTTGGTATGTATTGACTTGTGTGTAGACTCCCCGGCAACGGCGCCAGAAATCCTTCTTGCTACCTCTTGAGCATTGTGTTGGTTTTCCTTGAGGAGGAAAGGGTGATGCAGTATAGTAGCGTAAGTATTTCCCTCAGTTTTTGAGAACCAAGGTATCAATCCAGTTGGAGACCACGCGCGAGTCCCACGCACCTACACAAACAAATAAGAACCTCGCAACCAACGCGATAAAGGGGTTGTCAATCCCTTCACGGTCACTTACGAGAGTGAGGTCTGGTTGATATGATAAGATAATATTTTTGGTATTTTTATGATAACGATGCAAAGTAAAATAAACGGCGATAAAAAATAGCTAAGTATTGGAAGATTAATATGATGGAAGATAGACCCGGGGGCCATAGGTTTCACTAGTGGCTTCTCTCAAGATAGCATAAGTATTACGGTGGGTAAACGAATTACTGTCGAGCAATTGATAGAATTGAGCATAGTTATGAGAATATCTAGGTATGATCATGTATATAGGCATCACGTCCGCAACAAGTAGACCAAAACGATTCTGCATCTACTACTATTACTCCACACATCGACCGCTATCCAGCTTGCATCTAGAGTATTAAGTTCATAAGAACAGAGTAATGCTTTAAGTAAGATGACATGATGTAGAGGGATAAACTCATGCAATATGATATAAACCCCATCTTTTTATCCTTGATGGCAACAATACAATACGTGCCTTGCTGCCCCTGCTGTCACTGGGAAAGGACACCGCAAGATTGAACCCAAAGCTAAGCACTTCTCCTATTGCAAGAAAGATCAATCTAGTAGGCCAAACCGAACTGATAATTCGAAGAGACTTGCAAAGATAACCAATCATACATAAAAGAATTCAGAGGAGATTCAAATATTGTTCATAGATAATCTTGATCATAAACCCACAATTCATCGGATCTCGACAAACACACCGGAGAAGAATATTACATCGACTAGATCTCCAAGAAGATCAAGGAGAACTTTGTATTGAAATCTGAAGAGAGAGAAGAAGCCATCTAGATAATAACTATGGACCGGAAGGTCTGGGGTAAACTACTCACACATCATCGGAGAGGCTATGGTGTTGATGTAGAAGCCCTCTGTGATCAATGCCCCCCGCAGTGAGGCTGAAAAAGGCCCAAAGATGGGATCTCACGGGTACAGAAGGTTGCGGTGGTGGAAATAGGGTTTTTGCTCCGTATGTGATGGTTTGGGGGTACGTAGGTATATATAGGAGGAAGAAGTACGTCGGTGGAGCAACGAGGGGCCCATGAGGGTGGAGAGCGCGCCTGGGGGGGGGTGGCGCCCCTGCCTCGTGCTCTCCTCGTTGATTGCTTTACGTAGACTCCAAGTCCTCTGGATCATGTTTGTTCCGAAAATCACGTTCCCGAAGGTTTCATTACGTTTGGACTCCGTTTTATATTCTTTTTCTGCAAAACACTGAAATAGGCAAAAAACAGCAATTTGGGCTGGGCCTCCGGTTAATAGGTTAGTCCCAAAAATAATATAAAAGTGTATAATAAATCCCATTAATCATCCAAAATAGAATATAATATAGCATGGAACAATCAAAAATATAGATACATTGGAGACGTATCAAAGGCCGAAAAGGAAAGCGGCATTGCCGGAGCGAGATTGCGAGAGTCGAAAATTCCGGACAGCGGGTTCGCGCTGATACGTATAGGTGACTTATCTTAATGAACCGGTGGCGATTCCTTTGCGCGACGCTTGATTGTGCTTTAGCGGTGGTGCTACCAGGTAGGGCTCACACCGGCCTCCCCTTTCCTTGCTCATCTTAATGCTCTACGTCCTCAGGTCCCGACCCTCGAGCGAGGCTCAGCCGCCGCTGGTATGCCAGGTCGCGATGTCGTGGTCAAGGCCAGGGGTGAGGGCTGGAGAGCCAGTAAGAGCTCCTGAGACGCGATGCTCAGGAGCCCCCCCTTTAACGTGCAAGCGAATTGCGTGAAAAGGGGAGGGCCGGCGGGGCCGCCTGCAGCCAAACTCCAGGGGTTCCTGCGGGTTAGTCCGAGAAGAGCATAACTCGTAAGCGCGCTTGTTGTCCTGCCGCTAATCTTTCCGCGAGAAAATGAAGGCACTAAGGACCTGGTGAGGTGGCGTGCGCGGGCTAGGTCACGAGCCAGAGCTCGATCTCTCAAATTTGTCAGCGTTGCAGGGACGTACCCGAGCACAAGCGTCGTGCCAGCATGTGTAGCCCCCGTCACGGGATGAGCGAGAAGTCGGTCAGCAACGCGGGAGGCCGCAAAGGACAATAGACAACAAGCAAGTGGGTGAAAACATAAATCATCTCATGGATAGAGCAGAGCTAGTCCTGATAGATGCAAAACGATACATGCCACAGGGACAGATCCACGTGGCCTGGGGATGATGCAGCCCGAGGGCCGCCCCCAGCTGAAGACAAGTGCTGAAGAAGTCGCTCCTCACGAGCCGCCTGGGTCATGAACCTCGGGAGGCTCTGGGGGCTCAGGGGGCTCGTGAAGAACCATCGCCATCTCCACCAGGACCGCCTGGTGACTGGCCTCCTGAGCTGCTAGAATGCTCCGCGGGTGGCGCTGGAAGGTGACAGCTGTGTTCGGCAGGCCGAAAGGCATGCGAGCATAGTTATGAGGGGGGCCCTCACACCGACCAACGTGCAATGGTTGGAAGCGCTCCTGGGATGCGGACCTATTGAGCCCTGAAATGTTGACGCAGACACGCAGCTCGTTATCCTCGCCAGGACAAGGAGCTGCGCTAGGTGGTGGGCGGCGCTCGCTGCGCATGGCTCTCGCCTCTTGAAGCTCCTCGGTTGCCTTGGTGATGAACTCCTGAGCACCAGGCACCTCGTGTCTTGTGCCCTCCTGGCGGAAGCGCGCACTGAAGCACACCTCCAAGTGGTGCCCGAGCGCGTCTCTCGTGACATTGGCTAGGTCAGAGGCCCTCCAGAGGGGAACCCCTGAGCCCAGCCTGAGAGGGGCACTGGGCGCGCCTTCCTATGCGAGAGAGGGAGGCGCCCCATCTGTGGGTGCTGGTCCTGAGGTGGTGCTTCTCCTGAGGCTCTTGGCGGAGCAGCTGCTTCTTCTTCTTGGGGACAGCCTCAGGAGGGTTGATGGTGCCTTCGTCGTCTGGGTTCTCGACCGCCGCAGCCTGGTAGGTGTGCTCGAGAGAGCACATTGCGTCCTTCTCATCGCAGGCGATCGTGATGATGTCGTGGTTCCCTGGCATCTTGAGGACATTGTAACCATGATGAGTCACCTCCATGAACTTGGCCAGGGCTGGATACCCAAGGATGGCGTTGTATGGAAGACGGATGTCGGCGACATTGAAGTCGATGAGCTCAGTGCGGTAGTTGTCGCGCTTGCCGAAGGTGACAGGGAGGCGGATCTACCCTATCGGAGTGGTGGAGCCGTCGGTCACTTCTGAGAAGGGTTTGGTGGGCTGCAGCTGATCATAGGGCACTTGGAGGCGGTCGAACGTCTCGATGGAAAGAACATTGAGCCCCGCACCACCATCAATGAGGGTCTTGGTAACGAGGACGTTACTGATGACGGGCGAGCAGAGCATCGGGAGGGCACCGGCAGTTGTCGCGCACTTGAGCTGGTCGGACGAGCTGAAGGTGATGATGCACTTGGACCACCTGAGCGGGCGTGTGGCCTCGAGCCTGGGGAGGGCCGCGTTCACCTCACGGGCAAACTGTTTGAAGATGCGATGACACGCCAGGGCCTGAGCGCCACCCAGGATGCAGACGATGGCACGAGGCTCCTGGAAGCCCCCAGCCCCCTCGTCCTGGTGGTGGTCGTCGTTCCTTCTTGGTGGTAGTGGCAGCGGAGGGAGGCCGGCGTTTCCCTGAGGACGGTCCTCACAAGGCTGATCTCTCCAGGCGCCCACACGAGGCTGGCCCTGCCAGCGTTCCTCGCGAGGGTGATCGCGCCACTCTTGCCGGGGGCCGCGGTCGTCCCAGCATCCTCCACCTCGGCCACCTCCGCGGTCGTAGCCTCGATCGTTGCGCTCGGGGCGATGACCGAGGCACCCATCGTGGATGGCCCTGAGCTCCTGGCAGTCATTAGTGTTGTGGTTGTGTACGTGTGGAAGACACAGAACGGACGGCTGCCCTTGGATGACTCCGGGTGGTCGCAGCCATGCTTCATTTCTGGTTCAGCCGCGAGCACGGCCGCCCCTTGCGCTTCACATCCTTGGCCTTGGCCTTCTTGTCCTCTTGGTCGGTCACTGGGAGCTCGAGGAGGGAGAGGCGTCCTTCCTCCACTCTCACGCACTTGGTTGCTGCTACCTCTTGAGCATGCGTTGGTTTTCCCTTGAAGAGGAAAGGGTGATGCAACAAAGTAGCGTAAGTATTTCCCTCAGTTTTTGAGAACCAAGGTATCAATCCAGTAGGAGGCCACACGCAAGTCCCTCGTACCTACACAAACAAATAGGAACCTTGCAAACCAACGCGATAAAGGGGTTGTCAATCCCTTCACGACCACTTGCAAAAGTGAGATCTGATAGAGATGATAGGATAATATTTTTGGTATTTTTATGATAAAGATTAAAAGTAAAGATCCCAAATAAACGGCGACAAAAATAGCTAGTTGACGGAAGATTAATACGATGGAAAATAGACTCGGGGGCCATAGGTTTCACTAGTGGTTTCTCTCAAGATATCATAAGTATTACGGTGGGTGAACAAATTACTATCGACAAATTGATAGAAAAGTGCATATTTATGAGAATATCTAGGCATGATCATGTATATAGGCATCACGTCCGCGACAAGTAGACCGAAACGATTCTGCATCTACTACTATTACTCCACACATCGACCGCTATCCAGCATGCATCTAGAGTATTAAGTTCATAAGAACAGAGTAACGCATTAGGCAAGATGACATGATGTAGAGGGATAAAATCAAGCAATATGATATAAACCCCATCTTTTTATCCTCAATGGCAACATTACAATACATGTCGTTTCCCCTACTGTCACTGGGATCGAGCAACACATGATTGAACCCAAAGCTAAGCACTTCTCCCATTGCAAGAAAGATCAATCTAGTAGGCCAAACCAAATTGATAATTGGAAGAGACTTGCAAAGATAACAAAATCATACATAAAAGAATTCAGTGGAGATTCAAATATTGTTCATAGATAATCTTGATCATAAACCCACAATTCATCGGATCTCGACAAACACACCGCAAAAAGAATTACATCAAATAGTCCAAGAAGATCGAGGAGAACTTTGTATTGAGATCCAAATAGAGATAAGAAGCCATATAGCTAATAACTATGGACCCGAAGGTCTGAGGTAAACTACTCACACATCATCGGAGAGGCTATGGTGTTGATGTAGAAGCCCTCTGTGATCGATTCCCCCTCCGGCGGAGCGCCGGAATAGGCCCCAAGATGGGATCTCATGGGTACAGAAGGTTGTGGCAGTGGAAATAGGGTTTTGTGGTGCTCCTGGATGGTTTCGGGGTATCTGGGTATATATAGGAGGAAGAAGTAGGTCGGTGGAGCTGCAAGGGGCCCACGAGGGTGGGGGCGCGCCCAGGGGGGCAGGCGTGCCTCCCTGCTTCGTGGCCTCCTCGCTTCTTTCTTGATGTACACTCCAAGTCCTCTGGATCACGTTTGTTCCAAAAATAACTCTCCCGAAGGTTTCATTCCGTTTGGACTGCGTTTGATATTTCTTTTTTGCGAAACACTGAAATAGGCAAAAAAACAGCAATTTGCACTGGGCCTTCGGTTAATAGGTTAGTCCCAAAAATAATAATAAAGTTCTTAGTAAATCCCATTAAACATCCAAAACAGATAATATAATAGCATGGAACAATAAAAAATTATAGATATGTTGGAGATGTATCAGTTGCCATGTTGAACATCTCCAGAGCCGTGCACAGGTCCTCGTGTATGGTGAGCTCCTCCTTCATCTTGATGTCGCGGACGCCATCAGAGGGTGCTGAGATGATGCCCTCGTCCGACACCTTGGAGATCTTGAGACGAATGCTGTTGAAGCGCTGGATGTACTTTTGCAGGGTCTCCCCTGGCTGCTGCTCGATGCGCCGCAGGTCACTCGTGGCCAGCGGTCGGTCGCGGGTGCCCTGGAAGTTGGTGAAGAAATGCTCGCGCATCTCGCCCCAGGAGGAGATCGAACCCACGAGCAGGTTCAGGAGCCAAGAATGTGCCCCATCCTTGAGGGCCATGGGAAACCAGTTCGCCATAACCTTCTCGTCGCTGTTAGCCTCCTTGAAGCTCAGCTCGTAGAGCTGCAGGAACTCAGCAGGGTCGGGGGCACCGTCGTAGCGTGGAGGAAGGTCGGGCTTAAACTTCCCCGGCCAGACGATGCTGCGTAGCTCAGGAGTGAAGGCTCGGCAGCCCGCAGTAGTCACGGGAGCCCATCGTGGAGGTGGAGCCTGATCTTGGCGCTCACGCGCCATCACCACAGGCGGCGCATGGTCTTGACGCGGCGGTGCTGGGAGCGCACGCGCCTCTGCTTGCAGCCGCTGGACCACCTGGCAGCTTTCTTCTTCATGCGCGGGCGCCCCTGCATGGTGGGTCACACCTTGGGGCCTCACGCCTTGGCTCGATGATGGCGTCTTGACGGGGAGGTGGAGGAGGCGCTTGCTACCTCTTGAGCACTGCGTTGGTTTTCCCTTGAAGAGGAAAGGGTGATGCAGTAAAGCAGCATAAGTATTTCCCTCAGTTTTTGAGAACCAAGGTATCAATCCAGTAGGAGGCCACGCACGAGTCCCTCGCACCTACACAAACAAATAAAATCCTCGCAACCAACGCAATAAAGGGGTTGTCAATCCCTTCACAGTCACTTACGAAAGTGAGATATGATAGATATGATAAGATAATATTTTTGGTATTTTTATGATAAAGATGCAAAGTAAAATAAAAGGCAATAAAAATAGCTAAGTGTTGGAAGATTAATATGATGGAAAATAGACCCGGGGGCCATAGGTTTCACTAGTGGCTTCTCTCAAGATAGCATAAGTATTACAGTGGATTTAAGCCCCAGTTCAGTTTCTACTACTTTCGTGTGTTCATAGTTGGTCTCGGAACCTTGATATTGTGCTTCTGAGTGGTTATGCCACCATTTTTGCAGGATGTCTCAAATCCTTTAAGAATTTAGAGCAGTTATGCTGTCCGAGTCATCCCAGGTTTCTAAATAGTCTGATGCATTTGCAAATCCCTTCTTTCCGTTCCCGATGTTCCTTTAGGCCAGTTCAACCACACTAATTAGCGTGTTGAGGTACTTTTCTGCCTCGCCATTTATGTTGGAGCTATTATTATGATCCTAGGTGTCTAGAGTATCACCTAGTAATCTAGCCATGTATTGTGTTCCCAGTGTGATCATTCTGTCCATCATTCTCAAAAGCATCCCGTGATGCAATTTAGTTAGTAGGTATTCTATTCCTGGGGTTTTGAACCCGAGATTCAACCTACTTACTTCATGTTGATAGTGTTTGCTCGTTCCTTTAGGTTATTAGTAACCTTTGCATTAGTCCTCGAGGTCCGTGGTATTTCCTTCTTCCAAATACTATGAACCACTTATGGCAGAAGTTTGTTGGATCAAAGGATCACAACAGGAGTGCTCTCGATGAGTTCTCCATTCTATATTGTGAATCTGCCAGTCCTTCCTATTTTTCATGGGTTATCCGGAAGAAATGTTGAGCTTTGCTCGACACACTAATCCATGCATCCACAACTCAGAAAGTTACATGTTCCTTTGAGTTGTCCTTCTTTTGTTGTATTCTGACCTCCGTCTATCACTAGATAGTAAAGAGCTTGTCATGCATTCATGCTCATCGATACCTCATATTCTTGTGGTTCGTCAAGCCATTCTATTCCAGAATGACTAGGAGAAACAAACTCCATTACCTTATCCATTTCTAGGATTGGGTCAAAGCAGTTGTATTCCGCGGATCAAATGCAATCAAGCTTTTGGTATGTTCTACCCTGAAGTATTACCCACTTTATGTCAGGAACGTCATGAGAATTGCACCTTCTCTTATGAATTCTTGACGTAATGATACTTCTCGCCATCATTATTCATTCCTCAGTGTCGTGTTGTCGCAACCGGAATGCTGACAAGTGAATCATGATGGGTGAAATCAATACTCCTAGCAACTGTGTTGCTTGGTAGTAAATGGACAATATTCTCATTCTTAGCATGTTGGTTATTAAATCATCATCCTAAGATTGATCGTGCTACCTAGTCCTTATTTCTAGTGCACTCATCGATCAATGAGTTAGGATTGTGTCAATCCCTCACTCTTTTGATCATATCGTCTTGCCCTGAAAAGCAAGATTGTTCTCGAGCTTAGTGACATATTGGTGGTTCGTGATTTTCCGAAGATCTTCTCGAAAGTATTACCAGGTTGTCACCTGACCGCTATGTTGAATTCGTGATCAAGTTGATTTCTTGTAAACCACCCCTTCTCCAAGAATCCGTGTTGGATACCCCTGAGCTAGTTGGTTAAACCACACAACAACTTGGAGAGTTGAAAGATAAAAGCTTGTCCAACTTAGTTCATTTCAAAGGGATATCTTTTTTTTTGTGTGTGTTGAAGAAAGATGATGTCTTCATCGATTGATCTCGTGACCAGTTGATGCATATATAGTCTTGTCCAAACTTTGATTTGAGTGTGGCTATCCTCAAATCAAATCAGAACCAACGATGTTCGTAATGTTGTCCTACTCTTGGTTGATCCCCCGAGCATACACCATTACATCTTTTGGTATGGCCAATGCTATCACCGTGTTCACCTAATTGTGGGATTCCATCTATATGGAAGCCTGGATGGATTGTTGTTGAGCCCATTGACAACATTTTCATCTTGTCCATGATTCATGTTGAACATCTAAGATTGGCGTTGGAAACTTTTGAAAGCATTTTCTTCGTGCTAGCTCATGAAGTTTATGTTTTGATGGAAGAAGTGACTTCCTCTAATTCACGTGCATATGATGCAAGTTGCTGCCGTAAATTTGAGAAAGTTTATTTCGCTTCCTCTGGAATCATCCCAAGTCAGTCATGCATACGTGTGAAGTATTTTGTGGTCTGGAGACTTGCAACCTTCATTCTATATAAATCCCTAGCACACCAAGACACTGATTGATTTTTTCAAGGAGAAGGAGTTTCTTCTTAAGAGCTAGACTTACGCAAGGACTTCGATATCCTCGATGATGGTTCCCCACCTGAACTCGGCAGTGTTTTATTATAAGACTACTACGTAGTCATGCTTGTCTTGGATAGCGTGTTCACAGGTTTGTAGCAGAACCAACTCATGTTTTGGAGCTTGCTATCGTAGTTCATTTCTCGAGAATCTCGCAACGTCATCTCGTCGGTTTGTGTTGCAAACTTTCTTTTCTAGACATGCTGTCTGAAATATCATGTTACCAACCAGATCTGAATCTCAGGCAGATATGATGGTTTGAAATTTTCCAGGATCTATGATGTAGGTCCCGACAAGGTTGATGTTCTGGCCGACATACCTAGCCAGAAGATCTGTCATTGTAGTATCTTTGACCATCTTTCCATGAGGATTTCGTGAGACTTATTCTAGAAGTTGTTCCTTAGGGACCCTTATGCTCTCAGTTTCCTCGATGATTCTATAACCATTCAAACATTGGAAACACTCTTGACTGTTGAGTTTTTCCGCAGTTACCAGGATCATTCCCAGCATTTGCATTTTGTTCCCAGCTTGCACCTGTCTAGGATCATCTTCAAAAGTGGGCTTACCATGGGTCCCATCCATCTCCGATGATAAGAAAAAGCATCCATTACAGTGTCTTCAACAAGGTAGTCCACATCGTCCACCCTAGCCCGAGTATGTCATTCTTTCGAACTCCTTCAAACGATCCATTAAGAATTGCCTTAGGCTGGTATGAAGAGTTTCAATGATCTATGGATCAAAAGGAATTCTTTTTTCCACTTAAGGGAATAGTTCTACGAGTCACCTCCCCTAAGGTGCCCCATTATGGAATCGTGGCAATTATTTCATCGCTATCTTGAGATCATGCACCACCCTCTTCAGCATGGGATTTTTGCCTACCCAGTAGAACCTTGCCATCTACCTTTTCCATCACTCCTAATCTGTGTTTCATGTCTCAGCTCAAGAGATGTTCTAATGTCTCACTCCATGAGTTGATCTTGAGTGCTCGTTCTTCGAGGAGATCGTTTCCTGTAGAGTTTCCTTCTGTCGTCATCGTGTTGGATGAAGATCTTGAAAGCTAAGACGTCAAGGTCAATATGAAGCAATGAATCAACATCCTCAAGAAGGACATCTGGATCGTGAAGATTGTGTTAGCTTTGTGTCCCCTCTGTCCTCTTACCTCACGCCCTGAATCTCGGGACGAGATTCTTGCTTAGTGGGGGTGAGTTGTCACATCCCTAGTTCTGGTATGCTCTGAGCCAGCTAGTCATGTGTTGCACCATGTTTAAATTCTTTTGAATTTGAAATGGGGATTGATCAAACCCTAGCCCTTTGAAATTCAATTAGGTCTAGTAAAAAAATGCTTTCAATGAACCAAAGTACCCTTCATCAATGTTTGCTAATTTTGGCAAGGCTTTGGATCCAAACCAAAAATATTGAACATTTTTAAGGAAGATTTTGGGCACTAAAATTAAATCATATTTTTATTGAATTTGAATTTATATTCCTAATATATAGAATATATTTTCAAATGTATCAGAAATATTTGTGTGCAATTGGAAAAGTCCATATAAGCCACATAAGTATTTACAAAAAGTTTTGGCACTGATTTGAATTTGTTTTGAGTTTAAACAGTGGCAAAAGAAAACAAAACAGAAAAACAGAAACAAAAGGCCACCGGGCCTCTTACCCGCACCCACCTGGCGGCCCACCTACCTGGTCCAGCCCACCTACCCCCACCGCATCGTCTTCCTCCTGCCAGTAGGAGCAGGTGTGTGTCGATGCACACGCAGCTACGGCCACCTCCTGCTTCGCGCTGGAGGCCCGTCCTTCTCCCTGATCCCGCGCTTGGAGATGCCCTGGAGCCCCTCTGTTCTCCTCCTGCTTCTCTGGCCCCTCTCCTCCCCGCCATCGCTCGCCCCAAGCTCAACCGAGAGCAGCCATGGCCGCCACTCGACGTCCTTGTGGCCACCAGACACCGTACGCCTCCTTGCCATGCCCGATAGCTACGAGGTGAAGCAAAGCGTCTCCACGGAGAAGCACGCGTCCTTGGCTGCCCTACATCGTCGCTTTTGTCATCGTCTTCACCGACGGGCGCCCGAGATTGCCACCGTCGATTCGCTGGCCCCAGCGCTTCCCCGACGACGCCATTACCTCTGCTAGCCCCGCAGTGAGCTCCTCTCCTGTCCCCACTTGTTCCCCTCATCTAGCTCGTCCTCTAGCAGCTGTCACCGCCAGATACGTGAGCTCAGTTCCGCCGGCCATGTCGCCGCCGTGGTAGCAGCAAGCAAAGCTTGCGTCCGAGAGCGCCACCCTGCTCCGCACCCTCCCAGGAGCCGGAAACCATCACCTATTCATCCTACGGTGCACCACATCGCCGTTCTCGAGCACGCCCGAACTCCGGCCGCCGCCTGGCTTGATGCCACCGCCGCTGCCGTCCACCTCGCTCCCTTCCGTGGCCACCACTGGATGCGCGCGTGTGCCAGCAATCCATAGCCACAAAGCGCGCGCCAAACCATCACCCGTAGCACAAATCCGAGCCGCGCCGCCGTCATTTTACTCGCCGCCGGCCAGGCTCCGGCGATTCCCGACGTGGCGATGTCATTAGTAACTAATGACCCAGCTAACTAACCCCCTGGGCCACTGACGCATGGGCCCCACGCCCATATTTAACCACACAGTTTAAATCATGTTTAGTTTTAGTTAAACACAGTGGCCCCACGCGTCAGGGTTGATCTTGCTGACGTGGCCCTTGACCGGCCCCACCCGTCAGTGATCCAAGCCAGCCTGAGACACTGAGGTGTGGGGTGCTTGTCGTCAGGTTTGACCTGGTTGACCATGGTTGACCGCTGAGGTCACAATGACACACTGCTGACGTCGTAAACACATTTCCTGGCATTTTCTTATTTAGAAACAAATCTGAAAATTCTAGAAAATGTTTAAAACTTCAAAAATTCATAGAAAATAATCTATAACTCCAAATGAAATAATTTATATATGAAAATTGATTAGAAAAATCCAATCTTTCCATCTGTACTGGTTTCATGCATGTCAGAACATTTAACCTTGCTGTTTAGATGAAAGAAGTTAATGCACTAATATGACTTCATATTTTGCGTTTGCATTTGAATCTTTGATTCAAATGAGCTCAAACCAACCTGTTCTAAGTTGAATTAGCAAAAACACACCCATATTGCCATGTCATTGCATGCATCATATTGTGCACATTGCCATATAATGATTGTGCTACCGATGTGATTTTCGTGGTAGGTTCTGCCTCCTAGGATATTCACGAGTATCCAGCTGAAGGGCAGTATCCCACTACCACTCTGTCAGGAAAGCAAAACCCCCTTGTTCATTCCGATACAATCCCACTCTCTCGCTCCTGCTCTCTTTTACTACATTAGGACAACATCGATTCAACTGTTACATGCTGCGGTAGCTGAACCCCTTTTCCTCTGCATGACCTGTCATTGCCACAGTAAATAGATGAAACCCACTAGCATGAGTAGGAGTTGTTTGAGCCTTGATGTGCCTACTCATTCATGCTTGTTTGTCATGCCTGCTACTGCTTAGAGTTGAGTCAGGTCTGATTCATCGGGGATGAATTGGAGGTGTGTGAACATGTTCTTCTGTTGAGAGCTAAGTGTGTGAACATGATTTGGTAAAGGTAACAGTGAGAGGCCATGTAGGAGTACATGGTGGGTTGTCTCATTGAAACCGTCCTCAGGAACTGAGTTCAGTGTATTTGATCCATGAACAGCTACTACCACGCGTTGGGCCCGAAACCAATGGACCCTCTCGACTTATTAATCGCCTTGATCTCTGTCTAGGAGTTGCAACTAGTTTCTGGTGTTTGTAGGATATGTGTTGGAGGCCATGCGTAGCGCTGACCCTAGGGGTGGGCTATGATGCGGTAGATACACCGTGGCCCGGTGTACTGGGCGCCCGTTTGGTGTCTCGGGAACCCTGCACACATCGTTTGGGGCTGTGAGTGAAACCTCGCCCGGATCTCCTCACATATGGAACCCGAATAGGCGATAAACCTGGACTAGAGACTTGTGTGGTTAGTCAGGTCGTGGCCGTCTCCCTCGCCAGGCTTCCGCTTGAAGGTTGCCGAGATACACGACGTGTACATGGTGGTAAGTGGCGAGAGCGTGTGTGAAGAAGTACACCCGTGCATGGTTATAAATGATCTATTCGAATAGCCGTGTCCGATAAAGGACTTCGGGTTGCCTGTACAGTTCATAGACAAGTGAAAGTGGATACTCTAAAATGCGCAAGATAAGCGTGAGTGCTATGGATGGTGTTCTCGTAGGGAGACATGAGCGGATCCATAGTGGTGTATTGATATGGTGAATATGTGGACTCGTGTGCGCCACCTCAAAAGAGTTACTTGCAGTCGTAGTTTAGGATAGCCACTCAGTCAAAGTTGGCTTGCTGCAGTTAAACCCCACCATCCCTTTGTTAATAATGATGCATATGTAGTTAGTTCTGATGTAAATCTTGCTGGGTACATTTGTACTCACGTTTGCTTAATTTATGTTTTTGCAGAGAGACTTCAGTCTCGCTAGTAGTTCCGTGTGGACTTCGACGTTTAGCTTGATACCTCAGCTACGATCTTGTACCCTTGGGAGGGTCTTGTAGATAGTCAGGATTCTCAGCCTTTTCCATTTGTAGTTGTCTGTACTCAGACATGTTTATGCTTCCGCTCGATGCTTGTATGCTCTATATGTTGGGTCATGTGAGCATGATTGTAATACTTGGCTCCTCGGAGACTAATGAATAAATACTTGAGTCGTAGAGTTATGTTGTGATGCCATGTTGTATTTATACATATCGAGCATATTGTATGTATGATTGAAATGCTTGGTATGTGTGGGATCCGACAACCTAGTTGTTTATCCTTGGTAGCCTCTCTTATGGGGAAATGTAGTCTTGTGCTTCCATGAGCCATAGTAGTCCGCTTCAGCCGGTTCACCGGAGTCCTGCTAGCCCAAAGACTTCGCTCTGGAACACTTGATGGCGGCATGTGACTCCGCCGTTCTCGTGGTTCATCCCTTCGGGAAATGTCACGCGGTGACAACCGAGTCCTGCCTAGCCTGCTACAGCCCAGTTCACGGAGTCTCATAGCCAGTGCTACAAAGATGATTCGCACGCTGTTGATCGACATGCTCGATGTTGATTCATGTATGCCTGTCCCCGTAAGTTAGTGCCACTTTGGGTTCATGACTAGTCATGTCGGCCCGGGTTCTCTGTCATATGGATGCTAGCGACACTATCATATATGTGAGCCAAAAGGCGCAAACGGTCCCGGGCCATGGTAAGGCGACACCCGTGGGAATACCGTGCGTGAGGCCACAAAGTGATATGAGGTGTTACCGGCTAGATCGATGTGACTTGGAATCGGGGTCCTGACACCGTCACTCCCCACGCCCATGACGTGCGACCGGACCTAGCAGTCCGCCACCCGCCGTTGCAGCCCGCACGTGTGGATACCTTGGAGGCATCGCATCTACAGTCCTTGGGCGAACCGTTCGAGGGAACCGCGAGGGGCCGTTCGCGGGAGATCACCGTTCACGGGTCTTCTCTGTTCGCGGGAGATCACCATTCTTGGGTCTTCGCTGTTCGCGGGAGACCGGCGACGCGAGGGGAAGACATCTCGAGAGATCGGCTACACGCATCACCAACTCTACTTCCGCTGCGGTGACTGCTCGTCTAGTGGTAAACCCGATCCCATGATCTATTTCCAGCAGCATGATCTTGGGTGCGCGGTAGAAATTCTATTTGATGGTAGCGTAGCGTACCGCGTGTTCCAACAGGCGGGGCACTAGCAGCAAGCTTCGTCGCTGCAGCCCTCGATGCGGCGTGATGGGCGCACCGCCACCCCATCGCTGACCCCGGCTGGTTCGTCATCCCACCCTCATCACGTCGCAGTGAACGCGCAGGACGCGTTGCTCATGGCGTGCGAGCTCCTGCGCTATCGCCCCGTTGACGACCTCTACGAAGATTGGCCGGACCGCATCGCCGAGATCGTCAACGCCGCTGGGGGCTCTCCTGCTACCTCGCCAGCCGCCTGCTGCGGGAGACGTAGGCCATGGAGCACTGATATGTCTCCAACATATCTATAATTTTTTATTGTTCCATGCTATATTATATTCTGTTTTGGATGTTTATTGGGCTTTATTATACACTTTTATATTATTTTTGGGACTAACCTATTAACCGGAGGCCCAACCCACAATTGTTGTTTTTTTTGCCTATTTCAGAGTTTCGCAGAAAAAGAATATCAAACGGAGTCCAAACGGAATGAAACCTTCGGGAACGTGATTTTTGGAACGAATGTGATCCAGAGGACTTGGACCCCACGTAAAGAACGCAGCCAGGAAGGCATGAGGTAGGGGGGCGCGCCTACCCCCAAGGCGTGCCCTCCACCCTCGTGGGGCCCACGTTGCTCCACCGACGTACTTCTTCCTCCTATATATACCTTCGTACCCCCAAACTACCAGATACGGAGCCAAAAACCTAATTCCACCGCCGTAACCTTCTGTACTCGTGAGATCCCATCTTGGGGCCTTTTCCGGAGCTCCACCGGAGGGGGCATCGATCACGGAGGGCTTCTACATCAACACCATAGCCTCTCCGATGATGTGTGAGTAGTTTAGCTCAGACCTTCGGGTCCATAGTTATTAGCTAGATGGCTTCTTCTCTCTTTTTGGATCTCAATACAATGTTCTCCCCCTCTCTTGTGGAGATCTATTCGATGTAATATTCTTTTGCGGTGTGTTTGTTGAGATCGATGAATTGTGGGTTTATGATCAAGTTTATCTATGAACAATATTTGAATCTTCTCTGAATTCTTTTATGTATGATTGGTTATCTTTGCAATTCTCTTTGAATTATCAGTTTGGTTTGGCCTGCTAGATTGATATTTCTTGGAATGGGAGAAGTGCTTAGCTTTGGGTTCAATCTTGCGGTGTCCTTTCCCAGTGACAGTAGGGGCAGTAAAGCACGTATTTTATTGTTGCCATCGAGGATAACAAGATGGGGTTTATATCATATTGCATGAGTTTATCCCTCTACATCATGTCATCTTACTTAAATCATTACTCTGTTCTTTTGAACTTAATACTCCAGATGCATGCTGGATAGCGGTCGATGAGTGGAGTAATAGTAGTAGATGCAGGCAGGAGTCGGTCTACTTGTCTCGGACGTGATGCCTATATACATGATCATACCTAGATATTCTCATAACTATGCTCAATTCTGTCAATTGCTCAACAGTAATTTGTTTACCCACCATAATACTTATGCTCTCGAGAGAAGCCACTAGTTTTGGGTGAAAGATTTGATGGATTATGGAACAAGGAGTGGCAAGAACCTAAGCTTGGGGATGCCCATGGCACCCCAAGATAATCTAAGGACACCTAAAATCCAAAGCTTGGGGATGCCCCGGAAGGCATCCCCTCTTTCGTCTACTTCCATCGGTAACTTTACTTGGAGCTATATTTTTATTCACCACATGATATGTGTTTTGCTTGGAGCGTCTTGTATTATTTGAGTCTTTATTTTTTTAGTTTACCACAATCATCCTTGCTGTACACACCTTTTGAGAGAGACACACGTGATTCGGAAATTCTTAGAATACTCTATGTGCTTCACTTATATCTTTTGATCTATATAGTTTTTGCTCTAGTGCTTCACTTATATCTTTTAGAGCACGGCGGTGGATTTGTTTTATAGAAACTATTGATCTCTCATGCTTCACTTATATTATTTTGAGAGTCTTAAAACAGCATGGCAATTTGCTTTAATCATAATATCATGAGAAATTTGATACTAGATAATTGTTTTGAGATATAAAGGTGGTAATATCATAGTTGTGCTAGATGAGTAATTGTGGAATTGAAAAATACTTGTGTTGGAGTTTGTGATTCCCGTAGCATGCACGTATGGTGAACCGTTATGTAACAAAGTCGGAGCATGAGGTATTTATTGATTGTCATCCTTTGTGTGGCGGTCGGGATCGTGCGATGGTTAACTCCTACCAACCCTTCCACTAGGAGCATGCGTAGTAGTACTTTGCTTCGAGGGCTAATAAATTTTTGCAATAAGTATATGAGTTCTTTATGACTAATGTGAGTCCATGGATTATACGCACACTTACCTTTCCGTAATTTTCTAGCCTCTTCGGTACCGTGCATTGCCCTTTCTCATCTTGAGAGTTGGTGCAAACTTCGCCGGTGCATCCAAATCCCGTGATATGATACGCTCTATCACACATAAACCTCCTTATATCTTCCTCAAAACAGCCACCATACCTACCTATTATGGCATTTCCGTAGACATTCTGAGATATATTGCCATGCAACTTTCCATCGATTCGTTTATTATGACACGCTCCATCATTGTCATATTGCTTTGCATGATCATGTAGTTGGCATTTTATTTGTGGCAAAGCCACCATTCATAATTCTTTCATACATGTCACTCTTGATTCATTGCATATCCCGGTACACCGCCGGAGGCATTCACATAGAGTCATATTTTGTTCTAAGTATTGAGTTGTAATTCATGAGTTTTAAGTAAATAAAAGTGTGATGATCATCATTATTAGAGCATTGTCCCAAGTGAGGAAAGGATGATGGAGACTATGATTCCCCCACAAGTCGGGATGAGACTACGGACTAAATAAAAAAAAAGAGGTCATAAAAAAAGAGAAAAGGCCCAAATAAAAAAATGATAGAAAAAGAGAGAAGGGACAATGTTACTATCCTTTTACCACACTTGTGCTTCAAAGTAGCACAGTGATCTTCATGATAGAGAGCCTCTCATTTTGTCGCTTTCATATACTAGTGGGAAATTTCATTATAGAACTTGGCTTGTATATTCCTATGATGGGCTTCCTCAAATGCCCGAGGTCTTCGTGAGCAAGCAAGTTGGATGCACACCCACTTAGTTTCTTTTGTTTGAGCTTTCATACACTTATAGCTCTAGTGCATCCGTTGCATGGCAATCCCTACTCCTTGCACTGACATCAACTGATGAGCATCTCCATAGCCCGTTGATTAGCCTCGTTGATGTGAGACTTTCTCCTTTTTTGTCTTCCCACATAACCCCTACCATTATACCTTATTCCACCATAGTGCTATATCCATGGCTTGCGCTCATGTACTGCGTAAGAGTTGAAAAGGCTGAAGCGCGTTAAAAAGTATGAACCAATTGCTTGGCTAAAACCGGGGTTGTACATGATATGAATATTTTGTGTTGGGAATATGGAGCATAGCCAGACTATATGATTTTGTAGGGATAACTTGCTTTGGCTATGTAATTTTGATAAGACATAATTGCTTGGTTAGCACGCTTGAAGTATTATTGTTTTTATGTCAACATTAAACTTTTATCTTGAATCATATTAAATCTGAACAATCGTGCCACAACAAGAAGAATTACATTGAAATTATGCTAAGTAGCATTCCACATCAAAAATTCTGTTTTTATCATTTACCTACTCGAGGACGAGCAGGAATTAAGCTTGGGGATGCTTGATACGTCTCC
Source organism: Aegilops longissima (assembly GCA_021605205.1). Classification (NCBI taxonomy): domain Eukaryota; kingdom Viridiplantae; phylum Streptophyta; class Magnoliopsida; order Poales; family Poaceae; genus Aegilops; species Aegilops longissima. Next base: position 455,084,069 of record CM038676.1, read on the forward strand.
AACGTATCTATAATTTTTTATTGTTCCATGCTATATTATATTCTGTTTTGGATGTTTATTGGGCTTTATTATACACTTTTATATTATTTTTGGGACTAACCTACTAACCGGAGGCCCAGCCCAGAATTGCTGTTTTTTTGCCTATTTCAGAGTTTCGCAGAAAAAGAATATCAAATGGAGTCCAAATGGAATGAAACCTTCGGGAACATGATTTTTGGAACGAACATGATCCAGAGGACTTGGACCCCACGTCAAGGATGCAACCAGGAAGGCACAAGGTAGGGGGCGCGCCTACCCCCCCAGGCGCGCTGTCGTGGAATTGTCACGGCAGATGTCCTTAGTGTGAGGACTTAGTTGCGAGGCCAACGCATCTATGCGGTAGATTGAGAGGGGTTGGGAGGAATCGAGAGACGCAACACAAGACAAGGATTTAGACAGCTTCAGGCCCCGGGAAAAATCATCCGGTAATAACCCTACATGCTGTTTGTGGCTAGGTCTCATTATGATCATGAGGGAGTCGCCGTAAACCGGCTCTCCTAGTTGTGTCTAGACCTAGAGATTGTTTCTTCTTGCCTGTCCCTCTTTGGGGAGCCCTGCCCCTCCTTATATATGTTGAAGGGGCAGTTTACATGGCTAGTCCTAGTTGGACTAGGATTACTCTATTACAAGTGGAGTCCTAGTCTTGCTTCCTTTGTAGGAAAAAAGTCCTTACGCTTTCCTCATAAACCGGCCCACCATTAAATGTGAACCCGCCTTATGGGCCTTGGGCCTCGTCATCCATTTGACCCGCCCGCAGGGTTACTAATGAACCGCCAAGATCGGGCGGATTACCCGTGAATCGCCAAGCTCCGGGTGGGTTACCAGTGAGTCGTCCAGTCCGGCCGGGTTATACTTCCGGCCGGGTTACGCCGCGGGGTATATCCCCGACATTAGCCCCCAGTTTCATTTGGATTTATCCATGTTAAACTGATCTGCAACATAAACACAAGAACACATTTGGCGGGTTGTGCTCCGGTTTAAATATTCTTATAAACCGGCACTTGATCATCCTTAAGTCCTTGTCATTTCTTCCTTCTGAAAAATCCGAGTCAATAACCATCTTCATAATCAAATTGCTTGCAGAAGATATTTTGTAAATAAAGAATCCATTTGAATCGGCCTTCAATGCTCTGACTTGACAAAAATATTGGTCTTCAAATATTCAACTGATATTCAGTCGGTTTGAAAATATAGAACTTGTCGATCTATGATTTCCAAAATCGCCGGGTTATAAAAACTGATAATTCCGGGTCATGATTGTTGCCAGCGCCGGTTCATGATTGTTGCCAACGCCGGTTCATGATTATTGATGACGCCGGGTTATGATTGTTGCAGACACCAGGCCATCATGATTGGTGACGCCGGGTCAATAATTGTTGGTGACGCCGGGTCAATAATTGTTGGTGACGCCGGGTCATAATTGTTGCAGACACCGGGTCAATCTAGTTAGCTTAAAACTGAAAATTGGAAGATATTTCTCTCTTATATCCATATTACCTGTAGCCCCCAAGTCTTGAATAGAGCAAAGTGATGATTTGAGACTTGTTTCCATATAATTACTGCCACTTTGAAGAAATCCATGTTGTTCATCTCAGTCACTCGTAAAAACTAAATACTCCATATTATGTAGCCCCCAAGTGCCGGGTTGTCATGCTTGCAGTAACTTGGGACTTGAAATTGCCTTATGCTCATAAAAACTTCAACCAGTGTGGCCCCCAAGGGTCGGGTCATTATGCAATAATGAGCAGGGACTTTATAAATATGATCATGCTTCATTGAAAATAACATCATATGATGTAACTCCACCATGGGGCTTGAACCCACGTCCACAAGGTTAAGAGCTTTTTTGTGCTTTACCAACTGAGCAGTGGACCCTTGAATATAATATATTAAAACTTGTGTACCTTGAATCATTGATAGAAGCAATTGGTAGCCCCCAAGGGCCGGCTCATTATGATGTGATGAGTCGGGTCTTCAATAAGGCCAATAAAAATGACTTTGCGTTAGCCCCCAAGTGTCATGGTGCATGCTTGCAGCGACATGAGACTTGCATATTTTATATAAATCTCAACTTGAATAATGTAGCCCCCAAGTGCCGGGTCGTAAGCCTGTAGCGACCCGGGACTATTCCTTCCATTGTAGAATAAATCATATCCTTTGATAAAATAATAGCCATTGCGCTAAAGCGACTTTGAAAACCTCGATAATACTGGTTATTAATAACCATTATAAAAATCCAGCCATGTTGGCTATTCAAGATAATATAATCCGATATGAAAACCTTATTCATTCAATATCATAATGAAAATTCAACCAAGTTTGGCTATTTGAATAATATAACCCAATGATTTATAAGCGCATGATTCCAATGGCGCAATCCAAATATATACTAGCGACTTATAGTCGAAAGCCAGGCCGGGTTAATAAACACCGGTGATTTATAATCATGCTCTATTCAACCTGTTTCTGCATACAACAAGTTTAAAGTGTCCTGGCGGTTTACCGCCGGACGGGTCATAATGCCCAACATATAACCCAGGTTTATAACCAACGCTACACTTAAGAATAATCAAATATGAAATATATCATACCTATGACATTGAATCACATCGTTGGTTTACCAACTTTTTGTAGTAAGGGTGACAACCCAAATTTTGAGTACTGATAACTCCTCCCATATTGTGCCGGTTTATGATAGAACCGTTCCGGGTTGTGATAAACACCGGTTTATCCATATTCAATTCTGGTAACTTATAGTCGAAACCAGACCGGGCTGGTAGCCTCCGGATTATAACTGATCATATACTGACAACTTGTAGTTGAAAGTCAAGCCGGGTTGATGAACACCGGTTTGAAAATATCATAAATCTTGTGAAAACAAAGAAAACTTAGCAAAGGCAAATGAAAACCGTTGTAGTCGAGGCTTTTCACAGGCTGCCAGGCCCCAAATTTGAGGCTTTTCACGGGCTGCCAGGCCACTAAGTTAAACCATTTTTGCAAAGCCTTTTAAGATGGTCCTCAATCCTTAACCAATCATCGTTTTAACTTGACAAGTTCAGGGTATGTATAAGATTGACTTGTCAAACATTCAGCGGGTCATGCCAGGATTACCTGGATAGGAGTGGCTTACTTGATGAAGGCAGGTTAACCCGGGGTTTTAGGTGAATACACCAGGCTTCCAAGCCGTGGGTCGATACCCAATTACAAGGGTCCTTTCAAACTCTTTGTTGCTTTGCACAAAGAGCCCCCAAGTAACTTTTATAAGTTGTGCTCTATTGGTGTCTATGTTTGAGTTGTGCTTTTAGCAAAAATACTCTCTTTGGACCCTTGGGTGTGAAGCTCCCAAGCTTTATTGTGGCATGATAGCCGGATTAATGGACAGGACTCCGCTTTGTCAGCTGAAGCCCCCATGTGCTATATTTCTGAGCTATGCTCGCCGGGTGCCTATGTTTGAGTTGTGCTGTGCAACAAACTCTCTTTGGCCCCTTTTGACCTTTCTGAGAACTCAAACTTTGCGAGAGATATTTCTTCTTGAACCGGGATTTTGAACCAGATATTGAGAGCTTCAAAGCTTTATGGGAGACATCTTTCCCTTGAATTTTCATCAATATAGAAGTAGCCTCCGGGACCGGGTTATCTTTCTCTCCATCGTCCCGGCGTTCTTACATTTGCTAAAACTGGCAAGATTTTCTGAGTCATGTCATCGTAGCCCCCGAGTCTCAAAGGTGACTCGAGGAGTTGGCTTGAGACTCTCCATATTTGACCGTGATATAAACCGGCATAACTTGTATATCATTGGTGTTGATAGCACGATGTGAATCCATAAAAGCTTGAGGTGACTGCGGCGGGCTATAAATGGTCCCGTATGAGCCGTGTCAGCAACTCGGCCAATGGTTCCTTCCAACTGGTGATTTGAAGTTAACCAAATTGTAGTAGCGGCGACTTGTGCGCCTGCTCATTGAGTCATCCAGTGCAGACGGCGCTTGATGATAATTTGCCTCCAATTTGAAAGAAAACCGGGCTACCCAAACTGTGACTTGCTTTATGCTCAATAAACAGCTCATGCAGACAGGTGAGGCCCGATGTGTTGATGTAGACCAGGCCGCGAGAGACGGGCGACAAGGACGACCGCAACATCAGAGGCAGCTCGGACAGATGAGTCGGCCGCGGCATTGTAAGCCGGTGCGGACGGGGAAAATCGGCACCGGTGTCGTAAACCGGCATGGACGGGTGAGTTAATCGCGGGTACAGTCCCGACACGCTGATGTAAACCGGGCCACAGAGACGGCGACTTGCTCACGTTCATTCACCGGGTGGTATGACACGGACAAAACGCCAGTGCAGAACATTGCTAGCGCGTGCTCTGTGCCCGTAATATAACGCCTCATTTGTAATGAACAATTGTCCTGCATTAAAAAATATCATATGCCAAAGTAATTGTTCACACAAAAATTAATATGTGCTATGAAAACAAACCGGACGGATATCACCTGATTTTTTTGAAGGTAGTAATTGTTGATGCTGGTGCCATATAACACTGAATATGCACGTCGCGCTCCGCTGATGTGATGTAGCATACCATCCACATGACCCATTTTTTTTCGTGATACCGTAATCAAGACATATTAGATGTCTGATGCGTCCATTGTACTGTATCCCATGCTCTACTATATGATGGCAAACCAGCACATCACTTATACTTGTAGTAGTTATTCTAATAACACATGGGTCTGGTGGCGGACATTTGACTTTTCCAACAACAGAGCCTGTTTCTTGTTACTGCAGCTCCATAACGCGAAGAGCCTGCGGCGGCCTGGCATAGTTGATGTTGGAAGGAACAAAGCCGCCGCGGTTTACAGCGGTGATGGTGATCCGGCACCGGCTCAACGTAGAGGCAAAACCTGCGAGGCGCGGTGTTTCGACGAGGGTGGCCGGGAGTGAAATCCACTGCAGCGACTCCGTGAGGTGGCCGATGAAGGCGGAGACGGAGGCGCCGGACCTCGGCAAAGGCGGAGACCGCGACAGAGGAATGCTGGTGATTCGGCGGATTAAGGCTGTGGTGACGGGGCGCGGTTGAAGCGCGGTGACTCCCTGGCGCGGTGGCGACGGCGGAGGTGCGATGGCGAGTCTGAGCCGCGACGGCTCCAGCTGAGGCCGCGTAGGGTTGACGGCAGTAGCAGTGTAGCGGCTTCACGCGACGGCAGGTTGTCCATCTCCCTGATGAAAGATATCACAAAGCCACAAGGGCGATCCACGAAGAAGTGGTAGTGGCTACAGTCGGGTTGCGCGGATGCAACCAGCAGCGGCGACTTGCCCGGGTGCGAGCGCGGTGTAAACCGTCCAAGATGGGCGGCTCGGAACCGGCTTGAAACTGCGGGGCTGACTCGGAGATAAGCACGTCACTTTGGCAAAGCAGAGGCGAAGCCAGCAGAGATGCAGCTGACGGGCGAGGTGGAACAGCGGCCTGGAGGACTCCGGCAAGGCAGATTAACACAGAAGGTGAAGCCATGGAAGTTCGTGAGCGGCATGCGACGGTGACGAAGGTCGAGGCCGTGGGTCGGCAAGGCTCGGCCGTGGCTACAACGGCGGTTTACATCGGCAGGTGTCAGATGACGATTTGTAGAAGAGGCCCGAGGCCATGGCGCTGGGAGCAACGGTTCGGGCGCGGGGTCGCGCGGGGACAACCCAAGATCCTCCGGCGGTTCACAGCACGGCGATAGGGGTGGCGACTCGGTAGTTTGTAGGCCGGTTCACCAGCGGAAGCAGTGTCACGCGGTGGGAGGGCGGTTTGAGACGAGGCCGGGAATGGCTTGGTGTTGATCCGTCGTAGAAGAGGCAGCTCGGATTCGGGCATGAACCGGGGCAACGGCAGCTGCTTGTAGCAGGGGTAAGGCGGCGGCAACTCTGAAGCGGCGCAGAGGATAACTGCAACAAGGCGAAACCACGACGGCAGAAGGCCAGCAGCAGAGGTAGCAGATCCGGTACGAACACACTCGAAGAAGGCCGCCGACCACAGTGGCAGTACAAGCCGGTAGAGGCGGCGGTGACTTAATGTAGGACCACAGGGGCAGTTCGTACCGGGGCGAATCGGCGCAACGACAGGGGATCGACGCAGCAGGTTGTAGAGGAGACGCGGCTGCTCGATGCTCGACGCAAGGGCGGCTCAGAGAAGCCGCAAGGGCGGCTCGTGGCCGAGGAGACGATGGTGAGTGAGAGGTGAGTCCATGAGGCACGTCACGGTTGAGGCGAATTCCAGCGGCTCAGAAGGTTGCAGGACGGAGCGAAATCGGTGAAGGTGAGATAGAACGAGGCCGGCAGCGGTTCGCAGGCGCTCGGCGACTGGCGGCTCACGGTGTGGCTGCGTCCACCAGAAGTGGACCGGCGAGGCGCGGTGAGGAGAGCCGCGGCCGCTTGGTGAAACGACGGCAGAAGCGGTCCGCAGCGGTGGCCGACCGGCTTGGTGCGGGTGGCTCGGATATAATTTATCCTGTGTTTATTTACCCGGCCTGGCTTTCGACTGTAAGTCGCTAGTATATATTTGGATTGCGCCATTGGAATCATGCGCTTATAAATCATTGGGTTATATTATTCAAATAGCCAAACTTGGCTGAATTTTCATTATGATATTGAATGAATAAGGTTTTCATATCGGATTATATTATCTTGAATAGCCAACATGGCTGGATTTTTATTATGGTTATTAATAACCGGTATTATCGAGGTTTTCAAAGTCGCTTTAGCGCAATGGCTATTATTTTATCAAAGGATATGATTTATTCTACAATGGAAGGAATAGTCCCGAGTCGCTGCAGGCTTACGACCCGGCACTTGGGGGCTACATTATTCAAGTTGAGATTTATATAAAATATGCAAGTCTCATGTCGCTGCAAGCATGCACCATGACACTTGGGGGCTAATGCAAAGTCATTTTTATTGGCCTTATTGAAGACCCGACTCATCACATCATAATGAGCCGGCCCTTGGGGGCTACCAATTGCTTCTATCAATGATTCAAGGTACACAAGTTTTAATCTATTATATTCAAGGGTCCACTGCTCAGTTGGTAAAGCACAAAAAGCTCTTAACCTTGTGGACGTGGGTTCAAGCCCCATGGTGGAGTTACATCATATGATGTTATTTTCAATGAAGCATGATCATATTTATAAAGTCCCTGCTCATTATTGCATAATGACCCGGCCCTTGGGGGCTACACTGGTTGAAGTTTTTATGAGCATAAGGCAATTTCAAGTCCCAATTACTGCAAGCATGACAACCCGGCACTTGGGGGCTACATAATATGGAGTATTTAGTTTTTACTAGTGACTGAGATGAACAACATGGATTTCTTCAAAGTGGCAGTAATTATATGGAAACAAGTCTCAAATCATCACTTTGTTCTGTTCAAGACTTGGGGGCTACAGGTAATATGGATATAAGAGAGAAATATCTTCCAATTTTCAGTTTTGAGCTAACTAGATTGACCCGGTGTCTGCAACAATTATGACCCGGCGTCACCAACAATTATTGACCCGGCGTCACCAATCATGATGGCCTAGTGTGCGCAATAATCATAACTCAAGGCCATCAATAATCATGAACCGCGCTGGCAACAATCATGAACCGCGCGGCAACAATCATGACCCGGAATTATCAGTTTTTATAACCCGGTGATTTTGGAAATCATAGATCGACAAGTTCTATATTTTCAAACCGACTGAATATCAGTTGAATATTTGAAGACCAATATTTTTGTCAAGTCAGAGCATTGAAGGTCGATTCAAATGGATTCTTTGTTTACAAAATATCTTCTGCAAGCAATTTTATTATGAAGATGGTTATTGACTCGGATTTTTCAGAAGGAAGAAATGACAAGGACTTAAGGATGATCAAGTGCCGGTTTATAAGAATATTTAAACCGGAGCACAAGCCGCCAAATTTGTTCTTGTGTTTATGTTGCAGATCAGTTTAACATGGATAAATCCAAATTAAACTGGGGGCTAATGTCGGGGATATACCCCGCAGCGTAACCCGGCCGGAAGTATAACCCGGCCGGACTGGACAACTCACTGGTAACCCACCCGGAGCTTGGCGATTCACGGGTAATCCGCCCAATCTTGGCGGTTCATTAGTAACCCGGCGGGCGGGTCAAATGGATGACGAGGCCCAAGGCCCAGAAGGCCGGTTATCATTTAATGGTGGGCCGGTTTATGAGGAAAGCGTAAGGACTATTCTCCTACAAAGGAAGCAAGACTAGGACTCCACTTGTAATAGAGTAATCCTAGTCCAACTAGGACTAGCCATGTAAATCGCCCCTTCGACATATATAAGGAGGGGCAGGGCTCCCCAAAGAGGGACAGGCAAGAAGAAACAATCTCTAGGGCTAGACACAACTAGGAGAGCCGGTTTACGGCGACTCCCTCATGATCATAATGAGACCTAGCCACAAACAACATGTAGGGTTATTACCGGATGATTTTTCCCGGGGCCTGAAGCTGTCTAAATCCTTGTCTTGTGTTGCATCTCTCGATTCCGCCCAACCCTTCTCAAGCTACCGCATAGATGCGTTGGCCTCGCGACTAAGGTCCTCACACTAAGGACATCTGCCATGACAATTCCACGATAGCGCGCCTGGGGGGGGGGGGGGTAGGCGCGCCCTCCTACCTCGTGCCTTCCTGGTTGCTTCCTTGACGTGGGATCCAAGTCCTCTGGATCACGTTCGTTCCAAAAATCACGTTCCCGAAGGTTTCATTCCGTTTGGACTCCGTTTGATATTCTTTTTCTGTGAAACTCTGAAATAGGCAAAAAAAACAACAATTATGGGTTGGGCCTCCGGTTAATAGGTTAGTCCCAAAAATAATATAAAAGTGTATAATAAAGCCCAATAAACATCCAAAACAGAATATAATATAGCATGGAACAATAAAAAATTATAGATACGTTGGAGACGTATCAAGCATCCCCAAGCTTAATTCCTGCTCGTCCTCGAGTAGGTAAATGATAAAAACAGAATTTTTGGTGTGGAATGCTACTTAGCATAATTTCAATGTAATTATTCTTGTTGTGGCACGAATGTTCAGATTTAATATGATTCAAGATAAAAGTTTAATGTTGACATAAAAATAATAATACTTCAAGCGTGCTAACCAAGCAATTATGTCTTATCAAAATAACATAGCCAAAGTAAGTTATCCCTACAAAATCATATAGTCTGGCTATGCTCCATCTTCCTCACACAAAATATTCATATCATGTACAACCCCGGTTTTAGCCAAGCAATTGGTTCATACTTTTTAACGCGCTTCAGCCTTTTCAACTCTTACGGAATACATGAGCGCAAGCCATGGATATAACACTATGGTGGAATAAGGTGTAATGGTAGGGGTTATGTGGGAAGACAAAAAAGGAGAAAGTCTCACATCAACGAGGCTAATCAACGGGCTATGGAGATGCCCATCGGTTGATGTCAGTGCAAGGAGTAGGGATTGCCATGCAACGGATGCACTAGAGCTATAAGTGTATGAAAGCTCAAACAAAAGAAACTAAGTGGGTGTGCATCCAACTTGCTTGCTCACGAAGACCTGGGCATTTTGAGGAAGCCCATAATTGGAATATACAAGCCAAGTTCTATAATGAAATTTCCCACTAGTATATGAAAGCGACAAAATGAGAGACTCTCTATCATGAAGATCACTGTGCTACTTTGAAGCACAAGTGTGGTAAAAGGATAGTAACATTGTCCCTTCTCTCTTTTTCTCTCATTTTTTTATTTGGGCCTTTTCTCTTTTTTTATGGCCTCTTTTTTATATTTAGTCCGGAGTCTCATCCCGACTTGTGGGGGAATCATAGTCTCCATCATCCTTTCCTCACTTGGGACAATGCTCTAATAATGATGATCATCACACTTTTTTTACTTAAAACTCATGAATTACAACTCAATACTTAGAACAAAATATGACTCTATGTGAATGCCTCCGACGGTGTACCGGGATATGCAATGAATCAAGAGTGACATGTATGAAATAATTATGAATGGTGGCTTTGCCACAAATACAATGTCAACTACATGATCATGCAAAGCAATATGACAATGATGGAGCGAGTCATAATAAACGAAATGATGGAAAGTTGCATGGCAATATATCTCGGAATGGCTATGGAAATGCCATAATAGGTAGGTATGGTGGCTGTTTTGAGGAAGATATAAGGAGGTTTATGTGTGATAGAGCGTATCATATCACGGGATTTGGATGCACCGGCGAAGTTTGCACCAACTCCCAAGGTGAGAAAGGGCAATGCACGGTACCGAAGAGGCTAGAAAATTGCGGAAAGGTAAGTGTGTGTATAATCCATGGAATCACGTTAGTCATAAAGAACTCATATGCTTATTGCAAAAATTTATTAGCCCTCGAAGCAAAGTACTACTACGCATGCTCCTAGGGGAAGGGTTGGTAGGAGTTAACCATCGCGCGATCCCGACCGCCACACAAAGGATGACAATCAATAAACACCTCATGCTCCAACTTCGTTACATAACAGTTCACCATACGTGCATGCTACGGGAATCACAAACTCCAACACAAGTATTTTTCAATTCCACACTCATCTAGCACAACTATGATATTACCACCTTTATATCTCAAAACAATTAACTAGTATCAAATTTCTGATGATATTATGATTAAAGCAAATTGCCATGCTGTTTTAAGACTCTCAAAATAATATAAGTGAAGCATGAGAGATCAATAGTTTATATAAAACAAATCCACCACCGTGCTCTAAAATATATAAGTGAAGCACTAGAGCAAAAACTATATAGCTCAAAAGATATAAGTGAAGCACATAGAGTATTCTAAGAATTTCCGAATCACGTGTGTCTCTCTCAAAAGTTGTGTATAGCAAGGATGATTGTGGTAAACTAAAAAAACAAAGACTCGAATAATACAAGACGCTCCAAGCAAAACACATATCATGTGGTGAATAAAAATATAGCTCCAAATAAAGTTACCGATGGAAGTAGACGAAAGAGGGGATGCCTTCCGGGGCATCCCCAAGCTTTGGATTTTAGGTGTCCTTAGATTATTTTGGGGTGCCATGGTCATCCCCAAGCTTAGGCTCTTGCCACTCCTTGTTCCATAATCCATCAAATCTATCACCCAAAACTTGAAAACTTCACAACACAAAACTCAGCAGAAAATCTCGTGAGCTCCGTTAGCGAAAATAAAACAAAACACCACTTTAAGATACTGTAATGAACTCATTATTTATTTATATTGATGTTAAACCTACTGTATTATAACTTCTCTATGGTTTATAAACTATTTTATTAGCCATAGATTCATCAAAAGAAGCAAACAACACACGAAAAATAGAATCTACCAAAAACAGAAAAGTCTGTAGTAATCTGTAACTAACGCAAACTTCTGGAACTCCAAAAATTCATCAAAAATAGAAAGACCTAGAAAATTTGTTTATTTATCATCATCAATTGGAATCAATATTTTATCACGTTCTGGTGATTTTTAACAATTATTTCCGTGAACAGAAAGTTTCTGGAATTTTCAGCAAGATCAAATAACTATCATCCAATAGGTTAAACTTGGCACAAACACTAATTAAAACATAAAAACAAATCTAACCAGAGGCTAGATCAAATATTTATTCCTAAACAGAAGCAAAAAGCTAAAAACTAAAAAATAAAATTGGGTTGCCTCCCAACAAGCGCTATCGTTTAACGCCCCTAGCTAGGCATAATAGCAAGGATAGATCTAGGTATTGCCATCTTTGGTGGGCAATTTCTTAATGGAGTTATGCTCGGTGATCCTTTGATCTAAAGCATCCATCCGCTTATCGCAAAGCGTAATCATATTATTCATGCGGTTGATATTCCCACCAATACTTTTAAGAGGTTCAACAATTTTTTGTAATTCACATAATTTCTCTAGAATTTGAGTCTCTTCTTGGGTAAGGGATGATCCTTTTTGTAGGGGTAGTACTCCCACTATCCCCTCTATATTTCATAAGCGAAGCCAGGATCAATATCAATAAAACTACCTTTGGCAGAAAAATCGAGGAGTTGTCTATGGGGCAAGGTTAGCCCAACATAAAAATTGCGAAGCAAGATTTTAAAATCTCCCTCTATATTGCAACTACGATAAGATTCGAGCATCCTAAACCAAGCATCTTTTAAATTTTCCCCTTGTCTTTGATTGAAGTGGAGGACTTCAAAGTCGGGAGACAAACGGATGAAGACCGAGCTAACCATAGAGAAAAAACAAGCGGAACAAAGGCGAACGGAGAAAGAGAGGGCGAATAAAATGGCAAGGGTGAAGTGGGGGAGAGGAAAACGAGAGGCAAATGTCAAATAATGTAATGCGGGAGATAAGGGTTTGTGATGGGTACTTGGTATGTTGACTTTTGCATAGACTCCCCGGCAACGGCGCCAGAAATCCTTCTTGCTACCTCTTGAGCACTGCGTTGGTTTTCCCTTGAAGAGGAAAGGGTGAAGCAGTAAAGCAACATAAGTATTTCCCTCAGTTTTTGAGAACCAAGGTATCAATCCAGTAGAAGGCCACACATGAGTCCCTCGCACGTACACAAACAAATAAAATCCTCGCAACCAACACAATAAAGGGGTTGTCAATCCCTTCACGGTCACTTACGAAAGTGAGATCTGATAGATATGATAAGATAATATTTTTGGTATTTTTATGATAAAGATGCAAAGTAAAATAAAAGGCAATAAAAATAGCTAAGTGTTGGAAGATTAACATGATGGAAAATAGACCCGGGGGCCATAGGTTTCACTAGTGGCTTCTCTCGAGAGCATAAGTATTACGGTGGGTAAACAAATTACTGTTGAGCAATTGACAGAATTGAGCATAGTTATGAGAATATCTAGGTATGATCATGTATATAGGCATCACGTCCGAGACAAGTAGACCGACTCTGCCGCATCTACTACTATTACTCCACTCATCGACCGCTATCCAAAGATGCATCTAGAGTATTAAGTTCAAAAGAATGAGTAACGCTTTAAGTAAGATGACATGATGTAGAGGGATAAACTCATGCAATATGATATAAACCCCATCTTGTTATACTCGATGGCAACAATACAATACGTGCCTTGCTGCCCCTACTGTCACTGGGAAAGGACACCGCAAGATTGAACCCAAAGCTAAGCACTTCTCCCCTTGCAAGAAAGATCAATCTAGCAAGCCAAACCCAACTGATAATTCGAAGAGAATTGCAAAGATAACCAATCATACATAAAAGAATTCAGAGAAGATTCAAATATTGTTCATAGATAAACTTGATCATAAACCCACAATTCATCGGTCTCAACAAACACACCGCAAAAGAAGATTACATCGAATAGATCTCCACAAGAGAGGGGGAGAACATTGTATTGAGATCCAAAAAGAGAGAAGAAGCCATCTAGCTAATAACTATGGACCCGAAGGTCTGAGCTAAACTACTCACACATCATCGGAGAGGCTATGGTGTTGATGTAGAAGCCCTCCGTGATCGATGCCCCCTCCGGTGGAGCTCCGGAAAAGGCCCCAAGATGGGATCTCACGGGTACAGAAGGTTACGGCGGTGGAATTAGGTTTTTGGCTCCGTATCTGGTAGTTTGGGGGTACGAAGGTATATATAGGAGGAAGAAGTACGTCGGTGGAGCAACATGGGCCCCACGAGGGTGGAGGGCACGCCTGGGGGGTAGGCGCGCCCCCTACCTCGTGCCTTCCTGGCTGCTTTCTTTACGTGGGGTCCAAGTCCTCTGGATCACGTTCGTTCCAAAAATCACGTTCCCGAAGGTTTCATTCCGTTTGGACTCCGTTTGATATTCTTTTTCGCAAAACTCAAATAGGCAAAAACAACAATTTCGGGCTGGGCCTCCGGTTAATAGGTTAGTCCCAAAAATAATATAAAAGTGTATAATAAAGCCCAATAAACATCCAAAACAGAATATAATATAGCATGGAACAATAAAAAATTATAGATACGTTGGAGACGTATCAGCACTCCATGGCCTACGTCTCCCGCATCAAGCGGCTAGAGAGGTAGCAGGAGAGCCCCCAGCGGCGCTGAGGAGCTCGGCGATGCGGTCCAGCCAATCTTCGTATAGGTCGTCGACGGGGCGATAGCGCAGGAGCTCGCGTGCCATGAGCAACGCGTCCTGCGCGTTCACTGCGACGTGACGAGCGTGGGATGACGAACCAGCCGGGGTCAGCGACGGGGTGGCGGTGCGCCCATCACGCCGCACCGAGGGGTGCAACGACGAAGCTTGCTGCTAGTGCCCTGCCTGTTGGAACACGCGGTACGCTACGCTACCATAAAATAGAATTTTCTACCGCGCACCCAAGATCATGCTACTGGAAATAGATCATGGGATCGGGTTTACCACTAAACGCGCAGTCACCGCAGCGGAAGTAGAGTTGGTGATGCGTGTAGCCGATCTCTCGAGACGTCTCCTCCTCGCGTCGCCGATCTCCCGCGAACAGAGAAGACCCAAGAATGGTGATCTCCCGCGAACAGAGAAGACCCGTGAACGGTGATCTCCCGCGAACGGCCCCTCGCGGTTCCCTCGAACGGTTCGTCCAAGCACCGTAGATGCGATGCCTCCAAGGTATCCACACGTGCGGGCTGCAACGGCGGGTGGTGGACCGCTAGGTCCGGTCGCACATCATGGGCGTGGGGAGTGACGGTGTCAGGACCCCGATTCCAAGTCACATCGATCTAGCCGGTAACACCTCATATCACTTTGCGTCCTCACGCACGGTATTCCCACGGGTGTCGCCTTACCATGGCCGTGGACCGTTTGCGCCTTTTGGCTCACGTATATGATAGTGTCGCTAGCATCCATATGACAGAGAACCCGGGCCGACATGACTAGTCATGAACCCAAAGTTGCACTAACTTACAGGGACATGCATACATGAATCAACATCGAGCATGTCGGTCAGCAGCGTGCGAATCCGTGCTGTAGCGCTGGGCTAACAGGACTCCGGTGAACCGGGCTGTAGCAGGCTAGGCAGGACTCCGGATGTCACCGCATGACATTTCCCCGAAGGGACAGACACAGGAACGAAGTGAATCACATGCCGGCTAGTCAAGTGTTTCGGAGCAGTAGTGCTGGGCTAGCAGGACTTCGGTGAACCGGGTTGTAGCGGACTACTATGGCTTACGGAAGCAATAGACTACATTTCCCCATTAGAGAGGCTACCAAGGATAAACAACTAGGTTGTCGGATCCCACACATACCAAGCATTTCAATCATACACACAATATCCTCGATATGTGTAAATACAACATGGCATCACAACATAACTCTATGACTCAAGTATTTATTCATTAGGCTCCGAGGAGCCAAGTATTACAATCATGGTCTCATGACCCAACATACAGAGCATACATGCACCGAGCGGAAGCATAAACATGTCTGAGTACAGACAACTACAAATGGAAAAGGCTGAGAAGCCTGACTATCTACAAGACCCTCCTAAGGGTACAAGATCGTAGCTCAGGTATCAAGCTAAACGTCGAAGTCCACACGGAACTACTAGCGAGACTGAAGTCTCTCTACAAAAATATAAATTAAGAAAACGTGAGTACAAATGTACCCAACAAGACTTACATCAGAACTAACTACACATGCATCATTATCAACAAAGGGATGGTGGGGTTTAACTGCAGCAAGCCAGCTTTGACTCAGTGGCTATCCTAAACTATGACTGCAAGTAACTCTTTTGAGGTGGCGCACACGAGTCCACATATTCACCATATCAATACACCACTATGGATCCGCTCCCGTCTCCCTACGAGAACGCCATCCATAGCACTCACGCTTATCTTGCACATTTTAGAGTGTCCACTTTCACTTGTCTATGAACTGTACAGGCAACCCAGAAGTCCTTTACCGCGTTCACGGCTATTCGAATAGATCATTTATAACCCTGCAGGGGTGTACTTCTTCACACACGCTCTCGCCACTTACCACCATGTACACGTTGTGTATCTCGGCAACCTTTAAGCGGAAGCCTGGCGAGGGAGTCAGCCACAACCTGACTAACCACACAAGTCTCTAGTCCAGGTTTATCGCCTATTCGGGTTCCAACCGCGAGGAGATCCGGCCGAGGTTTCGCTCACAGCCCCAAACAATGTGTGCAGGGTTCCAGGGACACCAAACGGGCGCCCGGTACACCGGGCCATGGTGTATCTACCGCATCATAGCCCACCCCTAGGGTCAGCGCTACGCACGGCCTCCAACACATATCCTACAAACACCAGGAACTAGTTGCAACTCCTGGACAAAGATCAAGGCGATTAATAAGTCTAGAGGGTCCATTGGTTTCGGGCCCAACGCGTGGTAGTAGCTGTTCATGGATCACAAACATAGAACTCAGTTCCTGAGGACGGTTTCAATGAGACAACCCACCATGTACTCCTACATGGCCTCTCACCGCTACCTTTACCAAATCGTGTTCACACGCTTAGCTCTCAACAGAAGAACATGTTCACACACCTCCAATTCATCCTTAATGAATCAGACCTGACTCAAATCTAAGCAGTAGCAGGCATGACAAACAGGCATGAATGAGTAGGGACATCAGGGCTCAAACAACTCCTACTCATGCTAGTGGGTTTCATATATTTACTGTGGCAATGACAGGTCATACAGTGGAAAAGGGGTTCAGCTACCGCAGCATGTAACAATTGAATCGATGTTGTCCAAATGCAGTAAAAGAGAGCAGGAGTGAGAGAGTGGGATTGTATCAAAATGAACAAGGGGTTTTTGCTTGCCTGACATAGTGGTAGTGGGATACTGCCCTTCAGCTGGATACTCGTGAATATCCTCAGAGGCAGAACCTACCACGAAAATCACATCGGTCGCACAATCATTACATGGCAATATGCAACAATATGATGCATGCAATGACATGGCAATATGGGTGTGTTTTGGCTAATGCAACTTAGAACAGGTTGGTTTGAGCTCATTTGAATCAAAGATTCAAATGCAAACCCAAAATATGAAGTCATATTAGTGCATTAACTTGTTTCATCTAAACAGCAAGGTTAAAGTGTTCTGACATGCATGAAACCAGTACAGATGGAAAGATTGGATTTTATAATCAATTTTCATATATAAATTATTTCATTTGGAGTTATAGATTATTTTCTATGAATTTTTGAAGTTTTAAACATTTTTTGAAATTTTTAGATTTGTTTCTAAATAAGAAAATGCCAGGAAATGTGTTTACGACGTCAGCAGTGTGTCATAGTGATCTCAGCGGTCAACCACGGTCAACCAGGTCAAACCTGACAACAGGGACCCACACCTCAGTGTCTCAGGCTGGCTTGGGTCACTGATGGGTGGTTCGGTCAAGGGCCACGTCAGCAAGGTCAACCCTAACGCGTGGGGCCACTGTGTTTAACTAAAACTAAACATAATTTAAACTGTGGTTAAATATGGGCATGGGGCCCATGCGTCAGTGGCCTAGGGGGTTAGTTAGCTGGGTCAGTAGTTACTAATGACAGCGCCACGTCGGCAATCGCCGGAGCCTGGCCGGCGGCAACCAAAACAACGGCGGCGCGGCTCGGATTTGTGCTACCAGTGATGGTTTGGCGCGCGCTTTGCGGCTATGGATTGCTGGCACATGCGCTCATCCAGTGGTGGCCACAGGAGGGAGCGAGGTGGACGGCAGCGGCGGTGGCATCAAGCCAGGCGGCGGCCGGAGTTCGGGCGTGCTCGAGAACGGCGATGTGGTGCATCATAGGACGAACTGGTGATGGTTTTCGGCTCCTGGGAGGGTGCGGAGCAGGGTGGCGCGCTCGGACGCAAGCTTTGCTCGCAGCTGCCACGGCGGCAACATGGTCGGCGGAACCAAGCTCACGGATCTGGCGATGACAGCTGCTAGAGGACGAGCTATAGGAGGGGAACAAGGGGGGGACTGGAGAGGAGCTCACTGCGGGGCTAGCAGAGCCAATGGCGTCATCGGGGAAGCGCTGGGGCGAGCGAATCGACGGTGGAAATCTCGGGCGCCCGTCGGTGAAGACGATGACGAAAGCGATGATGTAGGGCAGCCAAGGACGCGTGCTTCTCCATGGAGACACTTTGCTTCATCTCGTAGCTATCGGGCATGGCAAGGAGACGTACTGTGTCCGATGGCCACAAGGATGTCGAGTGGCGGCCATGGCTGCTCTCAGTTGAGCTTGGGGCGAGCGATGGCGGGGAGAAGAGGGGCCAGAGAAGTAGGAGGAGAACAGAGGGGCTCCAGGGCATCTCCAAGCGCGGGATCAGGGAGAAGGACGGGCCTCCAGCACGAAGCAGGAGGTGGCCGTAGCTGCGCGTGCGTCGACACGCACCTGCTCCTACTAGCAGGAGGAAGACGATGCGGTGGGGGTAGGTGGGCTGGACCAGGTAGGTGGGCCGCCAGGTGGGTGCGGGTAAGAGGCCCGGTGGCCTTTCGTATTTCTTCTGTTTCTGTTTTTCTGTTTTGTTTTGTTTTGCCACTGTTTAAACTCAAAACAAATTCAAATCAGTGCCAAAACTTTCTGTAAATACTTATGTGGCTTATATGGACTTTTCCAATTGCACACAAATATTTCTGATACATTTGAAAATATACTCTATATATTAGGAATATAAATTCAAATTCAAATACAATATGATTTAATTTCATTGCCCAAAATCTTCCTTAAAAATGTTCAATATTTTTGGTTTGGATCCAAAGCCTTGCCAAAATTAGCAAACATTGATGAAGGGTACTTTGGTTCATTGAAAGCATTTTTTTACTAGACCTAATTGAATTTCAAAGTTCTAGGGTTTGATCAATCCCCATTTCAAATTCAAAATAATTTAAACATGATGCAACACATGAGGGATTGACACGATCCAGATGTCCTTCTTGAGGATGTTGATTCATTGCTTCATATTGACCTTGACGTCTTAGCTTTCAAGATCTTCATCCAACACGATGACGACAGAAGGAAACTCTACAGGAAACGATCTCCTCGAAGAACGAGCACTCAAGATCAACTCATGGAGTGAGACATTAGAACATCTCTTGAGCTGAGACATGAAACACAGATTAGGAGTGATGGAAAAGGTAGATGACAAGGTTCTACTGGGTAGGCAAAAATCCCACACTGAAGAGGGTGGTGCATGATCTCAAGATAGCGATGAAATAATTGCCATGATTCCATAATGGGGCACCTTAGGGGAGGTGACTCGTAGAATTATTCCCTTAAGTGGCAAAAAGAATTCCTTTTGATCCATAGATCATTGAAACTCTTCATACCAGCCTGAGGCAATTCTTAATGGATCGTTTGAAGGAGTTCGAAAGAATGACATACTCGGGCTAGGGTGGACGATGTGGACTACCTTGTTGAAGACAACGTAATGGATGCTTTTTCTTATCATCGGAGATGGATGGGACCCATGGGAAGCCCACTTTTGAAGATGATGCTGGACAACAATTACTGAGGTGCAAGCTGGGAACAAAATGCAAATGCTGGGAATGATCCTAGTAACTGGGGAAAAACTCAACAGTCAAGAGTGTTTCCAACGTTTGAATGGTGAAAGAATCATCGAGGAAACTGAGAGCATAAGGATCCCTAAGGAACAACTTCTAGAATAAGTCGCACGAAATCCTCATGGAAAGATGGTCAAAGATACTACAATGACAGATCTTCCAGCTAGGTATGTCGGTTAGAACATCAACCTTGTCGGGACCTACATCATAGATCCTTGAAAAGTTCCAACTATCATATCTGCCTGAGATTCAGATATGGTTGGTAACAGGATATTTCAGACAGCATGTCTGGAAAAGAAAGTTTGCAACACAAACCGACGAGATAATGTTGCGAGATTCTCAGGAAATGAACTACGATAGCAAGCTCCAAAACATGAGCTGGTTCTGTTACAAACCTGTGAACACGCTATCCAAGACAAGCATGACCACGTAGTAGTCCTATAATAAAACACTACCGAGTTCAGGTGGGGAACCATCATCGAGGAAATCGAAGTCCTTGCATAACTCTAACTCTTAAGAAGAAACTCCTTCTCCTTGAACAAATCAATCAGTGGCTTGGTGTCCTAGGGATTTATATAGAATGAAGGTTGCAAGTCTCCAGACCACAAAATACTTCGCACGTATGCATGACTGACTTGGGATGATTCCAGAGGAAGCGAAACAAACTTTCTCAAATTCACGACAGCAACTTGCATCATATGCATGTGAATTAGAGGAAGTCACTTCTTCCATCAAAACATAAACTTCATGAGCTAGCACGAAGAAAATGCTTTCAAAAGTTTCCAACACCAATCTTAGATGTTCAACTTGAATCATGGACAAGATGAAAATGTTGTCAATGGGCTCAACAACAATCCATCCAGGCTTCCATATTGATGAAATCCCACAATTAGGTGAACACGGTGATAGCATTGGTCAGACCAAAAGATGTAATGGTGTATGCTCGGGGGATCAACCAAGAGTAGGACAACATTACGGACATCGTTGGTTCTGATTTGATTTGATGATAGCCCACACTCAAATCAAAGTTTGGACAAGACTATAGATCCACAACCTGGTCACGAGATCAATCGGTGAAGACATCATCTTTCTTCAACACACATAAACAAAAAGATATCCCTTTGAAATGAACTAAGTTGGACAAGCTTTTATCTTCCAACTCTCCAAGTTGTTGTTTGGCTTAACCAACTAGCTCAGGGGTATCCAACACGGATTCTTGGAGAAGGGGTGGTTTACAAGAAATCAACTTGATGATGAATTCAACATAGCGGTCAGGTGACAACCTGGTAATACTTTCGAGAAGATCTTCGGAAAATCACGAACCACCAATATGTCACTAAGCTCGAGAACAATATTGCTTTTCAGGGCAAGACGATATGATCAAAAGAGTGAGGGATTGACACAATCCTAACTCATTGATCGATGAGTGCACCAGAAATAAGGACTAGGTAGAACGATCAATCTTAGGATGATGCTTTAATAACCAACAACTAAGAATGAGAATATTGTCCATTTACTACCAAGCAACACAGTTGCTAGGAGTATTGATTTCACACATCACGATTCACTTGTCGGCATTCCGGTTGCGACAACACGACACCAAGGAATGAATAATGATGGCGAGAAGTATCACTACGTCAAGAATTCATAAGAGAAGGTGCAATTCTCATGACGTTCCTGACATAAAGTGGGTAATACTTCAGGGTAGAACAGACCAAAAGCTTGATTGTATTTGATCTGCGGAATACAACTGCTTTGACCCAATCCTAGAAATGGATAAGGTACTGGAGTTTGTTTCTCCTAGTCATTCTGGAATAGAATGGCTTGACGGACCACAAGAATATGAGGTATCGATGAGCATGAATGCATGACAAGCTCTTTACTATCTAGTGGTAGACAGAGGTCAGAATACAACAAAAGAAGGACAACTCAAAGGAACATGTAACTTTCTGAGTTGTGGATGCATGGATTAGTGTGTCGAGCAAAGCTCAACATTTCTTATGGATAACCCATGAAAAAGAGGAAGGACTGGCAGATTCACAATATAGAATGGAGAACTCATCGAGAGCACTCCTGTTGTGATCCTTTGATCCAACAAACTTCTGCCATAAGTGGTTCATAGTATTTGGAAGAAGGAAATACCACAGACCTCGAGGACTGATGCAAAGGTTACTAATAACCTAAAGGAACGAGCAAACACTATCAACATGAAGTAAGTAGGTTGAATCTTGGGTTCAAAACCCCAGGAATAGAATACCTACTAACTAAATTGCATCACGGGATGCTTTCGAGAATGATGGCCAGAATAATCACAGAGGGAACACAATACATGGCTAGATTACTAGGTGATACTCTAGACACCTAGGATCATAATAATAGCTCCAACATAAATGCCGAGGCAGAAAAGTACCTCAACACACTAATTAGTGTGGTTGAACTAGCCCAAAGTGAGGGAGTCCTGGATTAGGGGGTCTCCGGACAGCCGGACTATATCCTTTGGCCGGACTGTTGGACTATGAAGATACAAGATTGAAGACTTCATCCCGTGTTCGGATGGGACTCTCCTTGGCGTGGAAGCCAAGCTTGGCAATACGGATATGTAGATCTCCTCCCTTGTAACCGACTCTGTGTAACCCTAGCCCTCTCCGGTGTCTATATAAATCAGAGGGTTTAGTCTGTAGGACAACAACAATCATACCATAGGCTAGCTTCTAGGGTTTACCCTCTACGATCTCGTGGTAGATCAACTCTTGTAATACTCATATCATCAAGATCAATCAAGGTGAAGTAGGGTATTACCACCATCGAGAGGGCCCAACACAGGTAAACATTGTGTCCCCGCCTCCTGTTACCATCCGCCTTTAGACGCACAGTTCGGGACCCCCTACCGAGATCCGCCGGTTTTGACATCGACATTGGTGCTTTCATTGAGAGTTCCACAGCCGCCACCGTAAGGCTTGATGGCTCCTTCGATCATGGGTAACGATGCGGTCCAGGGTGAGGTCTTCCTCCCCGGACAGATCTTCGTATTCGGCGGCTTCGCACTGTGGGCTAACTCGCTTGGCCATCTGGAGCAGATCGAAAGCTACGCCCGCCACCGTGTCAGGTTCGAAATTTGAACTACACCGCCGACATCCGTGGGGACTTGATTTTCGGCGATTCGAGCCCATGCCAAAGCGCCGATGATCACGATTTAGCATGATTTAGCTCTGCCGTCGGACAGTGTTCGGGAGATCACACCGGCAATAACTCCGGTCTTCAATCTGGAGCAAATGGCGCCATCCGAGGACGGGTGGATAGACCCCTCCATGGAGGCCGCACTCTAAAGTGGCGATAGAGCCGGATACTGACTTCACCCCTCATGAGAACCGTGATGCCGCACCATCAGATTCGCTTTCGCCACGGACTCGAGCCGCCTACGTCCGCGCCTATCGAATCCGATTGGGCGCCGATCATGGAGTTTACCTCCGCTGATATCTTCCAAAGACTCGCTTTCAAAGGACGTGCTAAATTCATTAAGGTCCCTCTCCTTGTCAGGGGAACCTTGGCTGAACTATGTCCGCTAGAATGGGATGCATTTACGAAGAAATTCGCTGCCCACCCACCACCCACTTAGTAGCCACTGCCGGCGATTCAACCGACATGCTCGATTGATTCAAGACATCGACGGTATGGACGACGATGCAGAGACAACAGAACCACCGCCACGTGGCGCTGGACCGCCACTTCATCACATGACATATACATGGTGGATACACCGAAAGAAAACAATGACGAGGAACGGGAAGAAGCAGCGAAGAACAACTCTATCGAGAAGCAAACAAAGCGTCGGCGCAGGCTCCGCTCTAAATCCCGCCTCGGCAAAATGTGTGATAACAGTGAAAGAGAAAATAACACCCCGGTCGACTCCAGAGGAAACGACGACCACACTGATCTAGCGGCAGAACACGATGAAGCTGCAAATGGTGAACATAGTACGGATCCGATGTCCAAACACGGCGACGCCGAGGATAAAGCTCACCAACCTCCATCCGAGGAGGAAAACAGTCCGGACGAAGATGTGCACATCATCCCGGAAAGGCACTTGGAACAAGAGAACCTCCGCAGAAGGCTTATTGCCACAGCGAGGAGTCTGAAGAACAAGAAGCAAAGGCTTAAGGCCACACAAAATACGCTCAACAGCAGATGGAACAATGTGCTCGACAACAAAGAAAAGTATGGTGGAAGTTACCACACAAAGAGCTATCCAAAGCGCAAACTATTGCCCGAATTCGATGACGAGGCCTTAGAGCCCACACAGCCAAAAATAAAATGGCCAACCGGTCGGATCAACCACCCCATGGCCGCGATAGAGCGGCTAACAAGGCCGCACATAAGTCAACACAGATCCACGTGAGGACTTGCGACAAAAATCCAGTATGACCAGGTCCATCTATGGATCTAGGAAGCGCGCTACGACACAAAATCAAAACCGAATACTACAACCTTCCGAACGCCATGATACATCTAAATACAGAGGTGCCGCACACCCCCTATGCTTCACCGATGAGGTGCTGGAGCATGAATTTCTAGAAGGATTCAAACCAGTGAACATAGAAGCATACGACGGAACCACAAACCCTGGGGTCTGGATTGAGGACTTTATCCTCCATATCCATATGGCTGGCGGAGACAATCTCCACGCCATAAAGTACTTGCCCCTCAAGCTTAAAGGACCAGCTCGGCACTGGATAAAAAGCCTCCCGGAAAACTCAATTGGAAGTTGGGAGGAGCTCGAGGATGCTTTTCGGGCTAACTTTCAAGGGACCTATGTCCGACCTCCGGATGCAGATGATTTAAGTCATATAATTCAACAGCCCGAAGAGTCAGCCCGAAAGCTTTGGAATAGGTTTCTCACTAAGAAGAACCAAATCATAGACTGCCCGGACACCGAAGCCTAAGCAGCTTTCAAGCACAGCGTCCGAGACGAATGGCTCGCCAGACACCTCGGCCAAGAAATGCCGAGAACAATGGCAGCCCTGACAAGCCTCATGACCCGCTTTTGCGCGGGCAAAGATAGCTGGTTGGCCCGCAGTAGCACCAGCGACCCAAGCACATCTGAGGTCAAGGATGGCAACGGAAAACCACGCGGCAGTAAAAGCATCGAAATATAGAAGACAACCCAGATAATACGGCGGTAAACGCCAGATTCAGGGGCCCTCGACCAGGTCAACAGAAAAAGCCTTCTAAAGGCAGCAGAGATGGACTGTCCGTCCTAAACAAGATTCTAGAAAAACTATGTCAGATTCACGGCACCCCCGATAAACCTACAAATCACACACACAGAGAATGTTGGGTCTTCAAGCAGGCCGGTAAGCTAAACACCGAACACAAGGGGAGGGATACACCAAGCGAAGACGAGGATGAGCCTCGCCAACAAGGCACTGGGGGACAGAAGAAATTCCCACCAGAGGTTACAACAGTAAACATGATTCACGTGACGAAGAGGAGAAGCAAGCACGCACTCCGAGACACACGCGCCGTAGAGCCCGTCACCCCTAAGTTGAACCCCTGGTTGGCCTGCCCGATCACTTTTGACCGCAGGGATCACCCGACAAGCATCCGACACGATGGACTGGCTGCCTTAGTGCTAGACCCGATAATAAATGGATACCATCTCACACGAGTCCTTATGGATGGCGGAAGTAGTCCAAGTCTGATATATCAGGACACAGTCCGCAAAATGGGGATAGACCCGACAAAAATCAGCCACAGTAATACTACCTTCAAGGGAGTAATACCGGGCCCAGATGCTCGCTGCACGGGCTCTCTATCACTAGAAGTCATATTCGGTTTTCCCGACAACTTCCGAAGTGAAAGGTTAACCTTTGACATCGCTCCATTCCAAAGTGGCTATCAGGCACTACTCGGAAGAGCGGCCTTCGCTCGTTTTAATGCAATACCGCATTATGCTTCTCTCAAGCTTAAGATGCCCGGTCCACGTGGCGTCATCACCATTAGTGGAAACATTGCACGCTCCGTACAAGCGGAAGAATGTGCGGTGGCTTTAACAGTCGAACACTAAATGGCCCCTCCAACCAGAATAAAGGATCGGTCGTCAAGACCGCGGACACGGTTAGACGAGTCCGGCGCATTACTAGCTATAACAGCTTGGATAAACCCGAGGTTGGTTTGATGGTTATACCCCCATAGATGGTACCAGGGGCTTCCCGCGTGTAATCAGGGCTAGTTCGGCTCAACTTGACTTATCTTGAATTTTAATGGTTTATTGAGAATAACCAATTTTTTGGGCACGGCAACTTTCACCTAAGTTCTTCTCTTTTACAGATACGATTGTGCTACACCCGTCCAGGATATAGCACAACGGAGACACAGGCGCAAACGTGCAGCAGGGACCCGCCCCAAGGTTTCTTTTTAGATTAAGACCCTGCTTAAACCTTTTTTTACTGTCTCTTGTTGTTTACATCCTCCGGATACTTGGTATAACCAAGAAGTATGCTGACGTTATTGGCATTTCGCCACGTCAGAGCATTGCACGCACCTGGACACTCGGGGTTCATTATGAAGGGCACTATTCAGCCATGCATATGTTATAAAGACCGAATACCTTAGGGAGTGTTCGGCGTCGCGAGTTTGGCCTTATATGCATCAGCTCCGAATCATGTCTTTGGTCAAATGTTGGGTTTGCCCGGCTCCCGTGTTTTTCTACCTTACGTTCCGCTCCATCGGCTAAGGAGGCACCAGGAGAACTACTGCGATTGTGCCCTGGTTCATCCGGATGAGCACCTTAGTAGAGAAAGCCGAAAACTGACTGTCATGATAAAGTGCGAGACTGGTCAACCACTCGATGACTCACCGGAATCTTCGGGATTCCTCCGCATTAACGAAGGGCCGTTTCCCGGTCATGTACGTACACGCCCCGCATTCGGACGAGCGCGGAGGTACCAGGGGCTATATAGTAGTCCCACCGTCAAACTCCTATGGCTAAGTGAAAGTGTTAAAGCAATATAATCCGATTGCCTTGTTCGCTGCGCTACCACCTCCTTAATGGACCAAGACATTGGATCAAGTGTGAATACGCGTTTTTTCCGAACACCCCCGCTTTATATGCATGGGGGCTGAAGCCGACGACTGCAAACTTTCAGGTTATATACATATATACACAAACGGTGGCACAGGAGGCATCATAATACTTTCCAGCAAAAGTATAAACACAGCCTTTATAATTCAATAAAACATTGTTTTTACAATGGGAATACATGTCACTAGAACATAATATTCTTCGAGCACTGGGCTTCTATTGACCGAGCGCCTTCAAGGACTTCTTCAAAGTAGTGCTCGGTAGCCACTTGGCCCACGACCGAACCCTGGGTTGCAATAGCGGTGGCCTCCATGTCTGCCCAGTATGTCTTGACACGGGCAAGTGCCATACGTGCACCCACTATGCACGCTGACCTCTTCGTAGCGTCGATATGCGGCACAGCACCAAGGAACCGTTGCACCAAACCGAAATAACAGGTGATGGTTTTCGGATCCTGGGAGGGTGCGGAGCAGGGTGGCGCGCTCGGACGCAAGCTTTGCTTGCTGCTGCCATGGCGGCGACATGGCCGGCGGAACCGAGCTCACGGATCTGGCGGTGACAGCTTCTAGAGGACGAGCTAGAGGAGGGGAACAAGGGGGGACTGGAGAGGAGCTCACTGCGGGGCTAGCAGAGGTAATGGCGCCGTCGGGAAAGCACTGGGGCCAGCGAATCGACGGTGGCAATCTCGGGCGCCCGTCGGTGAAGACAATGACGAAAGCGATGATGTAGGGTAGTCAAGGACGCGTGCTTCTCCGTGGAGACGCTTTGCTTAATCTCGTAGCTATCGGGCATGGCAAGGAGGCGTACGGTGTCCGGTGGCCACAAGGACGTCGAGCGGCGGTCATGGCTGCTCTCGGTTGAGCTTGGGGCGAGCGATGGCAGGGAGGAGAGGGGCCAGAGAAGCAGGAGGAGAACATAGGGGCTCCAGGGCATCTCCAAGCGCGGGATCAGGGAGAAGGATGGGCCTCCAGCGCGAAGCAGGAGGTGGCCATAGCTGCGCGTGCGTCGACACGCACCTGCTCGTACTGGCAGGAGGAAGACGACACGGTGGGGGTAGGTGGGCTGGACCGGGTATGTGGGCCGCCAGGTGGGTGCGGGTAAGAGGCCCGGTGGCCTTTCATTTTTCTTTTGTTTCTGTTTTTCTATTCTGTTTTTCTGTTTTGTTTTGTTTTGCCACTGTTTAAACTCGAAACAAATTCAAATCAGTGCCAAAACTTTCTGTAAATACTTATGTGGCTTATATGGAGTTTTCCAATTGCACACAAATATTTTTGATACATTTGAAAATATATTCTATATATTAGGAATATAAATTCAAATTCAAATACAATATGATTTAATTTCAGTGCCCATAATCTTCCTTAAAAATGTTCAATATTTTTGGTTTGGATCCAAAGCCTCGCCAAAATTAGCAAACATTGACGAAGGGTACTTTGGTTCATTGAAAGCATTTTTTTACTAGACCTAATTGAATTTCAAAGTGCTAGGGTTTGATCAATCCCCATTTCAAATTCAAAAGAATTTAAACATGGTGCAACACATGACTAGCTAGCCCAGAGCATACCAGAACTAGGGATTGACAGGTGGCGGCTATCGAGGGTTGGAAAAATATTCACCCTAAGTGGTGCGCCCACTCGCTTTTATATAGACCTCCAAGGTGGGCTCAACACTTGATCCCACTAGGAGTCTGCGTCTATTTTCCAGTCGGATCCAATCCGAATGGGCCGCAGCCCCTTAAGTGTGCGACCCTATAGGTTCACATACACATGGACATGACCAAGTCGATAGTTGGTAGAGGCTCCTAGTAGAACATGCCAACTCCCATGTGTGCGTAAAGTCGTTTGAAGAACCTCGACAATGTGTCATATGCAACATTCCTTTTGCCTCATGGTATTTGTTGTCGAGCTCAAGGCGAGTACTTGTCACCCTTGTGATAGCTCGACCTCTCTTCTCGAAGCCGTGATACAGATTCCTGAACTGGGTTAACACTTAACCCAAGTCGCATGGCCATGCTTAACGAATCTGATCACTCGAGAGGGCCCAGAGAATATCTCTCCAAATAGGAGGTGCAAATCCCATCTTGGTCAACCATGTCTCGCGACATGTCTCATGACTCACCCAAAAGCTACCTTTATAACTACCAAGTTACGGAGTAGCGTTTGATAAACCCTAAGTGAGTCGATCCTCATCCCGAGAACATGCGAGGACCTCAGTTCAAGGACATGGCATAGACATTGTACTTGAGACTAACATATGACAATATCTCGCTGTGTCTCAAAGTGGGTCTGTCCGGCTCGGTGATCTCCATCCCCGAGCACATACTATTGGTTTAGCATCTCCATGCACATGACTTGTGAAACATAGTAATCAACCGAGTCGTATACTAGTCAAGGATCTGTGTCCGCATAACCTTATCAACTAGGGACCATTAGAACAATCATCATACAATACATAGTTCCACAAACAAGTCACATACTTATTAATACATATCATTGATGATGTTCAAGGACAATAAAAAGGACTCATGAATACATATGGAGATATCATCATCACATGATTGCCTCTAGGGCATATCTCCAACACCGCCGGGCCGATGGCAGCGTTTGCAGCGGGCGACGGGGAACGACGGGGAGGCCCGCCAGCAGGCGCCGTCTGGGCCATGCGCGTGGCGAGGGCGGCCAGACGCTCAGCACGGGCTCGAGAGGTGTCAACCATGGAAGCGGTGAAGCGGTGGCGAGTCGACCGACGAAAGAGAGACTCTGACGCGCCCCTACCTAGCGCGCCAAATTTCAGATTCGAGGTTCCGCAGACCCTTGAGAGGTTCGAACTCTGGGGTGCTTGCGAAGACCTCGTCCTCCCCAATCTTCCTGCTCACCGATCCCACGGCCTAGCTTGATGAATCTAATGGACAAGGGACACAACAGTTTATCCTGGTTCGGGCCACCTTGCGGTGTAATACCCTACTCCAGCTTTGTGGTGGATTGCCTCAAGGGGCTGAGGATGAACTAGTACAGTGGTGGAACAGCCTCAGGAGCTGAGGTGTTCTTGTGCTCGATGAGCTAGTGGGTTGGAGGGTGGCCTTAATGACCTGTCCCCCTCTATGGTGGTGGCTAAGTCCTATTTATAGTGGCTTTGGTCCTCTTCCCAAATGTAGGCGGGAAGGGATCCCACAACGGCCAAATTCAAAGGGAGACAACTACTACAAGTTATCCTGACAAAAGTAGTCTTCGCCTACAAAACATCTAGTGGTGACGCCGCGGTGGGCTCCGCGATGACCTCCGTCCTACCGTCCTGGCGGTCTTGGTCTTGTTGCATCGAAATGGAAACCTTTGCTTGATTCCTCAGGACTCCGCGCCTGCACTTGCCTCCTTATTAGCACCAAAGAGGAAATGGGTACACTTCGCCCGCTGGCGCCCGCCTGGCCTTCGTCGTCACGGCTCACGTAATATGAACCTCGCGAGGTGCAGCTTTCATAGATATCTCCACTCCTCGGGAGCCAGCCTGGGGAGGCCGCCCCTGGGAGGTCTTGGTGTCGTCCGCCTCGCGAGGCTTGGCCCCTCGCGAGGGTCTTGGGTTGTTGTTGCTGAAGCTGGGCCATACCGCGGCATTGACGGAGCCACGCCGTGGGCCGCAGGCAGGCAAGTGTGGGTACCCCTGTTCCCAGAACGCCGACAGACAGCTTATACAGCACCAGGCAACCCCACAGTCCTTTCCAAACATAGCGCCAAAGAAGAATTCTCCGCTGCTGACAACGGCAAGTGCAAACTGGATTTGGAGAGTTATGCCCAGTTCAATGCTCATGAGATCCATGTGGGCTATCTAAACCGCCTTCACACCAGCCACGAATTTGAAGCCGGTCTGGTTAACTTGATGAAGGAGTGCTTTGAGGTAATCACTAATAAACCTTTTCATATATATCTGTCAGCCGCCAAGTCTACTGAATATGAAGGAATTGAATATGTTGTAGACTTAGATAGCCTCTTTGATCTTGTAGCTATGCCATAGCATTTTGTAACTTCTGAATCAAAATGAGTAGTCCCCAAGGGCTGGCTTAAACTGGAAAGTTAAGCCAGGACTCCACTTTGTAGCGCTAAAATCCTATTGTAGCCCCCAAGGGCCGGCTTAAGCTGGAAGGTTGAGTCGGGACTTCAAATTATAATGCTAAAATCCGCATAAGTAGCCCCCAAGGGCCGGCTTAAGCTTCATAGCTAAGTCAGGACTTTCCACCATATTTATGAACAAATCCAAATATGTAGCCCCCATGAGCTGGCTGTAGTCATAGAAACTTAGTCGGGTCATTAAAGATTTGTCTTCAAAAAGAGCAGTGTACATTAGCCCCCAAGTGCCAAGTAAAATACTTGTATTATGCTTGGGACTTCACATGAGTTAAGACAATGCTTCTTGAATCGCTTTGTCTTGCAGGCTGAATTAAACATGAAAGAATCCCAAGTGGTGGATCTACGGCATAACATCCAAACCAAGCAATCTGAAACTTCCAAGGACAAATCAGAGTTGAAGACCGCTTTAGAGGACATTGAGAAGCTGAAGAAGGATTTCAGCGCGGAGAGAACCGAATGAGATATTGAGAAGGCGACTCTGTTGAAAAGAGCAGAAGGTGCTGAGGCTGCCCTTAAGCCGGTGACTGACGAGTTATCTGGCTTAAAGCATCAAATCAATAGCATGATAGCCACCATCTTTGGTAAGTAATACCGTACTTCAATCTTTCATCATCAATGCTTTAACAATCATTCAGCTAGCTTATCAATCTCTTTGGTATTGCATGCTCCAGAATTTTCAACCTTGGCCCAGATATGCGTGTGAAGCTTAAAGCTGCATACACTCTTGTGGAGCAGGTGTACACTAGTGCTCAATGGGCTATAGCCACCGTCTCTCATACCAAACAACCACCTTCCCTTATCACAGAAACACTAGAAAAATTGTCAATCGTACCTCAAAGGGTGGAGGAGACAAAGCGGTCAGCCGCCAGAGCTGGTACCATCACCGCCCTGAGCCGGCCAAGGCATGGCAGGCAGAGCTTGACCCAGTGGAATTGGCTACTGGCTGCCCAAGCTTAAAAGAAGACGGGTCTCCCTTCACTGCAGAGGATATCACCAAAATTGTAAGGGAGATGCGACCTTTGGCAAGCAAGCTGGCAGAGGAAACTGAGCTCTCCAAGTATCAGGCAGCTTATACCGTTCAAAATGAAAAAAAAAGCACTGATTTATCCCGTTATGGATCTTATTCCTCCAACATGTAAGCACACTTTCGCTCCTGATATTGATCCATCCACGCTCATAGATGATGAGGCTGTATTCAAAGCCAAAACTGGCGTGAATTGGACATCACCTGATTTCCAGCCAGTGGAGGAAGAAGAAGAACCGGCGCTGGATAAACCGGAAGCTTCAACCCAACAAGACCAAGGCAACTGGATCATGAGGTGGCTCTAAGATTGCCACATACAAGTCGTGCAGCAAAACACTGTTCTTTTGGGTCATATGATGCCTTGTAATATGCTAGTTGAAAAACAATGATCTGTCATGCCATCGTGCATGTTTGTCGGCATAACACTTTAAACCGCCGATCTTAATGTTGGAAGATCTGTTGTTTCTGCTCATAACATTATCAATCATGCAGGTCATATTATCATATTCCCTGCACACAAGCAGATAACATGTGCCCTGGCGGTTTACCCCAGGGCGAGTCATGATGTCCCACATAAAATTCGCTGGTGACTGTATAATCCATAACCAGGGCGTGTTATCAAAACCTCGCATATTCATATAACAAGTAAATAACATACCTGTGAGATTTGTTTATACTGCCAGCTTACAGCGCCATATGCTGTCAGGGTCACAGCCCAAAGACTTAGAGCGTAGAACTCCAAGTGTATAATCAAAGCATACTGGCGACTTATCATCCAACGCCAGGACGGATTATCAAAACCCCAGATATGCTCAAATATGAGTCATAAGGATTAAGGCTACATGGCATGAATCAATTTTAAATCATATGTAAATATGGTACAAGAATATGAACCAAAACAATGTTCATAAAAATAACAAATTAGAAAAAAAAGGTCTTCATAGGCCGCCAAGCCTCAATATCAAGTGTTGTTCAAGGGCCGCACAGCCATTGAGTTATTCCTTTATTCAAACCTATAAACCGAGCCTCACATGACCAATCGCAGTTTTAACTTTGACAAGTTCAGGGTCTTTATAAGATTGACTGTCAAAAGTACAACGGGTCATTCCAGGATTACCTAGGCGGAGTGGCAGACATACAAAGGCAGGATAACCCGAATTTTTGGTGATACACCTGGCGTCCAAGCCGATCAAAAGGGTAAATAAAGCTATGTTCATTGAACAAGAAGCCCCCAAGTGATATATAATGAGCCCTCAAGGCAGGATACCTATGTTTGAACTGTGCACTGCAACAAGTTCTCTTTGATAACCTTGGGCACTAAGCCCCCAAGTGATTTGCAATCAAGGCGTACAAGCCGGATCAGTAGGGTAGTCATAGCTATGCTCAATGAGCAGGAAGCCCCCAAGTAATTTTTAACAAGGCGTGCAAGCCGGATCAAGAGGGTAGTCATAGCTATGCTCAATGAGTAGGAAGCCCCCAAGTGATCTTATGAACTGACAATAAAGACTCAGATAATCAGAAATGAAATGACAGAGGCCCTGAATTATCAGGGATGCCGGCTTTATTATACTTGATC
This sequence comes from Aegilops longissima, assembly GCA_021605205.1. Lineage (NCBI taxonomy): Eukaryota > Viridiplantae > Streptophyta > Magnoliopsida > Poales > Poaceae > Aegilops > Aegilops longissima. The sequence continues at coordinate 455,117,442 of CM038676.1, forward strand.
ATAATATATACATGGATGAAAATATGTACAACACAAGGGCTAATAGCTCAAGTGTAATAAGGCCGAAGATGAGCAATGTTCCACGACTGACAGGTCTCCTCCTCAGACGTACGTGAGTCCTTGTGATCTCGAACATCAATGAGGTAGTATGATCCATTGTTCAGGTTTTTGCTGACCACAAAAGGCCCTTCCCAAGGCGGGGATAACTTGTGCATATTTGTTTGATCCTGGATGAGCTGGAGCACCAAATCGCCTTCTTGAAAGGTTCGAGTTTTAACCCGGCGGCTATGATATCGACGCAGATCTTGCTGATAGATCGTCGAACGAGCCGCCGCAAGGTCACACTCCTCATCCAAAAGCTCAAGATCAATCTAACGTGCTTTTTCATTATCAGCTTCAGCATAAGCCGCCACATGGGGTGAGTCATGACGGATGTCACTGGGAAGAACTGCCTCTGCTCCGTAAACCATGAAGAAAGGTGTATAACCCGTAGATCTATTGGGGGTAGTATTGATACTCCAAAGCACTGAAGGTAACTCCTCCACCCAACAACCCGGCGTCCTATGCAAAGGGACCATAAGACGGGGCTTGATGCCTCTCAAGATTTCTTGATTAGCCCTTTCGGCTTGACCATTGGACTGGGGGTGAGCCACAGATGAAACGTCAAGATGGATATGCTCTCGTTGACAGAATTCTTTCATAGCACCCTTAGACAGATTAGTACCATTATCAGTGATGATACTATGAGGGTATCCAAAATGAAAGATCACCTTTTTAATGAATTGAACCGCCGTCGCTGCATCACACTTGCTGACCGGCTCAGCCTCAACCTGCTTTGTAAATTTGTCAACCGCTACCAACATGTGGGTCTTTTTGTCCTTGGATCTTATAAAAGGTCCAACCATATCCAGCCCCCAGACTGTAAATGGCCAAGTAATTGGAATCATCCTCAATTCTTGAGCCGGCACGTGAGCTCGTCTGGAAAATTTCTGACAGCCATCACACTTGCTAACCAAATCATCTACATCAGCATGAGCCGTTAGCCAATAAAACCCATGATGAAAAGCCTTAGCCACGAGAGACTTAGAGTCGGCATGATGGACACAATCTCCTTCATGAATCTCCCGTAGAATCTCAGGGCCCTCCTCAAGAGAAATACAACGCTGAAACACCCCTGTGACACTGCATCGGTGCAACTCGCCATTGACAATAGTCATCGACTTAGACCGCCGGGTTATCTGCCTGGCCAAAGTTTCATCCTCAGGCAACTCACACCGGGTCATATAAGTCAAATATGGAACTATGCAATTAGGAATAGCATGAAGAGCCGCCACCAACTGTGCCTCCGGGTCAGGGACAGCAAGATCCTCCTCCGTAGGCAATTTAACTGAAGGGTTATTCAAAATATCAAGGAAAACATTGGGTGGCACCGGCTTACGCTGAGAGCCCAGCCGGCTTAACGCATCAGCCGCCTCATTTTTCCTATGATCAACATGTTCCACCAGATAACCCTTGAAATGACCAGCAATAGCATCAACCGCCCAGCGATAAGCCTCCATGAGCGGGTCTTTGGAATCCCAAGTTCCTGAAACTTGCTGAGCCACCAAATCTGAGTCTCCAAAGCACCTCACCCGGCTTAGATTCATCTCTTTAGCCATCCGAAGACCATGGAGCAAGGCCTCATACTTAGCTGCATTGTTGGTACAAGGGAACATCATCCTTAAAACATAGCAAAACTTATCACCTCATGGGGAAGTCAAAATAACTCCAGCCCCCGAACCTTCCAACTGCCTGGATCCATCAAAATGAATAGTCCAATATGTGTTATCCGACTTCTCCTCAGGCATCTGCAACTCTGTTCAGTCATTGATGAAATCTACAAGTGCTTGAGACTTGAAAGTTGTCCAAGGCATATATTTGAAACCATGGGGTCCAAAATCAATGGCCCACTTGGCCACCCGGCCTGTGGCTTCTCTGTTTTGAATAATATCCCCTAAGGGAGCAGAACTGACCACAGTGATGGGACGACCAAGGAAATACCGCTTCAACTTACGACTAGCCATGAACACTCCATAAACCAGCTTCGGCCAATGTGGGTATCTCTGCTTAGATTCAATGAGTACCTCACTGACATAGGAAACCTGCCTCTGAACTGGATATTCCTTGCCTGATTCCTTTCTTTCCATAGCGACCGCTACGCTGACGGCTCTGCTGTTAGCAGCGGCATATAAAAGTAAGGGCTCCTTGTCAATTGGAGCTGCAAGAACCGGCGGCTTAGCCAACTGCTTTTTAAGCGCCTCAAATGCCTGATTGACGGCGTCACTCCAGACAAAGTGACATGTTTTCTTCATCATCTAGTACAGAGGAATAGCCTTTTCTCCCAAACGGCTGATAAACCGGCTCAAAGCTGCAATATGACCCGCCAAAGGCTGGACGTCATTAATACATGTCGGTTTAGCCAAAGAAGTGATCGCCTTGATTTTCTCTGGGTTAGCCTTGATGCCTCTCTCAGAGACCAAAAACCCAAAAGCTTGCCTGCTGGCACACCAAAAACACATTTTCCCGGGTTAAACATCATCTTGTAGATCCGGAGGTTGTAAAAGGTCTCCTTCAAATCATCTATCAAAGTTTCCTTCTTCCTGGACTTCACAACAATATCATCCACATAAGCATCAACATTGTGTCCAATCTGGTTGTGGAGGAAATTCTGAACACAACGCTGATAAGTCGCCTGGGCACTCTTGAGCCCAAAAGGCATAGATACATAGCAGAAGGCCCCAAAGGGAGTGATGAAAGATGTCTTCTCCTGGTCCTTAACTGCCATTTTGATCTGATGATAACCAGAATAAGCATCCAAGAAACTCAAACGCTCACAACCCACCGTAGCATCAATGATATGATAAATACGGGGGAGGGCAAAAGCATCAGCCGGACAGGCCTTGTTAAGATCCGTGTAATCCACGCACATACGCCAAGTGCCATTTTTTCTGAAGGACCAGCACCGGATTAGCCAACCACTCTGGATGAAAAACTTCAACAATAAACCCAGCCGCCAAGAGCCGGGCCACTTCTTCACCAATAGCCTTACGCCTTTCTTCATTGAAACGACGGAGGAATTGTTTGACCGGCTTAAACTTTGGATCAACATTGAGAGTGTGCTCAGCGAGTTCCCTCGGTACACCTGGCATGTCTGAAGGCTTCCATGCAAAGATGTCCTGGTTCTCACGGATGAACTTGATGAGCGTGCTTTCCTATTTCGGATCCAAATTGGTGCTGATACTGAACTGTTTGGATGAATCACCGGGAACAAAATCAACCTGCTTGGTGTCGTCTGCTGACTTAAACTTCAACAAAGGGTCATGCTCTGTGGTTGGCTTTTTCAAAGGTGTCATATCTACCGGGTCAACATTATCTTTGTAGAACTTCAACTCCTCTGTTGCACAAATTGACTCAGCATAAGCAGCATCGCCCTCTTCACACTCCAAGGCTATCTTCCTGTTGCCATGCACTGTGATGGTACCCTTACGACCAGGCATTTTAAGCTGCAGATAAACATAACAAGGTCGCGCCATAAATTTAGCATAAGCCGGCCATCCAAAAAGGGCGTGATAAGGGCTCTTGATCTTGACCACCTCAAAAGTCAATGTCTCAGCTCTGTAATCATGATCATCGCCAAAAGCCACATCCAAAGCTATCTTACCCACTGGGTACGCCGACTTACCAGGCACCATCCCATGAAAAACAGTAGAAGACGGCTTAAGATATTTGTCAATCAAATGCATACGGCAAAAAGTGTCATAGTAAAGGATATTGATACTGCTCCCTCCATCCATAAGCACCTTTGTATACTTATATCCTCCAACCTGAGGAGCAACCACCAAAGCCAATTGACCTAGATTATCAACTCGGGGCTGGTGATCCTCATGGCTCCATACAATAGGCTATTTAGGCCATCGCAAGTATCGAGGGACTGCCGGCTCAACCGCATTCACTGCCCGCTTATGTATCTTCTGGTTAGGTTTGCATAAGCTTGTTGTAAACACATGATATTGACCACTATTCAGCTGCTTTGGATTACTATGATAACCAGACTGCTGCTGTTGATCCCCTTGATTAAATTGTTGATTAAAACCGCCTTGATTGCCTTGGCCCTGAAAACTAGAGTTTGAGCCGCCACCTCCAAAGCAGGGCCCATGAGAGCCGGATCTTGACCCGCCATGCGGGCCATGGTTGTTCTGAAAAAACCCGGAATTTCTATACTCCCTCATGATGAAGGAATCTTTCCACAGATGATGGCCGGCTTCTCTTACGTACCGTGCTTTGGGCAAGGCTGATTCATTATCGCCTCAAGGTTGAACTTTGGCCCGCCAAACCGGGGCATCGATGACTTCCCCTTTCGATGCTGATCGTTATTACGCATGTTGGTATTGGCCACAAAGTCTGAACCGCCGTCCATCTACTTGCGCTTACCATTACCTTGACCCCCCGTATTATGTTGCTGTCCCTTTCCATGGCCACTCTTCTTCCCCTTGCCAACCTTCTCCTCATAAGACTCAGGGTCCTTGATGTTATCAGAGTCAGCGTATTTGACAAGAGCCGCCATGATTTCTCCCATATATTGCAGTGGTGCTTAAGCCGCCCCAGCTTCTGTTTAAGGGGAAGGAAATGGCAATTTTTCTCCAAGATTAGGACGGAGGAGCTGGCGTTGATGCTATCCGATGAGTGGATAATAGCCGAAATCCAACGCACCCAATGGGTTGTTGACTCGTTTGAATCCTGGATACAAGTGTCTAAATCGAGAATCGACGGAGGCTGCTTGCATGTGTCCTTGAAATTTTGAATAAAGCGCGTCTTCAATTCGGCCCATGATCTGATGAAGTTAGGGGGTAGCCTCTTTAACCAGGTACGAGCCGACCCATCCAACATCATGGTGAAATACTTAGTGCACACAACATCATTGACATCCAACATCTCCATGGCTAGCTCATAGCTCTCAATCCAAGCCTCTGGGGGCTGATCTGCTGTGTAATTAGGCACCTTGCGAGGGCCCTTAAAATCCTTGGGCGGGCGCTCATTACGTAAAGCCGGCACTAGGCACGGCACACCAAGGGTTCTATAGGTTATCCCTGCCTCTATAGACACCGATGAGTAAACCGAAGATTGCTGAACAACCGCTAACTGAGTCGCCGGCTCAGCCTCCCGTCATGCCCGGCCCTGATCCACCAATGCCTGATCATTGTTAATAGCACATGGCAGGTCATGCCTACGAGGCTGGTTACGGTGCCCCTCATGGCTTGAAACCGCTGGCGACTCAATATGCCTGCTGTAACTTCGGCTTTGACGAGGGGTTGAATGAATCCGATCACGATTGTATGAGTAAGCCGCCTGTTGAGCCACCACTATCTGAAGAAGCTCTCCGGCCCTCCGTATCTCCATCGCGGCTGGAGACTCACCTTCAACGGGGAGAGCCGCCAATCACGTAGCCACGACAATCAAATTGTCCAGAGGGTTAGGATAATGACCCGGCAGTGTCGGTACTTGCTGAGGCGGGGTCAAATTCAAACAGGGCGGGTCTGCAACACGTTGTTGAACGATCGCTCCGGTCACGGGCGCCTCAACAGCCTGGTTTACAATGGGCAGGTCACTGGTTCCTGCCCCAGGTGTATTGAAAAGGTTCCTTGCCTCAAACTCTGTGGGTAGACGGCTCTGGTGTCTCCTCCTCATGATAGCGTTCTGGTCCAAGGTGAGCCGGAATGACTCTGCCTGAATCCGTTGTGACGCGGCGTCTAAAGCGGCTTGTTTTGTCGCCATCCTGGCATTCTCATCATTAAACTCCTTGACGGTGTCCTGGACTAGGGGGTACTCACCACGTCATCTCCCGATCAGTTGGATTGGGCCGAGGATCCCCATGGCCGTATACTCATGGGCCAGTCCGGACAGTTGCCGCATACAAGGAAGATTCCACAAGACTTGGCGATCAAGACAAGGACTCCTCCCCCACCGGCGTATTCGGCTAGGACTCTTGTTATCCTAGCCCTCTGGTGCATTATATAAACCGAGGCCAGGCTAGTCAATATACAATATACAACAATCATACCATAGGCTAGCTTCTAGGGTTTAGCCTCTTTGATCTCGTGGTAGATCCACTCTTGTAACACACATCATCAATATTAATCAAGAAGGACGTAGGGTTTTACCTCCATCAAGAGGGCCCGAACCTGGGTAAAACATTGTGTCCCTTGTCTCCTGTTACCATCCGCCTAGACGCACAGTTCGGGACCCCTACCCGAGATCCGCGGTTTTGACACCGACATTGGTGCTTTCATTGAGAGTTCGCTGTGTGTTCGGCAAAAGGTCGATGGCTCGCCTGCAAGATCAACTGCGACTTCGGCATCTTCGTCACCAGCTCGACTGGTCACCTTGGTTCGACCAAGGACTGCGCCCTACCTCCGATCATCATGTTCGGATGAGGGCCTTCGTCAACATCAACTCTGATCTCTATCAAGATCATGGAGGAATCATCCAGGGAGCCCGGGGGCTCAACGTCAACATTGCCCTCGGGCGACCGTACTGTTTTTCTGGACAACGGACTTGTTTCCGCCGCCACCGCCTCCTCAAGCATCGTTTTAACGATTGCTTCGGTGGAATTGTGCGGAATTGAGTCTACAACAACCCTGGAAAATTTCGTCGAGTTCCGATGGAGAACCTTTGGCAATCTCCGATATACCGGAGCCGCATTGAATCTGGACGAGAATCCGGACAAGTTTAGGGCGTGGTGTCCAGCTTCTAGCTTGGACTTCCTTTGGAAGATCCAACCGTTGATCGGCTGCGGAATTCCTATATCTACCACCCCTCAAAATTTCAGCTCGATCCGACCGTCCAAACTCCGGGAACCTTCCGATTAGTGCATCACTTTTCGGATCTGTTTTCTCCGCGAAAGCGAATCCGACCTGAGTTCGTCTTTTTTATGAACGGGATTTCGGACATCCTTTTTGAAGGAAGTTTTGTATGGGGTATTGTGTTTTGTTTCCAACACATCCCACTAACTTTAAGATCTTTTGAACATGATCTTCAACATCATGCCGGTGTCAAACCAGTCCGCAATATTGCTCCACGGCCGCCGACCTGCGCTAGACATCGTCGTCACTTTGTTGAGCCGAGCTCAACTTCCTCGGATCATCATCTCGCAAGCCGAACAAGAGTCCGCATTGCGGCGATAAATCATCACCAACATCGCCGCCCCACGGATTACACGGAGCGGGCATACTGGCATCGCCGCACGGTCGCTTCATCAAGCCGGCATCGACCATGTCACGACCTGCATCGGCAGGGCCGCACTATTGCTTCTTCAAGCTGGTGTCCATCACGCTGACCTACTTCGACATCTCGGCTGGACCGGGGGCTTCGCCCTCTCTTCATCAACCTACTCCGGACACTTCGGCGTCACTAGCCGACCAGGCAATGGGTGCACGGATCGAGTCCCAATTTTGGGAATCACCTTCCTTCGGATTGCTTCAACAAATAAACCAGGTGCTATTAATCCTAGTATTTCTTTTTTGCTTGTTTGGGTTAATTTTTCCCAAGGAATTATTACTCTAGTTTGTCCATCATATGTACACAGGTCTATCAAGTGGTGGCCGCATTATCGACGGTCGCATGATGGTTCTGTCAGTTTCCGTACATAGTCCGCTAACGCCGATCCGAACTCGAACCGACTGTGAATTCAGGCCTTGCCATGCCTTTACCGCATCACGCCGCCGCCCTGCATCGACATTGACTTCGGGCCAGGCCATATTTCTTTTATTACTCACTTTGCATAAATTATTTGTTATGCAACGATTTTTTTAATTATTATTACTATTATCTCCGGTTTGCACTATTTTTTGTGCACAGAAAAATGATCCAGCCGGACTATATCCTTTGACGTCACCTCGGCTGGACGGGGGGCTTCGTCAACACTTCATTATCCCATGCAGGGGACTTCGGCATCACTCTGCCGTCCTGCATTGATCGTGCTATGTCACCACTTCGGAGTGCCGAGCTCTTTTGCTCCGCCACCTCGGGATCGGCTTGGCGGATGGAACCTTATCCCACATCAAGCTCGGACCGCGTCGTCAATACCGAACACATTAACCAGCTAAGTTGCCTTCATGCTCAAAGTTTTAAATTTTTAACTTGTGTTCGCTCGACAAGCATTATACTTTTTGGAAAAAAGTTGTTTGTAAAATTTTCCTTGTCCAAACTTTGTTTGCACACACTTGACGCTACCCGCGCCATTATACTGGGGCTTCTTTAATGAAGCTTATTAATACGGGCTTTTATGCCCAACACATGTGTCACACTTCCGCATGTACCTTTTATTCACCATTATATGCATCGATATGACTTAAGTTTTGGCCAAGCTGGGTTGCTTGGCTCATGTGCTTACCCCACGCTCCCGATTGTTCGGCTAGGTGGTAAAGGAGCACCTCTGCGATTGTTCTTCGCCTGGTCACCGGATGTGTACCTCAGACTGGGTGAAGCCGAAAGCTAGCATTCTTAAGGGAATACTCGGTCGGTGAACTAAAAGATGATTTCTTACCTATTTATTTACCTGCCCCCAGATGTTTTTCTGCTCTTTTCATAGTCCGGACATGGACTTTAGGGCATGCCTCCCAGGGAAAGGAACCCCTAACGTAACTATTGTCCCTGGAAGATGTTTCTTACTAACCATGTAATATAACATAACTAGTTGGGCACTTGTCTGATAAAGCACTAATGACCCCTACGCCTGGTCTCCACACATGCCCCGGTTTTTATAACCGCGAGGGTATTCGGACACACTCCGGACTATTGGGTCCAGAGGTTGAAGCGAAAAGGTCTGCTACGACAAACGATCTACAATCCGGCTAGAAGGCATTCTACATGTCACCTTACATTTTATAGTCAACTTTTACCCAAGTCACTTGGGGGCTCTTATGTTTATTTGAGCCGTTTCATACTAAGTGTTTTTCTTCTTAGTCGCTGCAAAGTTAAAGCACGCGAAGCATTTTTTCTAAAGTCCAATTTTCAGATTGGCACGAGCAAGTTGATCTTGTTGGACGTCATGTTTTTACCGACGTTTTTGGTTTTCCAAGCTTTTGGCACTTTTAACTATTTGTGTGTTTTCAGCACAAGTCTCATGAGGCAACGCTGGACACCTTTAGAGATTCGCAAAAACATTCTCGGATATTGCTATATATGCATCAGCCCGAATTGTGTCTTCGGTCAATAGTTGGGTTACCTGCTCCGTGACTTGCCTCCTACGTTCCGCTTTGTTCGGCTAGGTGTGCAAAGGAGAACCATCTGCGATTGTGCTTCCAGCTCGCATGGTCAAGCACCTCGATGGAGAAAGCCAAACCGATGTCACAATAGGTGTAAACTGGTCAGCGATCCGATGACTATATTAAATGACGGGCCATTATAAAATTGGCCGAAGTGTTTCCGGCTTGACCTCGACTGTCGCCGAACACTACAGGGGGCTATTAACAGGCCTCCCAAACTAAATCCTCGATATTTTGCTCTTACATTGGAGCTGAGGTTTCATGATCATGCTTAGCATGACAACCAAAGAAAGGAACCGATAGCGGGACTATTTTCTGTGGAAGACATTTCTTCTGTTAAACAGTAATATAACACATCCCTGTGCGTACCTTTGTTTATAAAACCATATGGCCAGATTGCCTTGTTTGTCGTAAATATTTGCCCTCATAAAGGCTTTATAAAATAGGACAAACACCCCTCGGCTACTGGCCGAGGGGGTTGAAGCCGATGGTTGGTCAACAAAGTTTTGTACAATGCGGATCCGAGCATTAATGACATAAAGTACTTGGATACATTGAGTCATTACACATAATTTGTGATTTTACTATGGATATCGATCCTTAATTCGGCCACCCGTGCCCGCATTAAGGCTCGGGGGCTACTGGGCTTCGGGCTTATTATTTACAAATATTAAAGGGGCACATCGATCCCCTGATCTAGTATTGCCACCCGACCCGTGTCTCGGGGGCTACTGCATTGCCTGTCCAATGCAGAAAATTTTAAGTGTATACTGATCTCGAGGAGATTTTGATCCTCGGGTTGGTCGGCCGCACCCAACTTTGAGTCTTGAGGATCGAGCACACCGCTTTTGTGTCCCGAAGTATTCTCGCGAGCTAGGACTTGATCCTCGGGCCGATTTTGCAAATCAACCTGAGTCTCAAAGAGCTACGGGATCAGCGGTCTTATGTCATCCTTCATGGGCATCTCGGTTTTAGACCGATACACACCTTGAGGGCTCTTGGCCATGTATCTCGGCAGAGAATAAATTGCATCAATAAAAAATATTGACAAAAAGCGGCCCACATTTGGGGTGGTGCACCACCTCGGAAGCAGTCCGGCATAAAGCTCGGGCGCTAGTGGCTAGCTCCATAGAGGACATTTCCGGCATTAAGCTCGGCTAAACTCCTTCAAACTTCTTTGAACCAAGGTGATTTACGACACCTCGGATACAGTCCGGCGTTGGAGCTCGGATACAGTCCGGCGTTGGAGCTCGGATACAGTCCGGCGTTGGAGCTAACATAGTCCGGCGTTAGAGCTGGGAAGCAGTCCGGCATTGGTGCTCGGCTGCAAAAGATACCTCGAATGCAGTCCGGCGTTGGAGCTCGGACGCAAGAGGACGCTGCCGCCGGGAACAACTTCAAACCCGAGGGTGGCATAAAAATAACAAGGCATTGATAAAGGCGGAAACTTAAAGGGTCTCTCGGATACCCGACGTGTAAACTCGTCGAATGCATTTGGCGATCCTCAAGATCGAAGATGAGAAGATTTGTTGAACCAGTTTTCAAGACCGACAACGAAGATGAAGAACAGTTCGAAGAATCGAGGAGCGTCCCCAACGAAGACTGGTTCAGGGGCTCTCGACGGTGTCTGTACTAGGGGTACTCACCACGCCGCCTCCCGATCAGTTGGATTGGGCCGAGGATCCCCATGGCCGTATACTCATGGGCCAGTTCGGACAGTTGCCGCAAACAAGGAAGATTCCACAAGACTTGGCGATCAAGACAAGGACTCCTCCCCCACCGGCGTATTCGGCTAGGACTCTTGTTATCCTAGGCCTCTGGTGCATTATATAAACTGAGGCCAGGCTAGTCGATATACAATATACAACAATCATACCATAGGCTAGCTTCTAGGGTTTAGCCTCTTTGATCTCGTGGTAGATCCACTCTTGTAACACACATCATCAATATTAATCAAGCATGACGTAGGGTTTTACCTCCATCAAGAGGGCCCGAACCTGGGTAAAACATCGTGTCCCTTGTCTCCTGTTACCATCCGCCTAGACGCACAGTTCGGGACCCCCAACCCGAGATCCGCCGGTTTTGACACCGACACTCCTCCTTGGCTTGAGCCATCTCATCTCGCAATTTCGCAACATCCACCTTATGTTGTGTTTGATTTTCTGGTGTCACCTCTGCAGCCAATAAGATCGCCAAAGCCTCCAAGAGCTCGGACAACACTTGAGCCGGCGGGCGCGCTAAGCCACTCGCCCTGGCCGTTGCCGCAGCCGTTGAACTGGAAGTCATAGCCGCAGCAGTTGTCAAATTGAGCACCAGTTGTGTGTCGGCCATAAAGATCACAACCCTGTTCGACGGCTCATAGGGGTTCGGAATACTGTCGCCATCGGAACAGCCCCAAGCCTGCCGTCTTGGAGTTGATACATTGAATTGGTCTCAGCGGTTGAGGACTCGCCGTCAGAGTAGATGGCCGTCTCTCCACCGAATACAGATCCTTCCTCAAAATCTGCCCCACGGATGAAACCAACAAAGGCGTGTTTCACGGGGGTTTGAACCTTGGCGGGTCGTGCACGCTGAGCCGTCTCGATGATGTCGACCCGACTCGCCGATCTTGTCGATGAAGACGTGGTTCCTCTGAAGAGGACCCGATACCCATACTCAATTGAGCCGGCCTCGGGGCTCCAGCCAGCATGGTTGATGTAGAGCTTGCCGCGGCGGCTCTTAGTCATCCGGCCGACGACGTATCCCTCGATCCTTGTGAAGTTTCCCTTCAAGAACTCGAAACCACCAGTCGCTGGCCCCATGGCGGGCTCCAACTGTCATGGACTTAACACGGTAGATGCCCTAGCAAAAGGACTTAGGTGTGGAGCCATCGCAACTAGGTTAACTTGAAGGGGTTAAACGGGACAAACGACACAGAGAGTTTACCTAGGTTCGGCCCCTCTCAATGAGGTAAAAGCCTACTCCTGCTTTAGGTTATATTGCTAGGGTTTCTATTACCAGGAAGTGAGTACGCTTGGCCTAGTTCTCGATGAGTTGTTTCTTGAGTTAACCCGCCGCCTGGTCACCCCTTTATATACAGGTTGATGCCCGACGGCTTACAGAGTCCGGCTGGTTCACACAAACGTGACCGCCCAGTTTCTACCAAGCTTGCCTTACAATACAAGTTAAACATATGGCGGCTCATCCCTTTAGGCCTGAAGTCGCATCTGGGTCTTGGGCCTTCAATAGGCCTGCTTCATGAACCGCCATCTTCATATATTCTTGGGCCTCGTCAGGCTTCTTCATCTTTAAGCCGCCAGCGACGTGACCCGGCCCCTCCTGGGCCGGTCATATCCAATAGTCATATCTCCATTAGATCCCCGTGGGGATCAAAAGACACCTGGGCGCGCCAGGAGGCTTAGGCGTGCCTAGGTGGGTTGTGGGTTCCACTGAGGTCTCCTGCACTGCCTCTTTGCCCTATAAATTCCCAAATATTCGAGAAACCCTGGGGGAGTCGACGAAACACAATTCCAGCCGCCGCAAGTCTCAGAACCACGGGATCCAATCTAGCACCATCACGGAGGGGTTCATCATCCTCATTGGTGCCTCTCAAATGCTGCGTGATTAGTCTTCCATAGACCTAAGGGTCCGTAGGCAGTAGCTAGATGGCTTCTTTTCTGTTTTTGATTCTCAATACAATGGTCTCTTAGAGATCTATTTGATGTAACTCTTTTTGCGGTGTGTTTGTTGGGATCCGATGAACTTTGACTTTATGATCAGATCTATATCCATGAATATTATTCGAGTCTTCTTTGATCTCTTATATGCATGATTATTTATAGCCTCATATTTCTTATTTCAATCTTTGGTTTAGTTAGGCCAACTATATCGATTTTTCTTGCCATGGGAAGAAGTGCTTCGTGATGGGTTCGATCTTGCGGTGTCCTCTCCCAGTGACAGAAGGGGCAGGGAGGCACGCATGTATCGTTGCTATTAAGGATAATAAGATGGGGTCTATTCCTACATGAATAGATCTTATCTACATCATGTCATCGTTCTTATTGCATTACTCCATTTCTCCATGAACTTAATACACTAGATATATGTGGGATAGCGGTCGATGTGTGGAGTAATAGTAGTAGATGCAGGCAGGAGTCGGTCTACTAATCTTGGACATGATGCCTATATATTTTTCATTGCCTTAGATATCGTCATAATTATTCGATGTTCTATCAATTACCCAACAGTAAAAAAAATTACCTACCGTATGCTATTTTCTTGAGAGAGAACCAGTAGTGAAATCTACGACCCTTGGGTCTATCTTTTATCATATTGCTTTCAGATCTATTTTTATTCGCGTTTGTTTTCATATCTATTTTTCCAAAAACCCAAAAATACCATGCTGAACTTTTTCTTTATTTATTTTATTTCATGTTCTTTCAAGATCCATTTATCCAAAATTATACAAACCGATCTATCTTTTTACCGAGGAGGGATTGATAACCCCTCTTACGTGTTGGGTTGCGAGGATTTATTCTTTGTGTGCAGGTACCGTTTACATAGTGTTGCTTAGTTCTCCTACTGGATTGATACCTTGGTTTCATAAGTGAGGGAAATACCTACCGTAGTTGTACTGCATCATCCCTTCCTCTATGGGGAAATACCGATGCGGTTTCAAGCCGCATCAAAAGGAATTTCTGGCGCCTTTGCCGGGGAGACATCATCAACATCTATCAGGTTCCTAATCACGAATCTCATCTCCTTGCAATTTACATTATTTGCCATTTGCCTCTCGTTTTTCATCTCCCACACTTCACAAAAATTTGCCATTTTTATTCGCCCTCTTTTTCTTTCACATTTTTCTCGTCAGATCTATCTTTTTGTTTGCAATCTTGTTTGCGTAGTCATGATATCTCAAGAAAACACCAAGTTGTGTGATTTTTCCGATACCAATAATAATGATTTTATTAGCACTCCGATTGCTTCTCCCGCCACTAGTGCGGAATCTTATGATATTAATGCCGCTTTGTTGAATCTTGTTATGAAAGAGCAATTTCTGGTACTCCTAACGAGGATGTCGCGTCCCATCTAAACACATTCATAGAATTGTGTGATATGCAAAAGAAAAAAGATGTGGACAATGATATTGTGAAGTTGAAATTATTTCCGTTCTCTTTGAGGTATCATGCAAAATTTTGGTTTTCTTCTTTGCCTCGCAATAGTATTGATTCTTGGGATAGGTGCATAGATGCTTTTATTACTAAGTATTTTCCGCCCACGAAAATTATTTCCCTTAGAACTCATATCATGAATTTTAAGCAACTTGAGCATGAACATGTTGCGCAATCTTGGGAAAGAATGAAATTGATGCTAAGAAATTGTCCTACTCATGGTTTAAATCTTTGGATGCTTATACAAAAAAAATATGCGGGATTGAATTTTGTTTCTAGAAATCTTTTAGATTCTGCCGTAGGTTGTACTTTTATGGATATTACTTTGGGTGAAGCTACTAAATTTCTTGATAATATTATGGCAAATAATTCACGATGGCATACTGAAGGAGCACCTACTAGTAGAAAGGTTAATTCGGTTGAAGAAATTACTACTTTGAGTGAAAAAGTTGATGCTCTTATGAAATTGGTTGCTAGTAAGAGTGCTCCTATTGATCTTAATGATGTTCTTTTTCTACTTTGATTGAGAAAAATAGTGATCTTGTAGATGTGAATTTTGTCTCGCGAACAATTTTAATAACAATGCTTATAGAGGTAATTTTAATCCTAGGCCTTTTCCTAGAAATTCCTCTAATAATTATGGTAATTCCTATGGTAATCCTTCAATAATAATAGGAACCCCTCTGATCTTGAGAATAATATTAAGGAATTTATCAATGCTCAAAGAATTTTCAACACTAGGACAGAAGAAAAATTGATTAAGATTGATGATATGTCTAGAAGCATTGATAGAATTTCCCATGATGTAGAAAACCTCAAGGTTAAAAAATCTCCACCTAAGGTCGATATCAATGAATCAACTAAGGGAAACTCTTACCATCACCTGGCGGATCACAGCGTCCGCCTCCACCACCTCCCCTGCGTTATATGTGTCCTAGTGAGAGCCCGCATACCATCCTTTATCGAACTTACTTCTGCAACAAGAGCTATGTTTTTGAAACATATGTAGTGTTGCAATGGTCTACGACGGGTCTACATTTTGTGACAAAATCTCTCTTGCGAAATTTTTCTGCAACAAGACCTCAGTTGCAAAAAAATGCAACAAAATAGTTGTTGCAAAAAAATTCTACAACACGACCTGTGTTGCAGAAATAATTCTGCAACAAGACCTATGTTGCAATGGTAGGGCGCCCTCGGCCGCTTGATGCGGCAAATCTGACAGCTCACGACCCGGCTGATCTTTTAAAAAGATCAGTCGGTGGACGCGTAGCACGTCCCATCAATTAAAGCCTTATAAGTTTCTATGGATTAAAGTAAGAAAAGAACTGCATTGCTTAGAGCAAAAAGATAATTATTAGAAAGAGTGTTTTCTACCAATTTCTTTCATAAAAATGATGAAGATCTTAAAGTGATTGGCATTTCTTCTATTGATTCCTTGTTTAGTAATATTAAAATCAATGATAAAGGGACTGAATAAGAGTCAACTTTAGCTAGAAGGCGTCCCGATGATTCGGAGGGTGAAAATCTTGATGAAAAAATTGATAAAAATGGGTTTGGAGAGGTCAAAACTTTAACTAGTGATGCGCCCACCCTTTTGGATTACAAAGACTTTAATTATTATAGTAGCTCTTTGATTGAATGTATTTCTTTGTTGCAATCCATGATAAATTCACCTCATACCTATGAACAAAATAAAGCTTTTATTAAACATATTGTGGATGCCATGATGAAAGCTTTAGAAGAAAAGTTGAAATTAGAGATTTCAATTCCTAGAAAATTACATGATGAATGGGAAACCACCACTAAAGTCAAGATTAAAAATTATGAGTGCTTTGCTTTGTGTGATTTGGGTGCTAGTGTTCCACAATTCCGAAATCTTTATGTGATGTTCTTGGTCTTACCGATATTGAAGAATGTTCTCTTAATTTGCACTTGGCAGACTCTACTATTAAAAGCCTTTCGGAAGAATTAATGATGTTCAATAGGAACTATGTGCACATACATTTTATTGTTCTTGATATTGATTGCAATCCGTCTTGTCCCATTATACTTGGAAGACCGTTTTTACGTACTATAGGTGTCGTGATTGATATAAAAGAAGGGAATATTAAATTTTAGTTTCCACTAAGAAAGGGTATGGAATACTTCCCTAGAATAAAGCCACCATATGAATCAATCATGAGGGCATCCTATGGATCAAAAACTAAAGATGATAACACTTGAATCTTTGCATTATGCCTAGCTAGGGGCATAAAATGATAGCGTTTGTTGGGAGGCAACCCAATGAATAAGTTCTATTTTTGCCTTTTTCTTTCTGTTCTTGAGTGTTCACACAATTATGCTATTGTTATGATTGTGTTCTTGTTTTAATTAGTTTTTGTGCAAATTAAAGCCTTTGCGATCATCTTTGATGATAGTTGATTTGATCTTGTTCACAAACAGAAACTTTTGCGCCTGGTAGCAGAATTGTTAAAAATCACATAAGCATGAATAAATTCTGAATTTTTTACACAAGATTGATATACAAATTTCCTACGTTGTCCTAATTTTTTAGAACTTTTGGAGTTACAGAAGTATGGACAAAGTCGAGATTACTACTGAAAGTGCTAGTTATCGACTAGAGGGGGGTGAATAGGCGATTTTTATGAAAGTCTTCAAAACACGGAAGTTTCAAAGACAAACAATAGAAATTATCCTATTGATATGCAGCGGAAGGTAATCTACACTAAGCAAGCCATAGTAAAGTATGCAATGAAGTGAAAGCACGACAACTAATAGCAGCTAGGTAGTAAGGATCAGGATGGAAGATGGTATGACGCCAAACAACGATAGTAGTCAAATAGTGAAGACAAATAGGTAAAGCAAACAGGCAATGACTTCACGAAGACAAACTTTAAGTAAAGAGAGGGAGAGGATAGAACCAGTCACTTGTTGAGGACAAAGGATTTGTTGGACCAGTTCCAGTTGCTGTGACAACTGTAGGTCTGGTTAGGGAGGCTGAGATTCAACTCAGAAGACCGCGTCTTCACCTTATTCCCCTTGAGCTAAGGACACCCAGTCCTCGCCCAATCACTCTGGTAAGTCTTCAAGGTAGACTTCCAAACCTTCACAGACTTCGTTCACCGGCGATCCACAATGACTCTTGGATGCTTAGAACGCGACGCCTAACCGGCTGGAGGATTCACAGTCCTCAAGTGTAACAAGTCTTGAGTCACGCGACGAGAAAGACTTGATGATGCCTAACACTCTTTGGCTCGGGTGTTTGGGCTTTGTCCTCGCAAGTTTTTCTCTCTCAAAAGCTTCGAGGTGGGTTGCTCTCAAACGACAAAAGCCGTGCACTAACTCTGAGCAGCCAACCAATTTATGATGTTGGGGGTGGGCTATTTATAGCCACTAGGCAACCCGACCTGATTTGTCCGAAATGACCCTGGGTCACTAAGGAACTGACACGTGTTCCAATGGTCAGATTTCAAACACACACGGCAACTTTACTTGGGCTACAAGTAAAGCTGACTCATCCAACTCTGGATAAGATTTTCTCTCATTGTCTTCGCTCGGAGACATAGGATTTTGGTTGAGCATCACTTCAGTCACTCTGACTTTGTTCACTGGGACCCCACTTAATAGTACGGTGGTTCATATGACTGAACAAAGAAGAAAAGGAAACAACAAAACAACTAAGTCTTCGCGCTCCATAGTCTTCACTGAATGTCTTCTCATGTCATAGTCTTTAATGTGAATATCTTCATATACCACCATTGTCGTCAATGTCTTCACACATTTTTAGGGGTCATCTCTGGTAGGTAAACCGAATCAATGAGGGACTACTACCTGTGTTATCCTGCAATTCTCACAAACACATTAGTCCCTCAACCAGGTTTGTCGTCAATACTCCAAAACCAACTAGGGGTGGCACTAGATGCACTTACAATCTCCCCCTTTTTGGTGATTGATGACAAACTGGTTGAAGTTTTCAACGGGGATAAAGTATGTGAAATTGTAGGGATAAAGGTATTGTCTTCATAAGTAGCAAAAGGCTCCCCCTGAAGATGTGCATATAAGTAATTTGCTTTTGGAGTGCAAATGCACATGGCAGGTTGTACTTGTGGAGATCCTCTTCAACTTATGAAGACAATTCATCATGCATGATTTGATATAACAAAGATAATGACATGCATAATGAAAAATGGATGTCTGCAAAATGACTAAGTGCGGAAGTTATCATCGCACATGCAAAATTTATCATCACATCACAGAATAGCAGAAAGCGTAGCAGACGACCATCAAGTTTAAGTGTTACAAATCAAAGAACCAAATGTATCAAAAGCGAGAGTTGTAAACACTAGGCAACATATAAAGCAACCGCCCATATGGACCCGCTTGAAGACTATCAACTCATATGCTTCTCCCCCTTTTGTCAGTAAGGACCAAAAAGGTTTGAAGACATAGAGCCTCTACTCGTTCCCAGAAGGAGTAGGAGAAGATGCAGGGTCGGCGTCGGGGTTTGGCGGTGCAGTCGAACGTGGTGCAGTGTCGATACGCGCTGAAGTCGTTGGTGTTGAAGTAGCATCATCTTGATCATCAATCACTCTGGCATTCACTGTTGCAGCGGAGGAGGAATAGTCAGAGTCTTCAAGAGACGGAGTTCGACGTAGGACAGCATTCCTTGGGGGAGTGGTGTCAAACTTGAATCTTTCAGTGAAGCCATCGTCTTGAAGATCTGCTTCACCACTGAGCAATGTCAAACTCTTCCATGACCTCCGACAGGTTTCATGTGTAACAAAGGCATTCTTGGTGGCAAGATTGCGAATGCGATTGACGTCCACCAAGAGGCTTTGCGTCTGCCGCTTCAGCCAGAAGTGATGCTTATCTTGTTTCTGATGCAGTTCCACAAAAGTTCCCGGTCATTTAGAACACGAGAGCGCTTCCGAGGCCTTTGAGCAATAGTGCTCTCAGTGGCTTCAGTCTGAGCTCGGTGAGGTAAGCGAGTATTGCCAGCCAATGGATAAACACGAGTGACTGCTTGAAATCCTTCAATGGGTTGCGAGAAGCTTTGGTGGTCAGCATTGTGAAGACAAACAGGCTCCTTGGCAGGCTCTGGGTATATGGCTTCAACTGACATATCAACCTCTGGCAGAAAGATCAGATGGTTGCGAGCAGAGGGCTGATAGTTGACAGCTGAGTGTAGCTTGATGAGGCGCATGACCTACGGAGCGTAGAACTTTAGGCCAAAGAGATCAGAGCCGGATGCAGCCAACAGTCTGATAAAGAAGTCTTGAGCATTGAAGCTGATGCCATTGAAGATATAAAAGACCAAAGTCTTCATTGCTCCTTCAAGTTTTGCTGCTGAAGAATGTCCTTTGACAGGCCATAGAGTTTGCCTGATGATGTGATAAATGGTGCGGGGCAGATACTCTAGGTCGTCGACAAAGAATTCCTTTGGGTAATCAGCGTCATGTGGCAGAGGCTGCATCATGCTCAGCATTTGGCTCATGTTGGGCTCTGGCTTATGGAAGATGCTCTCCAATGCATTGCGGTGAAGTTGACAACCAGGTTCATATAATTTTCTTGGAGTGGGCAGGCTGATAAGCTCAATGATGTCAAAGGCTTTGGCTTCATGATGGACATTGCCTGTCATCCACTCAAGGACCCAAGTCTTCGGATCCCTGTTGTATCCGTGAATGTGGAGGGTAGCATAAAATTGAAGCAGAAGTTCTTCATTCCAATGCTCCTTATCAGACACAAAGTTGTGCGCTTTGAAGCCATTAGCATTGAATGACTCTGGTGAAGTGGCAGTAGCTGGAAACCTGGGCAGTCTTGGCTTCGGCTTCTGGACCTGAGGCCTGTGCTCGACATGGTAATCAAATTGGGGACCAGCAGCAGGAGGAGGAACCAGAATGGGCCATCTGACAGTGACCAGCTGACCATAGTTGTATGCTTGCTCAATGGTATGTGGCCTTGGAGGCGGTACAGGAGCAGTCGCAGTGACTTCAGTCTATTGATTGGCTTCAGGTGCAACATTGGCTTCAGGTGCTATCACTTCAGGCACCACATTGACTTCAGGCACCACATTAGCTTCAGCCATGACAACGTCATTGGCTTCAGTGTTGGTGTTGGTGGCCGCCTCAGTATTGGTGACCTCCACTTCAGGAGCTGGAGGGTCGGACACATTCTCCTCGAGAACAACTTGGTTGGTAGGGGTGTGGCAATACATGCTTCTTCTTCTCTTGTTTCTTCTTGGTCATCGGCTGATGCAGCCGGAATATCTTCAGCCGCTTTGGCTTCAGACTCAGGGTTATTCACAGTTGGAGAGTCTTCAGGAAACACTTGGTGTGAAACAGATTGGTGCTCATCTCCTTCTGGAACACTTGACAGATTGACTTGTGGCCTTGGTCCTTTGCGAAGCCTGCGAAACTGTAACGCCCCGGACACACCCGCCGGTGGTCGTTACTCCTGGCGGGATCTAGACTGGCCCCACAGATCAATACTAGTCTTTTCTGCGCACTTTGTCCTCACTAAATGCGCACCGGGAGCAACTTCGGTCGGTCACCCATCGACACTACTCCAAGATGAGCATGCTTAACTTTGGAGTTCTGTCCGAATGGGCTCCCGGAAAAGAAGGAATTCCTTATTGATATGAGTAGTCTATCATCCCTAATAAGCCAAGCTATCACATACACCCCCACTCAGAGGAACCGACGTCCTCGTCGGGCCACAGGAACGTTCCCTCTTGGCACAAACGTCTATGCTTCCAGTCCGGTACATGTGCCATGTCGGGTGCCACGACGGGTCACAAACGTCATGAACAACATGACCACGCACCTATCCGCAACCATCCGTGTAACCGCGAGGGTCGGCTCTGATACCAACTTGTAACGCCCCCGATGCGGCTATATCTCCCACGTGTTGAGGCACGACTTAGAGGCATAACCACATTGAAAGCAATGTCGCAAGTGAGGTAATCTTCACACCACCCATGTAATACATAAGGGAAAAAGATACATAGTTGGCTTACAGTCGCCACTTCACACAATACATAAATAAACATCCATCATTCAGAGTACACTCAAGGTCCGACTACGGAACCAAAAATAAAAGAAGATACCCCAAATGCTACACAGATCCCCGATCGTCCCAACTGGGCACCACTACTGATCATCAGGAAAAGACACATAGTAACGACCACGTTCCTCGTCGAACTCCCACTTGAGCTCGGATGCGTCACCTGCACTGGCATCGTCGGAACCTGCAACTGTTTTGGTAGAATCTGTGAGTCACGGGGACTCAGCAATCTCACACCCGCGAGATCAAGACTATTTAAGCTTATAGGAAGGACAGAGTAGTAAAGTGGAACTGCAGCAAGCGGCTAGCATATATGGTGGCTACTTCGCAAGAGAGAGCGAGAAGAGGAGCAAAGCACGGTCGTGAAACTAGTAGCGATCAAGACGTGATCCTGAACTACTTACGTCAGACATAACTCCAACACCGTGTTCACTTCCCGGACTCCGCCGAGAAGAGACCATCACGGTTACACACGCGGTTGATGTGTATTTTATTTGAGGTCAAACTTCGGGTTTTCTACAACCGGACATTAACAAATTCCCATCTGCCTCATAACCGCGGGCACGGCTTTCGAAAGATATTACCCTGCAGGGGTGTCCCAACTTAGCCCATTATAAGCTCTCACGGTCAACGAAGGATATTCCTTCTACCGGGAAGACCCGATCAATCTCGGAATCCCGGACTACAAGACATTTCGACAGCAATAAAACAAGACCAGCAAAGCCGCCCGATTGTGCCGACAAATCCCGATAGGAGCTGCACATATCTCGTTCTCGTGGCACATCCGGATGAACACTACGACGGCAACCGAAGATGCCCCAAGTTGCCTCGTGGTGGCACCGCAAGTGGCTCTAGTTTGGACCAACACTCAGAGGAGCATTGGCCCGGGGGTTAAATAAAGATGACCCTCGGGCTCGCGAAAACCCGGGGGAAAAGGCTTTGGCGGCAAATGGTAAAACCAAAGTTGGGCCTTGCTGGACGAGTCTTATTCAAAGCGAACTGTCAAGGGGGTCCCATAAATCACCCAACCGTGTAAGGAACGCGAAATCAAGGAACATAACTCCGGTATGACGGAAACTAGGGTGGCAAGAGTGGAACAAAACACCAGGCATAAGGCCGAGCCTTCCACCCTTTACCAAATATATAGATGCATTAATTATAGCAGATAAATATTGTGATAACCCCAACAAGTAAACATGTTCCAATAAGGAACAACATCTCCATGTTCCAACAAGGAACAAACTTCAGCTTCACCTGCAACTAGCAACGCTATAAGAGGGGCTGAGCAAAGCGGTAACATAGCCAAACAACGGTTTGCTAGGAAAGGATGGTTAGGGGCTGACATGGCAATATGGGTGGCATGATATAGCAAGTGGTAGGCATCGCAGCATAGGCATAGCAAAAGAGCGAGCAACTAGCATAGCAAAGATAGAAGTGATTTCGAGGGTATGGTCATCTTGCGCAATGTTCTCGAGTTGTCGAAAGCTTGATCCTCGTAAGCGTTCTCAACAGGTTCCTCGTTCACATACTCGTCTCCGGCTCTACCCAAAGCAAGAACACAAACAAAGGAACCACAATAAATCACGGTGCAATGCACAATCAACATGATGCAAAACATGACATGATATGCGAGATGTGATATGCAATGCGTATATGCGCCCGGAAGGTAAATGATGAACCAGGCATCAACTTGGAAAACCAAGTATGCCACTGGAAAGATGAGATGATTTCGGTTGAAATCGATATAAAGATCACCGGAATCGGATGCACGGTTTGGAAATGACAAGCAAAACAAGAATGGCACAAATCTGCCATTAACAGCATGATGCTACTAAGCAAGCAACAATTAATTAAGCTACTGCACCCAAACGTATCAACAAAATATATGGCAGTGATCTACACAAGATGCTTGACAAAAGATGAGCACTGAGCTACGGCTAAATCACATCATAACAGGTTCAAACAAGCATGGCAAAAGTGCACAAAATATCAGGCTGGACATGGCAAAAACAGCATCAGGTTGCAATGTTCAGAGCAGCAAAACTACATGCTACGGGAACTTAAAATAACAAAACAAGGCATGGAATGAATCTACTCAAAGCATAGAACAAAAGTCCCTTACTGACCATAAGCCAAAAAGGATCAGAAAATATAGTAACATCCATGTTAATATCGAAAGTTTCGTTAACAGATTCAGCAACATGGCATGTCAAAAACTGATAACAAGTAGGCATGTTTACAAGCTCAATGCACTCACTACAGAGACTTATATGATAAACTAAGCATACATACATCAAGAAGACATGGCATAGAAGACATAATGGCAAGAACAATAACATAGCATACATGGATCAACCACAACAACCTTGGAAAAATTGAATAACATGTAAACAATCTGCCAGGAAACATTTGATAGCAAAAGTAGAGCTTGATTGACTCAAGCTATGGCACTCCATAATTGCAAACAAGGGCATGGATGGATAGAGCAAGACATGTTTAACAAAACATCCTTACTGAAGTATCTCAAAATATGCATAGATCTCTTGGTAGCATCAAGTTAACATGGCATCAAAATATCAGCTAAACAGGGCTGAAAACAGCAACATCAGGACACCTACTTTGCATGCTTGTTCTAGTCACCACATAGATCACAAAAATACATGGCATACACTCCTGGAAAGACGGCATGGCATATTACAAAACACATGTAGGACTCAACTTCATAGGGTGCACACATCAATCATGGCAAAAATAACAAAAGTGCAAGTTCTGTTAAGAAACAGAAACTAACATCACATAGCCCTCTTCCAACAGCATTTCGGGCATCAAGAGGAGCTCAAATGAAAATGATGCAATGAGATGAAATGATCTAATCTTCGAGACGAACATTTTGACATATTATACGCGCAAAATGGATCTACAGATGCAAAGTTATAGCATGAAGAAAATGACACAAAATAACACCGAGATAAAAACTTAGAAGAAAAATGAGGGGAGAGAAGTCAGCGGCTCGGTTGGGCGCGAACCGAGGCGGATCGGCTCCTCCCGATCGCCTTGGCGACGGAGCAGTGGAGGAGGAGGGCCGGGCGAGGGGCGGCGCCGAGAGGCGCCGGCCGGGCGGAGAGCGGCGCGGCCGGAGGCGGCGGCCGGCGGGACCGGCGCGAGGCAGTGGGGTCGGCGGAGAAGGCCGCGGCGGCGGGCACGGATGCCGGCCGGGCGGCGCTTGGGCCGGGAGGCTTGGCAGGCGGGCGGCGGCGCTGGCGAGCACGGCAGGGCGGGAGGCGGCCTTCATGGCGGAGGCGCTGCCAGATCGAGCCAGGCGGGCCGGCCTCGGGCCCGACGGGCCTGGCGGCGTGGCGGCGCGCGGGTGGCGGCGAGGGCGCCACGTGGCGGCCCGGATTGGCTGAGGGCGGCGGCGCGATTCCGTCCCGTCCGGGACGGACACGTCTCTGGCGCTACCGAGGACGAAGGGACTAGGGTTCTGAAGAGGAAGACCCGGATTTGGACGGGGGAGGTGTTTAAATAGGCATAGAGGGAGCTAGGAGAGTCCAAATGAGGTGTAGTTTTCGCCCACACGATCGTGATCGAACGACGGAGAGCATGGAAGTGACTTAGATGGGCTATTGGACTGTTTTGGAGGGGTGTTGGGCTGCAACTTAAAAGAGGCTTTTGCGAGAGTGCGGTTAACCGTCGGAGTACCAAATGAGCTCCAAATGACCCGAAACTTGACCGGTGGTCTACGGGTGGTATACCAAGGCCACTAGACAAACCTTGGTCCATTTCGAGAAGGTTTAGTACCCGCACACGGAAAAACGTAAAAGGGGCCGCCGGGGGAGATAGGAGTGCCGGATTGCAAAACGGACAACGGGAAAAATGCTCGGAATCATGAGACGAACACGTATGCAAAAGCGATGCACATGATGACATGATATAAAATGCATGACATGGACAAAATGCAAAAAGGAGAAAAACCCAACCACGGAGGGAATATCATATCACAATGCCGAAAATGGCAAGAGTTGGAGTTACAAATATGGAAAGTTACTTCCGGGGTGTTACAGAAACGCTGGCGACGCTTGTGGAGATGGAGTTGGTTGAGCCTCAAAGTCTTCATTGTCAATCACCGGAGTGGTGACATGTGTTGGGGGAGTAACTGGTGTTTCTTCATCACTTGGGGATTCTTGAGGGTGATCAGCCCATGAGTCATCCTGAGCAATTGGCGTCAATGAACGACCAATGCTGATGAGTTCGCTGTTCGTGAGAACAGGCGATGATACCACATTGTGCTCGATCTGAGGAAGTACTTTATCATCTTGAACATTGTCTTGATGACTAATGTCTTCAGCTGCGGTGGGGTCAACAGCTGGAATGTCTTCAGCTTCAGGAGCCTCTGTGGAAGCAGGCTCATGAACTATCATACGTCGTTCTTGGTGTGCAGATTCAGGACGAGCAACAGGAATTGGCTCGACTACAAGGGGCTCTGTGGGAGCAGCCCAATCTTTCTTGGACTTGCGCTTCTTGGTGGGTGGAGCTCCATCAGTGGTGTTCTTGGTTTTGCGCTTTCTGGCCTTGGCTTCAGCTGCCCTGGTTTTCTGAAGCTCTGAAGCCACTGTGGGGACCTTAGGCCTCACACCTGTCATGCTGGCTGGGAAGACAATGCGAGGCTCTTCCCGCCTGGATGGTTCAGTTTGGTCCACAGATGGCTTCTTCTTCTTGGCAGCCATCCTGGGGTCGATGCCAGGACGCCCAAGAGCCTTGCGCTTATCAGCTTCATTGTAAGCTTGAATGCACTTGGCAGCAAGAGTCTTCATGCGCTCACGAGAACCTTTGGATTCATCACGTTTCTTGTGAAACGCTTCCTTGAGCTCATGCAGCACGACCTTTAAGTTCTGGGCATCTGCCACGCTGAGCCTGGCCATGTGCTTCTTGAACTTAGCCTTTTCAAAATCGATCTTGTGCTTCAGCTCAAAAAATTTCTGAGCAAGAGCTAGCTCAGGAGCAATGGTGCCGTGGGAGGAGACGCTTAGGCCAACTGGAAGTTGCAGATCATCAAAGCTGAGATTGGGGGTGTCAAACCACTCATCAATGAAGTTGTTTAATACTGCCACGTCAAAGAGAGGCAAGTCATTGAAGATTTGTGCCTCTTGCTTGCTCTTTATCAATTGCTCAAGAGCGTCATCAGCAAGATCGTCGTCACTCGATAGATCAATGGCGTCATTCTTGTTTCTCAAAACAGTAGTAGGAGTCAGAGCAGGACTAGAGGAGTGCATGGGCTTCTTCTTTTTCTTCTCGGTCTTGGAGATGAGAGAGAGATCTTTAGACTGCACACTTGGTGCAGGAGGAGCAGTGTCCAAGGGCTTCACTCGTGAAACTTTTGGTGGAGTGGAAGGCTTCGAAGCCTTAGGTTTCTTCTGCTTCTTGGCCCGTGGTGGTGCGGTAACCGTCAGTCGGCGTCGTTTGCAGGTTGATCCACGTTTGCCCCTAGAACCATTATATGAGTGATGAGACCTTCTAAGTTGTAGAAGGGCCCAACAAGATTGGGTTCAGCTTCGCGTGTGCCATCGGCACGTGGCGCAGAGGGGCCTGGGTTGAAGTCTAATCCCCAAGACTTCTTGTTTTCCTTGGCCGAGTTCTTGGCAAACTGAAAGTTGTGCTTGAACAGATTGTCATCTCGACACCATAGCAATGACGATGGGTCAGCATCAGTAGGCTGTGGCCCTCGGACCATGCAAGGATAGAATCCCTGAGCAATGGCTTCAGCTCTGGTCTTGGGTTGAAAATTTTTATAGAGAATATCTCCCCAAGGACGCTTGATAGCATTCTTCTCGGCATACTCCTTGGTGACAAATCTGTACTTGAACCATTGCTCGGCCCAATATCTTCGAATCCATTGGATTCGTGTCTTGCGCTGACCATAGCTTTCTTCGGGATCAGTTTTGTATAGTTCATAGAGATCTTCGGGCAGATCCATTGATGTACCCCCACGGCGTTGTCTGCCACCCTTCCTTGCTGATTTCTCTGTTGCCATGAAGTTTAGACTGAAAGGCTTCAACACTGTCAAAGGCTTCCGTCTGCTGGTTGATGACCCACAAGTATAGGGGATCTATCGTAGTCCTTTCGATAAGTAAGAATGTCGAACCCAATGAGGAGCAGAAGGAAATGATAAGCGGTTTTCAGCAAGGTATTCTCTGCAAGTACTGAAATAAGTGGTAACAGATAGTTTTGTGATAAGATAAATTGTAACGAGCAATAAGTAACAAAAGTAAATAAAGTGCAGCAAGGTGGCCCAATCCTTATGTAGCAAAGGACAAGCCTGGACAAACTCTTATATAAGGAAAAGCGCCCCCGAGGACACATGGGAATATCGTCAAGCTAGTTTTCATCACGTTCATATGATTCACATTCGGTACTTTGATAATTTGATATGTGGGTGGACCGGTGCTTGGGTGATGTTCTTACTTCAACAAGCATCCCACTTATGATTAACCTCTATTGCAAGCATCCGCATCTACAACAAAAGTATTAAGGTAAACCTAACCATAGCATGAAACATATGGATCCAAATCAGCCCCTTACGAAGCAATGCATAAACTAGGATTTAAGCTTCTGTCACTCTAGCAACCCATCATCTACTTATTACTTCCCAATGCCTTCCTCTACGCCCAAATAATGGTGAAGTGTTATGTAGTCGACGTTCACATAACACCTCTAGAGGCTAGACAACATACATCTCATCAAAATATCGAACGAATACCAAATTCACATGACTACTAATAGCAAGACTTCTCCCATATCCTCAGGAACAAACGTAACTACTCACAAAGCATATTCATGTTCATAATCAGAGGGGTAATAATATGCATATAGGATCTGAACATATGATCTTCCACCAAATAAACCAACTAGCATCAACTACAAGGAGTAATCAACACTACTAGCAACCTACTAGTACCAATCCCGGACTTGGAGACAAGAATTGGATACAAGAGATGAACTAGGGTTTTGAGAGGAGATGGTGCTGGTGAAGATGTTGATGGAGAGTGCCCTCTTCGGATGAGAGGAGTGTTGGTGATGACGATGGCGACGATTTCCCCCTCCCGGAGGGAAGTGTCTCCGGCAGAACAGCTCTGCCGGAGCACTAGATTGGTTCCGCCAAGGTTCCGCCTCGTGGCGGCGGAGTTTCGTCCCAAAAGGTTGCTAATGATTTTTTCCTCGAGGAAAGACCTCATATAGCAGAAGATGGCCATCGGAGAGCCAGCAGGGGGCCCATGAGGTAGGGGGCGCGCCCTGGGGGGTAGGGCGCGCCCCAACCCTCGTGGCCAGGTGGGTCCCCCTCTGGTGAACTTCTTCCGCTCAATATTTTTTATTATTTCCAAAAATGACTTTCGTGGAGTTTCAGGACTTTTGGAGTTGTGCAAAATAGGTCTCTAATATTTGCTCCTTTTCCACCTTGAATTCCATTTGCGGCATTCTCCTCCTTATGTAAACCTTGTAAAATAAGAGAGAATAGGCATAAGTATTGTGACACAACGTGTAATAACAGCCCATAATGCAATAAATATCGATATAAAAGCATGATGCAAAATGGACGTATCAACTCCCCCAAGCTTAGACCTCGCTTGTCCTCAAGCGGAAGCTGATAACGATAAATATGTCCCCATGTTTAGAGGTAGAGGTGTCGATAAAAATAAAATACGGACATGAAGGCATCATGATTATTCTCATAACAACAACATATATAGATATTGTCATATGATTTCCTATGCTCAAGTTATAATCTATTCACAATGCAGAAGTACGAATCATAAACTTTATTGAAAACCAACAAACTATAATCTCAGTCATTGAAGCAATTGCAATTTATCATAACATCAGAAAGAGTCTATGCAAGAGCTTAATAGCAAGTCCACATACTCAACTATCATTTAGTCTTCATAATTGCTAACACTCACGCGATACTTGTGGTTACGAAGTTTTAATCGGACACCGAGAAAGATAGGGGCTTATAGTTTCGCCTCCCAACCTTTTACCTCAAGGGTAATGTCAACAATAATAACTCATGCTCCCCTACATCCAATTAGATATATCTATCAGGATCTTTCCAACATACTGTGCTTGCCAAAGGATAAAAATATAAAAGGGAAAGGTGAAGATCACCATGACTCTTGCATAAGGTAGAGGATAATAGTAACAGATAGGCCCTTCGCAGAGGGAAGCAGAGGTTGCCATGCACTTTTATGGTTGGATCCACAAAATCTTAATGCGAAAGAACGTCACTTTATATTGCCCCTTGTGATATGAAACTTTATTATGCAGTCTGTCGCTTTTATTTCTTCCACATCACAAGATCGTATAAAGCTTATTTTCTCCCACACTAATAAGTCATACATATTTAGAGAGCAATTTTTATTTCTTTGCACCGATGACAACTTACTTGAAGGATCTTACTCAATCCATAGGTAGGTATGATGGACTCTCATGGCAAAACTGGTTTAAGGGTTTTTGGAAGCACAAGTAGTATCTCTACTTGGTGCTGAGAATTTGGCTAGCATGAGGGGGAAAGGCAAGCTCAACATGTTGGATGATCCATGACAACATACTTTATCTCAGATATAAGAAAACATAACCCATTATGTTGTCTTCCTTTTCCAACATCAACTCTTTAGCATGTCATATTTTAATGAGTGCTCCCAATCATAAAAGATGTCAATGATAATATATTTATATGTGAAACTCTCTTTCCTTATTACTTCCTATTAATTGCAACAATGACCAAAGCTATGTCTGCCAACTCCCAACAACTTTTAATCATCATACTCTTTCTATGTGAAGTCATTACTCTCGATAAGATCAATCTGAACTCTTTGTTTCTTTTTATTCTTTTTCTTCTTTTCTTTTTTCTTTTATTCACTCAAGATCATGGCAAAACAATCAAGACCTTGACTCAAAACTAATCTTTATTATATATATATAGCTCACGGACTCGATTACATAGAGAGATCATAAAGCAAAAACTTAAAACTAGATCATGCCATAAACTTTATTCTACTAGATCAAGATACTACTAATAGGATCGAACAAAAAAAATGGTAAAGATAGGAGTGTGACGGTGATACGATATCGGGGCACCTCCCCCAAGCTTGGCAGTTGCCTAGGGGAGTGCCCATACCCATGTGATTATATCTCCTTTGCTGGTGAAGAGGATGGTGGTGATGATGGATAGTCGCACATCGAGCGGAAGAGGTCCTCCAGCTTGCGGATAATGCCCTTGAGTGCAACAATATGCTCCTTCAACAAAATATTTTCACGTGTAAGATACTTGTTCTGTATACGAGCAAACTCAATCATCTTGAAAGCTTCGATCTCAGTTGGGGTAAGAAGATTATGATCAAGTTAAAGGATGTCTTCTGCTGCCGGAGCTTGATCCTCCGTTGCCTTCTTGATCCCTTCATCCTTGTTGATCCCCATGGGTTTTTCCCTCTTCAACTCTATCTTCATTAGCCAAGCATCGTTGTCACCATTGTTGGAGGAGGGGGATGACATGATGCCCGGCCTTGACAACCCTGACAGAAAACAGCTCGAAACAAGAACAGATGATATTTGCGTGATACGGGAGTCAAAACCTTCGGGAGAATATATATAATGATTTTTTACCGACCAAAATACGCATCGTGCAAGAAAACGGAGTCCGGAAGGCACACAAGGTGCCCACGAGGTAGGGGGACGCGCCCTGGGGGGTAGGGCGCGCCTTCCACCCTCGTGGGGCCCTCGTGTCCTTCCCAGACTGCTACTTATTTTTCTATTTTTCTAAATATTCCAAAACGGAGAAATATTGCCTTAAAAACTGTTTTGGAGTCGGTTTACTTACCGTACCACATACCTATTCCTTTTCGGAGTCTGAAACGTTCTGGAAAGTGTCCCTTATGTATTCCTCCGGGGTTACAGTTTCAATAACATTGGTTTCAACATTTATGGGATTACCTGAGATATAGTGTTTGATTCTTTGACCGTTTACCACCTTCGGATTTGTGCCTTTGAAATTGTTGATTTTTATGGCAACAGAACGATAGGCCTCCTCGATGACGTAGGGGCCTTCCCATTTAGAGATAAGTTTTCCTGCAAAAAATCTTAAACGAGAGTTGTATAGCAATACATAATCACCTACGTTAAACTCACGCTTTTGTATCCTTTTGTCATGCCATCTTTTAACTTTTTCTTTAAACAACTTGGCATTTTCATAAGCTTGGGTTCTCCATTCATCAAGTGAGCTTATATCAAATAACATCTTCTCTCCGGCAAGTTTGAAATCATAGTTGAGTTCCTTAATAGCTCAGTATGCGTTATGTTCTAGTTCGAGAGGTAAGTGACATGCTTTTCCGTAAACCATTTTATATGGAGACATACCCATAGGATTTTTATATGCAGTTCTATAGGCCCATAATGCAACATCAAGTTTCTTGGACCAATTCTTCCTAGACCTATTGGCAGTCTTTTGCAAAATTAATTTGAGCTCTCTGTTGCTCAATTCTACTTGACCACTAGACTGTGGGTGATAAGGAGATGCAATTCTATGATTAACATCATACTTAGCAAGCATTTTACGGAAAGCACCATGAATAAAATATGAACCACCATCAGTCATTAAGTATCTAGGGACTCCAAACCTCGAAAAAATAACTTCTTTAAGCATTTTAATAGAAGTGTTATGATCAACACTACTAGTTGGAATAGCTTCTACCCACTTAGTAACGTAATCAACAGCGACTAAAATATGTGTGTATCCATTAGAGGCAGGAAAAGGTCCCATATAATCAAAGCCCCAAACATCAAATGGTTCAATAACAAGTGAATAATTCATAGGCATTTCTTTACGTCTACTAATATTACCAATTCTTTGACATTCATCACAAGATAAGACAAACTTACGGGCATCCTTGAAGAGAGTAGGCCAATAAAAACCGGATTGCAATACCTTATGTGCAGTTCTATCTCCAGCATGGTGTCCTCCATAAGCTTCGGAGTGACACTTGCGTAGGATCTGTTCATGTTCATGCTCAGGTACACAACGTCTAATAACACCATCTACTCCTTCTTTATAAAGATGTGGGTCATCCCAAAAGTAATGTCTCAAATCATAGAAAAACTTTTTTCTTTTGCTGGTATGTGAAACTAGGTGGCATAAATTTAGCAACAATGTAATTGGCATAATCAGCATACCATGGAGTACTACGAGAAGTACTTATGACATTTAATTGTTCATCAGGAAAGCTATCATCAATAGGTAGTGGGTCATCAAGAACATTTTTTAACCTAGACAAGTTGTCTGCAACGGGGTTCTCAGCTCCCTTTCTATCAACAATATGCAAATCTAATTCTTGTAGCAAGAGAACCCATCTAATGAGTCTAGGTTTAGCATCTTTCTTTTCCATAAGATATTTAATAGCAGCATGATCAGTGTGAATAGTTACTTTAGAATCAACAATATATGGTCTGAACTTATCACAAGCAAATACAACTGCTAAGAGTTCCTTTTCAGTAGTAGCATAATTTGTTTGAGCATTGTCGAGGGTCTTACTGGCATAATGGATAACATTTAACTTCTTATCAACTATTTGCCCTAGAACATCACCTACAGCATAATCACTAGAATCACACATAATTTCAAAGGGTAAATTCCAATCAGGTGGCTGAACAATAGGTGCAGAGATCAATGCTTTCTTAAGTATTTCAAATGCTTCTACACAGTCATCATCAAAGACAAATGGTATATCTTTTTGTAATAAGTTAGTCAGAGGCCGAGAAATTTTTGAGAAGTCCTTAATGAACCTCCTATAAAATCCGTCGTGACCAACGAAACTTCTTATACCTTTGATGTCCTTAGGACATGGCATCTTTTCAATAGCATCAACCTTGGCTTTATCAACTTCAATACCTCTTTCAGAAACTTTATGCCCCAAGACAATACCTTCATTAACCATAAAGTGGCACTTTTCCCAATTCAATACAAGATTAGTTTCTTCACATCTCTGCAAAACTCGATCAAGGTTGCTCAAGAAATCATCAAAAGAAGATCCATAGACGGAAAAGTCGTCCATGAAAACCTCACAAATCTTTTCACAAAAGTTAGTGAATATAGCCATCATGCATCTTTGAAAGGTAGCAGGGCATTACATAAACCAAAAGGCATACGTCTATAAGCAAAAGTACCAAAAGGGCAAGTAAAAGTAGTCTTTGATTGATCTTTAGCTGACACAGGTATTTGAGAGAAACCAGAATAACCATCTAGAAAGCAATAATGTGTATGTCTTCATAATCTTTCTAGCATTTGATCGATAAAAGGTAAGTGGTAATGATCCTTTTTAGTAGCCTTATTTAATTTACAGAAATCAATTACCATCCTATAACCTGTAATAATTCTTTGCGCAATCAATTCATCTTTATCATTAGGAACAACAGTAACACCTCCCTTCTTAGGGACACAATGGACATGACTTACCCACTGACTATCAGCATCAGGATAAATTATACCTGCCTCAAGGAGCTTTAGTATTTCTTTTCTTACCACTTCTTTCATTTTAGGATTTAGACGTCGTTGATGGTCACGAACTGGTTTGGCATCTTCTTCCAAATTTATTTTATGTTGACACAGAGTGGGACTAATGCCCTTAAGATCATCAAGAGTATATTGTAACACCCCGGATGTAATTTTCCATATTTGTAACTCCAACTCTTGCCATTTTCGGCATTGTGATATGATATTCCCTCCGTGGTTGGGTTTTTCTTCTTTTTTCATTTTGTCCGTGTCATGCATTTCATATCATGTCATCATGTGCATCTCATTTGCATACGTGTTCGTCTCATGATTCCGAGCATTTTCCCCGTTGTCCGTTTTGCAATCCGCACTCCTATGTCCCCCGGCGTTCCCTTTTACGTTTTTCCGTGAGCGGGTACTAAACTTTCTCGGAATGGACCGAGGTTTGTCAAGTGGCCTTGGTATACCACCGGTAGACCACCGGTCAAGTTTCGGGTCATTTGGAGCTCGTTTGGTACTCCAACGGTTAACCGCACCCTCGCAAAGGCCTCTTTTAAGTTGCAGCCCAACACCCCTCCAAAACAGCCCAATAACCCATCTAAGTCACTTCCATGCTCTCCGTCGTCGGATCACGATCGTGTGGGCGAAACCGCACCTCATTTGGAGCTTCCTAGCTCCCTCTACCTATAAATATAGCCTCCCACTCCAAAATCCGGGCAAACCCTAGACGTTTTCCCCTCACGCCATCGGACACGTCCGCCGCAGCCGGACACGTCCGGTCGCCCGCCGCCGCCACGTGGCACTCCGCCACTCGCCTGCCACCAGCGTCGCCGCTGGCCCGCCAGCCCGCCGCCCTGCCCCAGCGTGGTCCGTCCTCCACCATGACCCGGCGGCCGCCGCCGCCGGCCGCAAGCCATCCTCGTCGCCGGCCAGCTCCGGCCCGCGCCTCCGGCCGCCTCCGCTGGCCCGCAGCTCCGCCCCTGCCTCTCCTCTCCTCCCGGCCCAAGCTCCATGAGCAGCCAGCGCGCCGCCGCCTCGGCTTCGCTCCGCCAGATCTGGATCCACAAGCCCGGTTGACTTTTACCCCCCCCCCAAATTCATCTAAGTCTTTATTTCGAGATATTTGTTGCATTTTCATCGTGCCATAACTCTGTGCCCTTAGCTCCGTTTCGTGCGTGTAATATGTCAAAATGTTCGTCTCGATGAGTAGATCATTTCATCTCATTGCATCATTTTCATTTGAGCTCATCTTGGTTCCCGAAATGCTGTTAGAAGAGGGCTATGTGATGTTAGTTTCTGTTTCTTAACAGAACATGCACTTTTGTCATTTTTGCCATGATTGATGTGTGCACCCTATGAATTTGAGTCCTACATGTGTTTTGTAATATGCCATGCCATCTTTCCAGGGGTGTATGCCATGTATTTTTTTAATCTCTGTGGTGACTAGCACAAGCATGCAAACTAGGTGTCATGTTGTTGCTGATTTCAGCCCCTGTTTTGCTGATATTTTTATGCCATGTTAACTTGATGCTACCGAGAGATCCATGCATATTTTGAGATACTTCAGTAAGGATGTTTTGAACATATGGTTATGCTCTATCCATCCATGCCTTTGTTTGCAATTATGGAGTGCCATAGCTTGAGTTAATCGAGCTCTACTTTTGCTATAAAATGTTTCCTGGCAGATCGTTTACATGTTATTCAATTTTGCCAAGGTTGTTGTAGTTGATCCGTGCGTGATATGATGTTGTTCTTGCCATGTATATCTTCTATGCCATGCCTTCTTGATGTATGTATGCTTATTTTATCATGTAATGCTCTGTAGTGAGTGCATCGAGCTCTTAAACATGCCTACTTGTTATCTGTTTTTGCCATGCCCTTCTTTGAATCATAATCTAAACTTGCTATATTGACATGGGTGATATTGTATTTTCTGGTCCTTTTGGCTTATGGTCAGAAGGGACTTTTGTTCTATGCTTTGAGTATATTCATGCCCTGCCTTGTTTTGCTATTGTAAGTTCCTGTAGCATGTCGTTTTCTTGCTCTGAACATTGCTTCTCGATGCTGATTTTGCCATGTCCAGAATTTCACCAAGTCTGTGAAGTCGATATATTATGCACTTTTGCCATGCTTGTTTGGACCTGTTATGTTGTGAATTAGCCGTAGCTCAGTGTTCATCTTTTGTCAAGCATCCTGAGTAGATCACTGCCATGTGCTTTGTTGGTACGTTTGGGTGCAGTAGCTTAATTTCTTGTTGCTTGCTAAGTGGTATCATGCTGTTAATGGCAGATTTGCGCCATTCTTGTTTTGCTTGTCATTTGCAAACCGTGCATCCGATTCTGGTGATCTTTATATCGATTTCAACCTGTAACATCCCAAATTTCCTATTTGGAATGTTTTACAATTATAGCTAAGCATCTATGCATCCTGTTTGAATTTGAAGGCCATTTGGAGTTTCAGTAGAGTTTTGAGTTTTCAAATTTGAATTCAAACTATGGCAAGTGGGAACCATTTCAAAAACTATGCCTGATAAATACTTGATCAAAAGTATGAGAGGAGTAAACATGACACTCCAAAAATATCAGAGGAAAACATTGCCAAAAGTTTTGGATTCAAATCTGAATTTTATTTGAATTTAAAAAAAATGAAATTTTATAAAGTTTGGATTTTGCCTTTGGAAAAATGTTCAAATGATAGGGAATATTCCCCTGATCATTTTGGTATATATATGTCCTATATAAAATATTTATAGTTTATGTTTTATCTCTGTTTTGTTTTATTAAAAATAAATTTAAAAAAACAAACCCCCCCACAGCGCCACCCCCGCCCACCAGCGGCCGAAGCCAGCCCAATGAGCCAACCGAGCCGGCCTCACCTCCCTCGCTCAAACCCTTTGAGCCGGTCACCCGACCGCACCACCCCTCTCTCTCTCTGGCAGGTGGACCCGCCCGTCTTCAACCCCGCCCCACGCCACGCCGCGCCGCCCGATCGCGGATCTCGTGAGATCCGGATGCCGATCTCCCCGATCGCCCCCGTTGCCACGCCGAGGCCCTCCCTATAAATACCGGGCCCCGCACCCCATTCCCCTAGCCCCTCACCGGAACCCCCTCTCCCCTCACACGAGCTCACCGGAGCCCGAGCCGACCACCGCCGCCATTTCACTCGCCGTCGTCGCCCTAGACCACCCCGACCTCCCCCGACTCCACCAAGAACTCCCCCGAGCTCGTCCGCACCCGCCGAGCCACTCCACCGACCTCCCCGACGACCGGAGAGGCCAACGCACTCGTCGCCGCCGCCGCCGAGCTCCGGTAAGTCGCCGGAGATCCCCTCCCCCGTCCGATGCGCTATCTACGGTGTAGATTAGAACCCCCGAAGGGGTATGTTTTTTATAAAAAACCGGCCGGTTCGTTACGGTTTAAATTTAGTTAGGGTTTTTTTTATTAGCCCGGCCCGACTAGTTTAACCCTAGGCCCGTTAGTTTATATTACGCTCAGTGCGTAGTTTAGGCCCATTAGGCCCTTTTTCATTTATTTTCGTTTTTTGTTTTAACAGAATAGTTCCTGTTTTGAAAAATTCATATCTTTTATTATGTTTAATATTTTTAGGTGATTCTTTTTTTGTTGGTTTGCAAATTTTCTATAGTTTCTGTAGAAAATATATTTAGCTATGTTAAAATTAATTAAAATTGCTTTACTTTAGTTTTAGTCAGAATAGTAAATCTGTTATAACATGAGTTAGAAAAATTATTTTTATATGATTCTTTTTGTCCCAACTTTATTTTGACATTGCCATACCATAGAAATTAATTTGGGTATTTTAGGATTAATAAAAAATAGTTTTAAGCAGAATCTTGTTAATCCTAATTAATTAACTAACTATTGTTTTCCTATTATTTTAATTAGTAAATAAATTTATTTTCAACATGTGATTGATTATTCTAGGATAGTTTCTGTCACTTTATAGGATGAACTTTTATTTATAATAAATAAAAGTTTTATTTTATTTTTCTTAATAGAAATTGAATTAGGCCTAATAGGAGTTTCATAATAGATTTTTAATTAATTCTTTTTGCTCCTAGTTGCTTAATGAAATCTTTTCTGTTAAGTTAACATAAAACCATGATTAGGTTATGTTAGAAAATTTTGTTATATAAAACTATTCTAGTTGTTGTTTGAAGTAGGAAACTTGAGTTGGTTTTCTTTGAGTTTTCCTTGGGTTTTGATATGGTTGTTTTGATGTGTTATGTTGCTATTGCTATGCTATTGTGTTATGTGATCCTATGCTATATGCTTATTGTGATTATTGTTTGTCTCGGTAGAGTTTCCGAGTCTGAAGCTTGCTACTACTTAATCTTTAGCTTACGAGGATCATCGCAAGGCAAGTTTTGATCATGTTATTTTCTATACCTATGTTTTTGTGCATTAGAAATTATCACCACCCCACCATGCATGCAGTAGTTGAAATTTTGAAGTTATTAATCTTGAGTAGTGTCATGTGGTAGGATGAACCAATCCCTTGTTACCATGACCCCGGATTTAAGTAGTTTACTTTGCTATGCTCGAGACGGGTTTTGGTTGAGTGAAATTCATAAGAAAGATGTGAGAGTCAATGATGATGACAACCCCATGAACTACAAGATCAAGATGGACTTGAATTCACTCTTGGGTGGAGGCGGTTGTGGGCACCTGGAGAACCCGGTGGTTGGCCGGGATGCATGGAGAAGTGCCATGACATCTTGCGGAAAGCTTCACCCAGCCACGAAGAGACGGATGGATGCCCCATGACCGGAAGCTTACCTGTGCAGCTGCAAGCCATTATGGGCTCTGGCTGGGTTAACCTTAGTAGTGACGCTGGCTGGACGGTACTACGAGATGTAGAAGAACAGTAGGATTGGATGGGTACCGGCAGTAGCCAGAAGAACTCTTTGGAAGACCCTGTTTCATTCGTCCCGTCTTCAAACACCATGAAGTGCGAAGACTTAAAAGGAGGGAATGATTCTTGCGGGAAAAGTGCGCAAACCTCTGCAGAGTTAAAGATCTAATCGACTAGTCGTGTCCTCGGTTACGGACAATTTGAGCCTCTGGAACTTGGAAGTATTCGGAAATCTCAACACTAAAACTAATAAATTAACTTGAGGGGTTTATGACTTAATAATTTGGGAATGAGATATTGGTTGGTGGAACCATCTCAATAACTACCAACAATTTGTAGTAATTTGCAAGCAAGTCCACTGTAGTAGGAGAAAACTGGCTTTTCGCAAAATGATGAAACTTAGAGCCCCACAGCCAAAATGCATATAGTGTTAGTAACTTTATTATTGTTATTCTTCATGACTTGCCAGCTTATTCAAAAAGCTGACCTACATGGCTGCAACGTCTTATGTTGCAGAGGTATTTTCCGATCAGGAGTGAGGCTACGCTCCGCGCTTGGCGATTGCCCTTTGGAGTCGGATGGACTCGCTTTATCTTCTACGCTTCCGCAGCATTAGTAGTTTATTTCTCATGAGTTGGCCTAGAGCCGAATTTATTCTCTTGTAATAAAGACTCTATATGAGAATCGTGTAATAATATTCAGGTGTGATTGAACTTTGATTACTACATCGATGTCTCGTGAGTACCAAAGATGATCTTGGGATGGTATGCATACGAGATTTGACCGATTTTGGGTCAGGTCGCTACACAACCGAAATCATCTCATCTTTCCAGCGGCATACTTGGTTTGCCAAGTTGATGCCTGGTTCATCATTTTCCTTCCGAGCACGATACGCATTGCATATCACATCCCGCATATCCTGCCATATATTGCATCATGTTGCTTGTGCATTGCACCGTGATTTATTGTGGTTCCTTTGTTTGTGTTCTTGCTTTGGGTAGAGCCGGGAGGCGAGTGCGTGAACGAGGAACCTGTTGAGAACGCTTTCGAGGATCAAGCTTTCGACAACTCGAGAACATTGCGCAAGATGACCATACCCTCGAAATCACTTCTATCTTTGCTATGCTAGATGCTCGCTCTTTTGCTATGCCTATGCTACGATGCCTATCACTTGATTATCATGCCACCCATATTGCCATGTCAGCCCCTAACCATCCTTTCCTAGCAAACCGTTGATTGGCTATGTTACCGCTTTGCTCAGCCCCTCTTATAGCGTTGCTAGTTGCAGGTGAAGATGAAGTTTGTTCCTTGTTGGAACATGGGGATGTTGTTCCTTGTTGGAACATGTTTACTTGTTGGGGATATCACAATATATATATGTTATAATTAATGCATCTATATACTTGGTAAAGGGTGGAAGGCTCGGCCTTATGCCTGGTGTTTTGTTCCACTCTTGCCGCCCTAGTTTCCGTCATACCGGTGTTATGTTCCCTGATTTCGTGTTCCTTACACGGTTGGGTGATTTATGGGACCCCCTTGACAGTTCGCTTTGAATAAGACTCGTCCAGCAAGGCCCAACTTTGGTTTTACCATTTGCCACCTAAGCCTTTTTCCCCCGGGTTTTCGCGAGCCCGAGGGTTATCTTTATTTTAACCCCCGGACTAGTGCTCCTTCGAGTGCTGGCCCGAACCGAGCAGCCTGCGGGGCCACCACGGGGAAACTCGAGGCTTGGTTTTACTCGTAGCTTGACTTATCCGGATGTGCCCTGAGAACGAGATATGTGCAGCTCCTATCGGGATATGTCGGCACAATCGGGCGGCTTTGCTGGTCTTGTTTTATTGCTGTCGAAATGTCTTGTAGTCCGGGATTCCGAGATTGATCGGGTCTTCCCGGTAGAAGGAATATCCTTCGTTGACCGTGAGAGCTTATAATGGGCTAAGTTGGGACACCCTGCAGGTATTATCTTTCAAAGCCGTGCCATGTTATGAGGCAGATGGGAATTTGTTAATGTCGGTTGTAGAAAACCGAAGTTGACCTCAATTAAAATACACATCAACGCGTGTGTAACGTGATGGTCTCTTCTCGGCGGAGTCCGGAAGTGAACACGGTGTTGGAGTTATGTCGGCGTAAGTAGTTCAGATCACTTCTTGATCGCTACTAGCTTCACGACCGTGCTTTGCTTCTCTTCTCGCTCTCTTTTGCGAATGTAGCCACCATATAAGCTAGTCGCTTGCTGCAGCTCCACCTTACAACCCTGTCCTACCTATAAGCTTAAATAGTCTTGATCTCGCGGGTGTGAGATTGCTGAGTCCCCGTGACTCACAGATTCTACCAAAACAGTTTCAGGTGCCGACGATGCCAGTGCAAGTGACGCAAACGAGCTCAAATGGGAGTTCGACGAGGAACGTGGTCGTTACTATGTGTCTTTTCCTGATGATCAGTAGTGGAGCCCAGTTGGGATGATCGGGGATCTGTGTAGCATTTGGGGTATCTTCTTTTATTTTGGTTCCGTAGTCGGACCTTGAGTGTAATCTGAATGATGGATGTTTATTTATGTACTGTGTGAAGTGGCATCGTAAGCCAACTATGTATCTCTTTCCTTATGTATTACATGGGTTGTGTGAAGATTACCTCACTTGTGACATTGCTTTCAATGCGGTTATGCCTCTAAGTCGTGCTTCGACACGTGGGAGATATAGCCGCATCGAGGGCATTACAAGTTGGTAATCAGAGCCATCCCCGACTTAGGAACCCCTGCTTGATTGTTTGCTGGTGTTGTTGAGTCTAGAACAAAAATGTTGTGAGTCTTAGGATTATATATATCGGAGAGTAGGATTCTTTTTACTCCCTAGTCCCTTCGTCGCTCTGGTGAGGTCTCCTGACGTAGAAGTTTTGACTCTCCTCTCCTCAATTTTCACTAAAATTTTTTTAGGATCACGCGGGTATCTTGGAATCGTTCCGATGGTTTTGTGACGAGAACATTGTTCTTGGTGCCTCGACATTTAGGGGTTGTGGCGGTGTCCCGGGAGATGAGCTCGAGGTGTTGTCGTCACAATTTTATCGTTGCGATTCGGAATACACGAGATTTGCCGACATCGAAATCTCTTTTGTACAGTTGTTGGTGAGATAACCCGATAACTTGAAAGATGGGGCGAGCTCGGGAGTATTGCCATGACTCGTATAACGGATGC
This sequence comes from Aegilops longissima, assembly GCA_021605205.1. Classification (NCBI taxonomy): domain Eukaryota; kingdom Viridiplantae; phylum Streptophyta; class Magnoliopsida; order Poales; family Poaceae; genus Aegilops; species Aegilops longissima. The sequence goes on from CM038676.1 coordinate 455,159,551, forward strand.
TTTTCGAAGGTCGAGGTACACGATTTCCGAAGGTTTCTTGGTTATGTGTTGACGGATGGATACAGCTGGATCTAGGTATTGTTAGTTTGGGTGATATATTTTGTGTCCCCTGTATCCCCAACACCAGATTGCATAACCAGAAAGTTTCGGGAGTTTATAGGTGGGATTCAAGTAGCTCTTAGCATTTCTTCCCGCAGATATTTGGTTCGTGATTGGGTAATCCTTACCACTTATTTGTTCCAGTCATACCTTGTTATTTTTTTTCATCAACCCTTAATCAAGTGGCTTCTCACCTTAATGGACGTGTGATGTTAACTTTGGAATTCATTCGTTCATCCTTGTTCGAATGTTTATTGTGAAGACTATATGTTGCAATTTCTATCCGTTGATTCAACTTGTCTATCTGTCTATCAAGTGCTAACGGATGTCACCCTCTTCAGGATGGCTCCGCCAACGCGTCAGAATCCGGAACGAAATGATGGGAGTCAGTCGAACCCTCCACCTCCACCTCCGCCTCCGGAGGCATGGCAAGCTATCATGGCAGCCACCAATGCCAATGCTCAGATGATTTTGCAGCTCTTGCAAGAGCGTACTCAAGGGCAAGGCAGTCAAGGCAACAATCAGCCGCATTTTGCTACCCTCAGTCAGTTCCTCGCTAATCAGCCGAAGTCTTTCAGTTTCTGTGTCGAGGCCACAGACGCTGACGATTGGCTTGTGGACATCTGCAAACATTTTGAATGTAGCAATGTCGACCTGAGGACTTTGTCAAGTTTGCCGTTTCAACTCAAGGACCAAGCTGCTGAGTGGTTCCAGCAATACAAAGATTCCAGAGGAGGTCGTGTCATTACAGGATGAGTTCCGCCGAGATTTGAGCTCACCACATTCCGAAAGTGTTGTTGAGAGCAAGCGTGAGGAGTTCCGCAATCTCAAGCAAGGCAACATGTCGTGTATCAATACAATATCCAGTTCTGTAAACTCGCTTTGCTAAGCAAGACGTCCCCGATGAAAAGAGTATGATCTATCAATTCAGAGGTGGTCTCAGAGAAGATCTGCAATTAGCTCTCGTGCTTTTGAGCGAGAAAAGTATGATGAATTCTACAACATGGCACTGAAGCAAGAAGCTGCCCAGCTCAAATGTGAGGCTTCTAAGAAGAGAATCAGGGATGCAGTTCAGTCTTCTTCTTCCTCTCAAGTGGCAGCTAAGCAGCAGAAGTTCTACCTTCCTCCTCCTCCGTTCCGTCGGCCTTTTCAGAGAAGAACTCAGGTGGTCGTGGATCTTCCCACCCGCCCAACCCAAAGCTATCGAACAAGTCTAATTCTCAAGCTCCAAAGTCAAATGCTCCTTATCAACGTCCGCTCTCAGAGGTGACTTGCCACAAGTGTCAGCAGAAAGGTCACTATGCGAACAAGTGCTTCAACCAAAGGCGCCTTCCGCCTCCTCCTCCTGTGAAATCTTCCAGCAATGCAGTGGTCAAGCATAATCCAAAGCATGCCAAGGTGAATATGATGAATGCAGCTCAAGCGGAGGAATCTACTGATGTGATATTGGGTAATCTCTCAGTTAATGATATTCCTGCAAAAGTTTTATTTGATACTGGTGCATCACATTGGTTCATGTCAAGACCGTTTTTTGCCAAGCATGAGTTCACTTCTTCACATTTGGGTAAACCCATGGATGTCATTTCTCCGGGTAAACGGTTGAGCTCTAGTTTGGTGGTTCCGGATACCACAATCAAGATGGGCGACTATAGATTTCTTGCTAAACCAATTGTCCTTGGTGACTCGGATATTGATCTTATTCTCGGGATGGACTGGCTTTCTCAGCACAAAGCTCAGCTTGATTGTGCTGCCAGGGAAATTCAATTGACTCACTCTTCTAATGATGTGATCATCTATGCCGCTCGTGATGAAACCATTCGGTTGTTTTCTCTCAATGAGAAGGGCGAATTGGATGCTATCTCTCGATTCGAGTCGTTTGTGAGTACCAAGATATCTTTCCGGAAGAGCTTCGGGTATGCCTCCTCATCGGCCGCTTGAATTAGTTATCGATCTTGAGCCCGCATCGAACCCGTTTGCAAGCGTCCTTACAAGCTTGGACCTGATGAGCTGAAGGAATTGAAGAAGCAGCTCGATGAACAAGAGCGTCTGGTTTGATCGGACCGAGTTCATCTCCTTGGGGTTGTGGTGTTCTTTTGTCCGGAAGAAGGATGGCACGGACCGACTTTGCGTCGATTACCGTCCATTGAATAAGAAGACAATCAAGAACAAGTATCCACTTCCCAACATCAATGAACTTTCGAGCAACTCAAAGGTGCTAAAGTGTTCTCCAAGCTTGACCTTCGTATGGGTTATCATCAGATTCGCATTCGTGAACAAGATATTCCCAAGACAGCATTGAGAACAAGCTTTGGTTCTTATGAATATCTTGTCATGTCTTTCGCCTTGTCAATGCTCCTCCAACATTCTCTCGGATGATGAACTTCATCTTCAACCCCTACACCAATGAATTCGTCTTGGTCTATCTCGATGATATTTTGGTCTTCTCCAAGAATAAGAAGGATCATGCCAAACATTTGCGATTGGTGCTAGACAAGCTCGAGAGTATCAATTCTATCTGAAGTTTTCCAAATGTGAATTTTGGCTTGATGAAGTGCTTTACCTTGGTCATATCATCTCCGCCAAGGGCATCGCTGTTAATCCCGAGAAGGTGTCGCAATTGTGAATTGGGAACCTCCTCGAATGTCAAGCAGACTTCAGAGTTTTCTGGTCTTGCAAGCTATTGTCGAAGATTCGTTGAGAACTTCTCCAAGATTGCAAAGCCTCTTTCCAACCTCCTCCGAAGCATGTGAAGTATGTCGGTCTCCCGAGTGTGACGTTGCTTTCAATACTCTCAAAGAGAAACTCGTCACAGCTCTGTCTTGACTCCTCTGATGAATCCAAGCCATTGAAGTTTTCTCGTGATGCTTCTCTTCAAGGTCTCGGTGCTGTGTTAATGCAAGAGAAGAGAGTTGTGGCCTATACCTCTCGCTTGGTGAAGCCCAACGAAAAGAACTACCCCACTCACGATCTTGAGTTGGTGGCGTTGTCCATGCATTAATAACATGGAGACATCTCTTGTTGGGAAGGAAAGTGGACATATTCACCGATCACAAGAGTCTCAAGTATATCTTCACTCAGCCCAACCTCAACCTCAGGCAGACTCGATGGGTCGAAATGATTCAAGAGTACAACCCAAGTATTGAATATACTCCGGGCAAGGCCAATGTGATTGCAGATGCTTTGAGCAGGAAGGCTTATTGCAACAGTTTAATCCTCAAGCCCTTCCAACCGGATCTCTGTGAAGCTTTCCATAAGCTGAATCTTCAAGTTGTCCTCAAGGCTTTCTTGCCAACCTCATAGTCTCTCCCACTTTGGAAGACCAAATTCGTGAGGCTCAACTCCTGGATACCATGGTGAAAAAGGTGAAGCGTGGTATCGACAAGGGCATTTCCAAGTACAAGTGCTTCCACATTGATGACAAAGATACTCTTTTCTTGAGGACGGATTGTGGTTCCAAAGGGTGATCTACGTAAAGTCATTATGAGCGAGGCGCACAATTCGCTTCTATCCATTCATCCTGGAAGTACGAAGATGTACCATGACCTCAAGCAGTCATATTGGTGGACTCGAATGAAGCGATAAATTGCTCAATTTGTGAATGAGTGTGATGTCTGCAGAAGAGTGAAAGCAGAACACCAACGACCAGCTGGTCTCCTCCAACCTCTTGCTATTCCGGAATGGAAGTTTGATCATATTGAAATGGACTTCGTGACTGGGTTTCCAAAGTCCAAGCGTGGAAATGATGCTATCTTTGTTGTCATTGACAAGCTTACTAAAGTGGCTCATTTTCTTCCTATCAAAGAATCTATCACAGCAGCTCAGTTGGCAGAGCTATACACCTCGAGATTGTCTCCTTGCACGGCATTCCACAAGTGATCTCTTTGGACCGTGGCAGCATCTTCACCTCCAAGTTTTGGGATTCTTTTCAGAAGGCCATGGGCACCAACATTCGTTTCAGCACAGCTTTCCATCCTCAAACAAGTGGCCAAGTCGAGCGAGTCAATCAAATCCTTGAAGATATGCTCAGGGCTTGTGTCATTTCTTCGGTATGAAGTGGGAAGATTGTCTTCCATATGCCGAGTTCTCCTACAACAACAGCTTCCAAGCGAGTTCGGCAAGGCCCCATTCGAAATTCTCTATGGCGAAAGTGTCGTACTCCTCTCAATTGGTCCGAGGCGGTGAACGCCAACTTCTTGCAACGACTAGATCACGAAGCGAAGAAATGTGCAAAGTCATTCGTGAGAATCTCAAAGCCGCGCATAATCGCGCGGAAGAGCTATTATGATGACAAGCACCGTGATGTGGCTTTTGAAATCGGAGACCATGTCTACCTCCGCGTCTCTCAATGAAAGGCACTCGCCGCCGGTATCAAAGGAAGCTTGCCCCTAGATACATGGGTCCTTTCAAGATCATTGGCAAAAGAGGCGATCTCGCCTATCAACTTGAGCTTCCATCCAACTTCGCGAATGTGCACGCTGTGTTTCACGTGTCACAGCTTCGCAAGTGCTTCAAGACTCCTGAGCGCACTATCAACTTCGAAGAAATTGACCTCCAAGAAGATCTCTCTTATCATGAGCACCCCGTTGCTATTCTTGAAGAAACCGAGCGCAAGACTCGCAACAAGTCAATCAAATTCCTGAAAGTGAAGTGGTCACACCATTCCGACCGAGAAGCCACCTGGGAGCGCGAGGATCACCTCCGTTCCGAATATCCGGAGTTCTTTGAGTCCTAGATCTCGGGACGAGATCCTCTTGTAGTGGTGGAGTGTTGTAACACCCCGGATGTAATTTTCCATATTTGTAACTCCAACTCTTGCCATTTTCGGCATTGTGATATGATATTCCCTCCGTGGTTGGGTTTTTCTTCTTTTTGCATTTTGTCCATGTCATGCATTTCATATCATGTCATCATGTGCATTTCATTTGCATACGTGTTCGTCTCATGATTCCGAGCATTTTCCCCGTTGTCCGTTTTGCAATCCGGCACTCCTATGTCCCCCGGCGTCCCCTTTTATGTTTTTCCATGAGCGGGTACTAAACTTTCTCGGAATGGACCGAGGTTTGTCAAGTGGCCTTGGTATACCACCGATAGACCACCGGTCAAGTTTTGGGTCATTTGGAGCTCGTTTGGTACTCCAACGGTTAACCGCACCCTCGCAAAGGCCTCTTTTAAGTTGCAGCCCAACACCCCTCCAAAACATCCCAATAACCCATCTAAGTCACTTCCATGCTCTCCGTCGTCGGATCACGATCGTGTGGGCGATACCGCACCTCATTTGGAGCTTCCTAGCTCCCTCTACCTATAAATATAGCCTCCCCCTCCAAAATCCGGGCAAACCCTAGACGTTTTCCCCTCCGCCACCGGACACGTCCGCCGCAGCCGGACACGTCCGGTCGCCCGCCGCCGCCACGTGTACGCACGCCGCCACTCGCCCGCCACCAGCGCCGCCGCCCTGCCCAGCGAGGTCCGTCCTCCACCGCGCCGCCGCCCGCTCTCGCGTCGCCGCCGCCCCGCCGCCCCAGCGACCGGCCGCCGCCGCCCGCCTGCCACCAGCCGGCCCCGCCGCCGCCCGCCTGGCTGGCCATCCTCGTCGCCCGCCCAGCTCCGGCGCGCCTCCGGCCGCCTCCGCCCGCCCGCAGCTCCCGCCCCGCCTCTCCCTCTCCTCCCGGCCCAAGCTCCGTGAGCAGCCGCCGCCTCGGCTTCCGCTCCAGCCAGATCTGGATCCACAAGCCTAGTTGACTTTTCCCCCCCTCGAAATTCATTGAGTCTTTATTTCGAGAATTTTGTTGCATTTTCATCGTGCCATAACTCTGTGCCCTTAGCTCCGTTTCGTGCGTGTAATATGTCAAAATGTTCGCCTTGATGAGTAGATCATTTCATCTCATTGCATCATTTTCATTTGAGCTCATCTTGGTGCCCGAAATGCTGTTAGAAGAGGGCTATGTGATGTTAGTTTCTGTTTCTTAACAGAACATGCACTTTTGTCATTTTTGCCATGATTGATGTGTGCACCCTATGAATTTGAGTCCTACATGTGTTTTGTAATATGCCATGCCATCTTTCCAGGGGTGTATGCCATGTATTTTTTTAATCTCTGTGGTGACTAGCACAAGCATGCAAACTAGGTGTCATGCTGTTGCTGATTTCAGCCCCTGTTTTGCTGATATTTTTATGCCATGTTAACTTGATGCTACCGAGAGATCCATGCATATTTTGAGATACTTCAGTAAGGATGTTTTGAACATATGGTTATGCTCTATCCATCCATGCCTTTGTTTGCAATTATGGAGTGCCATAGCTTGAGTTAATCGAGCTCTACTTTTGCTATAAAATGTTTCCTGAAAGATCGTTTACATGTTATTCAATTTTGCCAAGGTTGTTGTAGTTGATCCGTGCGTGCTATGATGTTGTTCTTACCATGTATATCTTCTATGCCATGTCTTCTTGATGTATGTATGCTTATTTTATCATGTAATGCTCTGTAGTGAGTGCATCGAGCTCTTAAACATGCCTACTTGTTATCTGTTTTTGCCATGCCCTGTTGCTGAATCTGTTAACGAAACTTGCTATATTGACATGGGTGATATTGTATTTTCTGGTCCTTTTTGCCTTATGGTCAGTAAGGGACTTTTGTTCTATGCTTTGAGTAGATTCATGCCATGCCTTGTTTTGCTATTGTAAGTTCCTGTAGCATGTCGTTTTCTTGCTCTGAACATTGCTTCCTGATGCTGATTTTGCCATGTCCAGTAATTTCACCAAGTCTGTGAAGCTGATATATTATGCACTTTTGCCATGCTTGTTTGGACCTGTTATGTTGTGAATTAGCCGTAGCTCAGTGTTCATCTTTTGTCAAGCATCTTGAGTAGATCACTGCCATATGCTTTGTTGGTACGTTTGGGTGCAGTAGCTTAATTTCTTGTTGCTTGCTAAGTGGTATCATCTTTGTTAATGGCAGATTTGCGCCATTCTTGTTTTGCTTGTCATTTGCAAACCGTGCATCCGATTCGGTGATCTTTATATCGATTTCAACGAAATCATCTCATCTTTCAGCGGCATACTTGGTTTGCCAAGTTGATGCCTGGTTCATCATTTTCCTTCCGAGCACGCATACGCATTGCATATCACATCCCGCATATCATGCCATATATTGCATCATGTTGCTTGTGCATTGCACCGTGATTTATTGTGGTTCCTTTGTTTGTGTTCTTGCTTTGGGTAGAGCCGGGAGACGAGTACGTGAACGAGGAACCTGTTGAGAATGCTTTCGAGGATCAAGCTTTCGACAACTCTGAGAACATTGCAGGCAAGATGACCATACCCTCGAAATCACTTCTATCTTTGCTATGCTAGATGCTCGCTCTTTTGCTATGCCTATGCTACGATGCCTATCACTTGCTTATCGTGCCACCCATATTGCCATGTCTTCCCCTAACCATCCTTTCCTAGCAAATCGTTGATTGGCTATGTTACCGCTTTGCTCAGCCCCTCTTATAGCGTTGCTAGTTGCAGGTGAAGATGAAGTTTGTTCCTTGTTGGAACATGGGGATGTTGTTCCTTGTTGGAACATGTTTACTTGTTGGGGATATCACAATATATATCTGTTATAATTAATGCATCTATATACTTGGTAAAGGGTGGAAGGCTCGGCCTTATGCCTGGTGTTTTGTTCCACTCTTGCCGCCCTAGTTTCCGTCATACCGGTGTTATGTTCCTTGATTTTGTGTTCCTTACACGGTTGGGTGATTTATGGGACCCCTTGACAGTTCGCTTTGAATAAGACTCGTCCAAGAAGGCCCAACTTTGGTTTTACCATTTGCCACCTAAGCCTTTTTCCCCGGTTTTCGCGAGCCCGAGGGTCATCTTTATTTTAACCCCGGACCGGTGCTCCTTCGAGTCTTGGCCCGAACGAGCAACCTCTTGGGGCCACCACGGGAAACTCGAGGCTTGGTTTTACTCGTAGCTTGACTTATCCGGATGTGCCACGAGAACGAGATATGTGCAGCTCCTATCGGGATTTGTCGGCACAATCGGGCGGCTTTGCTGGTCTTGTTTTATTCTGTCGAAATGTCTTGTAGTCCGGGATTCGAGATTGATCGGGTCTTCGGTAGAAGGAATATCCTTCGTTGACCGTGAGAGCTTATAATGGGCTAAGTTGGGACACCCTGCAGGTATTATCTTTCAAAGCCGTGCCCGCGGTTATGAGGCAGATGGGAATTTGTTAATGTCGGTTGTAGAAAACCGAAGTTGACCTCAATTAAAATACACATCAACGCGTGTGTAACCGTGATGGTCTCTTCTCGCGGAGTCCGGGAAGTGAACACGATGTTGGAGTTATGTCGACGTAAGTAGTTCAGGATCACTTCTTGATCGCTACTAGCTTCACGACCGTGCTTTGCTTCTCATCTCTCTCTCTTTTGCGAATGTAGCCACCATATATGCTAGTCGCTTGCTGCAGCTCCACCTTACAACCCTGTCCTTCCTATAAGCTTAAATAGTCTTGATCTCATGGTGTGAGATTGCTGAGTCCCGTGACTCACAGATTCTACCAAAACAGTTTGGTGCCGACGATGCGGTGCAGGTGGCATAAGCGAGCTCAAGTGGGAGTTCGACGAGGAACGTGGTCGTTACTATGTGTCTTTTCCCGATGATCGATAGTGGAGCCCAGTTGGGATGATCGGGATCTGTGTAGCATTTGGGGTATCTTCTTTTATTTTGGTTCCGTAGTCGGACCTTGAGTGTAATCTGAATGATGGATGTTTATTTATGTATTGTGTGAAGTGGCGATTGTAAGACAACTATGTATCTCTTTCCTTATGTATTACATGGGTTGTGTGAAGATTACCTCACTTGCGACATTGCTTTCAATGCGGTTATGCCTCTAAGTCGTGCTTCGACACGTGGGAGATATAGCCGCATCGAGGCGTTACAAGTTGGTAATCGAGCCATCCCGACTTAGGAGCCCTCGCTTGATTGTTTTTGGCGTTGTTGAGTCTAGAACAAAATGTTTTGAGTCTTACGATTATATATATCGAGAGTAGGATTCTTTTACTCCCAGTCCCTTCGTCGCTCTGGTGAGGTCTCCGACGAGAAGTTTTGACTCTCCTCTCCTCAATTTTCACTAAATTTTTTAGGATCACGCTGGTATCTTGGAATCATTCCGATGGTTTTGTGACGAGAACATTGTTTGGTGCCTCGACATTTAGGGGTTGTGGCGGTGTCCCGGGAGTTGAGCTCCGAGGTGTTGTCGTCACAATTTTATCGTTGCATTCTGGAATACGAGATTTTCCAACATCGAAATCTCTTTTGTGCAGTTGTTGGTGAGATAACCCGATAACCCATCTTTGGGCGAGCTCGAGTATTGCCATGACTCGTATAACGGATGCTTTTGAAGGTCGAGGTACACGATTTCGAAGGTTTCTTGGTTATGTGTTGACGGATGGATACTGCTGGATCTAGGTATTGTTAGTTTGGGTGATATATTTTGTGTCCCTGTATCCCCAACACCAGATTGCATAACCGAAAGTTTGGGAGTTTATAGGTGGGATTCAAGTAGCTCTTAGCATTTCTTCCCGCAGATATTTGGTTTGTGATTGGGTAATCCTTACCACTTATTTGTTTGATCGTACCTTGTTATTTTTTCATCAACCCTTAATCAAGTGGCTTCTCACCTTAATGGACGTGTGATGTTAACTTTGGAATTCATTCGTTCATCCTTGTTCGAATGTTTATTGTGAAGACTATATGTTGCAATTTCTATCCGTTGATTCAACTTGTCTATCTGTCATCAAGTGCTAACGGATGTCACCCTCTTCAGATGGCTCCGCCAACGCCGAATCCGGAGCGAAATGATGGGAGTCGATCGAACCTCCACCTCCACCTCCGCCTCCGGAGGCATGGCAAGCTATCATGGCAGCCACCAATGCCAATGCTCAGATGATTTTGCAGCTCTTGCAAGAGCGTACTCAAGGGCAAGGCAGTCAAGGAAATCAAGGTCAAGGCAACAATCAGCAGCATTTTGCTACCCTCAGTCAGTTCCTCGCTAATCAGCCGAAGTCTTTCAGTTTCTGTGTCGAGGCCACAGACGCCGACGATTGGCTTGTGGACATCTGCAAACATTTTGAATGTAGCAATGTCGGACACGAGGACTTTGTCAAGTTTGCCGTTTCAACTCAAGGACCAAGCTGCTGAGTGGTTCCAGCAATACAAAGATTCCAGAGGAGGTCGTGTCATTACAGGATGAGTTCCGCCGAGATTTCAGAGCTCACCACATTCGAAAAGTGTTGTTGAGAGCAAGCGTGAGGAGTTCCGCAATCTCAAGCAAGGCAACATGTCGTGTATCAATACAATATCCAGTTCGAGAAACTCGCTCGCTTTGCTAAGCAAGGCGTCCACGATGAAAAGAGTATGATCTATCAATTCAGAGGTGGTCTCAGAGAAGATCTGCAATTAGCTCTCGTGCTTTTTGAGCCAGAAAAGTATGATGAATTCTACAACATGGCACTGAAGCAAGAAGCTGCCCAGCTCAAATGTGAGGCTTCTAAGAAGAGAATCAGGGATGCAGTTCAGTCTTCTTCTTCCTCTCAAGTGGCAGCTAAGCAGCAGAAGTTCTACCTTCCTCCTCCTCCGTTCCGTCAGCCTTTTCAATAGAAGAACTCAGGTGGTCGTGGATCTTCCCACCCGCCCAACCCAGGCTATCAGAACAAGTCTAATTCTCAAGCTCCAAAGTCAAATGCTCCTTATCAACGTCCGCTCTCAGAGGTGACTTGCCACAAGTGTCAGCAGAAAGGTCACTATGCGAACAAGTGCTTCAACCAAAGGCGCCTTCCGCCTCCTCCTCCTGTGAAATCTTCCAGCAATGCAGTGGTCAAGCATAATCCAAAGCATGCCAAGGTGAATATGATGAATGCAGCTCAAGCGGAGGAATCTACTGATGTGATATTGTGTAATCTCTCAGTTAATGATATTCCTGCAAAAGTTTTATTTGATACTGGTGCATCGAATTGTTTCATGTCAAGACCGTTTTTTGCCAAGCATGAGTTCACTTCTTCACATTTGGGTAAACCCATGGATGTCATTTCTCCGGGTAAACGGTTGAGCTCTAGTTTGGTGGTTCCGGATACCACAATCAAGATGGGCGACTATAGATTTCTTGCTAAACCAATTGTCCTTGGTGACTCGGATATTGATCTTATTCTCGGGATGGACTGGCTTTCTCAGCACAAAGCTCAGCTTGATTGTGCTGCCAGGGAAATTCAATTGACTCACTCTTCTAATGATGTGATCATCTATGCCGCTCGTGATGAAACCATTCGGTTGTTTTCTCTCAATGAGAAGGGCGAATTGGATGCTATCTCTCAGATTCCAGTCGTTTGTGAGTACCAAGATATCTTTCCAGAAGAGCTTCCGGGTATGCCTCCTCATCGGCCAGTTGAATTCGTTATCGATCTTGAGCCTGGCACTGAACCCGTTTGCAAGCGTCCTTACAAGCTTGGACCTGATGAGCTGAAGGAATTGAAGAAGCAGCTCGATGAACAAGAGCGTCTGGTTTGATCGGACCGAGTTCATCTCCTTGGGGTTGTGGTGTTCTTTTGTCCGAGAAGAAGGATGGCACGGACCGACTTTTGCGTCGATTACCGTCCATTGAATAAGAAGACAATCAAGAACAAGTATCCACTTCCCAACATCAATGAACTTTTCGAGCAACTCAAAGGTGCTAAAGTGTTCTCCAAGCTTGACCTTCGTATGGGTTATCATCAGATTCGCATTCGTGAACAAGATATTCCCAAGACAGCATTCGAACAAGCTTTGGTTCTTATGAATATCTTGTCATGTCTTTCGCCTTGTCAATGCTCCTCCAACATTCTCTCGGATGATGAACTTCATCTTCAACCCCTACACCAATGAATTCGTCTTGGTCTATCTCAATGATATTTTGGTCTTCTCCAAGAATAAGAAGGATCATGCCAAACATTTGCGATTGGTGCTAGACAAGCTCAGAGAGTATCAATTCTATGCGAAGTTTTCCAAATGTGAATTTTGGCTTGATGAAGTGCTTTACCTTGGTCATATCATCTCCGCCAAGGGCATCGCTGTTAATCCCGAGAAGGTGTCTGCAATTGTGAATTGGGAACCTCCTCAGAATGTCAAGCAGCTTCGCAGTTTTCTGGGTCTTGCAAGCTATTGTCGAAGATTCGTTGAGAACTTCTCCAAGATTGCAAAGCCTCTTTCCAACCTCCTCCAGAAGCATGTGAAGTATGTCTGGTCTCCTGAGTGTGACGTTGCTTTCAATACTCTCAAAGAGAAACTCGTCACAGCTCTGTCTTGACTCCTCTGATGAATCCAAGCCATTCAAGTTTTCGTGATGCTTCTCTTCAAGGTCTCGGTGCTGTGTTAATGCAAGAGAAGAGAGTTGTGGCCTATACCTCTCGCCAGTTGAAGCCCAACGAAAAGAACTACCCCACTCACGATCTTGAGTTGGCGGCAGTTGTCCATGCATTAATAACATGGAGACATCTCTTGTTGGGAAGGAAAGTGGACATATTCACCGATCACAAGAGTCTCAAGTATATCTTCACTCAGCCCAACCTCAACCTCAGGCAGACTCGATGGGTCGAAATGATTCAAGAGTACAACCCAAGTATTGAATATACTCCGGGCAAGGCCAATGTGATTGCAGATACTTTGAGCAGGAAGGCTTATTGCAACAGTTTAATCCTCAAGCCCTTCCAACCGGATCTCTGTGAAGCTTTCCGCAAGCTGAATCTTCAAGTTGTCCCTCAAGGCTTTCTTGCCAACCTCATAGTCTCTCCCACTTTGGAAGACCAAATTCGTGAGGCTCAACTCCTGGATACCATGGTGAAAAAGGCGAAACGTGGTATCGACAAGGGCATTTCCAAGTACAAGTGCTTCCACATTGATGACAAAGATACTCTTTTCTTCGAGGACCGGATTGTGGTTCCAAAGGGTGATCTACGTAAAGTCATTATGAACGAGGCGCACAATTCGCTTCTATCCATTCATCCTGGAAGTACGAAGATGTACCATGACCTCAAGCAGTCATATTGGTGGACTCGAATGAAGCGAGAAATTGCTCAATTCGTGAATGAGTGTGATGTCTGCAGAAGAGTGAAAGCAGAACACCAACGACCAGCTGGTCTCCTCCAACCTCTTGCTATTCCGGAATGGAAGTTTGATCATATTGAAATGGACTTCGTGACTGGGTTTCCAAAGTCCAAGCGTGGAAATGATGCTATCTTTGTTGTCATTGACAAGCTTACTAAAGTGGCTCATTTTCTTCCTATCAAAGAATCTATCACAGCAGCTCGGTTGGCGAGCTATACACCTCGAGATTGTCTCCTTGCATGGCATTCCACAAGTGATCTCTTGAGACCGTGGCAGCATCTTCACCTCCAAGTTTTGGGATTCTTTTGAAGGCCATGGGCACCAACATTCGTTTCAGCACAGCTTTCCATCCTCAAACAAGTGGCCAAGTCGGCGAGTCAATCAAATCCTTGAAGATATGCTCGGGGCTTGTGTCATTTCTTTCGGTATGAAGTGGGAAGATTGTCTTCCATATGCCGAAGTTCTCCTACAACAACAGCTTCCAAGCGAGTTGGGCAAGGCCCCATTAGAAATTCTCTATGGCGAAAGTGCCGTACTCCTCTCAATTGGTGCGAGACAGGTGAACGCCAACTTCTTGGCAACGACTTGATCACGAAGCGAAGAAATGTGCAAAGTCATTCGTGAGAATCTCAAAGCCGCATAATCGCGCGGAAGAGCTATTATGATGACAAGCACCGTGATGTGGCTTTTGAAATCGGAGACCATGTCTACCTCCGCGTCTCTCAATGAAAGGCACTCGTAAACCCGGTATCAAAGGGAAGCTTGCCCCTAGATCGTGGGTCCTTTCAAGATCATTGGCAAAAGAGGCGATCTCGCCTATCAACTTGAGCTTCCATCCAACTTCACGAACGTGCACGCTGTGTTTCACGTGTCACAGCTTCGCATGTGTTTCAAGACTCCTGAGCGCACTATCAACTTCGAAGAAATTTACCTCCAAGAAGATCTCTCTTATCATGAACACCCCGTTTCTATTCTTGAAGAAACCGAGCGCAAGACTCGCAACAAGTCAATCAAATTCCTGAAAGTGAAGTGGTCACACCATTCTGACTGAGAAGCCACCTGGGAGCGTGAGGATCACCTCCGTTCCGAATATCCGGAGTTCTTTGAGTCCTAGATCTCGGGACGAGATCCTCTTGTAGTGGTGGAGTGTTGTAACACCCCGGATGTAATTTTCCATATTTGTAACTCCAACTCTTGCCATTTTCGGCATTGTGATATGATATTCCCTCCGTGGTTGGGTTTTTCTTCTTTTTTCATTTTGTCCGTGTCATGCATTTCATATCATGTCATCATGTGCATCTCATTTGCATACGTGTTCGTCTCATGATTCCGAGCATTTTCCCCGTTGTCCTATTTGCAATCCGGCACTCCTATGTCCCCCGGCGTCCCCTTTTATGTTTTTCCATGAGCGGGTACTAAACTTTCTCGGAATGGACCGAGGTTTGTCAAGTGGCCTTGGTATACCACCGGTAGACCACCGGTCAAGTTTCGGGTCATTTGGAGCTCGTTTGGTACTCCAACGGTTAACCGCACCCTCGCAAAGGCCTCTTTTAAGTTGCAGCCCAACACCCCTCCAAAACAGCCCAATAACCCATCTAAGTCACTTCCATGCTCTCCGTCGTCGGATCACGATCGTGTGGGCGAAACCGCACCTCATTTGGAGCTTCCTAGCTCCCTCTACCTATAAATATAGCCTCCCCTCCAAAATCCGGGCAAACCCTAGGCGTTTTCCCCCGCGCCACGCAGCACGCCACACTCGCCTTGCCACCACCACGCCAGCCCTTGAGCCGCCGCCCGGCCCCATGGGTCCTCCTCCACCATGACCGCTGCCGCCGCCGCAGCGCCTGGCGCCGCCGGCGCCGCATGCTGACCAACCCGGCCGCCGCCCTGCCACCATGCCCGCCGCCGCCCGCCGCCAGCTGGCCATCTCGTCGCCCGGCCGCAGCTCCAGCCGCCTCACGCTGCCCGCAGCTCGGCCCGGCCTCTCCCTCTCCTCCCGGCCCAAGCTCCGGCGAGCAGCAGCCAGCGCGCCGCCTCGGCTTCCGCTCGGCCAGATCTGGATCCACAAGCCTGGTTGACTTTTACCCTCAAATTCATCTAAGTCTTTATTTACGAGATATTTGTTGCATTTTCATCATGCCATAACTCTGTGCCCTTAGCTCCGTTTCGTGCGTGTAATATGTGAAAATGTTCGTCTTGATGAGTAGATCATTTCATCTCATTGCATCATTTTCATTTGAGCTCATCTTGGTGCCCGAAATGCTGTTAGAAGAGGGCTATGTGATGTTAGTTTCATTTCTTAATGAACATGCACTTTGTCATTTTGCCATGATTGATGTGTGCACCCTATGAATTTGAGTCCTACATGTGTTTTGTAATATGCCATGCCATCTTTCCAGGGTGTATGCCATGTATTTTTTAATCTCTGTGGTGACTAGCACAAGCATGCAAACTAGGTGTCATGCTGTTGCTGATTTCAGCCCCTGTTTTGCTGATATTTTTATGCCATGTTAACTTGATGCTACCGAGAGATCCATGCATATTTTGAGATACTTCAGTAAGGATGTTTTGAACATATGGTTATGCTCTATCCATCCATGCCTTTGTTTGCAATTATGGAGTGCCATAGCTTGAGTTAATCGAGCTCTACTTTTGCTATAAAATGTTTCCTGGCAGATCGTTTACATGTTAGTCAATTTTGCCAAGGTTGTTGTAGTTGATCCGTGTGTGCTATGATGTTGTTCTTGCCATGTATATCTTCTATGCCATGTCTTCTTGATGGATGTATGCTTATTTTATCATGTAATGCTCTGTAGTGAGTGCATCGAGCTCTTAAACATGCCTACTTGTTATCTGTTTTTGCCATGCCCTGTTGCTGAATCTGTTAACGAAACTTGCTATATTGACATGGGTGATATTGTATTTTCTGGTCCTTTTTGGCTTATGGTCAGTAAGGGACTTTTGTTCTATGCTTTGAGTAGATTCATGCCCTGCCTTGTTTTGCTATTGTAAGTTCCTGTAGCATGTCGTTTTCTTGCTCTGAACATTGCTTCCTGATGCTGATTTTGCCATGTCCAGTAATTTCACTAAGTCTGTGAAGCTGATATATTATGCACTTTTGCCATGCTTGTTTGGACCTGTTATGTTGTGAATTAGCCGTAGCTCAGTGTTCATCTTTTGTCAAGCATCCTGAGTAGATCACTGCCATGTGCTTTGTTGGTACGTTTGGGTGCAGTAGCTTAATTTCTTGTTGCTTGCTAAGTGGTATCATGCTGTTAATGGCAGATTTGCGTCATTCTTGTTTTGCTTGTCATTTGCAAACCGTGCATCCGATTCCGGTGATCTTTATATCGATTTTAACCGAAATCATCTCATCTTTCCAGAGGCATACTTGGTTTGCCAAGTTGATGCCTGGTTCATCATTTTCCTTCCGGAGCACGCATACGCATTGCATATCACATCCCGCATATCATGCCATATATTGCATCATGTTGCTTGTGCATTGCACCGTGATTTATTGTGGTTCCTTTGTTTGTGTTCTTGCTTTGGGTAGAGCCGGGAGACGAGTACGTGAACGAGGAACCTGTTGAGAATGCTTTCGAGGATCAAGCTTTCGACAACTCTGAGAACATTGCAGGCAAGATGACCATACCCTCGAAATCACTTCTATCTTTGCTATGCTAGATGCTCGCTCTTTTGCTATGCCTATGCTACGATGCCTATCACTTGATTATCATGCCACCCATATTGCCATGATTAGGTTATGTTAGAAAAATTTTTGTTATATAAAACTATTCTAGTTGTTGTTTGAAGTAGGAAACTTGAGTTGGTTTTCTTTGAGTTTTCCCTTGGGTTTTTGATATGGTTGTTTTGATGTGTTATGTTGCTATTGCTATGCTATTGTGTTATGTGATCCTATGCTATATGCTTATTGTGATTATTGTTTGTCTCGGTAGAGTTTCCGAGTCTAAGCTTGCTACTCTGAATCTTTAGCTTACGAGGATCATCAAGCAAGGCAAGTTTTGATCATGTTATTTTCTATACCTATGTTTTTGTGCATTAGAAATTATCACCACCCCACCATGCATGCAGTAGTTGAAATTTTGAAGTTATTAATCTTGAGTAGTGTCATGTGGTAGGATGAACCAATCCCTTGTTACCATGACCCGGGACGAAGTAGTTTACTTTGCTATGCTCGTGAGCGGGTTTTGGTTGAGTGAAATTCATAAGAAAGATGTGAGAGTCAATGATGATGACAACCCCATGAACTACAAGATCAAGATGGACTTGAATTCACTCTTTGGGTGGAGGGCGGTTGACGGGCACCTGGAGAACCCAGTGGTTGGCGGGATGCATGGAGAAGTGCCATGACATCTTGCGGAAAGCTTCACCCAGCCACGAAGAGGCGGATGGATGCCCCATGACCGGAAGCTTACATGCAGCTGCAAGCCATTATGGGCTCTGGCTGGGTTAACCTTAGTAGTGACGCTGGCTGGGCGGTACTACGAGATGTAGAAGAACGAGAGGATTGGATGGGTACGGCAGTAGCGGAAGAACTCTTTGGAAGACCCTGTTTCATTCGTCCGTCTTCAAACACCATGAAGTGCGAAGACTTAAAAGGAGGAATGATTCTTGCGGGAAAAGTCGCAAACCTCTGCAGAGTTAAAGATCTAATCGACTAGTCGTGTCCTCGATTCTGGACAATTTGAGCCTCTGGAACTTGGAAGTATTCGGAAATCTCAACACTAAAACTAATAAATTAACTTGAGGGGTTTATGACTTAATAATTTGGGAATGAGATATTGGTTGGTGGAACCATCTCAATAACTACCAACAATTTGTAGTAATTTGCAAGCAAGTCCTTTGTAGTAGGAGAAAAGCGGCTTTTCGCAAAATGATGAAACTTAGAGCCCCACAGCCAAAATGCATATAGTGTTAGTAACTTTATTATTGTTATTCTTCATGACTTGCCAGCTTATTCAAAAAGCTGACCTACATGGCTGCAACGTCTTATGTTGCAGAGGTATTTTCCGATCAGGAGTGAGGCTACGCTCCGCGCTTGGCGATTGCCCTTTGGAGTCGGATGGACTCGCTTTATCTTCTACGCTTCCGCAGCATTAGTAGTTTATTTCTCATGAGTTGGCCTAGAGCCGAATTTATTCTCTTGTAATAAAGACTCTATATGAGAATCGTGTAATAATATTCAGGTGTGATTGAACTTTGATTACTACATCGATGTACTGTGAGTACCAGCATGATCTTGGGATGGTACAGACACAGAGATTTGACCGATTTTGGGTCAGGTCGCTACACAACCGAAATCATCTCATCTTTCCAGCGGCATACTTGGTTTGCCAAGTTGATGCCTGGTTCATCATTTTCCTTCCGGAGCACGCATACGCATTGCATATCACATCCCGCATATCCTGCCATATATTGCATCATGTTGCTTGTGCATTGCACCGTGATTTATTGTGGTTCCTTTGTTTGTGTTCTTGCTTTGGGTAGAGCCGGGAGACGAGTACGTGAACGAGGAACCTGTTGAGAACGCTTTCGAGGATCAAGCTTTCGACAACTCTGAGAACATTGCAGGCAAGATGACCATACCCTCGAAATCACTTCTATCTTTGCTATGCTAGATGCTCGCTCTTTTGCTATGCCTATGCTACGATGCCTATCACTTGATTATCATGCCACCCATATTGCCATGTCAGCCCTAACCATCCTTTCCTAGCAAACCGTTGATTGGCTATGTTACCGCTTTGCTCAGCCCTCTTATAGCGTTGCTAGTTGCGGTGAAGATGAAGTTTGTTCCTTGTTGGAACATGGGGATGTTGTTCCTTGTTGGAACATGTTTACTTGTTGGGGATATCACAATATATATATGTTATAATTAATGCATCTATATACTTGGTAAAGGGTGGAAGGCTCGGCCTTATGCCTGGTGTTTTGTTCCACTCTTGCCGCCCTAGTTTCCGTCATACCGGTGTTATGTTCCCTGATTTCGTGTTCCTTACGGTTGGGTGATTTATGGGACCCCTTGACAGTTCGCTTTGAATAAGACTCGTCCGGCAAGGCCCAACTTTGGTTTTACCATTTGCCACCTAAGCCTTTTTCCCCGGGTTTCATGAGCCGAGGGTTATCTTTATTTTAACCCCCGGACTAGTGCTCCTTGAGTGCTGGCCCGAACCGAGCAACCTCTTGGGGCCACCACGGGAAACTCGAGGCTTGGTTTTACTCGTAGCTTGACTTATCCGGATGTGCCACGAGAACGAGATATGTGCAGCTCCTATCGGGATATGTCGGCACAATCGGGCGGCTTTGCTGGTCTTGTTTTATTCTTTGTCGAAATGTCTTGTAGTCCGGGATTCGAGATTGATCGGGTCTTCGGTAGAAGGAATATCCTTCGTTGACCGTGAGAGCTTATAATGGGCTAAGTTGGGACACCCTGCAGGGTATTATCTTTGAAAGCCGTGCCCGCGGTTATGAGGCGAGATGGGAATTTGTTAATGTCGGTTGTAGAAAACCGAAGTTGACCTCAATTAAAATACACATCAACGCGTGTGTAACCGTGATGGTCTCTTCTCGCGGAGTCCGGAAGTGAACACGGATGTTGGAGTTATGTCGGCGTAAGTAGTTCAGGATCACTTCTTGATCGCTACTAGCTTCACGACCGTGATTTGCTTCTCTTCTCGCTCTCTTTTGCGAATGTAGCCACCATATATGCTAGTCGCTTGCTGCAGCTCCACCTCACAACCCTGTCCTACCTATAAGCTTAAATAGTCTTGATCTCATGGTGTGAGATTGCTGAGTCCCGTGACTCAGATTCTACCAAAACAGTTTCAGGTGCCGGCGATGCGGTCACGGTGGCATAAGCGAGCTCAAGTGGGAGTTCGACGAGGAGCGTGGTCGTTACTATGTGTCTTTTCCCGATGATTAGTAGTGGAGCCCAGTTGGGATGATCGGGGATCTGTGTAGCATTTGGGGTATCTTCTTTTATTTTGGTTCCGTAGTCGGACCTTGAGTGTATCTGAATGATGGATGTTTATTTATGTCTTGTGTGAAGTGGCATGATTGTAAGCCAACTATGTATCTCTTTCCCTTATGTATTACATGGGTTGTGTGAAGATTACCTCACTTGCGACATTGCTTTCAATGCGGTTATGCCTCTAAGTCGTGCTTTGACACGTGGGAGATATAGCCGCATCGAAGGCGTTACATATATCCAATAGCAGCTCGGTGCTTCTTCAGAGTTTTCAACAATCTTTCTTCTTCATGTTCTGAAATGTTAGCACTAATAATAACAGGATATATCTTATTTTCATCAAGATAAGCATATTTAAGATTATCAGGCAACGGTTTAAGCTCAAACACGGGATCACCCTTGGGTGGAGGAGGATCCCCAGGCAAATTGTGTTTCAGAATAGGTTCCTGCTTAAAGAATACTTCATCTATTTCCCTTCTTTCATTCATAAACATATCATTTTCATGGTCTAGTAAATATTGTTCTAAAGGACACTAGGAGGTACGGCAATAGAAGCAAGACCAATAATTTCATCCTTACTAGGCAATTCTTCTTCACGGTGTTGTTTACTAAATTTAGAGAAATTAAACCCATGAATCATATCATCCAACCCAATAGTAACAACATTCTCTTCGCAGTCTATCTTAGCATTGACAGTGTTCAAGAAGGGTCTACCAAATATAATGGGACAAAACTATCTTGTGGAGAACCAAGAACAAGAAAATCAGCAGGATATTTAGTTTTCCCACACAAGACTTCAACATCTCTAACAATTCCGATTGCTGATCTAGTATCTCTATTGGCAAGTTTAATTGTAACATCAATATCTTCTAACTCAGCAGGTGCAATTTCATGCTTAATTTCTTCGTATAAGGCAATAGGTATAACACTAGCACTGGCACCCATATCACATAAGCCATGATAACAATGATCTCCTATTTTACAGAAATAACAAGCACGCCTACCACGGGTCTATGTTTATATTTAGCACAAGGTTTGGCAATTCTAGCGGTTTCACCGCAGAAATGAATAACATGCCCATCAATATTATCAGCCAAGAGATCTTTAACAATAGCAATATTAGGTTCAACTTTAACTTGCTCAGGAGGTGTATAAGTTCTAATATTACTTTTACGAACCACAGTTGAAGCTTTAGCATGATCCTTTATTCTAACAGGAAAAGGTGGTTTCTCAACATAAGAAGTAGGAACAATAGGATCATTATAAGTGACAGTCTTTTCTTCAACTTTAGTAGGTGCAGCTACTTTTACTTCTATGGGAGGATGATATTTAAACCACTTCTCCTTGGGGAGATCAACATAAGTAGCAAAAGATTCACAGAAAGAAGCTACTATCTCAGAATCAAGTCCATATTTAGTGCTAAATTTACGGAAAACATCGGTATCCATAAAAGATTTAACACAATCAAACTTAGGTGTCATACCTGACTCCTTACCTTCATCGAGATCCCAATCTTCAGATTTGCGTTTAATTATATCCAATAAATTCCATTTGAATTCAATAGTCTTCATCATAAAAGAGCCAGCACAAGAAGTATCGAGCATGGTGCGATTGTTTTCAGAAAGCCGAGCATAAATTTTTTGAAGAATTATTTCTCTTGAGAGCTCATGATTGGGGCATGAATATAACATTGATATAAACCTCCCCCAAGCTTGAGCGATGCTTTCTCCTTCGCGAGGACAAAAATTATATATATAATTGCGATCACGATGAACAAGATGCATAGGATAATACTTTTGATGAAATTCCAACTTCATTCATTTATAGTTCCATGATCCCGTGTCATCACATAGCCTATACCATGTCGATGTGTCTCCCTTCAAAGATAAATGGAAGACCTTCTTCTTAACAACATCATCGGGTATACCTGCAAGCTTAAATAATCCACAAACTTCATCGACATATATTAGGTGCTCATCAGGATGCTTTGTTCCATCTCCTGTAAAAGTATTAGCTAGCAGTTTTTCTAACATACCCGAAGGAACTTCAAAGGGAATAATTTCATTTTCAGTAGGTTCAATAGGTTGAGGAGCAATTATTTGCTCTACTGGTCGGGGTGAAGATACCCCGAACAAGCCCCTCAAAGGATTACTTTCCATAGTAACAAGTGACAGTAAATTTCAACACACTATATAAATTTTTCCTTACCAAATTACACCTACCAAAGGCGCTTCACTCCCCGGCAACGGCGCCAGAAAAGAGTCTTGATGACCCACAAGTATAGGGGATCTATCGTAGTCCTTTCGATAAGTAAGAGTGTCGAACCCAACGAGGAGCAGAAGGAAATGATAAGCGGTTTTCAGCAAGGTATTCTCTGTAAGTACTGAAATAAGTGGTAACAAATAGTTTTGTGATAAGATAAATTGTAACGAGCAATAAGTAACAAAAGTAAATAAAGTGCAGCAAGGTGGCCCAATCCTTTTGTAGCAAAGGACAAGCCTGGACAAACTCTTATACAAGGAAAAGCACTCCCGAGGACACATGGGAATATCGTCAAGCTAGTTTTCATCACGTTCTTATGATTCGCGTTCGGTACTTTGATAATTTGATATGTGGGTGGACCGGTGCTTGGGTGTTGTTCTTACTTGAACAAGCATCCCACTTATGATTAACCTCTATTGCAAGCATCCGCAACTACAACAAAAGTATTAAGGTAAACCTAACCATAGCATGAAACATATGGATCCAAATCAGCCCCTTATGAAGCAACGCATAAACTAGGGTTTAAGCTTCTGTCACTCTAGCAACCCATCATCTACTTATTACTTCCCAATGCCTTCCTCTAGGACCAAATAATGGTGAAGTGTTATGTAGTCTACATTCACATAACACCACTAGAGGCTAGATAACATACATCTCATCAAAATATCGGACGAATACCAAATTCACATGACTACTAATAGCAAGACTTCTCACATATCCTCAGGAAAAAACGTAACTACTCACAAAGCATATTCATGTTCATAATCAGAGGGGTAATAATATGCATATAGGATCTGAACATATGATATTCCACCAAATAAACCAACTAGCATCAACTACAAGGAGTAATCAACACTACTAGCAACCTACTAGTACCAATCCCGGACTTGGAGACAAGAATTGGATACAAGAGATGAAATAGGGTTTTGAGAGGAGATGGTGCTGGTGAAGATGTTGATGGAGAGTGCCCTCTCCTGATGAGAGGAGCGTTGGTGATGACAATGGCGATGATTTCCCCCTCCCGGAGGGAAGTGTCCCCGGCAGAACAGCTCTGCTGGAGCCCTAGATTGGTTCCGCCAAGGTTCCGCCTCGTGGCGGCGGAGTTTCGTCCCGAAAGGTTGCTTATGATTTTGTCCTCGACGAAAGACCTCATATAGCAGAAGATGGCCA
Organism: Aegilops longissima; assembly: GCA_021605205.1. Taxonomy (NCBI): domain Eukaryota; kingdom Viridiplantae; phylum Streptophyta; class Magnoliopsida; order Poales; family Poaceae; genus Aegilops; species Aegilops longissima. The sequence continues at coordinate 455,183,189 of CM038676.1, forward strand.
TTGGAGAGCCAGCAGGGGGCCCACGAGGTAGGGGCGTGCCCTGGGGGGTAGGGGGCGCCCCCACCCTCGTGGCCAGGTGGGTCCCCCTCTGGTGAACTTCTTCCGCTCAATATTTTTTATTATTTCCAAAAATGACTTCCGTGGAGTTTCAGGACTTTTGGAGTTGTGCAGAATAGGTCTCTAATATTTGCTCCTTTTCCATTAAATTTCAGATTGCCGGCATTCTCCTCCTTATGTAAACCTTGTAAAATAAGAGAGAATAGGCATAAGTATTGTGACATAACGTGTAATAACAGCCCATAATGCAATAAATATCGATATAAAAGCATGATGCAAAATGGACGTATCCTTTGGTCGACAGAACCGGCTTGGGAGAATTGATGTGATGTTGTAAGAATTCTGCAAATGAATGCAGACTATGAGAACCAAGGGGTTCTCCCACGGACATGTACCTGTGACAGCATTAGAGATGCGAGGGAAGGGGAAGAGGTCATATGGATTCTCAGAAGATTTTGAAGATAAATCAGTTTAGAAGACATTGACCTCATAGCGCAAAGACATTCACTTATATGTTGAGAGTTGGTTCCAAATTTGTACGAATCCAAGAATAAGTACAAGTGAGGAATCTAACTATGTGTGAAGCATAAGTACTAGGCATTGTATGAGATGCATACAGGATAAATCCAACTTTGTGGAGGCAGAAACCACTTTTGGTAAAAAGGATGAATCTATAGGATCAAAAAGACAGTAAAAAGAGTATTTATTTACCACACGATGAACTGCTAGACAGAGTAGAAGAGGAGGCCTAGCAGTTCGATTCTCCGTGCCCTAACTTGGCGACGGAGGACACCTAAGGCGGCGGCAGAGAAGATGATGTTCGCGGCCAGCGTGAAGACGGCGTCGGAGAGGTCGCGGCAGCTAAGCGCTTCATCGCCGGCGTCATCGAGAGCTAGCGGTGGCGCTAGGGTTTGTCGAGGTGGAGAGGTGGAAGAAAGATTTTGACAGCGATTGGATGTGCATTTATAGGGAAAGGGACGGCACAGCGCAATTACGCAGGTGTCCCTGGCGGTTCACATCCGAGGGACACGTGGCGAACATGAAACATACTTGGAGTTGTCCCACGTTCCCACGCCCGCCTGGACTGCCGGATGGTCGTTCCGGCTTCTCCGGGTTTCAGGCAATAAGAATTGAGCATTTAAAACAGATTTAATGTTTGTCTCTGTATCTTCTGCTAACAAGGACGCAGAGAAGACATTCAACAGTTTCAACAGAATGCATATGATTTGGATAGATAGAGTTTGAGGTAGAAAGCATAGAGAGATTGGGGTCCGATCACATTCACTTAGTTCAAAAGATTCAAAAGAGAAGACATAGCTATAAGTGAATCTTTGTAGAGGAAGAATATATATATATATATATATATATATATATATATATATATATATATATATATATATATATATATATATATATATATATATATATATATATATATCAATATAGTGAAGATAATCAAGAAGACACGAAGATATTGAAGACAAACCAAATGTGAAGACATAGCAAATGTAACGCCATGAGAAAAACACTTCAAACAGAAGAATTTGGTGGTGGCGTTACCCACCGTATAGGAAGTATTAGACCCAGACACGACGCACAATTATCGTGGCGCTCCAAAGTCAAATTCCGCGTTAATGTATTCACACTCAGAATGTACGTCTTCATTGATTGAAGATATACTCTACTTTGTGTGTTGCACATCTAAGTCATCAACATGCATAAGTGTTAGGATGTGTGCCTGATCACAGGACATTTGAGGACTCCAAGATATTTAGCTCACACCGTAACTTGCAAAACCTTTTCTCATCCAAGGGCTTTGTGAAGATATCTGCCAGTTGCTCTTCCGTGTTGACATGTATGATATCAATATCTTCCTTCATGACATGATCTCTGAGAAAGTGATGACGAATTTCAATATGATTTGTCTTCGAGTGCTGAACTGGGTTGTTGGCAATCTTGATGGCGCTTTCGTTGTCGCAATAGAGTGGTACTTGTTTCAGATGGATGCCATAGTCCTTGAGAGTTTGCTTCATCCATAGAAGCCTGCGCAGACAAGATCCAACAGCAATGTATTCAGATTCAGCAGTGGAGAGTGATACATAGTTCTGCTTCTTTGAAGACCAACAGACAAGTGATCGTCCCAGAAAGTGACATGTGCCTGATGTAGACTTGCGATCCACCTTGTCACCAGCATAATCAGCATCCGAGAATCCAACTAGATCAAACTCTGAGCCCTTTGGATACCATAATCCTAATGTTGGGGTGTAAGCCAAATATTGAAGAATTTGCTTCACAGCTAAGTGATGCGATTCCTTTGGTGCCGCTTGGAATCAAGCACACATGCAAACACTAAGCATAATATCTGGCCTAGATGCACATAAATAAAGTAAAGAACCAATCATGGAGCGGTATACCTTTTGATCAAACATTTTACCATTGGCGTCAGGACCCACATGACTCTTTGTAGGCATTGGCATCGTGTAACCTTTGCAGTCTTACATTCCAAACTTCTTCAGGCAATCTTTGAGGTATTTCTCTTGAGATATGAAGATGCCATTTCTTTGCTGACGAATTTGAAGACCAAGGAAGAACTTCAGCTCACCCATCATGGACATCTGATATTGCTCTTGCATCATGTGTCCAAACTCATCACTGTATTTCTGGTTGGTGCAGCTGAAGATGATGTCATCCACATATATTTGGCACACAAACAGTTCACCATCATATGTCTTTGTGAAGAGAGTGGGATCCAGGGAACCAGGTTTGAAGCCTTTGCTCTTCAGGAAGTCTTTGAGCGTGTCATACCAAGAGCGAGGAGCTTGTTTGAGGCCATACAGTGCTTTGTTTAGCTTGTACACCATATCAGGATGTTTTGGATCTTCAAAGCTAGGAGGTTGTGCAACATACACTTCTTCTTCAATCTTGCCGTTGAGAAATGCACTCTTCACATCCATTTGATATAGCAAGATGTTGTGATGGTTAGCATAGGCTAGCAGTATGCGAATAGCTTCAAGCCTAGCCACAGGAGCAAATGTTTCATCGAAGTCAATCCCTTCAACTTGAGTATATCCTTGAGCAACGAGACGAGCCTTGTTTCTGACAACTTGACCATGCTCATCTTGTTTGTTGCAATATATCCATTTTGTGCCTATTATGTTGTGCTTGCGAGGATCAGGACGCTTGACAAGTTCCCAGACATTGTTCAGCTTGAACTATTGAAGCTCTTCTTGCATAGCTTGAATCCATTCAGGTTCCATAAAGGCTTCAGCAACTTTCTTGGGTTCAGATATTGAGACAAAAGCAAAGTGCCCACAGAAATTTGCTAGCTGTGTTGCTCTTGAATGAGTGAGTGGACCAGGCGCATTTATGCTATCAATTATCTTCTCAATCTGTAGTTCATTTGCAACACGAGGATGGACTGGACGAAGATTTTGCTCTTGTTGATCATTGTCATCGTTGGGAGGATTGTCTTCAGGCTGAGCATTGTCTTCAGGTTGATCAGGTGCAGAAATGATAAGTTCCTCTTCAGGTTGTGCTTCAGACGGCATGATTTCACCAGTTCCCATTAGCTTGATGGATTCACTGGGTGGAACTTCATCTAGCACATTTGGCAGGTGCTCTCTTTGTGAGCCGTTAGTCTCATCGAACCGCACATCCACAGTTTCAACCACTTTATAGAGAAAGAGGTTGAAGATTCTGTAGGAGTGCGAGTTCTTTCCGTAACCGAGCATAAAACCTTCATGTACTTTCGGTGCAAATTTTGAAGTGTGATGTGGATCCTTGATCCAGCACCTAGCACCAAATACTCTGAAGTAGCTGACATTTGGCTTCTTACCAGTGAGGAGTTCATAGGATGTTTTCTTCAGAAGCTTGTGAAGATAAACACGGTTCATGACATGGCATGCAGTATCAATAGCTTCAGGCCAGAACTTTCTTGGTGTCTTGTATTCATCGATCATCGTTCGAGCCATCTCAATGAGGGTTCTGTTCTTGCGCTCAACGATGCCATTCTGTTGAGGTGTGTACGGAGCTGAGAACTCATGAGTGATTCCCAATGTATCCAAATAAAGATCGAGGCCGGTGTTCTTGAACTCAGTGCCGTTGTCTCTCCCGATATGCTTGATCTTGACGCCATAGTTGTTCATGGCACGGTTGGCCAAGCGTCTGAAGACATCCTGCATTTCAGTCTTGTAGAGAATTATGTGAACCCATGTATATCTTGAAGAATCATCAACAATGACGAAGCCATAGAAACAAGCAGTTGTAGTGAGAGTAGAGTAGTGAGTAGGGCCAAATAAGTCCATGTGTAGCAGCTCGAAGGGTTGGGATGTCGTCATGATTGTCTTCGAGGGATGCTTGGCCCTAGTCATCTTTCTAGCTTCGCAGGCACCGCACAAGTGATCCTTCTTGAACTTGATGCCCTCGATGCCTATGACATGCTTCTTCTTTGCGAGAGTGTGTAAGTTCCTCATGCCAGCATGCCCTAGCCTCCGATGCCAGAGCCAGCACTCTGAAGCTTTTGCAAGAAGACATACGGCAAGCTGTGGCCCTGCTGAGAAATCTACCATGTATAGATCATCTTTCTGGTACCCTTCAAAGACTAGAGACTTGTCAGATTCCATGAGTACAAGACAACGATATTTTCCAAATATCACAATCATGTTCAAGTCACAAAGCATTGAGACGGACATTAAGTTGAAACCAAGGGATTCAACAAGCATCACTTTATCCATGTGTTGATCCTTTGAGATTGCAACTCTACCTAGACCCGATACCTTGCTTTTACCAGTGTCAGCAAATGTGATGTGACTTTTGTCAGATGCACGTAAAGTTGAGTCCATGAGCAGACTTCGATCACCAGTCATATGATTAGTGCATCCGCTGTCCATAATCCATTCTGAAGCATGAGGTGTCATACCCTACAGTACAGTTAGGGGAATAGGCTTCACCAAGAGTATTGTGAAGCATAAACATTTGACGGGCAAGAGGATTATCAAAGCTCAGATCAAGATTAGGACTGATAGGATGTTTGGCAAACGATTCAGGAACAAAATACATAGTAAGACCATTTGGGCATTTGATCTTGCGCCCTACAAGATGTTTTAGGTCCCCAAACAATAGCATCGAGGCGCCTTGATTTCGGTGGAGACCTTTCCTGCAAAAGAAAGTTAATTCTTCTTAACCACCCACATCTTGGGGTGGCTTAGAAGCAATGAGTCTAAGTGCAGCATCTGAGAACTTCGGCTTTGGAGCCCTAGCAAATAGCCTTGCAGGAGATGAATGATACTCATATGAATAAGCAGAAAAGTTCTTAGTCTTATGAACATAGCGGTTTGAAGAAACACGCTCATATTCATAAGTCTAAGTATGGTTTCCCTGCAAAACATTGGTGTTAGGGTGACTCTGGTGAGTCCTCTGTCTGTATGAAGCCTTTGGGCCATACGAAGCCTTTGGTCTAGAATTTGTCTTCTTCCCAGGTGGTGTCATGATGACATTCACAGGAAGATTCTTAAGACAACTTTTGGGAACCCAGATCTTCTTCATAGGTGGCCCATTCCTGCAGTTAGTACCAATATACCTGGCAAACACTTCACCATTCTGATTCTTAAACAGTTTATAGTTTGCATCCAAGGATTCATCAATGATAATAGGGTTAGCACGGGTAAAGCCAGATAAGGTGAATGGATCCACTGAAGGTCCCTTTGCAGCAACCCATGTGGTTTTGGGGTACTGCTCAGGCTTCCAGTAGGAGCCATCAACATTCATTTTCCTCTCGAACCCAACACTCTCTTTCCTAGGGTTTCGCTTGAGAATCTGCTTTTGAGGACATCGCATACGTAATCGATGCCCTTTCGAGACTTTTGTACATCCTGTTTCAAGCAATGTCTTCAACCTAGCATTTTCATCAGCAATAGTAGTGGTATCCTCAGCAGAGGGTTAGTTACCACATCAGCGATTGAAGACAATGCAACGAAGCAGCAGATACATTCAACAATGAAGTAGCATTATCACGCTCAAGGCATTTTGGACATGGTGGTTCAAATCCTTCTGGCGGAACTGGTCTGTTGGCTGAGCGACTCATTCTCTTTTGAAGATCTTCATGAGCGCTCTCAATTTCTCAAGCTCTTGCTTCCTTTGAAGATAATCATAGGAGAGCTTTTCATGAGTGGTTGAGGCGTTTCATGGCGACTTTCAAGTTCACGGTACTTAGCATGAAGATTTTTATGTCTTCAACTAAGGACTGAGAATGGGTCATTCTGCGTCCAACAGGTCATCGCTTTTGTCTAACAGTTTTTGAGTATGTTCCATAGCTTTCTGTTGTTCAGTTGCAATTTTAGCAAGTGTTTTGTAGCTGGGTTTAGATTCACAATCAGAGTCATCTTCACTTGATGTTTGAAAGTAAGCATCGTGTGATTTTACCTTGGCACCAGGTGGCATGAAGAAGTAGGTGGGAGTAGAGTCATCCTTGTCATTAGCTTCAGCATTGGTGACGGAGCCATTGTCTTCAGTGTTGAAGATTGACTTGGCAACGTAGGCTGTAGCTAGAGCCAGACTTGCAACGCCAGGGTTGGACTCCTCCTCGGACTCCACCTCCGCCTCCTCTGAAGCAGACTCCTCCTCTGAATCCATCTCCTTGCCAACAAAAGCACGAGCCTTGCCAGATGAGCTCTTCTTATGAGATGAAGACTTGGATGAGGACTTGGAAGAAGACTTTGAGGATTTCTTCTTCTTGTTGTCATCAGAATCATATTCCTTGCTCTTCTTCTTGTTGTTGTTCTCATTGTCCCACTGTGGACACTCAGAGATGTAGTGTCCAGGTTTCTTGCACTTGTGACATGTTCTCTTCTTGTAGTCATGAGTGGAAGCTTCATCATTTCTTGAGCTAGATCGTGAAGACTTTCGGAAGCCCTTCTTCTTAGTGAACTTCTGGAACTTCTTCACAAGCATAGCAAGTTCCTTTCCAATGTCTTCAGGATCATCAGAACTGCAGTCAGATTCTTCTTCAGATGAGGAAGCAGCTTTTGCTTTCAAAGCGCGAGTTCGGCCGTAGTTGGGACCATAGATATCTCTTTTCTCAGATAGCTGGAACTCATGTGTGTTGAGCCTCTCAAGTATATCAGACGGATCGAGTGTCTTGAAGTCAGGGCGTTCTTGTATCATGAGGGCAAGGGTATCGAAAGAGCTGTCAAGTGATCTCAGTAGTGTCTTGACGATTTCATGCTTGGTAATCTCAGTGGCGCCAAGAGCACGAAGCTCATTTGTGATGTCAGTGAGGCGATCAAACGTGAGTTGGACATTCTCATTGTCGTTTCTCTTGAAGCGGTTGAATAGGTTGCGAAGAACACTGATCCTTTGATCTCTCATGGTTGAGACGCCTTCGTTGACCTTGGAGAGCCAGTCCCAGACTAACCGGCGTTTCAGAGCACTCACGCGGCCATCTTGTCCTTTGGTCGATGACCACAGATGATGTTCTTGGCAGTAGAATCCAGTTGAATGAACTTCTTGACATCAGCAGGGGTGACACCTTCACCAGTCTTGGGAACACCATTCTTGACGACATACCAGAGGTCGACATCAATGGCTTCAAGATGCATGCGCATCTTATTCTTCCAGTAGGGATATTCAGTTCCATCGAAGACGGGGCAAGCAACGGAGACTTTGATTATCCCTGCAATCGACATAGCTAAACTCTAGGTGGCTAAACCGAATCACACAGAACAAGGGAGTACCTTGCTCTGATACCAATTGAAAGTGCTAGTTATTGACTAGAGGGGGGTGAATAGGCAATTTTTATGAAAGTCTTCAAAACATGGAAGTTTCAAAGACAAACAATAGAAATTATCCTATTGATATGCAGCGGAAGGTAATCTACACTAAGGAAGCCATACTCAAGTATGCAATGAAGGCACGAAGACTAATAGCAGCTAGGTAGTAAGGATCAGGATGGAAGATGGTATGACGCCAAACAACGATAGTAGTCAAACAGTGAAGACAAATAGATAAAGCAAACAGGCAATGACTTCACGAAGACAAATTTTAAGTAAAGAGAGGGAGAGGATAGAACAAGTCACTTGTTGAGGACACGGGATTTGTTGGACCAGTTCCAGTTGCTGTGACAACTGTACATCTGGTTAGGGAGGCTGAGATTCAACTCAGAAGACCGCGTCTTCACCTTATTTCCCTTGAGCTAAGGATACCCATTCCTCGCCCAATCACTCTGGTAAGTCTTCAAGGTAGACTTCCAAACCTTCACAGACTTCGTTCACCGGCGATCCACAATGACTCTTGGATGCTTAGAACGCGACGCCTAACTGGCTGGAGGATTCACAGTCCTCAAGTGTAACAAGTCTTCAGGTCACGCGGACAGAAAGACTTCAGTGATGCCTAACACTCTTTGGCTCTGGGTGTTTGGGCTTTGTCCTCGCAAGGATTTCTCTCTCTCTCTCAAAAGCTTCGGAGGTGGGTTGCTCTCAAATGACAAAAGCCATGCACTAACTCTGAGCAGCCAACAAATTTATGGTGTTAGGGTGGGCTATTTATAGCCACTAGGCAACCCGACCTGATTTGCCGAAATGACCCTGGGTCACTAAGGAACTGACACGTGTTCCAACGGTCAGATTTCAAACACACACGGCAACTTTACTTGGGCTGCTAGTAAAGCTGACTCATCCAACTCTGGATAAGATTTGCTCTCATTGTCTTCGCTCAAAGACATAGGATTTTGGTTGAGCATCACTTCAGTCACTCTGACTTTGTTCACTGGGACCCCACTTGACAGTACGATGGTTCCTATGACTCAACAAAGAAGAAAAGGAAACAACAAAACAACTAAGTCTTCGCGCTCCATAGTCTTCACTAAATGTCTTCTCATGTCACAGTCTTTAATGTGAATATCTTCATATACCACCATTGTCGTCAATGTCTTCATACATTTTTAGGGGTCATCTCTGGTAGGTAAACCGAATCAATGAGGGACTACTACCTGTGTTATCCTACAATTCTCACAAACACATTAGTCCCTCAGCCAGGTTTGTCGTCAATACTCCAAAACCAACTAGGGGTGGCACTAGATGCACTTACAACTACAGACTATTTTGTTTTTGACAGATTCTGTTTTTGTTGCAGTGTGTACTTATTTTGATGAATCTATGGATTGTATTGTGGGTATAAGCCATGGAAAATTTGGAATACATTAGATATAATGCAATAATAAAATATGAATGGGTTTGCAACAATACGTATAGTAGTGGTTTGCTTTATTATATTAACGGATCTCACAAAGGTTTTGTTAAGTTTTGTATGATTGAAGTTTTCAAGTTCTGGGTGAGATCATGTTGATGAAGGAATAAGGAGTGAAAAGAGACTAAGCTTGGGGATGCCCCATGGAATCCCAAATTATTATTCAAGGAGAACCAAGAAACTAAGCTTGGGGATGACTCAAAAGCCACCCCATCTTTCTTCTAACGACCATCGGTAATTTTACTTGGAGCTATATTTTTATTCGTCACATATCATGTGTTTTGCTTGGAGCGTCTTGTATTATATGAGTCTTTGCTCCTTTTGCTTTTTAGTTTGTCACAGGTATCCTTGTTGGACACACCTATTTGAGAGAGCCATTATGCTATGATTTATTAGAATTGCTCTATGTGCTTCACTTAAAAAATTGAGCTATGGAATTGCTCTAGTGCTTCACTTATATCTTTTTTAGCATGGTGTGCTTTAATACTTTTGAAGAAATACTCTCATGCTTCACTTATATTTATTTGAGAGTTAGTAAAATTCTTGAAGAAATTCTCTCATAGTTCACTTATATTATTTTGAGAGATTGAAATCTTGATGCTCATGTTCTTCACTTAAATTTATTTGAGCTTGTCAAAAGCAATTGCAATATATGAAACTAGTCCCAAAGTGATAGATATTCAAGAGGGATATAATAAAAACTTTCATGAAGATCATTGGACAAAATAAACTTGATTCTTTGTAATAGTTTTGAGATATGATGATAGTAATATATGAGTCATGTTGGTAAGTAATTATGCTTTAGTAAGAATATTGGTGTTAAGGTTTGTGATTCCCTATGCAAGCACGAAAGTCAATAGTTATGCAATGAAATTACATCCTATTTGTGGTGCATTATTCGATGTTAGTTATGCTTAATGCTCGTTTATGTGAATTTTTGTCCACGTATGTAGTTGAAACAAAAACAACATAGCCTCCACGATATTTATGTTCATGGTGATTTATATCCTACTCATGCTTGCACTCAACATTGGTTAATCTCAATGCATGTTTATGACCGTTGTCTCTCTCTAGTTGGTTGCTTCTCAATCTTTTTGCTTGCCTCCACTTGTACTAAGTAGAAATACTACTTGTGCATCCAAAATCCTTAAACCAATTTTGCCATATGAGTCCACCATACCTACCTATATGAAGTATTTCCGTGTCATTCTAAGTAAATTTGTATGTGCCATCTCTAATTTCCAAAATGAATTTCCTTTTTGTGTGCCTGTACCGCTCATGAAGCGGCAGGGGGTGGCCAATATTTTCCATGCTAGATGTCTTATTCTCAAGATGAGTGTTTATTCACTTGTCATTGCACGAGAGTACGTCGGTAATAGGGATGCCCAGTCCTGAAATGAAAAAGAAATTTACTTTATGTTGTCAAATAATAAATTCCTTGGGAAGTGTTGGTATGGAAGGTACCCGTGGATACGGCTAGCCATGGATTGTGAAAGAATGGTGGAAAAGGGAGTAACTTTATTTTATGTTTGGGAACCGCCTATATGTTATATCTAGCATGGAAAACATTGGGAATTACTCGGTCGTTTTCGTTGATGGGCAAAGTATGCCTCTCAAAAAACATTGTCTCTCAATTTTTGCTTTGAGCTCTGGCACCTCTACAAATCTCTGCTTCCCACTGCGAAGGGCCTACCTATTTACTTTATGCAATTTTTATTTTTATTTGAGTCTCCATCTTCTCTTATAAAGCACCAACTAGGGAGCACTATGATCATACTTGAGCATTGGATATAGCTAATATTTGAGTGTGTTTCGTGAATGGATCAATGATTGAGCATGATGGGCTAGGGATAACTTTCTTTAGTGTTGATGTTTTGAAAGACATGGTTTCTTATTGATATGCTTGAGTATTGAAGTCTTCATGTCAAAACTAGACTATTGCTTTGAATAATCTAAAAGTCCAAATATCCATGCTACAAAAGAAAAGATTACGTGATGAACATGTTATGCGGCATTCCACATCAAAAATTGTGTTTTTATCATTTACCTACTCGAGGACGAGCATGAATTAATCTTAGGGATGCTGATACGTCTCCAACGTATCTATAATTTTTTATTGTTCCATGCTGTTATATTATCATTCTTGGATGTTTTGAAATCATTTTGTATCAACTTTATATCATTTTTTGGGACTAACCTATTGACATAGTGCCCAGTACCAGTTGCTATTTTTTGCTTGTTTTTTACTTCGCAGAATATCAGTACAAAATGGAGTCCAAACGTAGCGAAACTTTTTGGAGATTTTTTGGACCAGAAGACACCTTGGGGCCAAGAAAGCACCAGAGGGGATCCCCGTGGGGACCACAAGACACGTGGGCGCGCTAGGAGGCCCAGGCGTGCCCAAGTGGGTTGTGGGCCCCATGGAGGTCTCCTGCACCGCCTCTTCACCCTAAAACTCACAAATATTCCAGAAACCCTAGGGGAGTCAATGAAACACAATTCCAGCCGCCACAAGTCCCAGAACCACGAGATCCAATCTAACACCATCACGGAGAGGGTCATCATCCTCATTGGTGCCTCTCTGGTGATGCGTGAGTAGTCCACCATAGACCTAAGGGTCCGTAGGCAGTAGCTAGATGGCTTCTTCTCTCTTTTTGATTCTCAATACAATGGTCTCTTGGAGATCTATTTGATGTAACTCTTTTTGCAGTGTGTTTGTTGGGATCCGATGAACTTTGACTTTATGATAAGATCTATATCCATGAATATTATCTGAGTCTTCTTTGATATCTTATATGCATGATTATTTATAGCCTCGCATTTCTTCTTCAAATCTTTTGTTTAGTCAGGCCAACTAGATCGATTTTTCTTACCATGGGAAGAGGTGCTTTGGGATGGGTTCGATCTTGCGGTGTCCTCTCCCAGTAACAGAATGGGCAGCGAGGCATGCATGTATTGTTGCTATTAAGGATAATAAGATGGGGTCTATTCCTACATGAATAGATCTTGTCTACATCATGTCATCGTCCTTATTGCATTACTCCGTTTCTCCATGAACTTAATACACTAGATGCATGCTGGATAGCGGTCGATGTGTGGAGTAATAGTAGTAGATGCAGGCAGGAGTCGGTCTACTAATATTGGACGTGATGCCTATATGTTAATCATTGCCTTGGATATCGTCATAATTATTCGATATTCTATCAATTGCCCAACAGTAATTTGTTTACCCACCTTATGCTATTTTCTCGAGAGAAGCCACTAGTGAAATCTACGACCCCCAGGTCTATCTTTTATCATATTGCTTTCGAATCTATTTTTATTCGCGTTTGTTTTCAGATCTATTTTTCCAAAAACCCCAAAACACCTTGCTACACTTTTTCTTTATATATTTATTTCATGTCTTTGCAAGATCTATTTATCCAAAGTTATACAAACCGATCTCTCTTTTTACCAAGGAGGGATTGACAACCCCTCTTACGCGTTGGGCTGCGAGGATTTGTTCTTTGTGTGCAGGTACCATTTACATAGTGTTGCTTGGTTCTCCTACTGGATTGATACATCGATTTCATAACTGAGGCAAATACCTACCTTAGTTGTACTGCATCATCCCTTCCTCTTTGGCGAAATACCGACGCAGTTTCAAGCCGTATCAGAGCCGGCTTACAGGAGTAGATGACTCCTGTAAAACTTGTTGATATTTGTGAGCCCGGCTATGGCTCTGTAATAGGGTAGTTATGATACTTGCTCTAACTATGATGTCGTGCACTTGATACTTTTGCAGAATATATTTGAGTCTGTGCGGTATTTTGTTAACCCGCCTGATTTCTGTATGCTTGTACTATGTTTCTGCTTGCATCGATGAGCAATTGTTGATAATCTATGAATTTGGCGCTTGGTTGTTTAATAGTGATAATAGAATGATAACCCGTTGTGCTATTTCCGGGTGACTCATGATCGATGGTAGCTCACTCTTGATCAACATAATCTGGCGTACTATTGACCCGGTGACTCATAGTCGAAATTAGATTTGATCAAGGAGAACGGGATCCTGTAAAAAGGAAATTGAAAGTCACAGATAAAAATAAGTATTAGGCCGGCTTTCGAGGCGCGACAAAAAGACTAGCTTTCGACGCTTGGGTCTTGCTTCAGTGAAGCTGGGGTGATAGCACATGGTTTATCCTAGCTTTCTCTAAGCCAGCTCTCACATGACATAAGCCGGCGTTTTAACCTTGACAAGTTCACGGTCATAATAGATTGACATTCAAGAGTGTATGCCAAGTCATCTTGGAGGAGTAGCATCAAGCAAATAGGCAGGTTTAACCATGATTTATAATGGTATATGTTGGGTCAAGAGGGATGTTAATGGCTAAACTTGATGAGTTGTAAGCCCCCAAGTGACCTATGACCAGAAAATAAAGGCTCATTCACAATATTTGAGATGAAACGATAGAGGCCCCGAGTTTCAGGGATGTCGGCTTTATTATAATGATCATAAAGATATATACAAAGTTATTTTACAAGATAAGGAGCCAGTGGCTCTCAGGTATAATAAGGCCGAAGATGAGCAATGTTCCAAGGCATGTTTGTTTCTTCCTTGGAGGTACGTGATTTTTTGTGTTCATGTATGTCAATCAGATAATATGACCCATTCTTGAGGTTCTTGCTGATGACAAAAGGCCCTTCCCATGGAGGGGAAAGCTTATGCATACCTGTCTGTTCTTGTATCAGAAGGAGCACTAAGCCGCCCTCCTAGAAAGTACGACTGTGAACTCTACGGCTATGATAGCAACATAAGTCTTGCTGATATATTGCAGACCGTGCTGCGGCAAAGTAACTTCTTCTTCCAAGGCATTCAAAGAGTCCTGGTGAGCTTGTTCATTATTTTCTTCGACATAAGCCGCTACTCTTGGAGAATCATGACGGATGTTGCTAGGTAACATAGCTTTTGCGCCATAGACCATGAAGAAGGGCGTGTATCCTGTTGATCTATTGGGGGTGATCCATATACTCCAAAGGACATAGGGGAGCTCCTCAACCCAACAACCCGGAGTACGCTCCAGGGGAACCATGAGCCTTGGCTTGATACCTCGTAAAATCTCCTGGTTGGTGTGTTCTGCTTGCCCATTGGACTGAGGATGTGCTACTGATGCTACATGACGCCGGATATGTTCGCGTTGGCAAAACTGCTTCATAGCTCCCTTGGACAAGTTAGTTCCATTATCAGTGATGATGCGGTGCGGATAACCAAAGCAAAAGATCGATTTTTTCAGGAACTGGACTGTCGTGGCTGCATCGCAATTGCTTATTGGCTCTGCTTCAACCCACTTGGTAAATTTATCAACAGCAGCCAAAGGTGGGTCTTCTTGTCCTTTGATCGCTTGAATGGGCCAACCATATCAAGTCTCCAGACAACAAACTGCCAGGTGATTGGAATCATCCGAAGTTCTTGAGCTGGAACATGAGCTTGATGTGCAAACTTCTGGCATCCATCACAGTTATACACAATATCCTCAGCGCCTGAGTAAGCCGTGAGCCAGTAAAAACCGTGTCGAAATGCTTTCGCCACCAGGGATCTTGAGCCGGCATGATGACCACAATCACTAGAGTGAATTTCATTAAGGATTTCTCGTCCTTCGTCAAGGGAAACACAATGTTGAAAAACACCTGTGATGCTTCTTCTGTGCAACTCGCCTTTAACAATAGTCATGGACTTGGAGCGTCGGACGATCTGACAAGAAATGAGTTCATCCTCAGGAAGCTCACAGCGAGTCAAATAAGCCAATAAGGATTCATCCAATCTGGTATAGCATGAAGATCAGCCACCAGCTGTGCCTCCGGGTCAATTATAGCAAGTTCTTCCTCTTACGGCAATTTAACAGAGGGACTGTGGAGAACATCAAGGAAAACTTTTGGAGGGACCGGCTTACGTTGAGAGCCAAGTGATACATCTCCAATGTATCTATATTTTTTTATTGTTCCATGCTGTTATATTATCATTCTTGGATGTTTTACAATCATTTTATAGCAACTTTATATCATTTTTTGGGACTAATCTATTGACATAGTGCCCAGTGCCAGTTGCTATTTTTTACTTGTTTTTTACTCCATGGAAAACCAATACCAAACGGAGTCCAAACACAGCGAAACTTTTTGGAGAATTTTTCTAGGCCTGAAGACGCACAATGGGCCAAAGAAGTACCAAAGGGGTGCCCCGAGGGGGGCACAACCCACCTGGGCGCGCCTGGGGGCCTGGGCGTGCCTGGGGGCCCAGGCGCGCCCTGGTGGGTTGTGCCCACCTCGATGGCCTCCCGCACTGCCTCTTTGCTCTATAAATACCCCCAATATTCCAGAAACCCTAGTGGAGTCGACAAAAAACGATTCCAGCCGCCGCAAGTTCCAGAAACCACAGATCCAATCTAGACACCATCACGGAGGGGTTCATCATCCTCATTGGTGCCTCTCTGATGATGCATGAGTAGTTTATTGTAGACCTACGAGTCCGTAGTTAGTAGCTAGATGGCTTCCTCTCTCTCTTTCGATTCTCAATACAATGGTCTCCTGGAGATCTATTTGATGTAACTCTTTTTGCGTGTGTTTGTTGGGATCCGATGAACTTTGAGTTTATGATTAGATCTATGTTTTTTATCCATGAAAGTTATTTGAGTCTTTTGATCTCTTATATGCATGATTACTTATAGCCTCGTATTTCTTCTTCGAACCTTTGGTTTAATTAGGCCGACTAGATCAATTTTTCTTGCCATGGGAAGAGGTGCTTTGTGATGGGTTCAATCTTACGGTGCTCGATCCCAATGATAGAAGGGAAAACGACACGTATGTATCGTTGCTATTAAGAATAAAAAGATGGGGTCTATTCCTACATGGATAGATCTTGTCTACATCATGTCATCGTTCTTATTGCATTAATTACTCCATTTCTCCATGAACTTAATACACTAGATGGATGTTGGATAGCGGCTGATGTCTAGAGTAATAGTAGTAGATGCAGGCAAGAGTCGGTCTACTAATGTTGGACGTGATGCCTATATAATGATCATTGCCTGGATATCGTCATGATTATTTGAAGTTCTATCAATTGCCCAATAGTAATTTGTTTACTCACCATATGCTATTTTTCTCGAGATAAGCCACTAGTGAAATCTACGGCCCCCGGGTCTCTTCTTTATCATATTTGCCTTCGAGATCTATTTTTATTTTCTTTTATTTTCAGATCTATTAATCAAAAAACCCAAAAATACCTTGTTGTAATTTATTGTTATTTATTTTATCTCGTGTTCCCGCGAGATTTATTTATCCAACCTACTACAAATTTTTCCTATCTTTTACCAGGGAGGGATTGACAACCCCTCTTTTACGTCGGGTTGCAAGTATTTGTTCTTTGTGTGCAGGTGCCATTCACGTAGTGTTGCGTGGTTCTCCTACTGGTTCGATAACCTTGTTCTCATCACTGAGGGAAATACCTACCGTAGATGTGCCGCATCATCCCTTCCTCTTTGGGGAAATACCGACGTAGTTCAAGACGCATCACCAAGTCGTGACAATGCATCAGCCGCCTTGTTGAGCCGTCGATCAATGTCATCAACCTAATAACCTTTAAAATGTCCGGCGATATTAGTCACTGCTTGTCGATAAGCCGCCATGAGGGGGTCCTTGGAATCCCACTTTCCAGAAACTTGCTGAGCAACCAGATCAGAGTCGCCGAGGCACCAGACTCGGCTAAGATTCATCTCTTTAGCCATACGGAGGCCATGAAGGAGGGCCTCATATTCAGCTGCATTGTTAGTACAAGGAAACATAATCCTTAGAACATAACAAAACTTGTGACCTCGAGGGGAAGATAAGATGACCCCAGCCCCCGAGTCCTCCAATTGCCTGGAACCATCAAAATGAATTGTCCAATAAGTGTTGTCTGGCTTCTCCTCGGGAACTTGAAGTTTAGTCCAATTGTTGATGAAATCCACCAATGCTTGAGACTTGATAGCTATCCGGGGCACATATTTCAGATGATGCGGCCCAAGCTCAATTGCCCACTTAGCAACCTTACCTGTAGCTTCCCTGTTCTGGATTATATCTCCCAAAGGGGCGGAGCTTATTACAGTGATGGGGTGTTCCTGGAAATAAAGCTTCAACTTGCGACTAGCGATAAAGACACCAAATACTAGTTTCTGCCAATGCAGATACCTTTGCTTGGACTCTATAAAAACTTCACTGATATAATAAACTGACCTTTGGGCTGGATATTCTTTGCCAGCCTCCTTGCTCTCCACGACGACTGCAACACTGACTGCTTTATTATTAGCAACAATGTACACGAGCATAGGCTCTTTGTCAATAGGAGCAGCAAGGACGGGTGGCTCAGCTAACTGCTTCTTGAGAGCTTCAAAAGCTTTATCTACAGCATCGCTCCAAACGAAATGGTTTGTCTTTTTCAACATCTGATATAAAGGAATCGCCTTCTCACCGAGGCGGCTGATGAACTGGCTCAAAGCAGCGATACGACTTGTCATACATTGGACATCATTGATGTTGGCCGGCTTAGCAATGTTGGGGAACGTAGTAATTTCAAAAAAATTCCTACGCACATGCAAGATCATGGTGATGCATAGCAACGAGAGGGGAGAGTATTGTCCATGTACCCTCGTAGACCGTAAGCGGAAGCGTTATGACAATGCGGTTGATGTAGTTGTACGTCTTCACGATCCGACCGATCCAAGTACCGAGCGTCGGCACCTCGAGTTCAGCACACGTTCAGCTCGATGGCGATCCCGGACTCGATCCAGCAAAGTGTCGGGGATGAGTTCCGTCAAGCCGACGGCGTGGTGACCATGATGATGTCCTATCGACGCAGGCTTCGCCTAAACTCATGACGATATGACCGAGGTGGAATATGGTGGAGGGGGGCACCGCACACGGCTAAGGAACGATCACGAAGATCAACTTGTGTGTTCTAGGGTGCCCCCCTGCCCCCGTATATAAAGGAGGGAGGGGGGAGGTGCGGCCGGCCCCCTAGGGGTGCGCCTGGAGGAGTCCTACTCCCACCGGGAGTAGGACTCCCCCCTCTTGCCTTGGTGGAGAAGGAAAGGGGGGAGGGGAAAGAGGAAGAGGCGCCCCCTTCCTTGTCCTATTCATACTAGGGGAGGGCGCACGGCCTGCCTGGCCGGCCCTCCTCTTCTCCCTCATGGCCCACTAAGGCCCATTAACCCCGGGAGGGTTCAGTAACCCCGGTGTTCGGTAAAATCGATTTCACGGAACCATTCGATATCCAAATATAGGCTTCCAATATATCAATCTTTATGTCTCGACCATTTCGAGACTCCTCGTCATGTCTGTGATCACATTCGGGACTCCGAACAATCTTCGGTACATCAAAACTTATAAACTCATAATAAAACTGTCATCGTAACGTTAAGCATGCGGACCCTACGGGTTCGAGAACTATGTAGACATGACCTAGAACTATTCTCGGTCAATAACCAATAGCGGAACCTGGATGCTCATATTGGCTCCTACATATTCTACGAAGATCTTTATCGGTCAAACCGCATAACAACATATGTTGTTCCCTTTGTCATCGGTATGTTACTTGCCCGAGATTCGATCGTCGGTATCCAATACCTAGTTCAATCTCGTTACCGGCAAGTCTCTGTACTCGTTACGTAATGCATCATTCCGTAACTAACTCATTAGCTACATTGCTTGCAAGGCTTATAGTGATGTGCATTACCGAGAGGGCCCAGAGATACCTCTCCGACAATCGGAGTGACAAAACCTAATCTCAAATCGCCAACCCAACATGTACCTTTGGAGACACTGTAGTACTCCTTTATAATCACCCGATTCGTTGTGACGTTTGGTAGCACCAAAGTGTTCCTCCCGTGGCAGGAGTTGCATAATCTCATAGTTACAGGAACATGTATAAGTCATGAAGAAAGCAATAGCAATATACTAAGCGATCAAGTGCTAGGCTAACGGAATGGGTCATGTCAATCACATCATTCTCCTAATGATGTGATCCCATTAATCAAATAACAACACATGTCTATGGTTAGGAAACATAACCATCTTTGATTAATGAGCTAGTCAAGTAGAGGCATACTAGTGACTATATGTTTGTCTATGTATTCACACATGTATCATGTTTCGGTTAATACAATTCTAGCATGAATAATAAACATTTATCATGATATGAGGAAATAAATAATAACTTTATTATTGCCTCCAGGGCATATTTCCTTGATCTCCCACTTGCACTAGAGTGAATACTCTAGATTACATAGTAATGATTCTAACACCCATGGAGTCTTGGTGCTGATCATGTTTTGCTCGTGGAAGAGGCTTAGTCAGCGGTGCGTAACATTCAGATCCGTATGTATCTTGCAAATCTCTATGTCTCCCACGGACTTGGTCCCGGATGGAATTGAAGAATCTCTTGATGTGCTTGGTCCTCTTGTGAAATCTGGATTCCTTTGCCAAGGCAATTGCACGATATTGTCACAGAAGATCTTCATTGGTCCCGATGCACTAGGTATGACACCTAGATCGAAATGAACTCCTTCATCCAGACTCCTTCATTTGCTGCTTCGAAGCAGCTATGTACTCCGCTTCACATATAGATCCCGCCACGGCGCTTTGTTTAGAACTGCACCAACTTACAGCTCCACCATTTAATAAAAATCGTATCCGGTTTGCGATTTAGAATCGTCCGGATCGGTGTCAAAGCTTGCATCGGCGTAACCATTTACGACTAGTTCTTTGTCACCTTTATATCGAGAAACATATCCTTAGTCCTTTTCGGTATTTGGGATGTTCTTAACCGCTGTCGATGATCCACTCTGGATTACTTTGGTACCTTCTTGCCAAGCTTATTGCTAAGCATCGTCGGTCTGGTACACAGCATTGCATACATGATAGAGCCTATGGCTGAAGCATAGGAACTTCTTTCATTTTCTCTTTAACCTGCTTTGTGGTCGGGCATTGAGTCGACTCAACTTCACACCTTGTAGTACGGGCAAGAACCCTTTCTTTGCACGATCCATTTGAACCTTTTGAACTTTATCAAGGTATGTGCTTTGTGAAAGTCCTATTAAGCGTCTTATTCTATCTCTATAAATCTTGATGCCCAATATATAAGCAGCTTCACGAGGTCTTTCATAGAAAAACTTTTATTCAAGTATCCCTTTATGTTGTCCAGAAATTCTATATCATTTCCAATTAATAATATGTCATCTACATATAATATCGAAATGCTCTGAGCTCCCACTCACTTTCTTGTAAATACAGAGCTTCTCCAAAAGTCATATAAAACCATATCTTTGATCACACTATCAAGCGTTTATTCCAACTCGAGATGCTTGCACCAGTCCATAAATGGATCATTGGAGCTTGCACACTTTGTTAGCACCTTTTGATCAATAAAACCTTCGGTTGCATCATATACAACTCTTCTTCTAGAAATCCATTCAAGAATGCAGTTTTGACATCCATTTGCCAAATTTCATAATCATAAGATGCAGCGATTGCTAACATGATTCGACAGACTTAAGCATCGCTACTGGTGAGAAAGTCTCATTGTAGTCAACCCTTGAACTTGTCGAAAACCTTTCGCAACAAGTCGAGCTTTATAAACGATTACATTACCATCGCGTCGGTCTTCTTCTTAAAATCCATTTATTCTCAATGGCTTGCCGATCATCGAGCAAGTCAACCAAAATCCATACTTTGTTCTCATACATGGATCCCATCTCAGATTTCATGGCTTCTAGCCATTTTATGAATCTGGGCTCACCATCGCTTCTTCATAGTTCGTAGGTTCGCCATGGTCAAGTAACATGACTTCCGAATAGGATTACCGTACCACTCAGTGCGGATTTTACTCTGGTTGACCTCACGAAGTTCGTAGAAACTTGATCTGAAGTTTCATGATCAATATCATTAGCTTCCTCACTAATTGGTGTAGTTGTCACAGGAACCGGTTCTTGTGATGAACTACTTTCCAATAAGGGAGCAGGTACAATTATCTCATCAAGTTCTACTTTCCTCCCACTCACTTCTTTCGAGAGAAACTCTTTCTCTAGAAAGGATCCGAATTTAGCAACGAAAATCTTGCCTTCAGATCTGTGATAGAAGGTGTACCCAACAGTCTCCTTTGGGTATCCTATGAAGACACAGTTCTCCGATTTGGGTTCGAGCTTATATGGTTGAAGTTTCTTCACATAAGCATCGCAGCCCCAAACTTTAAGAAACGACAACTTTGGTTTCTTGCCAAACCACAGTTCATGAGACGTCGTCTCAACGGATTTTGATGGTTCCCTATTTAACGTGAATGTGGTCGTCTCTAAAGCATAACCCCAAAACGATAGCGGTAAATCAGTAAGAGACATCATAGATCGCACCATATCTAGTAAAGTACGATTACAACGTTCGGACACACCATTTCGTTGTGGTGTTCCGGGTGGCGTGAGTTGTGAAACTATTCCGCATTGTTTCAAATGTAAACCAAACTCGTAACTCAAATATTCTCCTCCATGATCAGATCGTAGAAATTTTATTTTCTTGTTACGATGATTTTCCACTTCACTCTGAAATTCTTTGAACTTTTCAAATGTTTCAGATTTGTGTTTCATTAAGTAGATATACCCATATCTGCTCAAATCATCTGTGAAGGTGAGAAAATAATGATGCCGCCATGAGCCTCAACATTCATTGGACCACAAACATCGGTATGTATGATTTCCAACAAATCAGTTGCTCGCTCCATAGTTAGGAGAACGGCGTTTTAGTCATCTTGCCCATGAGGCACGGTTACTTAAGTACCAAGTGATTCATAATCAAGTGATTCCAAAAGCCCATAAGTATGGAGTTTCTTCATGCGCTTTACACCGATATGACCTAAACGGCAGTGCCACAAATAAGTTGCACTATCATTATCAACTCCGCATCTTTTGGTTTCAACACTATGAATATGTGTATTACTACTATTGAGATTCAATAAAAATAGACCACTCTTCAAGGGTGCATGACCATAAAAGATATTATTCATATAAATAGAACAACCATTATTCTCTGACTTAAATGAATAACCGTCTCGCATCAAACAAGATCCAGATATAATGTTCATGCTTAAGCTGGCACCAAATAACAATTATTTAGGTCTAAAACTAATCCCGATGGTAGATGTAGAGGTAGCGTGCCGACCGCGATCACATCGACTTTGGAACCATTTCCCAGCGCATCGTCACCTCGTCCTTAGCCAATCTTCGCGCAATCCGTAGTTCATGTTTGAGTTGCAAACATTAGCAATGAACCAGTATCAAATACCCGGTACTCTGCGAGCATTAGTAAGGTACACATCAATAACATGTATATCACATATACCTTTGTTCACTTTGCCATCCTTCTTATCCGCCAAATACTTGGGGCAGTTCCGCTTCCGGTGTCGATCGCTTGCGGTAGAAGCACTCGATCTTAGGCTTAGGTCCAGACTTGGGTTTCTTCTCTTGAGCAGCAACTTGTTTGCTGTTCTTCTTGAAGTTCCTTCTTCTTCCCTTTGCCCTTTTCTTGAAACTGGTGGTCTTGTTGACCATCAACACTTGATGCTCCTTTTGATTTCTACCTCCGGATTTTAGCATTGCGAAGAGCTCGGGAATAGTCTTGTCCATCCCTTGCATATTATAGTTCATCACGAAGCTCTTGTAGCTTGGTGGCGATGATTGAAGAATTCATCAATGACACTATCATCGGAAGATTAACTCCCAGTTGAATCAAGTGATTATTATACCCAGACATTTTGAGTATGTGTTCACTGACAGAACTATTCTCCTCCATCTTGCGGCTATAGAACTTATTGGAGACTTCATATCTCTCAATTCGGGCATTTGCTTGAAATATTAACTTCAACTCCTGTCACATCTCATATGATCCATGACGTTCAAAACGTCGTTGAAGGCCCGGTTCTAAGCCGTAAAGCATGGCACACTGAACTATCGAGTAGTCATCAGCTTTGCTCTGCCAGACGTTCTTAACATCGTCAGTTGCATCAGCAGCAGGCCTGGCACCCAGCGGTGCTTCCAGGACATAATTCTTACATGCAGCAATGAGGATAATCCTCGAGATTCGGACCCAGTCCGTGTAATTGCTACCATCATCTTTCAACTTTGCTTTCTCAAGGAACGCATTAAAATTCAACGGAACAATAGCACGAGCCATCTATCTACAGCAAACATAGACAAGCAAAATACTATCAGGTACTAAGTTCATGGTAAATTTAAGTTCAATTAATCATATTACTTAAGAACTCCCACTTAGATAGACATCCCTCTAATCTTCTAAGTGATTACGTGATCCATATTAACTACACCATGTCCGATCGTCACGTGAGATGGAGTAGTTTCAACGGTGAACATCAATATGTTGATCATATCTACTATATGATTCACGCTTGACCTTTCGGTCTCCGTGTTCCGAGGCCATATCTGTTATATGCTAGGCTCGTCAAGTTTAACTGAGTATTCGCGTGTGCAACTGTTTTGCACCCGTTGTATTTGAACGTAGAGCCTATCACACCCGATCATCACGTGGTGTCTCAGCACAAAAAACTTTCGCAATGGTGCATACTCAGGGAGAACACTTCTTGATAATTTTAGTGAGAGATCATCTTAAAATTCTACCGTCAATCAAAGCAAGATAAGATGCATAAAGGATAAACATCACATGCAATCAATATAAGTGATATGATATGGCCATCATCATATTGTGCTTGTGATCTCCATCTCCGAAGCACCGTCGTGATCACCATCGTCACCGGCGCGAAACCTTGATCTCCATCGTAGCATCGTTGTCGTTACGCCATCTATTGCTTCTACGACTATCGCTACCGCTTAGTGATAAAGTAAAGCAATTACTGAGGCGTTTGCATTTCATACAATAAGCGACAACCATATGGCTCCTGCCGATTGCCGATAACCGGTTACAAAACATGATCATCTCATACAATAAAATATAGCATCACGTCTTGACCATATCACATCACAACATGCCCTGCAAAAACAAGTTAGGCGTCCTCTACTTTGTTGTTGCAAATTTTACGTGGCTGCTACGGGCTGAGCAAGAACCGTTCTTACCTACGCATCAAAACCACAATGATAGTTTCTCAAGTTGGTGTTGTTTTAACCTTCGCAAGGATCGGGCGTAGCCACACTCGATTCAGCTAAAGTGAGAGAGAGACACCGCCGATCACCTTTAAGCACGAGTGCTCGTAGCAGTGAAACCAGTCTCGCGTAAGCGTCTGGCGTAATGTCGGCCGGGCGCTTCATCTCACAATACCGCTGAGCAAAAGTATGACATCTTTGGTAAGCGGTATGACTTATATCGCCCACAACTCACTTGTGTTCTACTCGTGCATATGACATCTACGCATAAAACCAGGCTCGGATGCCATTGTTGGGGAGCGTAGTAATTTCAAAAAATTCCTACGCACACGCAAGATCATGGTGATGCATAGCAACGAGAGGGAGAGTATTGTCCACGTACCCTCGTGACCGTGGCGAAGCGTTATGACAACGCGGTTGATGTAGTCGTGCGTCTTCACGATCCGACCGATCCAAGTACCGAGCGTCACGGCACCTCCGAGTTCAGCACACGTTCAGCTCGATGGCGATCCCGGACTCGATCCAGCAAAGTGTCGGGGATGAGTTCCGTCAAGACGATGGCGTGGTGGCGATGATGATGTTCTACGGCGCAGGCTTCGCCTAAACTCCACGACGATATGACCGAGGTGGAATATGGTGGAGGGGCACCGCACACGGCTAAGGAACGATCACGAGGATCAACTTGTGTGTTCTAGGGTGCCCCCTTGGCCCCGTATATAAAGGAGGGAGGGGGAGGTGCGGCCGGCCCCTAGGGGTGCGCTGGAGGAGTCCTACTCCCAGGAGTAGGACTCCCCTCTGCCTTGGTGGAGAAGGAAGGGGCGCCCCCCTTCCTTGTCCTATTCGGACTAGGGGAGGGGGCACGGCCTGCCTGGCGGCCCTCCTCTTCTCCCTCATGGCCCACTAAGGCCCATTAACCCCGGAGGGTTCCAGTAACCCCGGTGTTCCAGTAAAATCCCGATTTCACGGAACCATTTCGATATCAAATATAGGCTTCCAATATATCAATCTTTATGTCTCGACCATTTGAGACTCCTCGTCATGTATGTGATCACATTGGGACTCTAAACAATCTTGGTACATCAAAACTTATAAACTCATAATAAAACTGTCATCGTAACGTTAAGCATGCGGACCCTACGGGTTCGAGAACTATGTAGACATGACCTAGAACTATTCTCGGTCAATAACCAATAGCGGAACCGGATGCTCATATTGGCTCCTACATATTCTACGAAGATCTTTATCGGTCAAACCGCATAACAACATATGTTGTTCCCTTTGTCATCGGTATGTTACTTGCCGAGATTCGATCGTCGGTATCAATACCTAGTTCAATCTGCTACTGCGCAAGTCTCTGTACTCGTTACGTAATGCATCATTCCGTAACTAACTCATTAGCTACATTGCTTGCAAGGCTTATAGTGATGTGCATTACCGAGAGGGCCAGAGATACCTCTCCACAATCGGAGTGACAAAACCTAATCTCGAAATCGCCAACCCAACATGTACCTTTGGAGACACTGTAGT
The DNA here is from genome assembly GCA_021605205.1 of Aegilops longissima. Classification (NCBI taxonomy): domain Eukaryota; kingdom Viridiplantae; phylum Streptophyta; class Magnoliopsida; order Poales; family Poaceae; genus Aegilops; species Aegilops longissima. The sequence continues at coordinate 455,209,180 of CM038676.1, forward strand.
ACTCCTTTATAATCACCCGATTACGTTGTGACGTTTGGTAGCACCAAAGTGTTCCTCCGTAAACGGAGTTGCATAATCTCATAGTTACAGGAACATGTATAAGTCATGAAGAAAGCAATAGCAATATACTAAACGATCAAGTGCTAGGCTAACGAAATGGGTCATGTCAATCACATCATTCTCCTAATGATGTGATCCCATTAATCAAATAGCAACACATGTCTATGGTTAGGAAACATAACCATCTTTGATTAATGAGCTAGTCAAGTAGAGGCATACTAGTGACTATATGTCTGTCTATGTATTCACACATGTATCATGTTTCCGGTTAATACAATTCTAGCATGAATAATAAACATTTATCATGATATGAGGAAATAAATAATAACTTTATTATTGCCTCTAGGGCATATTTCCTTCAAGCAAGGGAGGTTACCGCCTTGATTTTCTTGGACTAGCTTCAATGCCTTGCTTAGACACTAGAAAACCTAGCAATTTGCCTGCAGGAACCCCAAAAACACACTTGGACGGGTTAAGCATCATCTTATAAACCCGAAGATTATCAAAGGTTTCCTTGAGGTCATCCAGCAGCGTTTCCTTCTTCTGGGACTTGACTACGATATCATCAACATAAGCATGAACATTGCGCCCGATCTAATTGTGAAAACAATTCTGCATGCAGCGTTGATAAGTGTCTCCCGTGCTCTTAAGCCCAAAAGGCATAGAGACATAGCAGAAAGCCCCAAAGGGCGTGATGAAGGATGTCTTCTCCTGATCCTCAACAACCATCTTTATCTAATGATAGCCAGAGTAAGCATCCAGGAAACATAAGCTCTCTCACCCGGCAGTGGAATCGATGATATGATCAATGCGAGAGAGGGCAAACGGATCTTTGGGGCAAGCCTGTTTAAGATCTGTGTAATCTACACACATACGCCAAGTGCCTTTTTCTTGAGAACAAGTACTGGATTGGCCAACCACGAAGGATGAAATACTTCCACATTGAACCCGGCAGCTAGGAGCCAGGCCACTTATTCCCCGATAGCTTTGCATCTCTCCTCGTTAAAATGATGGAGGTATTCCCGGACTGGTTTCATCTTAGGACCAACATTGAGGTGGTGCTCAACGAATTCTCTCGGTACACCAGGCATGTCAGAAGGTTTCCATGCGAAGATGTCCCGATTCTCACGGATGAACTCAATGAACGCGCTTTCCTATTTGGGATCCATGCCATTCCCAATAGTGAACTATTGAGATGAGTCGCCAGGGATGAAGTCAACCTGTTTTGTGTCATCATCCAACTTAAATTTGAGCGGGGGATCAAACTCTGTGGTGGGTTTCTTCAGGGGGGTCATGTCAGCTGGGTCAACATTGGATGTGTAAAACATCAACTCCTCTGCTGTGCAGGCTGACTCAGCATAAGTTGCGTCCCCTTCTTCACACTCACGAGCAATTTTTCTATCACCATTGACCATGATAGTGCCCTTTGGCCCAGGCATTTTGAGCTTGAGATACACATAGCAGGGCCAGGCCATGAAACGAGCATAAGTCGGCCGTCCAAACAAAGCATGATAAGGGCTTCTGATCTTGACCACCTCAAATGTCAGAAATTCTGTTCTGTAGTTGTCGGATTCAGGGCTCCACAGACCCTTGAGAGGTTTGAACTCTGGGGTGCGCACGAAGGACTCTCCCTCCCCAGCTCGCCTACCAAACGATCCCACAGCCTAGCTCGACGAACCCAAAGAACACGAGACACAGAGATTGATACTTGTTCGGGCCACCGTGTGGTGTAATACCCTACTCCAGTGTGGTGGTGGATTGCCTTGTGGGTTGAGGATGAACTAGTACAATGGGTGAACCGCCTCAGGAGGAGAGGTGTTCTTGAGCTCTGTGAGCTGGTGAGGATGGTCTTGGTGGAATGGATCCGGTCCAAGATCAGTTTTTCTCCTATGGTGGTGGCTAGTCCTATTTATAGAGGCCCCGGTCCTCTTCCCAAATGTAGGCGGGAAGGGATCCCACAATGGCCAATTTTGAAGGGAGACAACTAGTACAAGTTATCCTGACAAAAGTAGTCTTCGCCTGCCAAAGGCTCTGACGGTGACACTGTCGTGGGCTCCGCGATGACCTCCGTCCTGCTGGTCTTGGTCTCATTGCACTGATATGGAAACCTTTGCCTGATGCCTTAGGACTCCTCGTCTGCGCCTGCCTCTTTAACACCAAAGAGGAAATTGGTACACTGCACCCGCTGGTGCCCGCCTGGCCTTGGTCGTCATGGCTCACGTCATGTGAACCTCGCGAGGTGCCCCTTGCATAGATATCTCTGCTCCTCAGGAGCCAGCCTAACAAGGCCGCCCCCAGGGAGGTCTTGGTGTCGTCCGCCTCGCGAGGGTCTTGAGTTGTTGCTGCCGAAGTTGGGCCATACCGGGCCGTTGGTGGAGCCATGCCGTGGGCCGCAGGTAGGCAAGTCTGGGTACCCCCGTTCCCAGGATGCCAACAGTAGTTATACTTGTTGCCAAACGCAACTTCCAGTTTGATCCGCCCAATGGGATAGGCAGACTTTCCATGAACAATCCCATGAAAAACGGTTGAGGATGGCAGGAGTTGTTTCTCTGACAAGTTCATGCGCCTGAAAGTATCATAATACAGGATGTTGATACTACCTCCTTCGTCCACTAATACCTTAGTGAGCTTATAGCCATCGACCTGAGGCACCACCACCAAGGCCAGGTGACCCGGATACTCAACCCGGGTGGGGGAGAATGATCTGCCCTACTCCAAGTGACTAGTTATTCTGACCAATTCAAATATTCAAGCACGGCCGGCTCAACCAGGTTGACAGTACGCTTTTGGAGTTTGCTATCCCGCTTGCAGGTGCTAGTAGTAAACACGTGATACTGCCCACTATTCAACTACTTGGGATTGCTTTGAAAACCTGTCTGGCTACCCTACTACTGAGTACCTTGGCCAAAATGTTGATTTCCACCTCCATGATTGCCAAACCCCTGATACCCAGATCCAGAGCTGCCAGGATCATGAAAACCACCGGACGAGCCGGTTCCAGGAAAACCGGATCCTGGGCCGCCGACACCCGGTTGGCCTGGGTTTCCCCCACCACCACACTGGTGATTCTGGTAAGCTTGATTGCGAAATTGCTGCATAATATAACAGTTCTCCTAGGAGTGGTTCGCCGGCTTATCATGTGTACTGTGCTTGGGACATGGACCCTTGAGGGCTTCCTCGAAATTGCGAGCTTTATTTGCATTGAATGACCTCCCAAAGTTATTCCGTCTCTGGCCCTTGAAACTAGTATTGGTATTAGCAACAAAATCTGAGTTGCCCTCTGGGTTTTTGCGTTTACCACCATTGCCTTGACCACCATGGTTTCCACTGTACCTTGAGTTGCCCTCCTATTGACCCTTGCCGCCACCATTTTTCTTTCCCTTACCAGCCTGATCGTCATCTGGGCTAGGATCTTTCGTGGTGTCCGACTCTACATATCTTATCAGGACATCCATGAGTTCGCCCAAGTCCTAAACCTTCCGCTTGAGTCGCCCAAGCTTCTGAACGAGGGGATCAAAATGACAGTTTTTCTCCAGGATCAAGATAGCTTGAGCAGCTAATGTGCCATCAGAGGAGTAGATAATATCTGCGACCCGGCGGGACCAATGATGAGCTGACTCGCCCTCACGCTGGACACAATGCTGTAAATTGACAATTGTCAATGGGCGCTTGCAGGTTCCTTGGAAGTGCTTGATGAAGCGCGCCTTCAACTCTGACCAAGTGTTGATGGAATTAGGGGGCAAGTTCTTCAGCCAAGTACGAGCCGGTCCCTCCCGCATCATGGTTAAATACTTAGCACAAACCATGTCGCTAATGTCCAACATGTCCATGGCGATTTCAGAACTCTCAATCCAAGCCGTCGGTTCGAGGTCAGGCGTGTTATTAGAAACCTTACGAGGGTCTTTGAAATCCTTAGGCATACGCTCATTGCGTAGAGCCGGCGCCAGGCACTTAATCCTGATAGTTCTGCTACTCAATCCTACGCCCTGTGAGGCCAAAGGAGTTGAAGTGGGTGATGGTTGAGCTGATGTGTGGGCCGCTTCTACTTCCCGCCCTGCGCGGGCCGTGTTGACGATCTCCTGGGCATCTAGGGCTCCATGCTGAGGTGGGTCACGCGGTTGCTCGCGTCTTCGTTGGGCACTACTAGAGACGACTGGCGACTCTGTTTGGCGGCTCCTGCTGTGCCTTGGATGCAGGGTGGAGTGGAGTCGCTGCTGACTATAGGGGTAGTTTGCTTGCTATGCAACCGCAGTCTTCAACATCTCGATGGCGTGCAAAGGTTCCCTCTCAACTGGGGTATTCCCTGTGATCGGAAGTGCGGCGAGGTTGGTAGCTACTGCCAACAAGTTATCAACTGGATTGGAAAAGTGGTCGCTGGTGTCACAAAACGGTTTGGAGTTGTACAAAAAGGCGGTGGGTGTTGGGCCGGCTCGAGCTGATGCTGCTGAACCAGCTGTTATGGCTGAGCTGGCGGTTGTCGCCCGTCTCCATCCTGGGGCATGACCCGGTTCAATTGGGTATAACCGAAGCCTCCGGGGTACTCGTCCCAGCCCTCGGTGTAGGTGTGTTGAACAGATGCCTAGGCTCATACTCAACGGGCACGCGGGTCTCATGTCGCCTCCTATGAACCATATCTGAAGCGTTTTGCCGCAGACCCATGTGTCAGGCCTCCGTCCTCAGGACCTCTGTTTCCTGTTGGATTTGGACTCGTAGCTGCACCATGTGAGCGTTCTCGGTGTTGACATCCTCCTGAGCCTTAGCCATCTGCTCGCGAATTTTAGCTACCTCTGCATTGCGTTCCACTTGGTTCTCCGCTGTTAGTGATGACTCAAGGAGCGCCGTCAATGAGGCGACTAGCTCTGAAAGAACTTGAGCTAGTGTTTTAACTAGGCCAGACACACTTGGATCAACTGTTGAAGTGTCGGTTCCTCCCATGGTGCCTGCTGCAGTAGAGTCGAGGGCCGGCGCAGTGCCTGCCATGTAGATGGTGGTCCAGTGGGGCGGCTCGTCATCAACCGGAGCCGACTTGTCATCAACTAGAGTCGGCTCGTCATCAGAGCAGCCCCCAAGCCTGCCGTCATACAGCGGGAGGATTGACTCGGTATCCCCGACCGATGACTCGTTGTTGGAGTAAACAAGGGTGTCCCCACCAGACGTGGAGTTATCCGCGAGATCAATCCCCTGGGTGAAGCCGATGAAGACATGGTTCCGGCCGGCTTGGGCCCGGGCTGATTGCGTGCGCCGAGCCGGCTCGACGATGTCGGTGCAGATGTCCGGCTCGGGTCCTGATTCACTGATTTTGCCGATGAAGACGTGGATCTTGCCGAAGGAGACCCGGCACCCGTACTCGATTGAGTCGGCCTCGGGGCCCCAGCCTAAATCGCCGATCTAGAGCATTCCGCGGCGACTCTTGGTCATGCGGCCGATCGCGTATCCCTCGATCCCTGGGAGAGCTCCCTCCAAGAACTCGACACCACCGAGTGATAGCCCCACGGTGGACGCCCACTGTCGTGGTTTTGTCACGACAGATCTCCTCTTGAAAGGACTTAGTCATGAGGCCATTGCCGTGAGGTGGTAGCTTGAACGAGGTTGATTGGAATCAAAGGCAAGGGTTTACCCACGTTCGGCCCCTCTATATGGAGGTAATAGCCTACTTCCTGCTTGATTGATATTGATGATGATGATCTCAATTACAAGGGTGCGACTTGGCTATCCTAGTACTCGAGAGCTTGTAACTTAAGTCTTTCTGCCTCAGGGGCTCTCCTTTATATACAGGTCGAGGCCCTGGGCTTACAACAGAGTCCGGGTCGTACTACGACCCATGCCCTAATTAGTTTCCTACTCGTCTTGCTTCCCAAGTAAGGGAATTACGACATCCTTCGGTGAGCCACCGCCTCTGGCGCTAGGACATGAGCAGGCACACTCTACGAGTCGCCCCATGGGCCTTGAGGTCTTGATCACCACAACCCATGTTAAGTCTTATTTGTCAGGCCGCCACCGAATAACCCGGCCCTAATGGGCGAGTCATACCGTGGGGTTATATCCCCAACAAGATGGATGTGTGGCCACACAAGGAAGGACCGAGTCCGAAATGATGATATACAAGATAGAGTTGGGGTAGCGCCGATTGAAGAGAAGCTTTTCCAACATCGTCTGAGATGATTTGGGCATATTCAATGCAAGCCTCCAGAAGCGTCAGTGTATAGCGGACGGCTAAAGCGTGTCGATAATGTAAGAGAGGTCGGGGTAAACCGAACTTGACATGGGAGGAGTCCGTAAAGAGGGATCTGAAGGACTGGAGTATCGACATAGAACTAGCCATGGATAGGGGTGCGTGGAAGCTTCCTATCCATGTGACAGAACCCTGAGTTGGTTACGAGACCTTATGGGTTTCACCTCTAGCCTACCCCAACTTGTTTGGGCTAAAGGCTTTGTTGTTGTTGTTGTGATGCTAGATACTCATGTGCGTGAAGTCTATGCCAAATTTCATGGAGTTTGGACATTTCAGCAGCTCTTGGCAAAAAAAAGAGAGACAAATTTGGGGTTGTAAGAAAGTGCACTGTTCGCATACTGTTTTGACTGATTTTTTTTTTTTTTTTGCCATGAGCTCCTCAGATGTCCGAACAAGCTAAAATTTGGCATGAACATCACGCATTGGAACATCTTCCACCTAAAAAAGAATTAAGAATTTTTTTAATTGCTTTAGTTTTTTTTTTAATTTACTGTTCACCGAGTGCAGATGAGCCTCGACACCGAATTGATGTATACATGGTCGTATTTATTGTTTTTGCAAACATGTGCCAGTAATAACTGTTACTGGGAGGATTTTTTGGCATCAATAAGTGTACATATCTGGTACTATTAATTTCCTTTGACAGGATTTGGACAATTCGCAGCAGTAGTTATTTATGTGGTTTAGCTGGACATGCTTTACATTTGAAAACATGTCATGATTAACTTTTGTTCGATTAGGCAGGCATTCTATGGAAACTACAATATGTGCTCACAGTTTGTAGGGGAAACATCATTTTATAATTGCTCCATCTGTTTGCTGAGTTTTTGTGTACGTTTTTGTGTACAGGCATCAATTTTGTTTCCTGAGTTAGGTTGCTCTAGAAGTTGGACTCGGACAGATGGCAGAGTCTGAACTTCCAACTAAAATCAAGTGAAAAGATATTTGATTTACGCAATTGGGATGGGATCACATGCTTCACTTTCACAAGCAACTCGTAGCAGCCACTGAACAAAGGAAGAAATGGAATCACTTAAATTGATAGCACAGATAATCGCCACCTTTTATTCGATTTATCTTCGTCATCATCGCTGTTTGGTACATTACCATGGCAGTTCAGGGGAAATGCAGAGAACAAGCCATTTCAGGCTTACACGCGCATACGCATCATAGACTACATATATGAAACGGCCTTTGTTAGGCAGCAGAGTTTCCACAAGTCCATGGCTATGTCTTATTTATCTTCACCAGATGCACCAACAGCAGGCTATCCGGTTGACGAGGCAGCGTCCTCAGACAAGGACCTGGGCTGCAGCTAGCCTAGCAATCGGGACCCTGCGAAAAGGTTCCATATCAAGATGTTAACGGCTATAAATAGTGTCAAGGTAGTGCTAATCCTCCAAATTTCAATATTTCAGCCAACCTGAACGGGGAGCATGAAACATAATCCAGCCCAGCCTTTGCGAAAAAAGCAACTGAAGATGGCTCTCCACCATGTTCACCGCAGATGCCCACCTGTTTGGAAACACGAAATCGATCAGTCAAATGAACTAAGAATAAATTCTGCACAACAGATAGTGTCCTCGGTGGAATACTTACCTTCAAGTTAGGCCTCGCTTTGCGACCCCTCTGTGTAGCAATCTTTACTAGCTCCCCCACTCCTCTCTGATCAAGCACCTTGCATATTCATTAACAGGTAAGTTGCCATGTACAATATGATAAGGTTATGGCTGTACAAAAAAAAATCAAGAGAGGAACATGCAAAATGCCTAGACATGTGAGGTGCTCACGTGTGTGAGTGATGAAAATATGGGTGGTACTTAAAACAAACTTGAAGTGGTACGGTCCCAGTCGTAACAAATTTACCTCAAAGGGGTCATGCTGGAGGATACCCTGAGCCAGATAGATGGGGAGGAACTTCCCACATCATCCCTACTGTAACCAAATGTCATCTGCGTGAGGTCGTTTGTTCCAAAAGAGAAGAACTCAGCCTGCTCTGCTATCTGCCAATGGATGTGCAACCAGCACAACGATGTCAGGTACATGCGTATTTTCCCTTGATATATCTGATAAACTAATTCTTTGCATTTGGAGAACTCCTATCGACCAAGAGTTCTGCTAACTAATGCATGTATTATTCAGTTTACATGCTGAACGTCAATGGCCAACATTTATGGTTTTACAGAAAGAACAGAGCTATCACAAGCTTTTTACCTCATCTGCCACTAGAGCAGCCCTGGGAATTTCAATCATAGTCCCAACTTTGTAATCAATGGTTTTCCCCATATTGGTGAAAACATTGTTAGCAATTTGGCGGATAAGAGCCACCTGATGTCCCAATTCCTGGCAAAACCAAATGTCAATTGTCAGAAGGAAAAATCAACTGCTGAATCAAACTTGCAATAATAAAATCAAATGCAGTTTGAAGAGAAATGAAATGGTCAGGTTTCCACAAATAGGTGGTGTATAGTTGTATCCCATCAAATGGATTATGTCATTTTTCAACTGCACCAACTGTGAAGTGAAGGTACACCTTTATACCAGTCCAAAGAAGATACACGTGAAGAAAGACATACCTGAGGTGTTCCAACAAGAGGAACCATTATCTCTGGAAATACTTGAATACCCTGGTTGGTCATGGATATAGCAGCTTCAAAGATGGCCGGGCTTGCATTTCTGTTAATTCAGGATACGATATACCAAGCCTGAAATATTAGCATCACCAGCATTAGTAAAGGAAAGAAAACAGAATTGCGAATGAAACAGGCAAGTAAATGAATGGGAAAGGAAAACTTGATTCAACAGTGGTTGTGTTAAAAATATGAAAAAGATTTACACTTTATTCTGTTGATCAAATGGATATATTTCAATCTCCAGAATAGCTAAACAAATAAACAACACCAACCTGCAACCACGGAAACCAAGCATTGGATTTACTTCTGAAAGTTTCTCCATTCTTGCAAGGACATCATCCTCAGCGGCTCCAGTTTCAGCACATAGCTCACGCACAATATCCTCCACATGCCCTTCTGGAAGGAACTCATGAAGTGGAGGGTCCAACAGCCGAATAGTCACCGGGAGCCCTGAAATGCAAACATTGATGCTCAGGTGGTTCTGTGTGACAAAAATGTAGTTTGGATTCCCTTGCAAAAAGTGCAGTCTATAACTAATGTCGTATGCCATCGATGGAAAGTGTTTATTTGATATCAGTTTCCATGGGACATGTTATTACATATACCACTTTCAACGAAAGAATGAACAAGCCCTGGTAGAATTATATACCCTAAACTACATGATGAGTGCCAAAAAAATACTTCAAGGTTAGAAGCACAATTCTTATAAGATCCTGTAATCTTGCAATTTTTTCTACTTTGTGTGTTCACAGTTAACACCCAATAGTCAATATTCGCTTATTTAAGAAAGTAAGCCAGCTCGGGGTATTTGAACTCTAGTGCACCTCATCTAGTGAGACAGAACAATATATTTCCTCCGTCTGGAATTAGTTGACGCTCAAACAGATGTATCTAGCACTGAAATACGTCTAGATACATCTATTTGAGCGTCATCTAATTCCAGACGGAGGGAGTATATGAATAGATAGAGATTTTCCACATACCATCCATGGCACGGAAAATGCCTTCAAAGTCGGACCTCTGGTAAGGCAGAAGACGATCTAGTGCTTTCTGCCTCAGTTCGACAGTTGGAGCCATTATCATCTGCCTCACAGCCTTAATCCTCTCATCAGAAGCAAAGAACTACAAAGTATACAAAGGAGAACATTAGCCTTTTTTTACTTGCCTAGAAGAGCAGACTTGTGTCCATAAAGTTCACTTCGAAAGTTGAACTGCAAAGAATAACTATCATAACAAAACAAATCCTCAAAAAAGCAAACAGTAAAGAAGAAGTAAACACCGACCATGTGTTCTGTCCGACAGAGTCCAATTCCTTCTGCCCCATTTTTCCTTGCTGCCAATGCATCCCCGGGGGTGTCTGCATTAGCCATAACCTAGAACACGCAACATATGCATAATAAGGATTTTTTGTTGAAGCTTGTGTAATGCTTAGGCTTAACGCAGTTAACAAGACTGATGTAATTTTTAGTTAAAGTCAACTTGAGGCAGTTTCTGTTCTTGTTTTTATTCCTAGGAAGTTTACCTTGAGCTGCCTAACTTCATCAACCCAGGACATGAAAGTTTCCAAGTCAGCACTAAGGGCTGGTGGGGAAAGTGGCTGTTTGCCAAGGATCACTTCACCAGTTGATCCATTGAGTGATATCCAGTCACCTTCATAGAGCATCTTGTCTTCAATAGCTACCACCTATGCGTATAGACCATATACCAAAGTAAGCACCTCTATAATACAAAATGATGAACACAGATTTATCATACTCCCATTATGAATTTTAAGGCTGGAATGAAGTGTTGCGCCTAACAATGTATTTCCTAGACATCTGCAGCGATAAGTTCAATCACCTTTTCAATTTCATTTACACGGATGCTTGAGCACCCTGACACACAGCATTTTCCCCAACCACGTGCTACAACGGCAGCATGAGAAGTCATACCACCTCTTGCTGTAAGAATTCCAGCGGCTGCATGCATGCCACCAACATCTTCTGGGCTGGTCTCTGTCCTCACCTTTACATTCAGAAAGTTCAAAAAATATCAGGATTACTCAAGAATAGGACAAGTCCAACCCAAAAAGGACATAGGAAAATGAAGGAGACATTCTGCACTTAAAAAAGGAGGATGATAAGGACATGTACAGACCAGAATAGCAGATTTCCCTTGGGCATGCCATGCTTCAGCATCCTCGGCAGTAAATACAATTTGTCCCACAGCAGCACCAGGTGATGCTGGTAAGCCTGTAGTAATAACTTTGCCTTTGTATGAAGCAGCCTCGGGGTTCGCAAACTGGTTGTCATAACATAAGGGTAATAAAACTTGTTCAATATATTGCCATAATCCAGTTGCAAATAAAATTCAAATGAGGGATGTCAATATAAGGGTTAAAATAAAGTTCCAGACCAATACATCTGATTAAATTTGAACTTGTATAGTAAGAAAGCAAGCAACTATCTATATACATCAGATTTTAGTAGTATATCAGAATCATAGGCCTATTGAATGAGTATACTATCTTCATTAATTATGAACGCATTCTCAACATGCAAACGATGTGGTTCTTGTGTAAAATCATTAAGTTATGCAAATATATCCTGGAAGAGCAGATAATTTATTGGGATAACAGAGGCACTAACAAATTGCGTGCATGTATTTACATGTATCAGTTTTATACACCATTTGGGCATATTCTATTATCTTATACCTGTGGATGAAGAAGCTGGTCCAAGTGACCTGGTTCTACCATCTTAATCGCTGTATTGCGGTCAACAAGAGCCTCATTAACCATGTCTACAGCAATCTTCACAGCTCCTGTGCCAGTACGCTTTCCGGATCTGCATTGTAGCATCCAGAGCCTATTTTCTTGAACTGTAAATTCAATATCCTGAATTAAACATGAAAAATGCAAGTTATTCCCCATTGGAAATAGTAGGGGTTCAGGTTAATCTTTTGACATATTAAGGCAGGATCATGACCAAAGAGCATTCATGTCATGTGGGCAATTGTAAAGAGCACTGTAATGGTGCTTGAAAATGATCACATAAACTAATTAGATAGCTAAGTTCTTCACGATGTTTCAGAATAAGTTTTATATCACGCTATGGGTCAAACGCCTTGTTGCATAAAACAGTAACACTGACAGGCCCCTCAGCAGAGCTTCCTGCAAACAGTTGGTAAACTAACATACCATCATTTCCTTATAGTGGCTCTCCAGTATTTCACAGTTTTCAACAAGCTCTGCATAGGCCTCCGGCATGTGATCCCTCATGGCATCAAGATCCTCCGGGGTTCTGATTCCAGCAACCACATCCTCACCCTGCATAAGGCAAAAAAAAAACAGTTAAATTTTTACTATTTTTTGCTGCATAGCAGCAGGAAAAACCCCAAAGCACAGGGGGAATACAAGAGTTGAGTTTTCAGATTACAGAAGAATCACAGGTTCAGGGAAACAGTTAAATTATGCACAGCCATTCAATGAATATGCAATATCCACAGACTGTATTATTTTGATTGCATAATCTATTATAATAAAAGTGGGCAACATACTGCTCTTTTGCTGTGCGCACATACGTAGAGCATGGCAGCTAGAATTTACAAGCAACCATGAGCGATCAGAACCGAGCCATACCTGAGCATTGACTAGGAACTCGCCATAAAGCTTCTTCTCCCCGGTGCTAGGGTTCCTAGTGAAGAGGACACCTGTTCCGGAGGTGTTCCCCATGTTGCCAAACACCATGCACTGCACGTTCACGGCGGTGCCCCTAAGTCCGGTGATCTGATTAATGCTTCTATACTTGTTCGCTCTCGGGCTGTCCCACGAGTCGAATACGGCCAACACCGCTAACTGCAGTTGCCTCTTGGGGTCTATGCCAAGGCAAGAAACAACAAACATATACACATATCAACTGGGTGCCAAAAACATAATGTCAGTTTCAAAATATATAAATAAAAAGGTGAAATTCATGAATTCAACCTGAGGGAAACTGTTCTCCTTTGGCTTCAACGTAGACGTTCTTGTACTGACCCACTAGCTCCCTGAGGTCATTGGCAGTGAGGTCGGTGTCGTTGTCCACCCCCTTGGCTGCTTTCATGGCTTCGAGCTTCTCTTCGAAAAGCGCATGGGGAATGTCCATGACCTGGCAAGAGGAAATATCCTGCTAAGAAACAAGGATCCTTCTGCTACTGCTATTGCTAGTACGAATTACTGTAAACAAAACGTCGACCCAACTTTTTCGGCACAAAGGAAACTGCTAGTATTTAGTGAGGAACGCACATCCCAGAATGCAGTATTGGAAATCCAGTTGCCAGATTAACTGGGCTAGATTCAGCTGACGTTCCTCCTTTTGTGGAACAATGTACCAAGCAAACGAGTAAGAGGAATTTGATTAGCTCAGGCGTTCGACCCACAGCCTTCTTGTGCTAAAACAAAATCTGTTCGATCCAAACGAGTAATGACTCGGTGTTTCCTCTTTTACCAGGGCGCCGCAGTCGGAGCCGATCTAGCCGCCGGGGTCGAGCTCCAGCCTCCATGAGGGGCACAGCGGCGGCCGGGCGGTCCAGCCTCCAACCGCGCGGGCTCCGCCGCCACCGCCGCCGTCATGCCGCGCTCGCAAGTGAACCGGTGAAGTGGAGTTTTTTTCTTTTCTTTTTTTTGGTTTGCTGGTGAAGTGGGGTCGTTGGTGGCCATTGGACTGGTGAAGTTGGAGTCTTTTTTCTTTTATTTTACTAGTAATAATGTACGTGCAATGCACGTTTATATTAGGTAGGATATTAGTTGCACATTATATTACGTAAGATATATTAATTAGTTGCACGTTGGTATTTGATAAGATATTAATCACCTTTTTCATGGAAATGGTAGGATATTAATTACATGGCAGGTTTCATGAGATAGCGTTGAGTTAAAACGGGTTTATAACCAATGGCAATGGTGGATAATTAGAACGTTAAACGTGTTTGATGCTCAACATTGGAGCGATTTGAATCGCTAGATAACATGATTTGACGGTTGAGATGGTTTGAATCTGCCTTTTTGAATTTTTTTTATATTAATATAGATATAGATATAGATTTTAGAACAGAGGAAGTACTAGTAAAACTTGGTAACATCATTGGACTGCATTTTCACTCTAGAGCTAGACTAGAAGACAACACCAACTTTGGCAGGGTTGTCGAAACCTACTAACATATGAATTAATATTGCAGATGTCATGGCTCAATGAAGTCGGAGCTGAAATTTTTTGTCATGTTTTTCGTCACCCCAAACCGACTGTTTTAATTGTTTTGTTTTCTAAGAACAGGACAAATCTTTTCATGAAAACAGACATTTTGTGCTACGGAAGAATGCTTGTCTTACTGTTTTATCAAAGTTTGTCTCGTTGCTTTTTGTCTTATTTCAGAAGTAACAGTGTCAAAGTTTGCCCTCCTTTTTTGTTTATCTTATTTTTCAGAGTGGGGTGAAATAATAGTGTCAAACCGCAAGACAGAGGTCGCCTTCATCGGTTATTCCTTTCTCCTAGAGAAACAGTTGCGGTCAAAATACGGCAGTGTTGCCGTGCAAACTGTTCATCGGATTAACTGTGCTGACAATAACAGAGAAAGAATTCTTCTGAAAGTGTTTGCGGTTTGCACGTACGGGTAGTATGTGCTGCGGCTCAGCTTTCTTCATGCAAAAATATGTTTTTATTAACAAAAAATCCTCTTTCTAAAGCAACCAATTTCATATATATTTTTCTTCATGTTTTTATTAAGCCTCTGTGTGATTTGATCTCTTGTAAATTACTACAGTACTAGCCAAACGTACTTATATACTTGAATAGAAAACAATCATTTTCGACGGTTAACTCTACCACCGGGCGTGGCGGGCACCCAAGAGATACCTTCGCAAGCATACAAGAACCCCAACGTAATCCTTGTCACCTTCATCATAATGCAACAGCCAACGTCTCGGCGACGCAAGCCGCGTCAGACGCACGTCGCTCCCTCCCAAAGCAACGGTTGCCCGACGCACGCAAATTAACTACGACAAGCAAGCGATGGAGCGACGCACATGCATGCATGGAGCTAGGCTTAGCTTAGTCAGAGCCAGGTGTGGTTTGGTATACTCACGACGTTGCCGAACATGTCGAGGAAGCGGCGGTACGAGTCGTAAGCGAAGCGGTCGCCGCTCTTGGCCGCCAGCCCGGCGGCCACCTCGTCGTTGAGCCCCAGGTTGAGCACCGTGTCCATCATACCGGGCATGGACACCGCGGCGCCGGAGCGGACGGAGAGGAGGAGCGGCCGCGCCGGGTCGCCGAGGCGCGCGCCCATGTACTCCTCCACCCAGCGCAGGCCCTCCAGGGTCTCCTCCCACAGCCCCGGCGGCAGCGCCCTCCCCGCCGCCTGGTACTGCTCGCACGCCTCCGTCGACACCGTGAACCCCGGCGGCACCGACAGCCCGATGCTCGCCATCTCCGCCAAGTTGGCGCCCTTCCCGCCCAGCTGCA
The DNA here is from genome assembly GCA_021605205.1 of Aegilops longissima. Lineage (NCBI taxonomy): Eukaryota > Viridiplantae > Streptophyta > Magnoliopsida > Poales > Poaceae > Aegilops > Aegilops longissima. The sequence continues at coordinate 455,224,581 of CM038676.1, forward strand.
CACACCATGCATCCACGATCCAGTCATCATAATCAGCGTGCATAGTGAATTATTAGTGAAAATATATACATCAACTGAGACTGATGGATCTAACGACTACGTACCAGGTCCTTCATGGCCTTGTTGCCCTCGCTCTTGCCCTTGCCGAAGTGGAACACCCTCTGCACGCGCGCGCATTGAGCAGGAGCCATTAGTGCGACGCAATGCTAGTGACGACGAACAGTAGTAGTACAACTCGATGGTTGCAGATGAATGAGCTTGTTGGATGCTCATGGAGTGGGAGCCGGGTTCTATTTATAGCAAGGGGAGGGCGCGGAGGCCTTGGCCACGTAGAAATGGCGTGGCACCCCGGTGAGACCCACCGTAAGACGTCACCGCACGATCGTCGCATGCGGGGGACGGACCAGCCCGGGGAGGGGCCGGGTGGGCGCGTGCTCCTCCGGTGAGCTCCCTGCCAGATGGCACGCATCTTCAACGCCGATGCTCAAACCATCCACATACGTTCAGACCACAGAAGTCATTCAATTCGGGTCTATATCGGTCCGCAAGATGGTCCGGACGCACCTTCTCCCGTAAACCGGAGACAAACGTGGGGCATTACAGGTGTCCCGATCACTGTTACACCCGCGTCTGGTCGCCTTGGCCATCCAAACCCCCCATCCGTTCCTCCCGCGTTTTTCACCTCACGCGCCGCATTCATATTGCTTCAGAGCATGCAGTGGCCGGCATTGATGCACGTGATTTGACGGGACGGGAGTGTGGCGCAGACGGGCATAGCCTCTCACTGTCGGCATTGAAGCAGCGCGCCGGCTGAGAGAGCACCAGTCCCTGCTCGTCTGGCTGAACACGCCTTATCGCTGCATTCAAACAACCACATATTGCCCGTCTTTCTTCATTAAAACACGTGCGTGTACTAAGAAACCTACTCCGGCCATACGTCTGTTCGCAAAGCCGTCCGTCATTAAACACAACGCCGGGTAAAAATCACACCACACTCCGCTCTCTCATCTCCTTCTTGCACACCATTTTCTCCACAAGCTCCATGGCATCTGTGCGAGCAGCAAGCCAGGTTCTCCGGCATAAAAGCTGGCTGGATGGCCCATCGAACCCACCGGATACGAGTGAGGCAATTCTCTGTTCCGCCTTCGTCGACGGTCCAGACGGTTGCAGGCCAACTCAGGGAGGTAGAAGCTCCAAGCCAGCATGTCGTTTAGCAACTCTCTGCTCCACCTTCGTCGACAGTCCAGACGGTTGCAGGCCAACTCAGGGAGGCAGAAGCTCCAAGCCAGCGCGTCGTTCAGCAATTCGCCGCTCCAAGCCAGCTCGTCGAGAAGTGGTGTGTTGCTCCAGGCTGGCACACGATGGACACAGCGACAGAAGGATCGTGGTTGCCATGGACGACGTCGTGTCGCACCGCTCCTCCTGTGCATGCGACCTGCCATCCGTCGTCGACGTGTCTGTGGCCGCGCCCTGCCGGCGGAGGTCGGCGACGCGGCATCCAACACGTCCGCGTCTGCCGCCAATATTGAGGAGAAGTAGAGCATGGGAGGTTGTCGCCACTTGGGTCCCATGAAGGCCACCACCGAGGTGACGCCGGCGTATACAACCGGTGTTTTGCCCCGTCGCAGTTTATCGTCTTCCCCTTCCCGGTTGAAGCACATCGCGGTGTTTTCACCCTGATGATCGGCGTTGTCAAACATGAGGAAGCGATCTGCCCTTTGCGCTGAAGCATATGTCTTAGGGGTTCGCTGCAGTCTGATGAGCGGACTGCCGGACATGGGGAAGACAAAGGGATCCATCACGGCCACCCATAGACTAGTGTAGTCTATCTGTGTTGCGGGAATGGAGCTCTGCGTGGCCGGACGTGCACATAGTTTTTGCTATTTTAGTTAAAACATACCCTGCCCTTTTCTATTTGCCATCACCAAGGTTGTTTATTCCCTGCAAAAAAAGTAGGATTGTTTATTGCTTATTACGTGAATTTCGTTAGCTTGGAGTAAGTATTCTTTGTGCCGCTGATGTACGTGCATAGGAGCATCTTCAACATGCGCCCAAAAAGAGCTCAGCGCATTAAAAGTTTGTTTTTTTGGGCGCCGGACAGCTCCAAAGCAGGTTGTAGCGCTAAAGTTTTTCTGCTGAAACGCTTATCGCGCAGCAAGCATATTTAGAAGCGTCGGATTACGCGCGCTTCATAATTTGCACTGTCTGTTTTTTAGGCGCGCGTTTTGGACGCCTGCTAAAGCAAAGTTGCTCCCGTTAAAAGTGCTACAGTGGCGCGCTATAACGTTTATTGGGCGTGAAATTTTTGTGCGGCCGTTGGAGATGCTTTAAGTTTATCTTTGATGCAAATGGAAAATGCATGGAAAAAATCACAGGCTGCCATCGTATCCCCAGTTTAAGGTGCACGTCGTCAGTTGGAATGCACCCAGCTGGGCAGCTCAAGGCGTGAAGCTGTACGAACCGGCGAGCCAAAGTGACACCAGCTCAATGCCCGCGCCACGCGGTCGCGGAACAGAACGAAAAGAAAAGAATAGCGGCGTCCATCGTGGCATGCCGGATGGGTTGGGGCCGCGTAAAGTGGTTGGTGCGCGCCGGAAGGATTCGCGCCGCGCCTCAGGCACGGCAACACGTACGCACGCTCCCCCCCTAATCTCTGCAGGGATACGATCCCTTTTTTCTGAGGAGTTTACATGCCGTCAGTGACCATTTCGCGACTACGACATCACTTGTCAGGCTAAAACCTTTTGGGAGAGGATATCAGGCATATGATGTGCATGCGAAAATGCAATCAAGCGTGTATAGAAAATGTATTGTTGGTAGGAGCCCGGAAAACTGCAGAGGAATCGTGTAGCTAGCGGGTAGAAACTAGGAGGAAATGGTGTACGTGCGTGACAGGTTAAACTCACCGTGCTCTCTTTAAGAAAAAAGATCAGTTCAACCTGAAGAACGTGCTTGATCGGTGTTCATTGACAACGTGCACGGCGGCGTGTGGTACTGGGCGACGACATTTTGTTTAAAAATGAGTCTGCGTGGCGGCCTCTTCTCTAAAGGATCGAATCGAAGATCGTCTACCGCCGGTCAAACGAAGATAAGGCAGGGAACGACGCGACGGAGCTGGAGCAGAGTGTTTCGCATTTGAACGGTGGCTCCGAGCAAATCACTTGCGCACGTACGTGCTTGTGGTGGTTTTGTTAAGGGAAACGTTTCAGCGCGGTGGGCCGGTCGAACGATTCAGCCGGTCGCTCGCGAGCCACACGATGAGCCTCCCATCATACGTCTCACACATCACCCTGGCCCACCTTATCTTCTCCCTCTTTCTTCTTCCTCCCGATCCCCTCTTTTCTCTCTCAGCCAAGCGCGCTGCTGGCCCTCTTCTTCCTCCCTCGGATCCCGCCGCCGGCCAGCCCCAATCCCGTGCAGGTCCTCTCCCCCCCCCCCCCCTCCCAATACAAGTTCCCCCGCCCCGGCGAGCCGGAGTTGGAAGCCGCCATGCAACTTAAAAAGATACAACTGTTCATGCGAAAGCTTCAAACTGTATTTGAAAAAGCTTCAACCGACAAAAATAGACAAGTTTCATGCGAACACTACGAAAGAAAAAAAGCTACAACCGTCGGCTTGGGAAGCTTCAACCGTGAATTAAAAAGCTTCAACCCGCTTTATACAAGGCTTCAACCAACTGTATAGAAAGCTTCACCCCACGAGTACACAATGAAAAAAGTTGCAATTGTTGACATGAAAAGCTTTAACCGTATTTCTGAAAAGCTTCAACCGTATTTCTGAAAAGCTTCTACCAGAGACCGCGACAAAAAGCTTCAACCGTATTTCTGAAAAGCTTCAACCGTAATTCTGAAAAGCTTCAACCGTATTTCTGAAAAGCTTTTATCAGAGACCGCGACAAAAAGCTTGAATCGGCAACTCACTATTGATGCAACTGACTACTGCGGTGGCTTCGGCGAGCTGCTGCGGCGACGAACTCCGTGCACCGGTAGGTCGATTTTGTTTCTTTGGGTCCATTTTTTTGCTGCATCCGAGGGGTGGGGCCATGGGGCACCTGTGCTCCAACTGGCGAGCAGCGACGGCGAGCGGCGAGCGGCGAACGGCGTCGGGGATGACGACGAGGTAGATGTTCATGGCTGGGTGTGGGGTGGCCCGTGGCGCTTGCCGTTGCTCGATCTGACGCGGAAGGGGCTCGATCTGACGGTTGGGAGGCAGTGCATCGGATGGCCTGGGCTTGACCGGCCCAACTGTTGGGCCCGCACCGGTGCAGATCACTGCCCTTTTGTTAATCTTTATCTTTATCTTTACCTAATAATTATTATTATTATTATTATTATTATTATTACTATTAAAGTACGGATTGTTTCTCTGCTTTTTTTGGTTTGCAGTGGGACCCATGTTTTTTTTCGTCCGTCATATGACTAAAGTTTGTCGTCCGTCCGAAATCCTCTCGCGCAAGTTTGATTTTTCATCAGGTGAAAAACTGGAAAAAATTGAAGCACTAGGAGGGAGTCGAACCCTTGACCAGCGACGGTAACACCAGTGCTTCTAGCCACAAGGACCGGCTGCCTTAAGTGTTACTAGCAAAAGAGCCCGTGCGTTGCAACGAAAGAGAAAACATAACACACGCTCTTAACTCAACAACCATCACTCAAGGCCACAATAGGTTCATCTCCTTTATTTTTGTGAGACATCATATTTGTGTTGCCGCTTATCCTCCTTCTCACCCTCGCCGGCGATGGCCTCGGTGTTCACACAAAACAACAAAAAACGTGTGTTAAATATGGTTAATCCTAAGGCGTCTCTCTCTCCCTCTCTCCTCCCTCTCCTCTCTCTCTCTCTCTTTCTCTCTCTCTCTCGCTCGCTTTCTCTCACTCTCGCAATGAGAAATCTGTTGTTTTTCTCTGCGACATTTTTCAGAGGTATGCATGTGTAGTTATCGATGTTTTCTTCTTAGTGGGGTGTTTATTTGCAATCCGGATCGCCGCCGGTATGAAAAAAACCGGATCTTGCGCTATAAATTATAAGTTTGCTTCCATAACAATATTTAAAAATATTTAACAAGTAAAATTAACATTATATTTAGATTCCACACATTTTTCTAATATATTTTATATATAAATGTTAAAATCGAAGTTACGGTTTAAAAGATACAGATAATTTAGAAAATCATTTGGTTTGACTCAAATATATTCCAAAATAATATTTAAAAATACTTAACAGGTAAAAATAATCTCATATTCATATTCTTCATATTTTTCTAATCAAATTTCATATATAACATGTTTAAATCAGAGTTACGGTTTAAAAGATATGGATGATTTTAAAAAGCATTTGTTTGACTTAAATATGATCCGCGGATTAATTACGTAAATTATCAGGGGGTTTCGAAAAATATAAAATAACGGTTCGGGTGTGAATTAAATCCGGACGGCGGGTTGATTTCAAGAAAAGACAGGGACTTTTGTGTAAAATACGAAAATAACAATTCGTTTTAACTTAAAACAGGTTGAATTCTCTGAAATAGAGGGATTTTTCTGAGAAATCACATGACGGACGAAAGAAACCTAATTTGCTTTATTATTAGGTAAAGATGTTTCCGGCGCGACGTTTAATAAAAAAACGGACAGCAGTGGCAGAACATAAGAACAGCTGTGCGTGACTAGGATCAAACACATGACCTCCCATGAGTTAACCACACGTCCCTAGCCACAGTAATTCTTTAATTTTTTGTTCAAAAATGGCAGCTTAGTTTATATAAACTAAAGGTAGCGAAATATTTATACCTTTTTGAATTTCGAATCTGATTTTGTTTTTTACAAAAGTAAATCCTTTTGACAAAACAAACATTATCAAATATGATAAAAATTTAAAGACTCAAACATTTTTTACAAGCGGCAAATAGGATTCCGGAAAAAAAATTGTGTTGCAAGGACTCGACCTTGAGACCTCCTCGTCAAACATAAAGGTTGGAGTAAATTGGGCTAGCTCGTACTTCTATCTATTACCTCGATCCATCCATCCATTATTATTATTATTATCAACTCAGGTACAATGAGTATGTCCATTATTGATTGAGAAAAATGCTTGATTTAATCTCCCCAGTGCATTGTATGCAGGCTCAGTTAGCCCACCTGGTAGTAAAATATAATATTTACATGGAAACAACTTCAATTTAAATTAAATAATCACTTTTCATTTTTCTACTCTAAATTACATCAATTTATATAAGTTTGCAAGTTGTATGAAAAATCGATAAACCACTTCAGGAATCGATAGAGGGTGAAGAGTGGGTCCCGATTATCCCTAGAGAAAGGAACACACCATTGTTTTGTTACAGATGAGCCTGAATGATTTAACTCCGCACTTCTCAAAAAGAAGAAATTAACTCCTAATACTTTGGATGCTTTGTATGAGGGATCGTGAGTGAACATGAGACAGGTGCTATATTATGAGACCGTGGGAGTTTGGGAAGGAGGGAGTATAACTTAATATATAATGGCAATCAGCAGTGTCTAACTTGGCCGTGTTGTAGTTTTATCGGTTGCACATTCACAACCTAGATTTAGGGTTAATATATATGATTATAACTTCAAATATAATGGCGAGTGCCCTTAGAGCAATTTAGTGTGTCAGTTAAAACTATTTAATCAATTATAGATTAATTTTCTTCCTCGCTGCAATGCACGGGCATATGTGCTAGTGTTATTAAAAAGAAGACGAAAAACACTCGTGGTTTTGGATTGCTTCTCCCGCCGTGGTCGGATCGGATCGGATAGTATCGGCACGTACGCCGTACACGGTTGAGTCGTGCTGTCACGCAACCACCGTCGGTCCGCGGCTCCGCGCAGTTGCAGCAGCAGCACGCGGCTATCGAGCGGCTACGTGATCTGTGCACGGTTTCTCTCTCACACTACACGAATAGTTTTTTTTTTAACACGGTATAGACGCAAGCTTAGCTCTGACCATTATAACTTGTTAAGATATATGATTAGCTCAGCTCGGACTGCCAGGAATACATGGGTTTTATCAGAAAAGTAGGGTTACAATCAACCAAAACTAGCTCTGAAGTACAGAGGCCACATGCGGAAACCTATGCGCTGACACCTCTCATTATCTACCTGTATGTATACCAGTCGCTAACATTGCTAAGCAAAGTCACTGTCCTGCGGTAGAATTGGCTTACAGTTTAGTACATGAACCTGTGGGTAATTCAGCCTCTGGTTTTCTAAGCACGACAGCCATATTAAAAAACAACACACGGGGTGCAACAGATCACAAAGTAGTGCAGGCAAGCAAACGTGCACACTGCGCGTGCTCGCTTGGAACCGACATATTCTAGCATATTTTGAATAGATATGCGTTGGGTACGAAAGACAATACGTTGCACGAGTGTTTTGTGTACGTGCAACCTGGGCGGCACGGGTGCCTGGGTTTGGATGCAAAGTTCATCTCTTAGTTTGTGAAAATCGCGAGGTCTCCAAAGCAAGAAAATGGCAATAATAGATACTCGCCAGCTGCCATGAGTGTTTTTTTCGACTAAGTGAGACCTTGTAAACGTTGCAACGATTAGTTAAGAGTTGTGTGCATTAATCGATGCAGAGACTTGGAGCATGATCTCTTTTTTCTTTTTAAAAAATTTCAAGGCAAATACACAATAGCTCCTAAATTTCCTAAATTTTGGACCAAACACACACTGAACAGATCGATGCTGAAAACATGTGCACCGTATATACAGCCCTACGTAGGACGTGGTTTTCTCGTGATGCTGCCAAGTGAAATGAACCTCCGCGACATGGACAAATGCCATTCGATGCATGCATGGACTGCTGCTACTTGGCTGCTGCTGTCAAAACCCCCGTGGTTTCTTGTACGGTTGTACATGGCGAAATCAAAACCCAAAAGTAAGCTGGTTCTTGTTTTTATCTGCCTGCTCACAGCCTTGGCCACTTGCTCTTTTTTTTCGAAACGGAGGCAAAAGATTTACCTCATCGATTAATTAAGCAGAAGAGAATTGCCCAGTTAATCAACGGAAAACCGGGCGAAAACCGATACAAATCAACCACACGGACTACTCACGAAGCATGTAACCCCGTAAACACGCGATCAACCCGACAACCATACCCAACACATAGCGACCACCAACCCTCAAAGTGCTACACCGCAAAGAAACCCCTAAGAATAACACGGCCGAAGACCACGTGCACCACCAAATCCGCGCTAACAACTCATACCATAAGGACAACCCAAGAGACTCATGACCATCCATCAAGCAGCTGCGGACGTCTTTCTTGTGGCGCCACTCTTCATTCTCTTGCTCCTGAGAGCCTCCTCAACAATCACCCTGCCAGATCCAGGGCTAGCCGCCTCCAAACGTTCAAGCAAGCTGTGAATCTCTATCTGAAAGAGAATATCATTGACCTTGTCACGCACAGAAACCTGCCCAGCGGTCTCGTGCGAGTGAGTAACTGTAACATCGGAACCTTCACGCTCCACAATGGTAACCATCTGGCTGGGCTTCAAAGGATCAGATGCCAACATCTTGACTGCCTCAATATTATCAGACATAGATACCACTGACACGATGAAGCCGGACGCTTCTAGTTGCTCACATGACCTAGGTGAATCCTGCCCCTCAACAGGGGTCACCAGCGAGACGATCTCCACATGCTCCATAGGTTGAGGTGGAGCAGGTCTCACACATAGTTGTTGAAGCTCGGGCATAATCTGCAACACAGGGGCGACGACCACGGCAATTGCCTCGCTTACAGCAGCAGACATCGACGACAAGTTGTCCCCAACTCAAGGGGAGAAACAACCATAGAGCTCTTCATCCCTGTTCTCTGTTGAGCCACCAACAACATCAACCTGACTAGAAGGACGCAGCGTAGGAGTGGATTGCAACACAGCCGACACAAGAGAGAGCTTGTCCAGGGCCGCCTCCGCCCGCTCCAGAAAGCTCCCAGCACGCATCAACAACTTGGCCTGAGTTGCCAAAGTGGACTGCAGCAGCACATTGGTTGGGGGTGCCGAGCCAACATCATCAGATACAATCGACGCCCAGGACCCTCGATGAAGCGCCTTGTAGGGGGGAGTGGATTTCATCGAACCACCACAAGAAGCTGGAGCTCGACAATGCTCGATGCTGAGGCGAGACAGTGATGGCGCGACAAGGCATGCAAAAGAGCTGAGCGGACGCCAAGGATTGCGGCACCCATGCGCCCAATGTCCGTTCTCCAAGCAACGGGAGCATCGTAAGGGATCTCTACAAACTGCCGCACGGTGTTCAGGGGCGAGGCATCGACAACATCGAGGCGTGGAGCCAGGCAGAGATGGGACGAGGAGCAAATGTCGGTGTTGGTGACGCCTGACAGCGCCGACCGCGCCGAGGCAGCACCTCATGCCATCCACCACTCAGCGCCGACCGCGCCTTGGCCACTTGCTTGATGGTCATGCCTATCGACTTAATCAAATTGCTAGATTGCCAAAATGCGTTTGGCCATGCCTTACCGTGGATTCCAGGCCCGATTCCTTTCACATTCTCGATGTGCTGGAAATTACTACCTCTTTGCCTAGGCCAAGTTGTGCCTGTTTTTCTGGTTTGGTGAAACCATGGGCTTGAGTTGCAATCCAAATAGCGGAGACCTGCCTAGCTATATGCCTCTATGCAGCACAAGAAAATTGGGAGATGTCTGTACTTGATTATGATTATTACTCCCTCCGTTCGTAAATATAAGTCTTTTTAGACATTTCAACTAGACTACAACATACGGATGTATGTAGACATATTTTAGAGTATAGATTTACTCATTTTGCTCCGTATATAGTCATTTGTTGAAATGTCTAAAAAGACTTATATTTGGGAACGGAGGGAGTATATGGCAGCCTCACGGTTTTGAGTAACGCAACAGTTTATCTTATTCGGACACTCTAAAATGATGGAATGGTTCTCAGTTTTAAACGCTTTTCTTACATGGACTTCTTTTGTCCCTGATATTGAACAAATATTTCTACATTTTGTTCTGTTACTAGAGATAATTGGTCGTGCGTTTCAACAGGGTATAAATATTATAGTATGTTAGTAGCCCATATTTTATTTCGTAAGCCAATAAATGGTGGACTAACCAGCCAGTTTTTAAGGGAACCTGATGGGAAAAACCAGATATGGAGGAAGAAACAAAATAGGAAGACGAAGGGGGAAACATATTTGAACAGAAAAGCGAATAGTTGGAGAGCTGAATAGGGAGCCTTGCCTCTCTTTTAACTAGTGTAGACTGGATAATTGTTTGTGCGTTGCAGCGAGGGCATAAATATTCTATTAGGTTAGTCTATAATTTGTCTGCCCGTATTAATATGATTGTGTAAGAATATATATCTGTAAGCATTTATTGGCTAGAAAACAAAAAAATTAAGTCAATAAATGCTGAGGTGTTGAGGCAGTTTTCAAAGAAATCTGATGAAAAAAAAATCCGAAATTGGAGGAAAACCATTAAAACAAGAAGAGGAAGGGCAAATGTACGTAAAGCTAGACGAAGGACAAGCGGAGGATAGAACCTTACATATTTTTTAATAGAAAAAAAATAGGTGGATACAAACGTTTCCTTGATTGCAACAACCACCGTCAAATAGAGAAAAGACTGACCACTCGGTCCATAAACCATAGGGCCGGTTCTGAGGGTAATGTGTATCACTTTTTTTTTTTGAGGAAAGGTAATGTGTATCACTTATTATTGCAAGACGGAACGTGGCCTTACCTTGAGCGCCCGCGAAATGGGCTAGGCTCATTACCACTAGGTGGCTTTTTTTCGGTTTCTCTTATTTTTTTAGGGATGATTGTGTTGTTTCCCCAGCCGTCATTTTTGATCAGAAGTTTGAATTCTGGTTGTATGAACCGTTGCTTTATCTATAAAGCGGGGCGAAAGCCTATTTTGAGGCGTAAAAATGTATGCTAGTTCTTTTTTCTTGTTATTTTTCTTTTTTTAATATTCTAATAAATAGATGATGAACATTTTAGAAGAATGTTCATGGAATGTAAACATTTGTTTGAACGATTTTAAAAATTGTTCATACCATACAAAAAATTTCGTGTCGTTTAAAAAATGTCCGCACATTTAAAAATTCTTGATGCTTTCTTAAAAATGTTCATAAAATGTAAAATATAAACAATGTCCATGCGACTATAACAAAATGTTCATGACAAATAAAAAATGTCTGTCCCATTTAAAGAAAATCTACAAACTTAAAAAGTTTCATACTTATTAACAAATGTAAAATTTTGTTCGCGTAATTTTTCAAAAATATTCATGACATGTAAAAAAATGTTTTTACAGTAAACCAGGTAGATTTAAAAGGTTCATGAATCTGAGAGAGAGAAAATGAAAAAAAAGAAAAACCAAAAAAATTTAAAGAAAAAACATAGAAAAAAAACTGGACTGAATCTTCCCAAAACCGTCGAAGTTTCTCAAAAACAGTCCCAGCATACATGGTAGCTTCCGAAAACTGCTGCTCGGGTACAATAGCCATTGGGCCAGCCCACTCGGAGGAACCTTATAGGGAAAGCTCTATACTTCAGAATAAGTGAGATTTAGCCATGGCGCAGGTTCTGAGGCCGAGCATGAAGGATCATGGGTTCCCTAGGTGGTATGCTCAGCTAGCTATGGCATACTTACTTTAAAGATGATGTTCAACCCATTGGAAGGCCTAGTTCATTGCGGGTATATTTGAATGTCAGACGAAATACACCGCACTAAACTACTGTCATGACCACACATTTCAGTCCACGTGTGATTGCAAATTATTTGGCACACCAATATTTCGTTGTCAACTCTAGTTTGTTTTGGTTGTCTACTTTGATCAACTCATAAGTAAGCAAAATCTTGAGCAATATTTTGGCTACATTTAGCATGGGAAGCTTGGGATCAAACTAAGCATATCCATTGGATCATTATCCTTTCACTTCTAACATCACAGATTGAAAAGAAACAACATCATCGTAAGTTCTGTCTGGTCATTTTTATATCTCACCGGTTAACGGGGAAGTTGAATTCTAATCATCTCTACCCTTTCCTTTGATGAGGGGGTAATCAGCTCAACCTTGACTTTTGAATAGTTTAATAGAAAAGTGCCTGAATATCTAAGTTTAGTTACGATTGCCAAACCGTTATACAACTGTCGTCTACGACGAACTTGTCACGCCCGACATCAGGCCTAGGCGAGACAGCCGTCACGCGTCTATAGACTAGGAGTAGACGCGCGACAACTGTCACGCCTAGGCCCGGTCTCATGGCATTACAAATCTTGTTGTAAGATGATACGGGACCACCCCCCCCCCCCCCACACACACACACACAAAGAAAACTATGTTGTCATGTTTGCCAAAGTCATATTAAGTTTAACCATACCCGCATTGTTTAAGTTTAACCAAATATCAAATTACAAAAAATATTTTGAACAATATACTACAAATGAAGATCTCTCTTCTATTTTTTTTGTTAGGCACACATGGTTTTCTATGCCGAGATTACATAGCTGAACGCTCTAAATATGTAAAGACAACTCAATTGTCAATGTCTACAATGGCAAACACTGACTTACAATTGGATCATTCCTCTTTCTTTTATTGAAATGAGATCTATTTTTATTTTTTTGCGAATGAAATGAGATCTATTCATGTGCCCCCACCCCCTTGTTTCAATCAAGAAAGAAAAAGATCGACAAACTATGGTGAAGTTATGTTGTTTCTGGTCACCAAAGGAACCTACCTATATGTATAATAACGTGTCGGGGAAAAGGAACTTTGTGTGTCATGAGTATATAGATCTGGCATATATAACTTTGACCTCACGGAATGTGAACCATACGACCCCCTATGCGACTTATAATTCAATTTGAGACAATATAGACGAGAAAATGCTGAACACTTCCGTTAAGAAAAATGCAGATCATCTTAGTTGCCAAGAACCCATGAACAAGAGACATTCCATCGTATTGTAATTTTAAAGATACTTAATCATGTGTAAATCGAGAGCTCATATTGTGGATCTACCTCAGACACGTACTATCTAGGTTCTGTTTGATATCTCTCCACTCTCCTCCACTACGTGGAGCTCGGTTTGAGCTGCTCCGTAAAAAGCTGCAGCAGCCTGCTCCGCTCCGGGAGATGAGTCACGGGAGTGGAGAGAAACCGAACAGACTGCTAGTAAACTACAGTAGCAATTAGATAAGTGTTTGCGTTTGTACCGTGCTTTTCTTAAAAAAAAAATTAGATGATCTTCCGCAGTATATGTGTTGTTTCGTTGTGCACTTTCGGACTGACTAAACTGACGCGGTGCTTCGCGCGATCGTACGGATGCCATTTGAATTAGGAAAAAACCCGCACAAGTCAACCGGAAACGATAACACTCCAGTGGCACACACGAGTCGCGAACTGTTTACCTTCTTTGTGGCGGGCATCGGCACCGCGACTGCGTTGGGAGGCGAGCAATGCCGGCCCCGGGCCGGGTGGATCATCGCCTTCGATTTCGGGTGACGGGCTCTCGGCGCCGCCACCGATCGGGCCGCCTCCCTGCTCCTCCCGCCGCCGCTCGTGGTCGGCCTCTGCACGCACACGGCCCTCGAAACCGACGGCATCCTTCCCACCTCACCTGCACCGATTCATCCATAGGCCAGCTACTTCAGGGCGTGATCGGTCACCGGAGCAGAATCGAAACAGGGCGGTGGAGCACCAGCCGGCGTACGTACCTGACCGGAGCTGAGCTGAGCTAGGCGGGAGCGCGGTGGAGCTCCAACGATGCGGGAGAACCACGGGGTAGATGTATCTGTGTATGTTTGTGTGTGTCAGTACGTATGGGCGGCAGCGCGTGTGACCGAGGAGAGATCGCGCGAAGAAAGGGGAGACGAACGGGTGAATCCGGCGGCAGCGGAATATACTGCCCACGACATGTGGCGCGAGGGTGGTCACATGTGAGCCCGTCGCGGCGGGTGCACCTTATCCCGGCCCTTGGCCCCGTTGCCTCCCCGCGTCGTCGCCACGAGTGGCTGTAGACGCGAAGACCCCCGGCTCCAGGGAATTCCCGAGGCCCGGTCCCGGTTACGGCAAGTGGGCGGAGAACACCGGAGTTCATCGACCTCACGGCCCCGCTTTTTTTGTGGCATCGACCGTAGCAGGACCACTCTCACATGCCGATGTGACGTCAGAAGTATCACTGTTGAGAATATGGTTGATTGGGGTTAATTCCTGCCTAAAGGCGTCTCTAGCAGATCTCCAAAAGTCATATTTAGAGCGAAAATTTCTGGTTTGTGGGGTTAATCCTTAGCTTGCACGGCACTCTCTCATCCCAACTGAACAACCGCCGCCTCCACCCCGATTTCATTTCCTAGTTGCAGCCGCTGCCGCACCTACCTCTCTGTCATTCAATGGCGGAGATACAACAAAGCCGGATGGGCCATGCCCTGCCCAACATTTTGAAATTTATGCACTTTTTTTTTACCGTTGAGCGTTAGAAGACCAGCCACATGCTATTTCTTTCATTTTGGCCTGCCCAGAGTTGGGCTTCAAGCTCCACCACTGTTGTCCTTCCTCCACCTTGCCGCTGCTAGAGACTAGTGGTAGGGCTAAGCCCCGACATTGGTTGATGAAGGTGGCGGCGGGGAGGTCTCCGCTAACATAGCCTTTGACAGTGAGATGCAATCTATGGACGACGACTTGAGGCAGAGGGTATGACTGTGCAGCCGCGGCGGTGGCATTTCTGGCCCGGCTGACAGTCTCTGAGCGAGATGTTGACTAGTGAGTGGAAGTAGATGAAAACCAGCTTTCTGCAAAACAAAATCACAAGCCTTTTCCACTATCATATCCACCCATATAAATGTTAGGTTTGTTACGACACCTCGTGTGTGACTTGCCAATACATTCAAAGTATTGCCATATATGATTGTGACGTTTTTTATTGTAGAGTTATCTGACAACGAGTAAGCGGTGCATATTAGGGCCGTGAGTCTACACTTAACTTGCCAGAGGCGTTAAAGGGACTCGATATTTACCTTTTTATGCTTTTCGTTGCATTTTATTTTGAGCTAGTGAAAGTGCGTTATACTGACTAGAGGGAGGGTGGGTGAATAGGCAGTTTTTACAAATTCGTCACCGAGGAAATACAACTTGAGGAATTTGTTAAGTGACGAAATACAAACAGCGGATAAAGTACTCAGGTGCATGCATGATAAGGCAGTAGCATAGTAATCATGATGAAATGAACATAAACAGAGCACAGGTAGCGTGTAAACAGGATAAGCAGGCAGAAGACAAGGTGACTGAAGAAATAGAGTTCAGAAAATTGAGAAAGTCTTCAGTCAAAGTCTTCAAATAGTAACGATCAAGTTCAACAGTAAGTAAGCGAGGAAATGAAAGAGTTGAGGAAATAGAACCAGTAGCTCGGTGAACACAGTGATTTGGTAGACCAGTTCCAACTGTTGTGACAGTTGTACGTCTGGTTGGAGCGGCTTGGTATTTAAACAAATGGACACACAGTCCTTACCGTATTCTCCTTGAGCTAAAGTCACACAGACCTCGCCCAATCACTCGTGGTAAGTCTTCAAGGTGACTTCCAAGCCTTCACAGATTTGGTCACCCAGCGATCCACAATTTCTTTTGGATGCTCTAGACCATGACGCCTAACCGTCTCGAAGATGCACAGTCTTCCAAGGTAACAAGCGTTGGTTCCACACAGGAACAATCTCTTCAGTGATGCTCAATCACTTTGGGTTTTAGGTGTTGGGGTTTTGGGTTTTTCCTCACTGATGATTTTTTCTCAAAGTCCTCGGAGGATAGGATGCTCTAAATGACAAGTGTCAATCGATCTCTTAGAGCAGCCAACCAGCTAGTGGTTGAGGGGGGCGGCTATTTATAGCCAGGGAGCAGCCCAACATGATAAGACATAAATGCCCCTAATGATATGACCGTTGGATGGATAAGATATTTTGGACAGCTGGCACAAAGCATAGCAACGTCAGAAATTCGAACCATGAAATTACTCAGGGCTATCATGTTCCTCACTGTAGGCAATTCACACTGGCGAATTCCTAACTCCTCAGTCAGAACAAATTCCTCAGAGACCAGAAGAATTTCATCTTTGTCACTGAAGAAATAGACTGAACTGCAAGAGATTTCCAAAGGCTTCACTCGAAGGATTAGGCATGAGTAGGCTTTGAGATGAGAATCACTTGAAAAAATTTCCTTAGTATTACCTTGACCCCCTTTAACAGTACGGTATTTCCTATGACTCAAAAGAAGAAAATGAAACTACGAAAACAGAAGTCTTCACACTTCATAGTCCTCGCATCAATATCTTCAAGGTCACACCAATTTCCTCATTTTCAAAGTCTTCAAGAAAACCAAAGTCTTCAGATGAAGACATTCATTTTTAGGGGTCAACTTTCATCGAATATATCAAACTCCTCAGAGACTTAAAGACCTATGTACACTCATAAACACATTAGACCCTTAACCTATAAGTCTTCAATACACCGAAATCACTAAGGGGCACTAGATGCAATTACAATCTCCCCCTTTTTGGTGATGGATGACAAATAGGTTAAGTTTTCAACGGGGATAAACATATGAAGTGTAAGTAATGATTTTGAGGAATTTGAGTGCAAGATATAGAAGAACCCCCCCTGAAGATGTGCATATTTGAGGAATTTGCTTTGGACTGCAAATGCACATTTTAGAATAAAATCATGGAGATCTCCCCCTATATCTTGTAATCCATTCACGCATTTAACATATAGTTTGAAGAATTTGAAATGCATGATGGAAAATGGTGTCTGATGAAATTCAGCATGCGTGCATTAAGTAACTTGATGAAATAAGCATGAAGAAAGCAGTTCAAAAGTGTCAGACCACAATTAGACTTAAGTTATAACTCAACCAACAAACACTTCAGAAGAGCGAGTGTTGTAACTTAAACAAAAACATCCCAGGTATAAGACCCGCTTGAAGACTGATGTCGCTTTAACTACATCGGTATTTCTCCAGAGAGGAAGGGATGATACAGTACAGCTACAGTAGGTATTTCCCTCAGTTATGAAACCAAGGTTATCAATCCAGTAAGAGAACCAAGCAACACAATGTAAGTGGTACCTGCACACAAAGAACAAATACTTGCAACCCGATGCTTATGAGGGGTTGTCAATCCCTTTACGGGTAGCGGAGCCAGAAATTGTCAAGTTGAAGGGACAAATTTGTGATGGATTGGATAAATAGATCTCGATAAAACACAAAATAAAAGATGCAAAAAGTGCAGCAAAGTATTTTTGGGTTTTTGCAATAATATATTTGAAAACAAAAGCAAATAAAAATAGATCTCAAAGCAAATATGATAAAGAATAGACCCGGGGGCCGTAGATTTCACTAGTGGCTTCTCTCAAGAAATAGCACACGGTGGGTAAACAAATTATTGTTGGGAAATTGATAGAAAATCGAATAATTATGACGATATCCAAGGCAATGATCAATATATAGGCATCACTGATAACCCACAAGTATAGGGGATCGCAACAGTTTTCGATAAGTAAGAGTGTCGAACCCAACGAGGAGCTAAAGGTAGAACAAATATTCCCTAAAGTTCTATCGACCACCGATACAACTCTACGCACGCTTGACGTTCGCTTTACCGGAAACAAGTATGAAACTAGAAGTACTTTGTAGGTGTTTTTGGGTAAGCTAGCAAGAAAGTAAAGAGCACGAAAATAAAACTAGGGGCTGCTAAGGTAAATACACAACTAAAGTAAATATAGCGAGTGTGGAAAAGTGATGGTAGGTGTGGCGAAATTGTCCCTTAAGCAATTGACTACTTTACTAGACCGATAGCAAGTATTATGTGGGAGAGGCCACTGCTAGCATGTCATCCCTTACTTGGAATTCTATGCACTTATGATTGGAACTATTAGCAAGCATCTGCAACTACTAACGTTCATTAAGGTAAAACCCAACCATAGCATTAAGATATATTGGTCCCCCTTCAATCCCGTATGCATCAATTTCTATGCTAGGTTGAAGCTTCTGTCACTCTTGCCCTCCAATACATAGTCCTATCAACATACAACTAAACCTATGGTGTGATCCACGCGCGCGCTCATATGATGGGCACCAAAGGACAACAACATAAACACAAGCAAATTAAATCAATCATAGCAATTCATCAACCAACAATAGGACAACGAAAATCTACTCAGACATCATAGGATGGCAACACATCATTGGATAATAATATGAAGCATAAAGCACCATGTTCAAGTAGAGGGTACAACGGGTTGCGGGAGAGTGGACCGCTGAATATAGAAGGGGGAAGGTGATGGAGATGTTGGTGAAGATGACGGCGGTGTTGGTGAAGATCGCGGTGATGATGATGGCCCTCGACGGCGTTCAGGCGCCACCGGAAGCGAGGGGGAGAGAGCCCCCCTCCTTCTTCTTCCTTGACCTTCTCCCTAGATGGGAGAAGGGTTTCCCCTGGTCCTTGGCTCCCATGGC
Organism: Aegilops longissima; assembly: GCA_021605205.1. Classification (NCBI taxonomy): domain Eukaryota; kingdom Viridiplantae; phylum Streptophyta; class Magnoliopsida; order Poales; family Poaceae; genus Aegilops; species Aegilops longissima. Next base: position 455,243,101 of record CM038676.1, read on the forward strand.
TTGGGAGGCGAGAGCCCTCCGAGATTGAATCTATCTCTCTGTTTCTGCGTTACATTACGCTCTGTTTCACCGTTTCAGCGTATATATGGAGATCCGTAACTCCGATTGGCCTGAAACCTTCGCCCAGATTTTTTTCCTAATATTATCTTTCTTGCGGCAAAAGAAGAGCATCAACTGCCTTACGGTGGGCTCATGAGGGTAGGGGGTGCGCCCAGGGGGGTCAGGCGCGCCCCCTACCTCGTGACCACCTCGGGCACCGTCTCGCGTGGATTTTTCTTCCGGAATTTTCCATATTTTCCAAAAATAAGCTCCGTCCGTATTTATCCCATTTGGACTCCGTTTGATATGGATATTTTGCGAAACATAAAACATGCAATGACAGAGGCGGCACTTTGGCCTTTGGATCAATATGTTAGTCCCAAAAATAATATAAAAAGTTGCCAAAAAGTATATGGAAGTGAATAATATTGGCATGGAACAATAAAAAATTATAGATACGATGGAGACGTATCAATCACGTCCAAGATTAGTAGACCGACTCCTGCCTACATCTACTACTATTACTCCACACATCGACCGCTATCCAGCATGCATCTAGTGTATTAAGTTCATGAAGAAACAGAGTAATGCAATAAGAATGATGACATGATGTAGACGAGATCTATTCATATATGAATAGCCCCCATCTTGTTATCCTTAATAGCAATGATGCATGCGTGTCTTGCTGCCTCTTCTGTCACTGGGAAAGATGTAGGATCGAAAGTATGTCTAGACGGGGGGTGATTAGACTACTTGACCAAAAAAATCTAGCCTTTTCCCAATTTTAGTTATTGGCAGATTTTAGCAACTTTGGACAAGTCAAGCAATCTTAACACAATTCAAGCAAGCATGCAAAGAGTACATGAGCAGCGGAAAGTAAAGCATGTAACTTGCAAGAATGTAAAGGGAAGGGTTTGGAGGATTCAAACGCAATTGGAGACACAGATGTTTTTGTCGTGGTTCCGATAGGTGGTGCTATCGTACATCCACGTTGATGGAGACTTCAACCCACGAAGGGCCACCATGGCCGACGCCCACGAAGGACTTACCTCACTAGCAGTAGATCTTCACGAAGTAGGCGATCTCCTTGCCCTTACAAACTCCTTGGTTCAACTCCACAATCTTCTCGGAGGCTCCCAAGTGACACCTAGCCAATCTAGGAGACAACACTCTCCAAGAAGTAACAAATGGTGTTTGATGATGAACTCCTTGCTCTTGTGCTTCAAATGATAGTCTCCCCAACACTCAACTCTCTCTCGTAGGATATGGATTTGGTGGAAAGAAGATTTGTGTGGAAAGCAACTTGGGGAAGGCTAGAGATCAAGATTCATATGGTAGGAATGGAAAATCTTGGCCTCAACACAAGTGTAGGTGGTTCTGTCTCAGAAAATGTATGTTGGAAGTGTAGGTTCGTTCTGATGACTCTCTCCATGAATGAAGAGGAGGTGGAGGGGTATATATAGCCTCCACACAAAATCTAACCGTTACACACAACTTGCCAATCTCGGTGGGACCGAATTGATAAACTCGGTCGGACCGATTCAGCAAATCTAGTGACCGTTAGGATTTTTGGTGGGACCGACATGCAACTCGGTAGGACCGATATGGTTAGGGTTAGGGCATAACATAATATCGGTGAGACCGATTACACAAACTCGGTGAGACCGATTTTGGTAATAAGCTAACCAGAGAGTTGGTCAGGTAAACTCGGTGGGACCGATTCGCTCATCTCGGTGGGACCAAAATGTTACGAAAGGGAAACAGAGAGATTACAATCCCATCTCGGTGAGACCGAGATCCCTATCGGTGAGACCGATTTGCCTAGGGTTTGTGGCAGTGGCTATGACAACTGAACTCGGTGGCGCCGGATAGAAATAATCGGTGGGGCCGACTTTGACTTTTGGTTTAGGTTATATGTGGATGTGATAAAGTAGTTGAGGGCTTTGGAGCATATTGTCAGGACCCCGATTCCAAGTCACATCGATCTAGCTAGTAACACCTCATATCACTTTGCGGCCTCACGCACGGTATTCCCACGGGTGTCGCCTTACCATGGCCCGGGACCGTTTGCACCTTTTGGCATTTAGATCTGCGGATTACAACTACTTTGACCCAATCCTAGAAATGGATAAGGTACTGGAGTTTGTTTCTCCTAGTCATTCCGGAATAGAATGGCTTGACGGACCACAAGAGTAATAGGCATTGATAAACGAATGCTCACATACTCTTGACTATCGATTGATAGACGCGGGTCAGAATACAACTAAAGAGAACAACCCAAAGGAACATATAATTTTCTGAGTTGTGGATGCATAGATTAGTATGTCGAGCGAAGCTCAACATTTCTTCCGGACAACCCATGCAGAAAAGTAGAACTGGCAGAGTCACAATTATGAATGGAGAACTCCTCAAGAGTACTCTGATTGTGATCCTTCGGTTCAGCGAGGAACTTCTACCATAAGCGGTTCATAGTATTTGGAAGAAGGAAATACCACGGACCTCGAGGACTATCACAAAATTACTAATATCCTAAAGGAACTAGAAAACACTATCAACATGAGGTAAGTAGGGTGAATCTCGGGTTCAAGAACCCAGGAATAGAATACCTACTAACTAATAACATCACGGGATGCTTTCGAGGATGATGGCCAGAATCATCACACGGGGAACACAAAACATGGCTAGATTACTAGGTGGCTCCCTAAAACACATAGGTTCATAATAATAGCTTCAACATATATGCCGAGGCAGCCGAGTACCTCAACACAGCAATTAGTGTGATTAACCTGGCCCAAAGGAACATCGGGAACGGAAGAAGGGATTTGCAAATGCATCATACTAGTTAGAAATCTGGGATGACTCGGACAGCATAACGGCTGTAAATGCTCAAAATGATTTGAGACATCCTGCAAAAATGGTGGCATAACCACTCAGAAGAACAAAATCAAGGTTCTGAGACCAACTATGAACACACGGAAGTAGTAAAAACTGAACTGAGATTTGAAACTATCAATTCTATACGTCTATGGATTAGTAACACGTCATCCTAATCGATAGATGAGAAGCCTAGTTCTTAAACCCCGTAGAAGAGAAGAGGATGACTCAGATCAGAAGGCCATGAGGTATAAGGAGTAAAAAGAGCCTTACGTTCCCTTCCACAATCAATTCCTTTACATAACTAAAGCATTTCTAGACACAACTTCGACCGGTTTGGCTTGGTAATCCTCTGAGCGATCGGGCTCGATACCAAAGCTATCGGGACCCGATTCAAGTCACATCGATCTAGCCGGTAACACCTCATATCGCTGCGGCCTCACGCACGGTATTCCACGGGTGTCGCCTTACCATGGCCCGAGACCGTTTGCGCCTTTTGGCTCACGTATATGATAGTGTCGCTAGCATCCATCGACAGAGAACCGGGCCGACATGGCTAGTCGTGAACCCAAAGCGGCACTAACACATGGGGACAGGCATACATGAATCAACTCGAGCATGTCGGTCGCAGCGTGTGAATCCGGGCTGTAGCACTGGCTAACAGGACTCGGGAACCCGGGCTGTGTAGAGCTAAGCAGGACTCGGATGTCACCGCGTGACATTTCCCGAAGGACAGAACAGAAGCGAAGTGAAACACATGCCGGCCAGATCAAGCGTCTGAGCAGTAGTCTTTGGGCTAGCAGGACTCGGTGAACCGGGCTGTAGCGGACTACTATGGCTCAAGGAAGCACTAGACTACATTTCCCCATAAGAGAGGCTGCCAAGGATAAACAACTAGATTGTCGGATCCACACATACCAAGCATTTCAAACATACACACAATATGCTTGATATGTGTAAATACAACATGGCATCACAACATAACTCTATGACTCAAGTATTTATTCATTAGGCTCGAGGAGCCAAGATATTACAAACATGGGTCTCATGACCCAACATTGAGCATACAAGTCAAAGCACAAGCGGAAGCTTAACATGTCGAGTCTGAGACATCTACAAATGAAAAAGGCTTAGAAGCGACTATCTACCGAGATCTGCCGAGGGCACAAGATCGTAGCTGAGGTAACAAGCTAAGCGTCAAGTCCACGCGGAACTACTAGCGAGACCAGCGTCTCTCGCAAAACATAAAATAGGCAAACGTGAGTACAAATGTACTCATCAAGACTTACATCAGAACTAACTACATATGCATCATTATCAACAAAGGGGTGGTGGGGTTTAACTGCAGCAAGCCAGCTTTGACTCGGTGGCTATCCTGAACTACGACTGCAAGTAACTCTTTTGAGGTGGCGCACACGAGTCCACATATTCACCAATCAATACACCACTATGGATCCGAACCCGTCTTACTACGAGAACGCCATCCATAGCACTCACGCTTATCTTGCGCATTTTAGAATATCCACTTTCACTTGTCTATGAACTGTTATAGGCAACCCAGAAGTCCTTTACCGCGGACACGGCTATTCGAATAGATCATTTATAACCCTGCAGGGGTGTACTTCTTCACACACGCTCTCACCATTTACCGCCGTTTACACGACATGTACTCGGCAACCTTCAAGCGGAAGCCCAACGCGGGTGTCGGCCATAGCCTACCTAAACACTCAAGACTCTAGTCCAGGTTTATCGCCTATTCAGGTTCCATCCACAGGGAGTCCGGCCGAGGTTTCCACATACGGCCCCGAATGATGTGTGCAGGGTTCCCGAGATACCAAACGGGCATTCGGTATACCGGGCCACGGTGTATCTACCGCATCATAGCCCACCCCTAGGGTCAGCGCACTTCATACGGCCTCCAACACATATCCTACAAACACGAAACTAGTTGGAACTCCCGGACAGAGAACAAGGGTGGTTAAGAAGCCGAGAGGGTCCATTGGTTTGGGCCCAATGCGTGGTAGTAACTGTTTCATGGATCACAAACACGAACTCAGTTCTGAGGGCGGTTTCAATGAGACAACCCACCATGTACTCCTACATGGCCTCTCACCGCTACCTTTACCAAATCGTGTTCACACACTTAGCTCTCAACAGTAGGACATGTTTACACACCTCCGATTCATTCCCGATGAATCAGACCTGACTCAACTCTAAGCAATAGCAGGCATGACAAACAAGCATGAATGAGTAGGCACAACAGGGCTCAAACAACTCCTACTCATGCTAGTGGGTTTCATCTATTTACTGTGGAATGACAGGTCATGCAGAGGATAAAGGGGTTCAACTACCACAGCAAGTAACAAATGAATCGTTGTTGTCCTAATGCAGTAAATGAGAGCAGGAGCGAGAGAGTGGGATTGTATCGGAATGAACAAGGGGGTTTTGCTTGCCTGGCACTTCTGAAGATAGCATTGAGTCTTCATCAGTGTCAACGATCAGAACGTCGATTACAACGTCTATCTGGGGAACAACACCGCAAGCAGAGAAGAAACACGATCAATGCAATGCACAATATGATGCATGCTATGACATGGCAATATGAATGTGTTTTGGGCTAATGCAAGCTAGAACATGTTAAATGGAGTTGGTTTGAATCCAAGATTCAAATTCAAACTCCATATATGACATTTCAAATGCCATTAATTCAAATTATCTTATACAGCAACTTTAAGTTGTTCAAACATGCATGAAAATGGTACAGATGGATAGATTGGATTTTTCTGATCATTTTTCATATATAATTTATCTTATTTGGAGTTACGGTTGAATTTCAATGATTTTTAGAAGTTAGCACTATTTTCTGGAATTTCCTGAATTATTTTAAATCCAGAAAGCAATTACTGCGTCAGCATTGCGTCATGCTGACCTCAACAGGTCAACAGAGACCGGTCCAGTCAAACCGGCGTGGGGCCCGCCGGTCGGTGAGCGATCTGCCTACGGTCCGCACAGTGGGCACTGGTCAACGGCCACGTCAGCGTAGTCAACACTGACGCGTGGGCCCACTGGGTTAGTTAAAACTAAGCAGAAAATGTAATCTATGCTAATTAGGGTGTAGGGGCCCATGAGTCAGTGGCCTAGGGGGTTGGTTAGTGTGGGGAGGTTAGCCGCTAACGACTGCCACATCGGATTCGCCGGCGGTTAGATGACGGCGACGACCCAGAGCGGCGGTGGCTCGTCGGAGTGGCGCACGGGCCGCAGTTGGGTGCGCTGAGGGCACCTGGAGGTAGCCCACGCTCCCGCGCATCCAGCGGAGGCAGCGGCAGGTCACGGGGTGGTCGGAGCTCGCCGGAAGTGAGCTCGCGGCGGCGCCGGAGTTCGGGCGATGATGCAACCGTCGCTATGGTGCACGGCAGGAGCAACGGGTGGCCTCTACGTGCTCTCGGAGCTTTCTTTGAGCGCGTGGCGCGCTTCGGTTGCGAAGCTTTGCGGCCGTGCCATCGCTACGCCATGGCGGCGGCGAGATGCTTCGTCACGGTTGGGGATCGGGCTAGAGGACGAACGCGTCGGCGGGAGAGGCGCGGCGTAGGAGCTCACAGCGGTTCCGCAGGGTTGGTCAGTGGGCTCGGGGAGAGGCCGGAGCAAGCGGGGCGGCAATGGAGATCTCTGGCGTCGGGAGGTTGAAGACGACGGCGTGGAGGCGCTCGGGGCGTCCGGCGTTGCACAACTCGACGAGGAGGAAGAGGGGTACTAGGCGGTGCTCTTGGGCATCTCAGGGCGTCGCCGGGATGGCGGTGTCCGCGGTGGTGGCGAGCGGCGGCGGCGGCAGCGCTCGGACTGCACGCGAGGGGGAGAGACAGGGGAGGGGAAAGAGCACGGGGAGAGTGGGGAGAGGTGCAAGGAAAGCAGGAGACCGCGTGGCGCTCGGGGCTGGTTCCAGAAGCGGCGGAAGCAGGAGGTGGCTCGGGCGCGTGCCGACGCCAGTGGTGGCTACACGCCTTGCGTCCTTCTGGCGCGAGGTCGGAGGCAGTGGCGGCTCACAGTGGGCTGGGCTGGCCACTTGGGCGCCAGTGGCTACTGAGTAAGTTAGGTAGGTTTTTGTCCTTTCTTTTTATTTCAGTTTTCTATTTTTTCTGTTTTGTTTTGATTTAGTAAAAATACTAAACCATTTGATAAAATGCTGAAAATAATTGTGGGCACTTATGAAATTATTTCCAACAGCCCTCAACCATTATCAGTATTATTTGGGCAATTAAAATATTTATAGGAATTAAATGCCCAAATGCAAATATAATGAATTAATTCAAAAATCGAGTGGCCTAGAAAATGTGCACCACTTTTGGCAGAGGTTCTAAACCAATTAAAAATGATGAACTTTTCGAAAAGCATTCAGGTTCATTGAAAATATTTATGGTTGACCCTATTTGATTTAATCTTGGTGCTAGGGTTTATCATCCCCATTTCAAGTTTCAAAATCATTTAAACATGATGCAACAGACAAGTGCTAGCCTAGTGCAAGGTAAGGCTAGGGATGTGACAACTCACCCCCACTAAACAAGAATCTCGGCCCGAGATTCAAGGCGTGAGTAAGAAGGCGGAGGGGGCACAAGCTAACACGGTCTTCACGATCCAGGTTGCACTTCATAAGAACGTTGACATGATCACCATCTTCGTCTCGATGTCTTGCTTTGAGAACTCCAACTAACATGACTATGATAGGAAAGCGAAAACTCCAGAAGGATTGATCTTCTCGAAGATCGAACAACTCAGGATCAACTCATCGAGTGAGACATTGAAACATCTCTCGAGCTGAGACACGAAACATACATCCAGCAGGATGGAGTGTAAAAGATGATGAAGGTTCACTAGGTAGACAACAATTCCACACTTAAGAGGGTGGTGAACAGTTGTCAACGTAGCAAGGAGTTGATTTGCCATGACACCATAACGAGACATCTTAAGGAAGGTGACTCGCTGAACTGATCCCTTAGGTGGCAAAAAGAATTACTTTTGATTCAGAGATCATTGAAACTCTTTAAACCAGCCTAAGGCAATCACAATCGATCATTTGAAGGAGTTCGAAAGAATGACATACTCAGACTAGAATGGATGATGTGGACTACCTTGTTGAAGACAACACAATGGATGACTTTGCTTATCATCAGAAATGGATGGGACCCATGGTAGGACCGCTTTTGAAGATGATCCTGGGCAACAATTGCTGGGTGCAAGCTGGGAAGATAATGCAAGTGCTGGGAATGTTTCAACCATCATATCTGCCTGAGATTCAGATCTGGTTGGTAACATGACATTTCAGACAGCATGTCTGAAAAGGAAATGTTGCAACACAAATCGACGAGATGATGTTGCGAGATTCTCGGGAGATGGACTATGGTAGTAGGCTCCAAAACATGAGCGGGTTCTGCTACAAACATGTGAACACGCTGTCCCAGACAAGCATGGCCACGTGGTAGTCTTATATTAAACACTACCAAGTTCAGGTGGGGGAACCATCATCGAGGATATTGAAATCTTTTCATAAGTCGGGATTAGCTCTTATGAAGGGACTCCTTTTCCTTGAACAATTCAATCAATGGCTTGGTGTGCTAGGAACACATATGGAGTGGAGGTAATTAATCTACCAAACCATAGAATACTTCGCATGTATGCATGACTGACTTGGGATGATTCCAAAGGAAGCAAAAACAAGCTCCCTCGAATTCACGGCGGCAACTTGCATCGATTGCACGTGAACTTAGAGGAAGTCGCTACTTTCATCCAAACATATGCTTCATGAACGGAATATGAAGGCATTGTTTACAAAGTTTCCAACACTAGGTTGATGTTCAACATGAATCATGGGGGAGACAAAATGCTGCTGATGGGTTCAACAACAACTCATCGGAATTTCCATATGACTGGACTTCCACCATCATGTGAACACGGTGATAGCATTGGTCAGACCAAAGGATGTAATGGTGTATGCTCGAGGGATCAACCAAGAGTAAGACAACATTACGAACATCGTTGGTTCTGATTTGACTTGACGATATCCCATACTCAAGTCAAAGTTTTGACAAGGCAATAGATCCAACAACTGATCACAGGGACCAATCGATGAGGATATCATCTTTCTTCAACACACACTCAAAAAGATATCCCTTAAATTGAACTAAGTCGGACAAGCTTTCATCTTCCAGCTCTCCAAGTTGTTGTCTAGCTTAACCGACTAGCTCAGGGGTATCCAACACAGATTCTTGGAGAATGGCTGGTTTAGAGAATAACCAACTTGATCACGAGCTCAACATAGCGGTCAGGTGACAACCTGGTGATACTTCCGAGAAGATAATCGGAATATCACGAACCACCGATATGTTACTAAGCTCGAGAACAATCTTGCTTTTCAGGGCAAGATGATATGATCAAAAGAGTGAGGAATTGACACAGTCCTAACTCATTGATCGAAGAGTGCACCAAAAATAAGGACTAGATAGCACGATCAATCTTAGGATGATGATTTAATAACCAACACGCTAAGAATGATAATATTGTCCATTTACTACCAAGCAACGAGTTGCTCGGAGTATTGATTTCACACATCACGGTTCACTTGTCGGCATTCCGGTTACAACAACACGAAACCGAGGAATGAATAATGATGGCAAGAAGTATCACTAAATCAAGAATTCATAAGAGGTGGTGCAGTTCTCATGACATTCTTGATAAGAAAGAAGGTGACACTCCATGGTAGAACAGAGCAAAAGCTAGATTGGCATTTAGATCTGCGGATTACAACTACTTTGACCCAATCCTAGAAATGGATAAGGTACTGGAGTTTGTTTCTCCTAGTCATTCCGGAATAGAATGGCTTGACGGACCACAAGAGTAATAGGCATCGATAGACGAATGCTCACATACTCTTGACTATCGATTGATAGACGAGGGTCAGAATAAAATTAAAGAGAACAACCCAAAGGAACATATAATTTTCTGAGTTGTGGATGCATAGATTAGTATGTCGAGCGAAGCTCAACATTTATTCCGGACAACCCATGCAGAAAAGTAGAACTGGCAGAGTCACAATTATGAATGGAGAACTCCTCAAGAGTACTCTGATTGTGATCCTTCGGTTCAGCGAGGAACTTCTGCCATAAGCGGTTCATAGTATTTGGAAGAAGGAAATACCACAGACCTCGAGGACTATCACAAAATTACTAATATCCTAAAGGAACTAGCAAACACTATCAACAGGAGGTAAGTAGGGTGAATCTCGGGTTCAAGAACCCAGGAATAGAATACCTACTAACTAATAACATCACGGGATGCTTTCGAGGATGATGGCCAGAATCATCACACGGGGAACACAAAACATGGCTAGATTACTAGGTGGCTCCCTAAAACACATAGGTTCATAATAATAGCTTCAACATATATGCCGAGGCAGTGGTGTACCTCAACACAGCAATTAGTGTGATTAACATGGCCCAAAGGAACATCGGGAACGGAAGAAGGGATTTGCAAATGCATCATACTAATTAGAAATCTGGGATGACTCGGACAGCATAACGGCTGTAAATGCTCAAAATGATTTGAGACATCCTGCAAAAATGGTGGCATAACCACTCAGAAGCACAAAATCAAGGTTCTGAGACCAACTATGAACACACGGAAGTAGTAAAAACTGAACTGAGATTTGAAACTATCAATTCTATACGACTATGGATTAGTAACACGTCATCCTAATAGATAGATGAGAAACCTAGTTCTTAAACCCCGTAGAAGAGAAGAGGATGACTCAGATAAGAAGGCCATGAGGTATAAGGAGTAAAAAGAGCCTTACGTTCCCTTCAAGAATCAATTCCTTTACATAACTAAAGCATTTCTAGACACAACTTCGACCGGTTTGGCTTGGTAATCCTCTGAGCGATCGGGCTCGATACCAAAGCTGTTAGGACCACGATTCCAAGTCACATCGATCTAGCGGTAACACCTCATATCGCTGCGGCCTCACGCACAGTATTCCACGGGTGTCGCCTTACCATGGCCGGGACCGTTTGCGCCTATAGGCTCACGTATATGATAGTGTCGCTAGCATCCATCTGACAGAGAACCGGGCCGACATGGCTAGTCGTGAACCCAAAGCGGCATTAACCCATGGGGACAGCATACATGAATCAACTTGAGCATGTCGGTCGCAGCGTGTGAATCCGGGCTGTAGCACTGGCTAACAGGACTCGGGAACCGGGCTGTAGCAGGCTAGGCAGGACTCGGATGTCACCGCGTGACATTTCCCGAAGGGACGGACACGAGAACGAAGTGAAACACATGTCGGCCGATCAAGCGCCCCGAGCGGTAGTCTTTCTGGGCTAGCAGGACTCCGGTGAACCGGGCTGTAGCGGACTACTATGGCTCAAGGAAGCACTAGACTACATCTCCCCATAAGAGAGGCTGCCAAGGATAAACAACTAGATTGTCGGATCCCACACATACCAAGCATTTCAAACATACACACAATATGCTCGATATGTGTAAATACAACATGGCATCACAACATAACTCTACGACTCAAGTATTTATTCATTAGGCTCCGAGCAGCCAAGATATTACAAACATGGGTCTCATGACCCAACATTCAGAGCATACAAGTCAAAGCACAAGCGGAAGCTTAACATGTCTGAGTACAGACATCTACAAATGAAAAAGGCTTAGAAGCCTGACTATCTAGCAGATCCTGCCGAGGGCACAAGATCGTAGCTGAGGTAACAAGCTAAACGTCGAAGTCCACGCGGAACTACTAGCGAGACTGACGTCTCTCTGCAAAACATAAAATAGGCAAACGTGAGTACAAATGTACTCATCAAGACTTACATCAGAACTAACTACATATGCATCATTATCAACAAAGGGGTGGTGGGGTTTAACTGCAGCAAGCCAGCTTTGACTCGGTGGCTATCCTGAACTACGACTGCAAGTAACTCTTTTGAGGTGGCGCACATGAGTCCACATATTCACCAATCAATACACCACTATGGATCCGATCCCGTCTTCCCATGAGAGCGCCATCCATAGCACTCACGCTTATCTTGCGCATTTTAGAGTATCCACTTTCACTTATCTATGAACTGTTATAGGCAACCCAGAAGTCCTTTACCGCGGACACGGCTATTCGAATAGATCATTTATAACCCTGCAGGGGTGTACTTCTTCACATACGCTCTCACCACTTACCGCCGTTTACACGACATGTACTCGGCAACCTACAAGCGGAAGCCCAACGCGGGTGTCGGCCACAGCCTACCTAAACACTCAAGACTCTAGTCCAGGTTTATCGCCTATTCAGGTTCCATCCACAGGGAGTCCGGCCGAGGTTTCCACATACGGCCCCGAACGATGTGTGCAGGGTTCCCGAGATACCAAGCGGGCATTAATTACACGGGCCACGGTGTATCTACCGCATCATAGCCCACCCCTAGGGTCAGCGCCACGCACGGCCTCCAACACATATCCTACAAACACGAAACTAGTTGGAACTCACTGGACAGAGAACAAGGGTGGTTAAGAAGCCGAGAGGGTCCATTGGTTTGGGCCCAATGCGTGGTAGTAACTGTTTCATGGATCACAAACACAGAACTCAGTTCACGAGGACGGTTTCAATGAGACAACCCACCATGTACTCCTACATGGCCTCTCACCGCTACCTTTACCAAATCGTGTTCACACACTTAGCTCTCAACAAGAGGACATGTTTACACACCTCCGATTCATTCCCGATGAATCGGACGACTCAACTCTAAGCAATAGCAGGCATGACAAACAAGCATGAATGAGTAGGCACAACAGGCTCAAACAACTCCTACTCATGCTAGTGGGTTTCATCTATTCTTGTGGAATGACAGTCGTGCGAGAGGATAAAGGGTTCAACTACCACAGCAAGTAACAAATGAATCGTTGTTGTCCTAATGCAGAAAAGAGAGCAGGAGCGAGAGAGTGGGATTGTATCGGAATGAACAAGGGGTTTTGCTTGCACAGCACTTCGAAGATAGCATTGAGTCTTCATCGGTGTCAACGATCGTAACGTCGGTACAACGTCTATCGAGGGGGAACAACACCGGCAAACAGAGAAGAAACACGATCAATGCAATGCACAATATGATGCATGCTTTGACATGGCAATATGAATGTGTTTTGGGCTAATGCAAGCTAGAACATGTTAAATGGAGTTGGTTTGAATCCAAGATTCAAATTCAAACTCCATATATGACATTTCAAATGCCATTAATTCAAATTATCTTATACAGCAACTTTAAGTTGTTCAAACATGCATGAAAATGGTACAGATGGATAGATTGGATTTTTCTGATCATTTTTCATATATAATTTATCTTATTTGGAGTTACGGTTGAATTTCAATGATTTTTAGAAGTTAGCACTATTTTCTGGAATTTCCTGAATTATTTTAAATCCAGAAAGCAATTACTGCGTCAGCATTGCGTCATGCTGACCTCAACAGGTCAACAGACCCGGTCCAGGTCAAACCTGACGCGTGGGGCCCGCCGGTCGGTGAGCGATCTTGCCTACGGTCCGCAGCAGTGGGCTGGTCAACGGCCACGCCAACAGTAGTCAACACCGACGTGGGCCCTTGGGTTAGTTAAAACTAAGCAGAAAATGTAATCTATGTTAATTAGGGTGTAGGGGCCCATGAGTCAGTGGCCTAGGGGGTTGGTTAGTGTGGGGAGGTTAGCCGCTAACGACGGCCACGTCGGATTCGCCGGCGGTTAGATGACGGCGATGACCCAGAGCGGCGGTGGCTCGCCGGAGTGGCGCAGGGGCCGCAGTTGGGTGCGCTGAGGGCACCTGGAGGTAGCCCACGCTCCCGTGCATCTAGCGGAGCAGCGGCAGGTCACGGGGTGGTCGGAGCTCGCCGGAAGTGAGCTCGCGGCGGCGCCGGAGTTCGGGCGATGATGCAACCGCCGCTATGGTGCACGACAGGAGCAACAGGTGGCCTCTATGTGCTCCTGGAGCTTTGCTGGGCACGGTGGCGCGCTCGGTTGCGAGCTTGCGCGGCCGTGGCCACGGCTACGCCATGGCCGGCGGCGAGATGCTTCGGTCACGGTTGGGGATCGGGGCTAGAGGACGAACGCGTCGACGGAGAGGGGCGAGGGGCGTAGGAGCTCACAGCGGTTCCGCAGGGTTGGTCAGTGGGCTCGGGGAGAGGCCGGAGCAAGTGGGGCAGCGATGGAGATCTCCGGCGTCGGGAGGTTGAAGACGATGGCGTGGAGGCGCTCGGGGCGTCCGGTGTTGCACTGCTCGACGAGGAGGAAGAGGGGTACTAGGCGGTGCTCTTGGGCATCTCAGGGCGTCGCCGGGATGGCGGTGTCCGCGGTGGTGGCGAGCGGCGGCGGCGGCAGCGCTCGGACTGTGCGCGAGGGGGAGAGACAGGGGAGGGGAAAGAGCACGGGGAGAGTGGGGAGAGGTGCAAGGAAAGCAGGAGACCGCGTGGCGCTCGGGGCTGGTTCGAGCGGCGAGCGGGAGGTGGCTCTCGGCGCGTGCTTGACGCTGGGTGGTTACACGCCTCGCGTCCTTCTGGCGCGAGGTGGGAGACGGTGGCGGCTCTGGTGGGCTGGGCTGGCCACTTGGGTCGCCAGGTGGCTACACAGGTAAGTTAGGTAGGTTTTCTGTCCTTTCTTTTTATTTCAGTTTTCTATTTTTTCTGTTTTGTTTTGATTTAGTAAAAATACTAAACTGTTTGATAAAATGTTGAAAATAATTGTGGGCACTTATTAAATTATTTCCAACAGCCCTCAACCATTATTAGTATTATTTGGGCAATTAAAATATTTATAGGAATTAAATGCCCAAATGCAAATACTTAATGAATTAATTCAAAAATCCAAAGTGGCCTAGAAAATGTGCACCATTTTTGGCAGAGGTTATAAACTAATTCAAAAATGATGAACTTTTTTGAAAAGCATTCTGGGTTCATTGAAAATATTTATGGTTGACCGTATTTGATTTAATCTTGGTGCTAGGGTTTATCATCCCCATTTCAAGTTTCAAAATCATTTAAACATGATGCAACAGACAAGTGCTAGCCTAGTGCAAGGTAAGGCTAGGGATGTGACACATATCACTAAGTATTTTGAGCAAGAGCCTCATTAAGCAACACCTCATCCCTCCTTGATAGTATTGGCTTTTCCTATAGACTCAATGTGATCTTTGATCACTAAAATAGAAAATGTAGAGTCTTGAGCTTTGAGCTTGAGCCAATCCTTTTGTCCTTAGCATTTTGAGGGGTCCACTTTTCTCATCCATGCCATGCCAATCATTGAGCTTTCCTGAAATATTAATCTTGAAATAGCATTAGCTCAATGAGCTATATGTTGTTAGGAATTACCAAAACCACCCAGGGATAGTTGCACTTTCAATCTCCCCCTTTTTGGTAATTGATGACAACATATAGATCAAAGCTTTGACAAATGATAATGAGAGTGAAAAACATTGTCGCTTTGAGAAGTATGTGAAAAGCAAGAGCTCCCCCTAAATTTGTGCATAGTTTAAGATTTGCTTTGGACTGCAAATGCACAATGAGTTAGGATCATGGGTTACTCTTCCATGTCACATACATCTTGGTGGAGCGCTCAAAATGATAATAATTAAAATACATGCACTCATCACCAAGTAAAGTGAATGATCATATGGGGATATAAAAGGATAATGTCATCCAACAAGCATTAAGGTAGCATATGATCAAACACATGATCATCCAAGTATCACGCAAAAGCATAAAGTATCTCAAACAAGCAAATAACAAAGTTCAACCACCAAAAAACAAGAGAGAACAAAGAGCAACACTCTCTATCGAAGCCTATGATCTATACATTTTCTCCCCCTTTGGCAACAAGTTACCAAAAAGTTCATAAAAATGCATAGTGCTAGATCGACTCTCAGGCTTGGTCTTCAGGTGGTGGTGTAGATAAAACTCCAAGGACGAAGGCATCAGTTGATGTAGCTGGAGCTGGTGGAGTGGGTGCTGGAGCTGGTGGCACTGAAGCTGTAGTTGGTGCAGATGAAGTTGCTCTGGTGTCTGTAATTGGCGTTGCAGCAGATCTCTGTCCTTTGGGCACTCTAGCAAAAGCATCAGTGGTAGTCTTGCCCTTCTTCTCCTGCACTTCATCCTGAAGTTGCTCAACAATTGACTGTATCTCAGTGACCTTCACATCTAAATCATAGAACTTCTGCTCCATGATCCTCTCCAAGCTCTCCTGGTTTTGAGTCAGGGTGGCCAATCCCTTCTCAATCCTCAGAGTGGAGGCAATCAAGTAGCCAAGCTGATCTTGCTTGCTCTTTAGAAGATACTGAGATGCCTCATCCATGGTTGGCATCTTTGCAGCCTTTTCAGTCCTTGCCTTCTCCCTCTTTGCTTGTGCTTGCACAGAAGATGGTTCATTCTCATCCATTACCACAGTGTTGTCCTCAAAGTCTGGGTAGATGGGCATATGTTCCTTGTCCAAGAGATATGTGCCAGTGCCCATCTTGGAGTTGATCAGCTCCTGGATCTATGGGGCATACCCACAACTTCTCTTCTGATCTGCAGCTGTTCTCTTTATGGTTTCCACAATTAGGCTCATGACTTTGAACTTTTGAGGAACATCAAATATATGCAGCAAGTTGATGGAATGTCCTCGATCATTCTGTGATCTCCTGATTTTGGCAATAGAGTGTGCACGAGGATCCAGCTTGATTGCGAGGCAGGCTGACGACAAGTGTTTCACAGAACCAAATTGGTGAGTCTCAAGATCTGCATCAGGAATCTCCTTGTACATGCTAGCCATTAAGTTGTGATCCTTCTTCTTCTTGGCATAGACATCCAAGTCATCTTCTTGTTCTTCGGGGCATTGATCAAGCTGCGCCCATTCTTCAAGCTGTTGGTGGTACCTAGTACCTTGGACATCCGACAATCCTTCCATCTGGGTAGAAATGAGCTGTGGAGTAGAACTGCATAATAAGCTCATCATTCCACTTTGTGAGGTTCTGAGCCACAAACTTATCAACTCCACATGCCTTGAAGCTATCATAGACTCCAGGATAGTGTTCTTCATTTTCCTTGATGTACTCCCAATCAACCCATCTCATGTCACACACTATGGGCTTCTTGTCAAGTAGAATTGTCTCATAGAAGTCCTGATGTTCCTTAGTGTGAAATCTATAGTCCACAACAGTCCTTCTCCTGGTAGCATATGGATCAGACTCTCTCCATAGTCTCAATCCTGAATCCTTCCTGATTTTCATGTTCTCAGCTACTGGATGAGCATCATTGTGATCTGGATTTTTGGGCTTCAACTTCCTCAAGACATGTGACTCATCATCTTCTTCTTCTATAGCAGCTTCAGGCAGTGGGCCTTGTTCTTCTCTGCAGCTGGAATGTTCCTTGTACTCCTCTTGGGTGCAGCTGCCTTGGAAGCTTCTTTGGGCTTAGATGGAGCAGCGCCTGATCTTATAGCATCTCCCATAAGCTTTTGAGCTTTAGGTGCTGGTGCAGCAACCTCTTCCTCTTCATCTTCCATCATTGAGGGCTTCGCAATTACTCTGGCAATGGTCTTTTTGACCCTTTCTTTCCTCTTCTTCTCTGCCACAACCTGTTCTTTGGGTGTTGATCCCAAAGTTTCTTGAGTGGATGATCTGGCCTTTGACATAGGAACTCTCTTGGCAGGAACCTTTGTCTTCATTCCTGGCTTAGTTGCAGAAGCCGTGCCATATTACTTTTTCAGAACTTTCTTCTTTGAGGTGGCCTCTTCCTCAACAACCACATAGTCCTCATCCTCAGAATCAGAAGTTCTCTTCTTCCTGGCCCTAGTGGCAGCCTTTGGCAAGTTGCATGGAGTGCTCCTGCTGCCTTCATCATAGCTACTAGAGGGACTAGTTCCCTCACTCATGTGAACTTGCTCCTCAGACTTGTTCTGACTATCACTCTGATCTGACATGATGCAAACTCCGACAGCTGACTCTGTGAATAGATATAGATGAGATAGATTGGATGAGCATCACAAAGTGCAGAGGTTTTTGCAAAAGAATGAGTCAAAAACTTAATTTTAGTTTTCCACAGAAAGCATTTCGGATCTACCGATATGAAATCTCGGTGATACCTGATACGTCTCCAACGTATCTATAAATTTTTGATTGCTCCATGCTATATTATCTACTGTTTTGGACCATATTGGGCTTTATTTCCACTTTTATATTACTTTTGGAACTAACCTATTAACCGGAGGCCTAGCCCAGAATTGCTGTTTTTTGCCTATTTCAGTGTTTCAAAGAAACGGAATATCAAACGGAGTCCAAACGGAATGAAACCTTCGGGAACGTGATTTACTCACCAAATATGACCCAGGAGACTTGGACCCTACGTCAAGAAATCCACGAGGTGGGCATGAGGTAGGGGCACGCCTACCCCCCTAGGGCGCGCCCCCACCCTCATGGGCCCCATGAAGCTCCACCGACGTACTTCTTCCTCCTATATATACCTACGTACCCCCAAACGATCAGATACGGAGCCAAAAACCTAATTCCACCGCCGCAACCTTCTGTACCCACGAGATCCCATCTTGGGGCCTGTTCCGGAGCTCCAACAGAAGGGGAATCCACCACGGAGGGCTTCTAAATCATCACCATAGCCCCTCTGATGAAGTGTGAGTAGTTTACTTCAGACCTTCGGGTCCATAGTTAGTAGCTAGATGGCTTCTTCTCTCTTTTTGGATCTCAATACAATGTTCTCCCCCTCTCTCATGGAGATCTATTTGATGTAATCTTCCTTTTGCGGTGTGTTTGTTGAGACTGATGAATTGTGGGTTTATGATCAAGATTATCTATGAACAATATTTGAATCTTCTCTGAATTCTTTTATGTATGATTGGTTATCTTTGCAAGTCTCTTCGAATTATCAGTTTGGTTTGGCCTACTAGATTGGTTTTTCTTGCAATGGGAGAAGTGCTTAGCTTTGGGTTCAATCTTGCGGTGTCCTTTCCGGTGTGATGAGGGGCAGCAAGGCACGTATTGTATTGTTGCCATCGAGGATAACAAGATGGGGTTTTATCATATTGCATGAATTTATCCTCTACATCATGTCATTTTGCTTAAGGCGTTACTCTGTTTTCATTAACTTAATACTCTAGATGCGTCTTTGGATAGCGGTCGACGAGTGGAGTAATAGTAGTAGATGCAGGCAGGAGTCGGTCTACTTGTCTCGGACGTGATGCCTATATACATGTTCATACCTAGATATTCTCATAACTATGCTCAATTCATCAATTGCTCAATGAGAATTGTTCACCCACCGTAAAATACTTATGCTCTTGAGAGAAGCCACTAGTGAAATCTATGGCCCCCGGGTCTATCCTCATCATATTAATCTTCCATCACTTTATTTATTGCTTTTGCTTTTTACTTTTCTTTTCTTTTACTTTGCATCTTTATCACAAAAATACCAAAAATATTATCTATCATATCTATCAGATCTCACTCTCGTAAGTGACCGTGAAGGGGTTGACAACCCCTATTCGCGTTGGTTGCGAGGAGTTATTTGCTTTGTGTAGGTACGAGGGACTCGTGCGTAGCCTCCTCTTTGGATTGATACCTTGGTTCTCAAAACTGAGGGAAATACTTACGCTACTTTGCTGCATCATCCTTTCCTCTTCAAGGAAATCCAAGCAGTGCTCAAGAGGTAGCAAGAAGAATTTGTGGCGCTTGCTTCGGAGAGTCTACATAAAAGTCAACATACCAAGTACCCATCACAATCCCTTATCTCTCGCATTACATTATTTGCCATTTGCCTCTTGTTTTCCTCTCCCCACTTCACCCTTGCCGTTTTATTCGCCCTCTCTTTTCCGTTTGCCTTTTTTCTCGCTTGCCTTTTTGTTTGCTTGTGTGTTGGATTGCTTGCTTTTCACTATGGATCAAGATAATACCAAATTGTGTGACTTTACCAATACCAATAATAATGATTTCCTTAGCACCCCGATTGCTCCTCTTACCAATACTGAATCTTGTGAAATCAATACTACTTTGTTGAATCTTGTTATGAAAGATCAATTCGCCGACCTTCCTAGTGAAGATGCCGCTACTCATCTAAATAACTTCGTTGTTTTATGTGATATGCAAAAGAATAAAGATGTTGATAATGATATTGTTAAACTGAAGCTATTTCCTTTTTCGCTTAGAGGCCATGCTAAAGCTTGTTTTTCGTCTTTGCCTAAAAATAGTATTGATTCTTGGAACAAGTGCAAAGATGCTTTTATCTCTAAGTATTTTCCTCCCGCTAAGATCATCTCTCTTAGAAACGATATTATGAATTTTAAGCAACTTGATCATGAACATGTTGCACAAGCTTGGGAGAGGATGAAATTAATGATACATAATTACCCTACTCATGGTTTGAATTTATGGATGATTATACAAAAAAATTATGCCAGATTGAATTTTGCTTCTAGAAACCTTTTAGATTCGGCTGCGGGAGGCACTTTTATGGAAATCACTTTAGGAGAAGCTACTAAACTCCTCGATAATATTATGGTTAATTATTCTCAATGGCACACTGAAAGATCTACTAATAAAAAGTGCATGCGATAGAAGAAATCAATGTTTTGAGTGGAAAAGATGGATGAACTTATGAAATTATTTGCTACTAAGAGTGTTTCTTCTGATCCTAATGATATGCCTTTGTCTACCTTGATTGAGAATAATAATGAATCTATGGATGTGAATTTTGTCGGTAGGAATAATTTTGGTAACAACGCGTATAGAGGAAACTTTAATCCTGGGCCTTATCCTAGTAATTCCCCTAATAATTATGGTAATTCCTACAACAACTCTTATGGAAATTTTAATAAGATGCCCTCTGAATTTGAGACTAGTGTTAAAAAGTTTATGAATTCGCAAAAGAATTTCAATGCTTTGCTTGAAGAGAAATTGCTTAGAGTTGATGAATTGGCTAGGAACGTTGATAGAATTTCTCTTGATGTTGATTATTTAAAGCTTAGATCTATTCCTCCTAAGCATGATATCAATGAGTCTCTCAAAGCCATGAGAATTTCCATTGATGAGTGCAAGGAAAGAACCGCTAGGATGCGTGCTACGAAAGATGCCTTTATTAAAGCGTGTTCTTCCAATTTCCATGAAAATAAAGATGAAGATCTAAAAGTTGTTGATGTGTCCCCTATTAAATCTTTATTTTGCAATATGAATCTTGATAATGATGAGACTGAATATGATCCACCTTTACCTAGAAGGCGTTCCAAAAATTCGGAGTTTTTAGATTATGATGCTAAAATTGATAAAAGTGGGATTGAAGAAAGCAAAACCCTAGATGTTGCTAAACCTACTATTTTGGATTTCAAGGAATTTAATTATGAAAGTTGCTCTTTAATTGATTGTATTTCCTTGTTACAATCCGTGCTAAATTCTCCTCATGCTTATAGTCAAAATAAAGCGTTTACTAAACATATCGTTGATGCCTTGATGCAATCTTATGAAGAAAAACTTGAGTTGGAAGTTTCTATCCCTAGAAAACTTTATGATGAGTGGGAACCAACTATTAAAATTAAGATTAAGGATCATGAATTTTATGCTTTATGTGATTTGGGTGCTAGTGTTTCCACTATTTCCAAAACTTTGTGCGATTTGCTAGATTTTCGCGATTTTGATGATTGCTCTCTAAACTTGCACCTTGCGGATTCCACTATTAAGAAACCTATGGGAAAAATTAATGATGTTCTTATTGTTGCAAATAGGAATTATGTGCCCATAGATTTTATCGTTGTTGATATAGATTGCAATCCTTCATGTCCTATTATTCTTGGTAGACCTTTCCTTAGAACGATTGGTGCAATTATTGATATGAAGGAAGGGAATATTAGATTCCAATTTCCATTAAAGAAAGGCATGGAACACTTCCCTAGGAAGAAAATAAAATTACCATATGAATCTATCATGAGAGCCACTTATGGATTGCCTACCAAAGATGGCAATACCTAGATCTATCATTGCTTTTATGCCTAGCTAGGGGCGTTAAACGATAGCGCTTGTTGGGAGGCAACCCAATTTTATTTTTAGTTTTTTTGCTTTTGCTTATGTTTAGGAATAAATAATCCATCTGCCTTCTGTTTAGATGTGGTTTTATGTTTTAATTAGTGTTTGTGCCAAGTTAAACCTATAGGATCTTCTTGGATGATAGTTATTTGATCTTGCTGTAATTTCCAGAAACTTTCTGTTCACGAAAACAATTGTTAAAAATCACCAGAACGTGATAAAATAGTGATTCCAATTGCTTCTTATCAATAAACAAATTTCCGAGGTCTTCCTATTTTTTTTGAATTTTTGGAGTTCCAGAAGTTTGCGTTATTTACAGATTACTATAGACTGTTCTGTTTTTGACAGATTCTGTTTTTCGTGTGTTGTTTGCTTATTTTGATGAATCTATGGCTAGTAAAATAGTTTATAAACCATAGAGAAGTTGGAATACAGTAGGTTTAACACCAATATAAATAAAGAATGAGTTCATTACAGTACCTTCAAGTGGTCTTTTGTTTTCTTTCGCTAACAGAGCTCACGAGATTTCTGTTGAGTTTTGTGTTGTGAAGTTTTCAAGTTTTGGGTGAAATCTTTTGATGGATTATGGAACAAGGAGTGGCAAGAGCCTAAGCTCGGGGATGCCCATGGCACCCCCAATATAATCTAAGGACACCAAAAAGTCAAAGCTTGGGGATGCCCCGGAAGGAATCCCCTCTTTCGTCTACTTCCATCGGTAACTTTACTTGGAGCTATATTTTTATTCACCACATGATATGTGTTTTGCTTGGAGCGTCTTGTATGATTTGAGTCTTTGCTTTTTAGTTTGCCACAATCATCCTTGCTGTACACACCTTTTGAGAGAGCCATAAATGATTTGGAATTTGTTAGAATACTCTATGTGCTTCACTTATATCCTTTGAGTTATATAGTTTTGCTCTAGTGCTTCACTTATATCTCTTAGAGCACGGTGGTGGATTTGTTTTATAGAAACTATTGATCTCTCATGCTTCACTTAGATTATTTTGAGAGTCTTAAATAGCATGGTAATTTGCTTAAAAATCTTAATATGCTTGGTATTCAAGATTTGTAAAACTTTCTTTTGAGTGCGTTGAATACTACGAAAAGTTTGATGCTTGATAATTGTTTTGAGATATGAAGATGGTGATATTAGAGTCATGCTAGTTGAGTAGTTGTGAATTTGAGAAATACTTGTGTTAAAGTTTGTGATTCCCGTAGCATGCACGTATGGTGAACCGTTATGTGATGAAGTCGGAGCATGATTTATTTATTGATTGTCTTCCTTATGAGTGGCGGTCGGGGACGAGCGATGGTCTTTTCCTACCAATCTATCCCCCTAGGAGCATGCGCGTAATACTTTGCTTTGATAACTTCTAGATTTTTGCAATAAGTATATGAGTTCTTTATGACTAATGTTGAGTCCATGGATTATACGCACTTTTCTTCTTTCCACCATTGCTAGCCTCTCTAATACCGCGCACTTTTCGCCGGTATCATACACCCACCATATACCTTCCTCAAAACAGCCACCATACCTACCTATCATGGCATTTCCATAGCCATTCCGAGATATATTGCCATGCAACTTTCCATCGTTCCGTTTATTATGACACGCTCCATCATTGTCAGATTGCTAGCATGATCATGTAGTTGACATAGTATTTGTGGCAAAGCCACCATTCATAATTCTTTCATACATGCCACTCTTGATTCATTGCATATCCCGGTACACCGCCGGAGGCATTCATATAGAGTCATATTTTGTTCTAAGTATCGAGTTGTAATTGTTGAGTTGTAAGAAAAATAAAAGTGTGATGATCATCATTTTTAGAGCATTGTCCCAAGTGAGGAAAGAATGATGGAGACTATGATTCCCCCATAAGTCGGGATGAGACTCGGGACGAAAAATAAAAAAAAGAAAAGAAAAGAGGCCATAAAAAAAAGAGAAAAGGCCCAAATAAAAAAAAGAGAATGAGAGAAAAAGAGAGAAGGGACAATGTTATTATCCTTTTACCACACTTGTGCTTCAAAGTAGCACCATGATCTTCATGATAAAGAGTCTCTCATTTTGTCACTTTCATATACTAGTGGGAATTTTTCATTATAGAATTTGGCTTGTATATTCCAATGATGGGCTTCCTCAAAATGCCCTAGGTCTTCGTGAGCAAGCGAGTTGGATGCACACCCACTTAGTTCCTTTTGTTGAGCTTTCACATACTTATAGCTCTAGTGCATCCGTTGCATGGCAATCCCTACTCACTCACATTGATATCTATTGATGGGCATCTCCATAGCCCGTTGATATGCCTAGTTGATGTGAGACTATCTTCTCCCTTTTTGTCTTCTCCACAACCACCATTCTATTCCACATATAGTGCTATATCCATGGCTCACGCTCATGTATTGCGTGAAGATTTAAGCAGTTTTGAAAATGTCAAAAGTATGAAACAATTGCTTGGCTTGTCATCGGGGTTGTGCATGATTTAAATACTTTGTGTGGTGAAGATAGAGCATAGCCAGACTATATGATTTTGTATGGATAACTTTCTTCGGCCATGTTATTTTGAGAAGACATAATTGCTTTGTTAGTATGCTTGAAGTATTATTATTTTTATGTCAATATTAAAATTTTGTCTTGAATC
The DNA here is from genome assembly GCA_021605205.1 of Aegilops longissima. Lineage (NCBI taxonomy): Eukaryota > Viridiplantae > Streptophyta > Magnoliopsida > Poales > Poaceae > Aegilops > Aegilops longissima. The sequence continues at coordinate 455,267,736 of CM038676.1, forward strand.
TTTCGGATCTGAATATTCATACCACAATTAAGAAGAATTATATCGAAATTATGCCAAGTAGCACTCCGCATCAAAAATTCTTTTTTATCATTTACCTACTCGAGGACGAGCAGGAATTAAGCTTGGGGATGCCTGATACGTCTCCAACGTATCTATAATTTTTGATTGCTCCATGCTATATTATCTACTGTTTTGGACCATATTGGGCTTTATTTTCCACTTTTATATTACTTTTGGGACTAACCTATTAACCGGAGGCCCAACCCAGAATTGCTGTTTTTTGCCTATTTAAGTGTTTCGAATAAACGGAATATCAAACGGAGTCCAAACGGAATGGAACCTTCGGGAACGTGATTTTCTCACCGAATATGACCCAGGAGACTTGGACCCTACGTCAAGAAATCCACGAGGTGGGCACGAGGTAGGGGGGCGCGCCTACCCCCCTAGGGCGCGCCCCCCACCCTCGTGGGCCCCACGAAGCTCCACCGACGTACTTCTTCCTCCTATATATACCACGCACCCCAAACGATCGACACGGAGCCAAAACCTAATTCCACCGCCGCAACCTTCTGTACTCCACGAGATCCCATCTTGGAGCCTCTTCAGGAGCTCCGACGGAAGGGGAATCCACCACGGAGGGCTTCTACATCATCACCATAGCCCCTCCGATGAAGTGTGAGTAGTTTACTTCAGACCTTCGGGTTCATAGTTAGTATCTAGATGGCTTCTTCTCTCTTTTTGGATCTCAATACAATGTTCTCCCCCTCTCTCGTGGAGATCTATTTGATGTAATCTTCTTTTTGCGGTGTGTTTGTTGAGACCGATGAATTGTGGGTTTATGATCAAGATTATCTATGAACAATATTTGAATCTTCTCTGAATTCTTTTATGTATGATTGGTTATCTTTGCAAGTCTCTTCGAATTATCAGTTTGGTTTGGCCTACTAGATTGGTTTTTCTTACAATGGGAGAAGTGCTTAGCTTTGGGTTCAATCTTGCGGTGTCCTTTCCCAAAGGATGAGGGGCACCAAGGCACATATTGTATTGTTGCCATCGAGGATAACAAGATGGGGTTTTATCATATTGCATGAATTTATCCTCTACATCATGTCATCTTGCTTAAGGCGTTACTCTGTTTTCATTAACTTAATACTCTAGATGCATGCTTTGGATAGCGGTCGATGAGTGGAGTAATAGTAGTAGATGCGGTGAGTCGCTCTACTTGTCTCGGACGTGATGCCTATATACATGATCATACCTAGATATTCTCATAACTATGCTCAATTCATCAATTGCTCAACGAGAATTGTTCACCCACCGTAAAATACTTATGCTCTTGAGAGAAGCCACTAGTGAAATCTATGGCCCCCGGGTCTATCCTCATCATATTAATCTTCCATCACTTTATTTATTTCTTTTGCTTTTTACTTTTCTTTTATTTTACTTTGCATCTTTATCACAAAAATACCAAAAATATTATCTATCAGATCTCACTCTCGTAAGTGACCGTGAAGGGATTGACAACCCCTATTCGCGTTGGTTGTGAGGAGTTATTTGCTTTGTGTAGGTACGAGGGACTTACGCATAGCCTCCTACTGGATTGATACCTTGGTTCTCAAAAACCGAGGGAAATACTTATGCTACTTTGCTGCATCATCCTTTCCTCTTCAAGGAAATCCAACGTAGTGCTCAAGAGGTAGCAATACCGAAGCAGCTTTTGGAAACTAAACTAGTGAACTCGGTCAGACCGAGTCACAGTTCGGTGGCACCGAGACTACTAGGGTTTCACAAAGAATTGAACTCGGTCACACCGATTTGCAATTCTTGGTCAGACCGAGAATCATATGTGCAATGTCCTTAGCCAAATCGGTGGAACCGATTTCAACAACTCGGTTGGTCCGAGATGATTTCAGCGGAAACCTAACCCCAAAATTTCAATCCACAACTAAACTACAGAGTGATTTCGCTGGATAGAGTGATCTCAATCGTGGCAAGATACATGGCAAAACAATGTGCTAGGAATCGGAGTGAGAATAGCACAAAGATCAAGTCCATACCTAAGTGCGGCGATGGACCTGCTATGGCGGCAACAGCGGAGACGATTTCCATTGACGATGGCGGAGACCAGCGACGGTAGGCAGCTGGCGATGAGGAGGACGATCTGGAGACCCAGGGAGGCAGAGCAGGCTGAGCGCGGGCGAAGGGGTTTGGAAATTTTTCCAAATTTTGGCCCGGGGATATATATAGCCTGACCCTGTCGGTGTGACCGAGTGGAACAACTCGGTGGCACTGAGATGCATAACTGCAAGCAGTTGCTGCAACTTGGTGGGACCGAAAAGTTCAAATTGGTTGCACCGAGATTGAAAACCTAAATCGACTTAGTGATCTCGGTATGACCTAAATGGATGAATCGGTCAGACCGAAACTCACAAAGAAGTTTTGGAAGTTTAAGTCTATGACAAATCGGGGACTCTGAGTGCTCCTCACACAGAGTGGTTCAAATCTGACTTGATCAAACTTTGTGATGTAGCATGAATAGAGTTTGAGACAAGAAGAGCATAGATAGCTAGAGAAGGTTCTTAGGCATTCTTGTCCATCCACTTGGCAAAAGAAAAAGGAACCAAACAATCAAAACAACAAGTGGATGTCCTCGAATGAGTAAATTATGCAACCAACATGCTCACACAATAAAATGGCAACTGAAATATGTGGCAAAGCATGCACAAACAATTCTACCATCTATCAAGCAATTGGCGATGACTAGGTCATCTATATATGAGTATATTGACTTAGGAGTCAAATGAGAACATTTGATCATAGGTCATACTCATTGTTTAAGCACAAGTAGGGTTACCACTTTTACATAAAGCGTTGTTGTGTTCACACCATTAGAGTTGATTTAGCTCAATCCTTAGAGTAAAGCCCCCCTAGACGTGAGATCCCCCCTAAGAGGGATGAACTAACCTTGGGTTTTGTCGATGATGACTTCATGTAGGTGTTGAAGATGTGGATGCTCAATGTTGATGTAGATCTTTTGGAGCAATCTTTTGGAGTGAGTTGCACTTTCAATACCTGCACGGGTTAGTCCCACAAGGAACAAACAAGGATATCCATAGACATAGAGTGATGCACACACAAGATGATGTCTTATGAAAGCATTAGGTTACCTTGTCCCTTGTCTTACCAACATGAGGGTTTGTGACTCCTTGAACTAGTGCAAGATGTGGAAGTTGATTGCACTTGTTCTTGCCAAAATGATAAGAGTGAAATATGTTGGCGGAGTCACCCTCAAGAACTCTCTAGTTCTTCTTCTTCTGGATCCACACCATCTTGATGGGAATCCTCGGAGTTGTAGTCGTACTAGATGAAGTGGAACTTGATGTAGTCTTGGGTACCCACTTGACCAAGGCCTTAGGAGCTTCTTCAAATGCATCAATTTCCTCTTGAAGCTTATCCTTGCCTTTTTTGCTTTTGGTCTTGTGGTGGAAGATCATCGTGAGCTTGTATCCCTTTGAAAGAAGTAGGATCATACTTCTCTTGTTGAGGAACAAACTTCGTCTTGGGGTATTGATCTTCTTCCCACTCAACTTCATTGGCATTGAACTTTCGTTCAAAACCAACACCTTGGTTCTTCTGGTGCCTTCCTTGCTTGCGTACAATTTCCTCGAATTGCTTACTCCCTGCAAGGCTCTTGTAAACACCTTTCTCTATAATTCCCTTCAATAAGTTGTTTTCTTACTCAAGTGTAACTTGGCTAAGAGAATCATTAGTGGAATCAAGATAACTACTAGAAGCAACAACATTGGATTTAGCATGATTATTGTTACTACTAGAGGAAGAATCTTTCTTGTTCTTGTTACTAGACTTGACTTGAGGCATGTAAGTGGATAAGAGTAAACGCTTGGCAATGTAAGAAGAACTTTTCTTGCGAAGATCATCATTGATTGCCTTTAAGAACTCATGCTATTGCTCAAGGTTGAGCTTTTCAAAACGTAATTTCTCATGAGTCCTCAAAAGTTCTCAATGATCTCCTAAGATAGTTTCATGAGCTAACTTAAGAGTGTTTTGTTCTTTAGTCAGAAACTCAATCTTCTCCTTATCATTGTCATTCGTTTTATCTTGATTAGAATGATTAATTGACGTTTCATCATAGTATTCATCACTAGAGTTGTCAACAAGTAAATCATCATCACCTAACAAGTCATCTTCATCACTATTGAAATCAACATACTTGGGGTGTGATACCTTTGGGCCTTTAGCCATGAAGCATCTTCCAAGTCCTTCATTTGGTGAATCAAATATGTCGTAGGAGTTGGTTGACACAAGTGCTAGACCGGCAACACCTTCATCTTGAGTATATTCGGAGTCGGAGTGATAGCTTCTCTCGGAGTGATTGTCGGAGTTGGAGCCGGATACCCATTCACCAACATGAGCTTGATGTCTTCGTTTTGTGTAGCTCCTTGATGACTTGTCCTTCCTTTCCCAATCCTTGCTTCTCCGGGATGTTCTTCGTTCATAACGATCATCTCTACTCCTTCTCTCTCTTGATGGTGATTCTTCTCTTCTATTTCTTCTTTTTGGAGAATCTTCTCTTCTCTTGTAGGGTGCCGTACACTCATTGGAATAGTGTCCGGGTCTTCCACAATTGTAGCAATTTCGCTCTCGACTAGAAGATCTTTTGTCATTGTAGGACCTTGACTTGGAGCTTCTCTCTTTGCTTCTACTCTTGTAGAACTTGTTGAAGTTCTTCACCATTAGGCTCATTTCTTCGTTGAAGGTTTGTTTCTCACTTGATGATGTGGGAGCTTCACATGAGGCTTTGTAAGCACCACTTGACTTGTTATGGAGCTCCTCCTTATCCTTGAGTGACATCTCATGAGCAACAATTCTTCCAATGACTTCCATTGGCTTGAGATCTTTGTAATTGGGCATCATTTGGATCAAAGTGCATACGGTATCATATTTTCCATCCAAAGCTCTTAGGATCTTCTTGATGATGAATTTGTCAGTCATCTCTTCACTTCCTAAGCCGGCGGTCTCATTTGTGATAAGAGCAAGCCTAGAGTACATTTCGGCGACGCCTTCACCATCCTTCATTTCGAACTTGTCAAGCTGACTTTGAAGCACATCCAACTTGGATTCCTTGACGGATTCGGTACCTTGGTGCATATCAATCAAAGTATCCCAAATTTCCTTTGCATTCTCAAGACGACTGATTTTGTTGAACTCTTCGGGGCACAATCCGTTGAAGAGGATATCACAAGCTTGAGCATTGTATTGCAGCATCTTCAACTCTTCCGCGGTAGCTTCACGGTTCGGTTCTCCTTGCCCTTACTAGCGGTAGATCTTCATGAAGTAGGCGATCTCCTTGCCCTTACAAACTCCTTGGTTCAACTCCACAATCTTCTCGGAGGCTCCCAAGTGACACCTAGCCAATCTAGGAGACACCACTGTCCAAGAAGTAACAAATGGTGTGTTGATGATGAACTCCTTGCTCTTGCGCTTTAAATGATAGTCTCCCCAACACTCAACTCTCTATCATAGGATATGGATTTGGTGGAAAGAAGATTTGAGTGGAAAGCAACTTGGGGAAGGCTAGAGATCAAGATTCATATGGTAGGAATGGAAAATCTTGGCCTCAACACAAGTGTAGGTGGTTCTGTCTCAGAAAATGTATGTTGGAAGTGTAGGTTCGTTCTGATGGCTCTCTCCACGAACGAAGAGGAGGTGGAGGGGTATATATAGCCTCCACACAAAATCTAACCGTTACACACAACTTGCCAATCTCGGTGGGACCGAATTGATAAACTCGGTCGGACCGATTCAGCAAATCTAGTGACCGTTAGGATTTTTGGTGGGACCGACATGCAACTCGGTAGGACCGATATGGTTAGGGTTAGGGCATAACGTAATCTCGGTGAGACTGATTACACAAACTCGGTTAGACCGATTTTGGTAATAAGCTAACCAGAGAGTTGGTCAGGTAAACTCGGTGGGACCGATTCGCTCATCTTGGTGGGACCGAAATGTTACAAAAGGGAAACAGAGAGATTACAATCCCATCTCAGTGAGACCGAGATCCCTATCGGTGAGACGGATTTGCCTAGGGTTTGTGGCAGTGGCTATGACAACTGAACTCGGTGGCGCCGGATAGAAATAATCGGTGGGACCGAGTTTGACTTTTGGTTTAGGTCATATGTGGATGTGAGGAAGTAGTTGAGGGCTTTGGAGAATATCACTAAGCATTTTGAGCAAGAGCCTCATTAAGCAACACCTCACCCCTCCTTGATAGTATTGGCTTTTCCTATAGACTCAATGTGATCTTGGATCACTAAAATAGAAAATGTAGAGTCTTGAGCTTTGAGCTTGAGCCAATCCTTTTGTCCTTAGCATTTTGAGGGGTCCACTTTTCTCATCCATGCCATGCCAATCATTGAGATTTCCTGAAATATTAATCTTGAAATAGCATTAGCTCAATGAGCTATATGTTGTTAGGAATTACCAAAACCTCCCAGGGATAGTTGCACTTTCAAAAGAAAACAACACGATTCAACCCATCACAAAGCACCTCTTCCCATGTTAAGAAAAATCGATCTAGTTGGCCCAACTAAACCAAAGATTCGAAGAAGAAATATGAGGCTATAAATAATCATGCATATAAGCGATCAAAGAAGACTCAAATAATATCCATGAATATAGATCTGATCATAAACTCAAAGTTCATCGGATCCCAACAAACACACCACAAAAAAAGTTACATCAAATAGATCTCCAAGAGACCATTGTATTGAGAACCAAAAGAGATAGAGGAAGCCATCTAACTACTGACTACGGACCCGTATGTCTATGATGAACTACTCACGCATCATCGGAGAGGCACCAATGAGGATGATGAACCCCTCCGTGATGGTTTCTAGATCGGATCTCGTGGTTCTAGAACTTGCGCGGCTGGAATTGTGTTTCGTCAACTCCCCTAGGGTTTCTATAATATTTGGGTATTTATAGGGCGAAGAGGCGGTGCGGGAGGCTACTGAGGTGGGCACAACCTACCTGGGCGCGCCCTGGTGGGTTGTGCTCCCTCAGAGCCCCCCTCTGGTACTTCTTTGGCCCACTGGATGTCTTCTGGTCCAAAAAAAATCTCCAAAAAGTTTCACTGTATTTGGACTCTGTTTGGTATTGATTTTCTACGAAGTAAAAAACAAGCAAAAAACAACAACTGACACTGGGCACTATGTCAATAGGTTAGTCCCAAAAAAATGATATAAAGTTGCTATAAAATGATTGTAAAACATCCAAGAATGATAATATAACAACATGGAACAATAAAAAATTATAGATACGTTGGAGATGTATCAAAGACTAACTCAACTTTCTCCCCCTTTGTCATCAAATGACCAAAAGGGATGAAAATTGAGGACTAACGCCCCTGAAGAATATCAGCTTGAGGTCGGTGGAGGAGCGCCAGCTTGTCGGGGTCGTTTGTCGATGTAGGGCCAGCCGCAGTGTCGTCGAGATCCTCAGCTTCATCCATGTCACGCGATGAAGAAAATGAACTAGTGACCAGTTGAGGAACTTTGACTTTCTTGAATTTCTTCGAAGGAGGATGTGACCAGTCAAACTTCTGCTGAAAGTCCATCTGCTTGAGGTCTTATTCTGTATAAAGATGTGAAAGTAGGGCCCAAGTGCGGTCGAAGATTTCATGCACATAGTAGTGATTTTTCTTCACAGTGTTCTGCGTGACAGTCATGTTTTGAAGAATTGAGCCAAATTGATGCTTGATCCACTTGTGATTGCGATCGACTTTCTGGTGAAGACTAAGAAGAAGCTCGCAATCAATCATCACACGCGTGGCAGTGGCTTGAGGATTTTGCTCTGTGGCTTTCCCTTTTTCATCAACTGAGGAAATTGTCCTTTTGAGGACTTCAATCGGCAGCAGAAAGATGAAGTGATTCTGAAAGTCAGCCTTGTATGGAATTGAAGACCTTGTTCTGACGAACCTCATAATCCAAGGAGCATAAGGCTTCAATTCAAACAGCGAAAGAGCAACATTGGCCAAATTCCTCATGAAGAAATTGTGATAGTTTATGGGAATCCCATGAATGATGTTGAACAGAAGATTCTTCATGATGACAACAACTTCTTCTTCTTCAGAATTGTGGCCTTTGATCGGACTGAGGGTTTTGGTCCGGATGCGGTAGACTGTTCTGGGCACATACCACAAGTCCTTCACAAGGAAGGTGGTTCTTGGAGCTTGGCCTAAACGCAAAGGCTTCATCAAAACTTACATGAGATGATTTGGAAGTTTAGATTCCTCATACAGCCTTGAACCTTATGTTGGAGGGCTGACTGGGATGGCATGAAGCAATTCAGTTGCCGGACCTTTGTAGTGAGTGTTTTCATTCATCCAGTCCAGAACCCATGAGTTGACATCTGAGACATTTCCAGTGAGGTGTAGAGTTGCATATAACTGAAGAATTAACTCTTCATTCCAATCACATATGCCATCATAGAAATTGAGGAGTCCAGCTTCGTGAAGAACATTTAACACTGGTGAAAACCATGGAATGGACTCCATATCCACATGAGGAATTTGACGGTGTTGGAAGACTTTATCCTTGCCAAAAAGAACTAAGGCATAGAAATTCATCTAACTTGTAGTCCAAAACCTCTTGTGCCTTAATCTTGCTGAGTCATAAGGATTTGCATCAGTGAAGAACTGATGCTCAGTGAAGAAATCGACATTGTTGAATTTTGGCCTCCTTGTGCCAGACTGAGGATTTTGAGGCTTGGGCTAAAGATTTATAGTAATAGGCCTCACAACCTCTTGAGGCACAACTTCTGGTGCAGTAGACTAAGGAATTGAAGCGACAGTTTCATCAGCAGTCTGGGTCTCCATGTCTTCAGCTAATGCAGCTGGAATTTCTTCGGGTATGGACTAGGGAGAAGTTTGACGTCCTTCAGATCCGGTCAGTATTTCTTCAGTTTGCATAGGGGACTGATGAATTAATTGAAGAGGTGTGGCAATTGGTGAATTTGGGTGAAGAGTTTCCCAATATCCATCATTTAGTACTGGAGCGGTTGAACCAATGTCCAAATCTTCATCAATTTCTTCTACGCCAGCCTCTTCAGCGGTGAACTGAGGCAGGGGCGATGATACCAGCGGTGTTGAAGCATTTGCTTCCATCTCAATTTCTTCATCAATCTGCTCTGAGGAAGCAGTAGAATGATCTTCTTCATCATTGTCACCATCGGGAATCACAAATTCTTCACCATATGGAACTATTTCCTTTGGTGGCGCGATAGAAATGGGAATTGCATCTATTAGTTCAGTTGAGGAACTCATCAAAATCCTCATTTTCTTAGGAGCTGAGGATTCTGCAGATGTTGATGCTTTCTTTTTCTTAGCGGCTTCCTTCTATGCGGCCTTTGTTTTCTTCACTTCTGTTGCAGAAGGAAGTGTGATTTTCTTCACCTTTGAAGATTTTGCAGGAGGAGCAGAGGATGAGGTTGGTGCAGTTTCTTCAGGCATGCATGACTGATGAAGTCGCCCTGGCATTCTCAGTTTCTTCAGGCACAACCGATTCTTCAGCTGGCCTAGTTTGATCTTCAGGCGCAACATTGGAAGTTGCCCTGGCAGTTTCTTCAGCAGCCTAAATTTGTTTAGCTGCGCTTGCATTTTCTTCAGGCCGAGCAGATGTTCCAGCCTGAGGAATTTGTGGTTGAGATTCAGTAGCAACACTAGCGTTGTGTGATGACTCACAAGTATAGGGGATCAATTGTAGCTCTTTTCGATAAGTAAGAGTGCCGAACCCAACGAGGAGCAGAAGGAAATGACAAGTAGTTTTCGGTAAGGTAATGTCTGCAAGTGCTGAAATTGTAAGTAGCGGAGTAGTTTGATAGCAAGATAATTTGTAACGAGCAAGTAATGATAGTAGTAACAAATATGCAGCAAGGTATCCCAATCCTTTTGAGGCAAAGGACAGGCCAAAATGGTCTCTTATGTTAAGCAAAGCGTTCTTGAGGGTACACGAGAATTTCATCTAGTCACTTTCATCATGTTGGTTTAATTGGTGTTCGCTACTTTGATAACTTGATATGTGGGTGGACCGGTGCTTAGGTGCTGTTCTTACTTGAAAAAACCTCCTACTTATGATTAACCCTCCCGCAAGCATCCGCAACTACGAGAAAAGTATTAAGAATAAATTCTAACCATAGCATTAAACTTTTGGATCCAATCGGTCCCTTACGGAATAGCGCATAAACCGGGGTTTAAGCTTCTGTCACTCTCGTAACCCATCATCTAATTGCTACTCCACAATGCATTCCCTTAGGCCCAAATATGGTGAAGTGTCATGTAGTCGATGTTCACATGACACCACTAAGGGAATCACAACATACATACTATCAAAATATCGAACACATATCAAATTCACATGATTACTTGCAACATGATTTCTCCTGTGATCTCAAGAACAAAAGTAACTACTCACAAATAATAAACATGCTCATGATCAGAGGAGTATTAAATAGCATAATGGATCTGAACATATAATATTCCACCAAATAAACCACATAGTAATCAACTACAAGATGTAATAACCACTACTAGTCACCCAGAAGCACCAATCTATAGTTCCGATAACAAGATTGAACACAAGAGATGAACTAGGGTTTGAGATGAGATGGTGCTGTTGAAGATGTTGATGGAGATTGTCCTCCCCAAGATGGGAGAGTTGTTGGTGATGATGATGACGATGATTTCCCCCTCCGGGAGGGAAGTTCCCCCGGCGGAATCGCTCCGCCAGAGGGCAAAAGTGCTCCTGCCCAAGTTCCGCCTCGAGACGGCAGCGCTCCGTCCCGAAAGTACTCTCCTTATTTTTTCTAGGTAAAAATGACTTATATACCAGAAGATGGGCACCAGAGTGGGCCGAGGAGGGCACAACCCACCAAGGCGCGCCTGGGCTCCCTGGCGCGCCCAGGTGGGTTGTGCCCACCTGGTGGGCCCCCCTCTGGTAGTTATTTGCTCCAATAATTCTTATATATTCCATAAAAATCTCCGTGAAGTTTCAGATTGTTTGGAGTTGTGCAGAATAGGTAGCCTGACGTAGCTTTTCCAGGTCCAGATTTCCAGCTGCCGGAATTCTCCCTCTTGGTGTGTACCTTGCAAATTATGAGAGAAAATACATTAGAATTACTATAAAAAGCATTATTATGGATAAAAATATCATAAATAACAATAAGATAACATGATGCAAAATGGACGTATCAACTCCCCCAAGCTTAGACCTCGCTTGTCCTGAAGCGAAAACCGAAATCGAAAAACATTTCCAAATGCTTTGAGAGAGAGGTGTCGATAAAAACAAAATACGGACGTAGAAGCATCATGTTGATTATTATAACGGCAACAAATTTAATAAGACTTTTATCATACACTTCTCATGAATAAGTAACAGTTCATCACACAATCGAAGTATGAAGAAAAAAATCTATTAGAAACCAACAAACTATGTTCTTAGTCAACTTTGCAACTATAATTCATCATCTTTTCAGGAAGGGTCACGTGTCAGAGCCTTTAGGCAAGTCCCATACTCAACCATCATATAGTCTTCTATGATTGCTAACACTCACCGCGTACACATGAGCAAAACGTTTCAACCGGACACATAGAAAGGTAGGGGCTTATAGTTTCGCCTCCCAACATACTCACCTCAAGGGTGATGTCAACAATAATAACTCATGCTATCCATATTCAACTGGACATATGTGCCTAGATCTTTCCTCTCCACATGATGCGTGCCAAAGGAGGAAAATAAAAAGGAATAGAGAGAAAAACTTTGACTCTTGCATAAAAGTAAATACATAAAAGTAAAAGATAGACCCTTCATAGAGGGAAGGAGCGGTTGCCATGCGCTTATTTGTTTGTATGCTCAATCCCTTAGTGCAAAAGAACGTCACATTGTATTGCGCCTTAAGATGACAACCTTTATTATGCAGTCTGTTGCTTTTATTCTTTGTCATCCAAGTTCTTACAATGCTCAATTTTCTCTTACATTAAATGATCTCGCACTTTTAGAAGCATTTTTTATTTCCTTTTTGCACCGATGACAACTTACTTTAGGGATCTTGCTCAATCCCTAGGTAGGTATGGTGGACACTTGAAAAAGATTTGGGTTTTAGGGTTTTTGGATACACAAGTAGTGTCTCTACTTAGTGCGGAGTTTTTGGCTAGCAAAGATAGGGGAAATCATCACATGTTAAAGGATCTATGACAATATGACTTCTATGTGAATATAAACAAACATAAACCATTAAGTTTTCTTCCTTGTTGAGGGAGTCCTGGACTAGGGGGTGTCCGGATAGCCGAACTATCATCACGGCCGGACTCCAAGACTATGAAGATACAAGATTGAAGACTTCGTCCCGTGTCCGGATGGGACTTTCCTTGGCGTGGAAGGCAAGCTTGGCGATACGGATATGTAGATCTCCTACCATTGTAACCGACTCTGTGTAACCCTAACCTGTCCGTGTCTATATAAACCGGAGGGTTTTAGTCCGTAGGACGAACAACAATCATACCATAGGCTAGCTTCTAGGGTTTAGCCTCCTTGATCTCGTGGTAGATCTACTCTTGTACTACCCATATCATCAATATTAATCAAGCAGGAGTAGGGTATTACCTCCATCGAGAGGGCCCGAACCTGGGTAAAACATCGTGTCCCTTGTCTCCTGTTACCATCCGCTTAGACGCAGAGTTCGGGACCCCTACCGAGATCCGCCGGTTTGACACCGACATTGGTGCTTTCATTGGGAGTTCCTCCGTGTCGTCACCTATAGGCCCGATGGCTCCTTCCGATCATCAACAACAACGCGGTCCGGGTGAGACTTTTCTCCTGGACAGATCTTCAGATTCGGCGGCTTTGCAACTGCGGGCCAATTCGCTAGGCCATCCGGAGCAGATCGAAAGCTACGCCCCTGGCCATCAGGTCAGATTTGGAAGTTTGAACTATATGGCCGATGTCCGTGGAGACTTGATCTTTGACGGATTCGAGCCACAGCCGAGCATGCCGCCTTGTCTCGATGGGTATGATCTAGCTCGCCGCCAAGCAGTGCCCCTCGAGGCCGCATCAAAGATCCGCTCCGACCCTTAATCCGGAGCCGGATTCCCGATCGAGGACGAGTGGTTGGACACCGCTTTGGGGCTACGATCTCTCGGCGATTGAGCCAAACTCCATCCTGTCCTTTGCAAAGACCTTGACTCTGTGGTGCGGACTCCTCTCCGGACTCGAACCTCCGCGCCCCGCCAATCGAATCCGATTGGGCGCGGTCATGGAGTTCACACCGCGGACATCTTTCGCACTCGCCCTTTGGCGACATCCTGAATTCACTAAAGTCTCTCTCTTTATCCGGAGAGCCTGGCGGACTACGGACAGGAAGGTTGGGATACGGACGACGAAGAAATTCAACGCCCACCCACCACCCACTTTGTAGCCATCGCCGATGATTTAACCGACATGCTCGACTTCGACCAAGACATCGACGGTATGGGCGGCGATGCCGGAGACGACCAAGACCCAGCGCCTACGAGGCACTGGAAGGCCACCTCGTCATACGACATATACATGGTGGACATCCCAAAAGATGGGAACGACGATGGAACATCGGAGGATGACCCCTCCAAGAAGCAACCGAAGCGCCGACGTCAGCAGCGCCGCTCTAAATCCCGCCATAGCAAAAACGGTGATTCCGGCACGGGAGATACTAACACCCGGACGGTCGAAGACAACCCCTCCAAAGCAGGACTCAGCGCGGGAGGAGGAGAAGCAAGTCCGCACGACAAGTCGGCGTAAAGAGAGGTAGAGGACGATAATTATGCACCTCCTCTCGAAGATGAGGCAAGCCTCGACGACGACATTTAATTTGTCGTGCTCGAGGATCCCGCGAACAGGAGCGTTTCAAACGCAGGCTTATGGCCACGGCAAGCAGCCTCAAGAAAAAGCAGCAACAACTTAGAGCTGACCAAGACCTGCTAGGCGACGGATGGATGAAGTCCTTGCAGCCAAGAGTATGAACTCGAACAGCCCTCCAAAAGCTACCCCAAACGCAGGCCGTTGCCTCGATCGGAGGAGGAAGCACCCAAGTCACCGGCAAGACGACATGGCAGATCGGCCACCCGTGGCGCGACAGAGAAGCCTCTCGGCCCTCCGCCAAGCCACACCCCGACGCCGCTCAAAAGTACCAAGGCACGGAAAACGCGCCGGACTTGCGAGATATATTGGAGGATAAGGAAAACATACAAGATCGATCTATGGATCGCGTGGGCGCCTACGACACGTGATGATAACCGTCACGCCGGATACAAACAAACCGCCGGGCGAACACGATAAACAAAGCTCATATGAGCTACTTCGTGATATAGCCCAACATGAGGCACCAAGACACCCACTATGCTTCACGGATGAAGTAATGGATCATCAAATCCTCGAGGGCTTCAAACCCGTAAACATCGAATCATACGATGGTACCACAGATCCTGCGGTCCGGATCGAGGACTATCTCCTCCATATCCACATGGCCCGCGGTGATGATCTACATGCCATCAAATACGCCCCACTCAAGCTTAAAGGACCAGCTCGGCATTGGCTCAACAGCTTGCCAAGAGAATCAATTGGTTGTTGGGAGGACCGGAAGCCGCATTCCTTGATAACTTCCGGGCACATATGTGCGACCACCAGACCGATGACCTTAGCCATATAATTCAGCAGCCGTAAGAATCGGCTAGACAATTCTCGACACGGTTCCTAACAAAGAAAAATCAAATCGTTGATGTCCGGATGCGAGGCCCTTGCAGCCTTCAAACATAACATCCATGACGAATGGCTTGCCCGACACCTAGGACAGGAAAAGCCGAAATCCATGGCAGCCCTCACAACACTCATGACCCGCTTTTGTGCGGGAGAGGAGAGCTGGCTAGCTCGAAGCAACAACTTGGCCAAACACCCTGATAGTTCGGATACCAAGGACAGCAATGGCAGGTCGCGTCGCAACAAGAACAAGCGCCGCATTAACGGCGATAATGCTGAAGATACGGCCGTAAATGCCGGATTCAGAGGCTCTAAACCCGGTCAGTGGAAGAAGCCATTCAAAAGAAATACCTGTGTCCCGCCCAACTTGGACCGAATACTCGATCGCAGCGGATACATGGCACCCCGAAAAACCAGCCAATCACACCAACAGGATTGTTGGGTGTTCAAGCAAGCGAGCAAGTTAAGTGCCGAACTCAACGACAAGGGGCTGCATAGCGATGACGAGGAAGAGCCCCGGCCGTCGAACAATAGAGGACATAAGGGTTTTCCCACACAAGTGCGGACGGTGAACATGATATACGCAACCCATATACCCAAAAGGGAGCGGAAGCGTGCACTAAGGGACATATATGCGATGGAGCCACGCCCAAGTTCAACCCATGGTCTTCTGCCCGATCACCTTCGATCGAAGGGCCACCCACTAGCATCCGCTATGGCGGTTTCGCCGCATTGGTTCTTGACCCAATTATCGACGGATTTCACCTCACTAGAGTCCCGATGGACGGCGGTAGCAGCCTGAACCTGCTTTAGGATACGGGCGCAAAATGGGCATAGACCCTCAAGGATTAAACCTACAAAGACGACCTTTAAAGGCGCCATACGGTGTAGAGGCCAATTGTACAGGCTCGTTACACTCGAAGTGGTCTTCGATCCCGGATAACTTCCGGCGAAGAGTTAATCTTCGACATCGTCCCGCTCCACAGCGGCTATCACGCGATCGCTTGGACGAACCGCACGGTAAAGTTCAATGCGGTGCCGCACTACACATACCTCAAGCTCAAGATGCCATGCCCTCGAGGAGTAATCACGGTCAATGGAACACCGAACGCTCTCTCCGAACGGAGGAGCAAGCGGCGGCCCTCGCGGCGGAGGTGCAAAGCAGCCTCTCACAGCAATTCTCGAGTCCGCCACTAAGCGTCCGCCCCGCATCAAGCGCTACCGAGTAACCTACAACAAGACCGCTCGCACGATTCAAGCACGCCAGAGTAATCCGCCCCAACCCCAGCCCTCGCGAAATTGCGAAGCAAGATTACGCAGCGTACATAACTACGCCTGGAAATACCATGGGCATAAGGGAAGGGCACGACCACGGCACGCCTGCACGCGGCTCAACCGCACTGTGGGCCCCGATTGTGTCATTCTTTTCCTTTTCTTTTTCTTCTTTTTCTTACTTTCGGGACTCCGTTTTCCGAAGTCCTGTCCGGCACTAGAATCGCCGAACTCACGATGCAACAGCCGGGGAAGCGTAAAGCTACGCCGAGTGTTCACGTGGTCTCTATTACGAGCATTATACCTGTTTTACATACCATCCCGCAGCTTACCCTCGAGGGGACATGTTAGATAGTCCCATCCCTTGCTTATTGCACTATTTGTATCGCTCGCTTTCATTGCAGTACCTTTTGAATAAACAATACATAGTTTTTGCCTATTATTGCACTCCTTTCTTTATCTATATATCGCTCATTTTATGACATGTTGCACCGTACACTTTGGTACGGCCAATACACCAGGGGCTCAAGTACCCCAAAAGTATGGTGTGATAAGTCCGAACACTTTCACAAGTGCGGCACCCCGAACTTATAGCATTATATGCATCGGCCCCGAATCATGTCTTGGGTCAATAGTTGGGTTTGCCCGGCTCCTATGTTTTGGTACCTTACGTTCCGTTATATCGGCTAAGGTAGCACTAGGAGAACCACTGCGATTGTGCCCCGGTTGAGCTGGGTTGAGCACCTCAATAAAGAAAGCTAAAACTGACCGTCATGATAGGGCGAGAGCCGGTCGCTGTTCGAGAGATTTTTCGGGTCCCTAAAGACTTATGCCGCTTAGAGCGAGGAACCGAATTGTCCGCCAAGGCGTGATAGCACCCTAACTCGGTCTTCGAATACTAGGGGCTTCACGAAATTTAAAATTATAGAATTCTATGGCTAAGTGAGAGTGTTCAAGCATTATAAGTCCGGTTGCCTTGTTCATTGCGTTGAGCGCCCCCTAGATGGACCCAAGAATGGGAACAAGAGTGCTCAAGTTTATCCGAACACCCCAAAGACTCGTGGCATGGGGGCTGAAGCCAACGACTTGCCATCTCTCAAATTTGATAAACGGCCGCATGAAGGTAATATTTTAAATTAACAAGCGTTGCTTAGCGATATGAACAAGTTTTCAGCAGATGGGATAACAAATGCGAGTCTATTAAAAATTACATCTTTGGAGCACTCATCCGCTATACAATGGGCACCCTTCAGAGGCCCTCATAGTACATTTCGCGCAAGGCGATGCTCCTTGCCCTTCGGTGGCCCGTCTGTCACAAGCTTCTCCGCATCCAGCTTGCCCCAAAGTGCACTTTAGCACGGGCAAGGCCCGACGGCACCTTCAATGCAGATGGAGTGCTTGATGACTTCAACCCGTGGACAAAGGCCCACCAGCCGCCCAGACTAGCCCAAAGTAGCTCCTGCATGGCTTCCAATGGCCAAAGCCGAACTATGAGGCCCCTCATGGCCTATTCGGCGACCTTGTGGAGCTCGACCAACTGCTTCAGCTGGTCGCTTAGGGGCACCGGATGTCCGGCCTCAAAGCATACCGAGACCGAACACCTTCTCCGTCGAGCTCCCTCCTTGGCGCGGTAGAATGCGGCAAGATCAGACACACTACGGGGCAGATCTGCGAATGCTCCTGGAGAGCCCCGAGTCCGGGTAAGTAATAGGTAATTCACTTTCACATGCTTGCTTTGCATAAAGAATGCCTTACCGCCGCTATCTTCTTTAATGATTCAATTTCTTGAGGGCTTTTTGGGCCTCGGCCTTAGCAGCTTTGGCACTCTCAAGAGCCGAGGCAAGCTCGGACTCGGGTTTGAGTCACGCTCCAAACCCTCGTGTTTTTCACGAGCCTGGAGCTCTTGCCGCACCTCCGCCAGCTGCGCCTCCCCTTCTCTCGCTCGGTGTGCTCATGGCCGCTTTGCTTTCGGCCACGGACACCGCTTCCTTCAGGGTCGCCACCTCGTTCGTGGCCCCTGCGGTACCCATGTTATTCCTGTTATTTTTTGCAACTGAAACCTTTCTATAAGGCATTTCATTAATAAGTTATTACTTACCTTCCTTGTCCTCGAGCTGCTTCTTGGCAAGGCCGATCTCGTTCTCGGACCGCCGAGGCTCGCTTCAATGCATTGACCTCCATGATCCAAGGCGGCAGAGGTCAGCAAGATAGCCTGCATTCCCATATTGACAAACTTATGTTAGACTCCTGCGTATATCTTTTTAGATCCTTAGTCCGGCTTTTCTTTCCGAACACGAACTAAGCATCGAGGCTACCGTCTATGCGGTAATATTTTACATATTCTAAACTTACCTCAAAGCCTGTTAGAAGGCTGGTGCAGCTTTAGTCAGCCCGCTCTTGGCGGTGAATTTTCTCGATCACC
Organism: Aegilops longissima; assembly: GCA_021605205.1. NCBI lineage: Eukaryota > Viridiplantae > Streptophyta > Magnoliopsida > Poales > Poaceae > Aegilops > Aegilops longissima. Next base: position 455,286,231 of record CM038676.1, read on the forward strand.
ACACTCATAAAGGCGGTGCTCCTCCTCGATGGAGGCGCTGTTAAGCGCCCAAGATGCTATCTGGTGCCTCGGTTGGACGGAAGACACGGCGTCTTACCCTTCTTCCGAAGGGACTGCTTGCCAGACTCCGGAACCGCTGAAGGTTCCGGCATGGAGTCCGGACGAGGTCGGGCTTAGAGCCCCTGGGGGTCTCGCCCCCCACGCGCCTGGAGTCCGGGAGGTTGCCTTGCGGCGCCTCCTGCGCCACCTCCTCTTGACCAGGCCCCCCTTGGGGCACCACCTCGGCGTCGTCCACGGCGTGAGGCGATGAGGCGGCCGGAAGTGAAGTACTCTCCATTTCCGACGAACCCAGGGACCCGCTTGACGAAGCGGCGAACTCGCCCTTGGGCGGGCTGCATGATTGTTCGGCATTAGAGAACACTATGCAATAAAAAATCCATGGGTATCCGGACACTTACGATCTCGCCAGGGGCTTGGCCCTTGTTGGCCAATCCTCCTCGTCGTTGTCGACGTTGGTGGAGAAGTCCGGAGGAAGGGTTCTTCCCTTCTTGGACCCTCCGGCCTCCCCAGTTGGGGCGGCCTTCCTTTTCTCTCCTCCCGCCGGGGAGAGGTTTTTTCCTCCTCCTCGTTCTCAGGAGAAGATTATGCTTCAGAATCGGACATCACCAGGCGTCGGGAGCTCCTTCGAGTTCCGTTGCCTCCTTCTTAACCTTCTTCTCCGCACCACATGAGGTACCGGAGCCAGCAGCCCGTCAATCGGGCGTCCGCTGGGTCTTTCGGCAAAGGAGCCGGACAGTTAACCTGTCCGGACGTCTTCACCGATCATGTTAAAGGTTAGGGAGTTTTAGATCCCACATAGAGTCAAACTATGAAAAAAGAGTCCCATAAAGGTTAAAATAACTCACCTCGCTGGCTTGACGCTGCGAGATGAATCCGCGATCTTCGGTAGCGGATGTGGGAGCCTCGGCGCCCTTGAACAGCACCTTCCATGCATCTTCGTACATAGTGTCGAAGAGCCTTGTCAGAGTTGGGTGCTGTGCCGGATCAAACTCCCACAATTTGAAGGCCCGTTGTTGGCATGGGAGAATCCGGCGGATGAGCATCACCTGGATGACGTTGACAAGCCTCAGATTCTTGTCCACCAGGTTTCGGATGCATGTTTGGAGTCCGGATAGCTCGTCCGAATTCCCCCACGTCAGGCCCGTCTCTTTCCATGACGAGAGTCGTGTGGGGAAGCCAGATCTGAATTCGGGGGCCGCCGCCCATTTGGAGTCGCGTGGCTCGGTGATATAGAACCACCCCGATTGCCACCCCTTTATTGTCTCCACGAAGGAGCCCTCGAGCCATAGGACTTTGGCCATCTTGCCAACCATGGCGCCCAAGACTCCGGCTTGACGGCCGCCCACTACCTTCGGCCTGACATTGAAGATCTTCAGCCATAAGCCGAAGTGGGGCTGGATGCAGAGGAAGGCCTCGCACACGACGATGAACGCTGAGATGTTGAGGATGAAATTCGGGGCCAGGTCATGGAAGTCCAGGCCGTAGTAGAACATGAGCCCCCGGACAAATGGGTGAAGTGGAAAACCTAGTCCGCGGAGGAAGTGGGGGAGAAACACCACCCTCTCATGGGGCCTGGGGGTTGGAATGAGCTGCCTCGCGTCGGGCAGCCGTTGCGCGATGTTGCTGGACAAGTATCCGCCTCCGCAGCTTTGTGATGTGCCCTCCGTGATTTAAGGAGGCCATCCACCTGCCTCCCGCTCCGGACATAGTTGGAGAAGGTTGAGGTGGGATGTGCGGACTGGGCGCTGGAGCTCGAAAGTCTTGTGAAAATGGATGAGCAAAGGAGGAAGAAGGCGTGGGTGAAAAGGTGGATCCTTATCCCTTATATGGACGGACGGCTATGCGCCCCCACCAGCCTGGTAAAACTCGCTATCTCCCAAGCGCCGTAATCAATGGCGCGGATGGGTTACCCACGTCCGTATTGATGAGAATCCCAGAATAAGGGGGCATGATCTATGCTTTGATAAGACGTGCCAAAGAAACCGCCTCGCTAAACGCGCTGAGGTGGGACAGTAAAAAAACGATTCATATAAAGGCCTGGCTGTGGTGTGATGTCACGCCACGGAATACGTCAGCAGATCTATGCAAAAGTTATTCTCTCTACGGTGGTATGTGGAACTTGTTTTGCAGAGCCGAACACTATCCTGGTGTTCAACACCTTCCCTGAAGTATTCGGAGGAGGAACCCGCCTTGCAATGCCGAAGACAATATGCGCGCCGGACTCACTCGTCATTGAAGCCTGGTTCAGGGGCTACTGAGGGAGTCCTGGACTAGGGGGTGTCCGGATAGCCGAACTATCATCACGGCCGGACTCCAAGACTATGAAGATACAAGATTGAAGACTTCGTCCCGTGTCCGGATGGGACTTTCCTTGGCGTGGAAGGCAAGCTTGGCGTACGGATATGTAGATCTCCTACCATTGTAACCGACTCGTGTAACCCTAACCTATCCGTGTCTATATAAACCGGAGGGTTTTAGTCCGTAGGACGAACAACAATCATACCATAGGCTAGCTTCTAGGGTTTAGCCTCCTTGATCTCGTGGTAGATCTACTCTTGTACTACCCATATCATCAATATTAATCAAGCAGGAGTAGGGTATTACCTCTATCGAGAGGGCCCGAACCTGGGTAAAAACATCATGTCCCTTGTCTCTTGTTACCATCCGCCTAGACGCACAGTTTGGGACCCCCTACCCGAGATCCGCCGGTTTTGACACCGACACTTGTCCAACGTCAACAATTTTGGCATATAATATTTTGATGAGGGCTCACAATCACAAAAGATTTCTAGGATAGTATATTTATATGTGAATCTTCTCTTCCCTTATTAATTCTTTCGTGAGTTGCATAATTGACTAATACTTTGTTTGTCAATCTCTAATAAAATTTTCTACTTATACTTTTCCTTATGTGGTGCTATCACCTACCATAGGATTAGTATATGATCTCGTTGATTTATTTCCTTTCTTTTATTTATTTGCTTACTCTTTTTCCTTTCTTATTTCTTTTTTTATTTGCAACATGAAAGTAAAGAAAGCAAAAACTCAAACTAAACTTTATTATATAACTTGCACACGAATACAAGGATAGATCACTAAGCAAACTCTTAAAGAAGAAAGGATCGAACTAGACTTCATTTCATCTAAAGCAAAAAGATCGAACTAAGATAAGTAAAAGCAAAAAGATAGTGGGATGATACGATACCGGGGCACCTCCCCCAAGCTTGGCGGAAGCCAAGGGGAGTGCCCATACCCGATACTCAGTTCTCCTTTGGTGGTGAAGAAGATGGTGGCGATGAAAAAGGTAATGGTGGTGATTAAGAAGGTAATGGTGGTGGTGAGAAGGTAGAGGGTTTGCCCTTTGCTTCCTCCAGCTTCAGACGGAGAATAAAATTCTTCATCATCAACTCGCAATTATCTATCTCGAGTTTTATTATCCTCTTGCATAACGCCTCCATGCTTTCGTTTTTGAACCGAGGAGGGATCGATTCATCTTCGTCTTCTTCGGAGGTCCAGCTATAGTGCTTCTCATCCCCATAGGACTTGGGGTTTGCAATGAGATCAGCAACATAGCTCTCACCCTCAGAGTCTTGAGATGACATAATTACAGAACTGCGCAGAAAACAGCAAGAAAAGAGAACGGAGGATTTCTTCGCGATACGATGGTTAACAGGTTCGGGAAGTATATATAGATTTTTTATCTTGGAGGACAAGCATACGGAAGAAAAATGGAGTACGGAAGGTTTCCCAGGTGGGCACAACCCACCTTGGCGCACCAGGCAAGCCTGGCGCGCCCTGGTGTCTTGTGCCCACCAGGGGATGCTTCCTGGAAGTTTCTTTATTTCCAAAATTCATAAATATTCCAAAACTGATAAAAAAATATTTTTGTGAATTTTTTGGAGTCCGTTTAATTACCGTATCATGTACCTCCTTATTTTCACGATTCTGGAATGTTCAGGAAGGACTCTTTTATGTGTTCCTCTGGTGTCAAAGTTTGGATAATATTATGCTACCTCTTGAACATGCGTTGGTTTTCCCTTGAAGAGGAAAGGGTGATGTTGCAAAGTAGCGTAAGTATTTCCCTCAGTTTTCGAGAACCAAGGTATCAATCCAGTAGGAGGTTACACGCAAATCGCCTAGTACCTACACAAACAAATAAGAACCTCGCAACCAACGCGATAAAGGGGTTATCAATCCCTTCACGGCCACTTGCAAAACTGAGATCTGATAAAGATAATAAGATAAACATTTTTGGTATTTTCGCTGTATAGATTGGAAAGTAAAGATTGCAAAATAAAATAGATGAGAAACTTATATGATGGAAAATAGACCCGGGGGCCATAGGTTTCACTAGTGGCTTCTCTCAAGATAGGAATCTCTACGGTGGGTGAACAAATTACTGTCGAGCAATTGATAGAAAAGCGCATAGTTATGAGAATATCTAGGCATGATCATGTATATAGGCATCACGTCCGTGACAAGTAGACCGAAACGATTCTGCATCTACTACTAATACTCCACACATCGACCGCTATCCAGCATGCATCTAGAGTATTAAGTTTATAAGAACAGAGTAACGCATTAGGCAAGATCACATGATGTAGAGGGATAAACTCAAGCAATATGATATAAACCCCATCTTTTTATCCTCAATGGCAACAATACAATACGTGCCTTGCTGCCCCTGCTGTCACTGGGAAAGGACACCGCAAGATTGAACCTGTAGCTACCCGACCTCAGATGGTCAAGTCTCTGTGCTTAAGTGTCATCCCTGGATCGGTATGCTGACACATACAGTACTCGAGGATTTCTAACAGAGGTAAATCACATGTATAAAGTAACGTAAATACTATTACCTCAATCCAAATAGCGGAAGTAACAAAAAGGTTGTGGATTCCCATCAACAACAACGACAAAGTTGAGTGTAGACATCGTAACCCTAACGTATCACTTACTCGTCGTAAGATTCCTGCAACATGAGACGTTGCAGCCATGTAGGTCAGTACATTGAATGTACTGGCAAATTCACACCATAGAATAATAAGGAGAACTGTCTATCTCTATATGCATATTTGGTTGGTGGAGGCTCTAAGTTTATTTTTGCATAAAGCCAATTTTCCCCTACAACAAAGGAATATATTTTATTTTTCTACCAAGTTGATGTCGTTATTGAGAAGGTTCCTCCAACTCAATCCCAAATCATTAATAACCCAACAATTTCATTAAATAGAGTGATGAGATCAACCAATAATTCAATTACCAGATACTCAAAGATGTCCATAATCGGGGACACGGCTATTCATGAATAGTTTGTACACTCTACAGAGGTTTGCGCACTTTTCCCTACAAGACTCGATCTCCTCCGTTGAATTTCTCGCACTACATGATGTTTGAGAAACGGATGATCGAGACACAGTCTTTCCGAAGCACTAACTCTTTACTCTGGGTAGATAGTACCACCTACTTTCCCCTACATCTGCTAGCCTACCACTGAAAGAGGTCACACAACACACTCAAGTATGCCAGAGCCCATAATGGCTTGTGGCTGCACACGGAAGTTTCTAGCATGAATAATCTTATGATCCCTTTTAGTCTGGGTGGCATTCCATAGGGTGATCACACGGGTACTCCGGGATCCCATTGGGCAAGCACTAGGTTCTCCAGGTGCCCGGGCAAGGGTGCTCCAGGGTGCCCCAACCATTCCACCCAGATGTGTGTTAAAGTAGCCACCTTAAGTTTCCCTTAGTTATTATCACTCACAACTTGCATGATTCTCACATACCAATCCACGTCTACAAGCATGGCTAAGCAATATATAACACAACGAATATTCCCGGGGTGTATCAAAAAGGTAATAGGTTCCTACCTCATCAACTACATAGCAATACCCACATGTTCCCAATCCTACTCATGCAATTCTTTGAGGGTGAAACTAATCCAAGTAAAACTGGGTATAGAAAAATATGATCAAAGTGTGAACTTGCCTTGTACTGTTGATGAAGATCCTTCGCACTCATAAAGCCTGATAGTTCTACTCATCACACTCCGTTCAATCTATCGTACGCAAGCAATTACAACCACACATAAGCAATCACTCAAAGATTCAAAAGAATGAAGAAAACACTTTGGAAAACTTCAAAACCATCGAATAAAACTTCTAGACAGAAACATATTTTTAACAGCAGTAAAATTATATGATTTTGATCTTAACAGAAGGTACATGTCAAGAACTTTGATTTGAAAAAAAGAATCAATTAAATCAGAGTTAAGGATAAAAAGATACGATCAAAAGAAGTTTGAATATGAATCTGAACAAATTTTGAAATTTGAAAGTTGCAAAAATTTTATTTGATAGATTCACTAGGTAGGTGGAATCAAGACAAAAATATTGGCGTTGGTTTCGTCTAATTTGGATGAATGAGTAAAAAGTTATGGCTTTTTGAAGAAATCAGGACCAAGTTGTTTTACGGAAGAAAAAGAGCTACTGCTAAAAGATTTCTACGCCTACCATCTACCGTATTAGTCTAGAAATAATAAGCTACGGGAGTATATATAAAAAATATGAAGAAATATACCTTTATAAGATAGAGAAAAGACGACTTGGAGAGAGGAGACAACTTCCAGAAGTCCCGCCAGAGAGAAAAAATATATTTTTCTTTAGTGAATCTAGTCAAACCAAAATATTGATTTAACTCGAATCAGATAATTTTTAAAGGCTCTATGGGTCTATATTTGAAAAAATGGTTTAGGGGTCAAAGACTAGCTAATTTGGGACTAAACATAAACGAACAAACAAAACAAAGGGAATCGCATGGGCTAAAAAGCACCATGGACCGGCCGCGCGTACGCTACAGTTTTTTTTATTCGGCCAAAGGAAAAAGAAAAAGAAAGAAAAAAATGAGAAGGAAATTACTGGCTGGGCCTGGCCCAAGTAGGAGAGAAGAAAATAAAATGATGGGGCGCCCGATGCCACTATGGTGTGCACGTGGGCGACGGTTAGTTCCAGGCGCACGCGCAGTTTCTTTTAAAAAAAGAAACAGAAAAGGAAAAACTGAATAACGAAAATAAAAATTAAATTGTACATAGGCATGTTATATATCAAAATTTTCATAAAAAGATTTTCTAGAACATGAACATTTTTCTAGCGTCAAATAGGTTACACAAAAATTTAAATAAAGCAAACAGTACTACTGGTTCATTTAAAATTCATATAAAATATTTTAAAATACCAAAATAATTTCAAATTTATTTCTCCATTTATCTACTGTAGGGAATCATTTTACCCTATTTTCCATATATTTTATTTTGGAGAAAAAAATAAGTTGAATAAAAACCAAATAACTCCAAATTGAAAATGGGTTTTTCAAAATAACTTCAAAGGGACTTCCAATTTGATTTTTCTGAAACTTCCAACTCTCTTTCTTAGCATTTGAAGAAGTCATTTTATCTTCTCTCATGAAAACCATTGAGTTGCATAAAGTTTCTGAATTTGAAAACAAATCCCAAATGAAATTCAAATATTTTCAGAATCCCTTTTCATTTTAAATGGAAGAAGTCATGTCATCTTCTCTCTAGGGTTCTGTATCTGAAAAGAATTTGAATTTATGGATATTAGAAAGCAAAGGTGAAAGTTTGGGAGAGTCATTTCATTCCCTCTCATTTAACTTTCAAAAAGTTTCAAATTTCACTCAATTTCACACAAGCAACCACACCACAATCAAACAATCAATCAAAACTATTTATTTAATATAACATTCCAAAATTTAGAATTTTGGGATGTTACAAACCTACCACCCTTAAAATGAATCTCGCCCCCGAAATTCGGAGAGGCTAGAAAGAAATAGGTTAGGATCGGGGTCTTCTAAAAAATCCATCGATTGGCATGAGGGTCTCGGGTGCTACCACCCTTAGAAACATCGTTACGGTTCCATCAAAACTCATATACTCCATCCTAATTGTTGACAGGGCCAGTCTTCTGATAACCTCGGAAAATTCCTACCCTGGCTCTTCCGGTAGTGGCATAACCTTTTTCCTCAATTATTGTGTCCTTGGTAAGGTTCTTCCGAGACTGGGTCTTCTTAGCTAACAGGTCTGGCGCCAATACTAAACTACTATCGATATCTCATGGTGGTCAACAATTTATGGTTTCTCCTGTAGGAAATGGGTCTGGGTTGAACCTCACCGTATGACCTACGATTGGCAACAGCTGCCTTGTACAAGGAAAAAAATTGTCATACCATTCTAAGGTTCAAACAAGGTTTTCATCGTCGTCGCTCTACTATGGGTAAGTCACTCAGATTTACCATCCCATATAACAGAGGCGAATAATAAGAGTAAGTCAGTATGGTGATCAATCCATCCCGCACCCAAATCATTACCTTGTATATGGTTTAGCGAATCTCGCATTCTAACACTCGGTCATCCTCACAGGCATTGCAGAATTTCTCTTGTCGACGAACCAAGTTCAGATAAATCCATTGATTCTGCAAGCCAAACAAACATCTATTGTTTCTTCACATCTCTCAGGTTTTGCGTAAACTCCTATAAGATCATCTGTTGTTAAAGTCATAACGTCTTCCAGGGTTTTTTCCTTCAGCAAGAGTATGCTTGCTTCTTGGCAGGTCCTGGAGCATGTGGGTTATGGCCCATCTCATCACATTTATAGCTTCAACTCATCCTGGGGTTACAATTGCTCCATATTACAAACATTATACCTCCTTTATATCCAATAGTAATTCATCCCTTCATATTCTTGGGGTATCACACATATCGAGTTAAAACTTGTGCTTATTTTGTCCGAAGTCCACTCCGTGGAATTTCAATATCTTTTCCATGGGTCAGGTGTCCTCACAGGGTACTACGACCCTTGAAATGCACAAATTCATTCGTCGACCATATTTCTCATATCCTCGAAAATGGTCAAAATATTTCTTCATAGAGTAACAATTCCTAAAATCCAAATCAGTACCAATGATGCTAACTTTGTTGATCCTCAAATTATTACAATCTCCTGCATTTCCATTACACGCCTCAACTCAACACCTCAATATAAAAGAGTTGTTCCCACTACTACTACTATATCTTATTTTGCAAACTCAACTATTTAGTACAAGCCTCCTTCTCTTTGGGACAATCTCTGGCGAAGTGCCCTGCTTCATTACAGCGGAAACATATTACTTCTGACAAGTCTTGAGGTTTCCTTGTGATTACATAGCCTCCTTGGGTCCTCGGCTTCTTTTTTTGGGCAATCGCTGAAGTAGTGTCCTGAATCTTTGCACCTAAAACATGTGATATGACTCAGTTCCTTCTTTGTAGAAATTGGGTTGTTCCTGGAATCCAATCTATTTCTCTTCCTGGTCTTTTTCATGCCAATCAGGACTTCTATTCCCTGTGGGTCATACTCTATTCCACTATCAGAAATGCTACTAGATCCCCCTTCAGATAGTTCTGGGAGATGTGTCCTTCTTATCCACATGACTCGATCTCCTCCGTTGAATTTCTCACACTACATGATGTTTGAGAAACGGATGATCGAGACACAGTCTTTCCAAAGCATTAACTCTTTACTCTGGGTAGACAGTACCACCTACTTTCCCCTACATCTGCTAGCCTACCACTGAAAGATGTCACACAACATACTCAACTATGCGAGAGCCCATAATGGCTTGTGGCTGCACACGGAAGTTTCTAGCATGAATAATCTTATGATCCCTTTGAGCCTGGGTGGCATTCCATAGGATGATCACACGGGTACTCCGGGATCCCCTTGGGCAAGCACTGGGTTCTCCAGGTGCCCGGGAAAGGGTGCTCCAGGGTGCCCCAACCATTCCACCCAGATGTGTGTTATAATAGCCACCTTAAGTTTCCCTTAGTTATTATCACTCACAACTTGCATGATTCTCACATAACAATCCATGTCTACAAGCATGGCTAAGCAATATATAACACAACGAATATTCCCGGGGTGTATCAAAAAGGTAATAGGTTCCTACCTCATCAACTACATAGCAATACCCACATGTTCCGAATCCTACTCATGCAATTCTTTGAGGGTGAAACTAATGCAAGTAAAACTGGGTATAGAAAAATATGATCAAAGTGTGAACTTGCCTTGTACTGTTGATGAAGATCCTTCGCACTCATAAAGCCACAAATCCTTGTTGAAGAGGATATCAAGCACAAGAGTGAATAGTGAAGAGTAGAGGGCGCATTGGATGTGCGCTCCCTATGAACAATGTCCCACTAGAAATGGATCTTAGGAAAGAAGAGTGTTTCTCTTGATATTTCTATCCTATTCTATTTCTATAAGTGAATTATTGATCAAGATCAAATGGATAAAAAGTAGATATGAAACTATGTTCTTTGAACACCTTCTTCCATGCTATTGAAGCTGGCAAACAGGGGAGTGAGTGAAGAGAGAAGCCATGCCTCCTTCGATGTGAGGCAAGCGATGAACGAGTAGATGTTGCCCTTAGACCAATTTTTCTACTCGCCACACTCCGTTCAATCTATCGTAAGCAAGCAATTACAACAACACATAAGCAATCACTCAAAGATCCAAAAGAACGAATAAAACACTTCGGAAAACTTCAAAACCACCGAATAAAACTTATATATAGAAACATATTTTTAACAGAAGCAAAATTATATGATTTTGATCTTAACAGAAGGTACATGTCAAGAACTTTGATTTGAAAAAAGAATCAATTAAATCGGAGTTACAGATAAAAAGATATGATCAAAAGAAGTTTGAATATGAATCTGAACAAATTTCAAAATTTTAAAGTTGCAAAAAGTTTATTTGATAGATTCACTAGGTAGGTGGAATCAAGACAAAAATATTGGCGTTGGTTTCGTCTAATTTGGATGAACGAGTAAAAAGTTATGGCTATTTGAAAAATCAGGACCAAGCTGTTTTACGGAAGAAAAAGAGCTATTGCTAAATGATTTCTACGCCTACCGTCTACGGTACTAGTCTAGAAATAATAAGCTACGGGAGTGTATATAAAAAATACAAAGAAAGATACCTTTATAAGATAAAGAAAAAACGACTTCAAAGAGAGGAGACAACTTCCAGAATCCCGCCGGAGAAAAAAAAAATATATTTTTCTTTAGTGAATCTAGTCAAACCAAAATATTGATTTAATTCGAATCGAATGATTTTTAAAGGCTCTATGAGTCTATATTTATAGATTTTTTGAGGGAAAACCCCAATTTTATTCAGCAAAAACCACATGGAGTGGGATACATCTTTGGTCACGAGGTACACCCAACCAGATGTGGCGACCCGGACCTCTAGATATCGCAAACTTGGCTAGACTATGCGCCTCATGATTAACGGCACGAGACTCAAACGAAAAATTACAATTAAAAGTAGCAGCTCTAAGGTTTATTTCAGTAACAATTGCACCATATGCACCCCTTGCACCTCCGGAGATATCAGAGACAACCCGCTGGAAGTCAGAGGCCACCACAAATTGTTGTATGCCCAGGTCTTCTGCTAGGGAGAGAGCTTCTCGGCAAGCTATTGCTTCAAGTGTTGCTGGATCATGTACTCCTTCAATTACTAGTGCTGCACTCCCCATGTAGTTTCCTCCTCTGTCTCTACATACAGCAGCTGCGGCTCCTCGTTGTCCCACTTGGACAGCAGCATCGACGTGAATTTTGCAGAAACCCGTGGGCGGTTTCTTTGGCTGTTGAGTGACCCGGGGGTAGCTCTTGCATGCGTATGTGCTTGCCTGTTCCTGATGATGCCGAGTTCATCAATAAATCTGGCAATGAAGCTGTGAGTATCCTGGGGGCTGTGGAAAATTGATTCATGTATCGCCTTGCATTTCGCATGCCATATTGACCACAACGTCACCGTCATCAGAACAACCTGCTCATGGGTTAAGGCCTGCATTAACATAAACAGCCATTGCTTTGCATTAGGCTCCGTGTTCGCTATGATTTTATGTGTGAACTCATCATCTGCTAGTGCCCAGACGTTTCTTGATGCTGTGCAATCCAGCAAGGAGTGACGCCACGAATCCTGAGCTCCGACAAACCATATTGGTCAGAATCAACCATGTGTCGATGTGCGCAAACATCGTTGGTCGGCAGCAAATGCTTGGAAAGTCTCCAGAGGAACATTCTAATTTTGCCCGGCACTTCAATTTTCCAAAGTGATTTCCATGCACTTTCTTCTGTTCTAGGATTTGAAGTACCACCTGACCCATCAAGTAATGCCTCCCTTCGTTGCTTTGTAGCAACTAACATTCTGTATGCTGATCTAGCCGAAAAGCAGCCATGTTTCTCATAGTGCCAGGCCCAGAAATCTGGTATACTGCCCGTACACAGAGGAATTCCCATAATGGTCTGCACATCCATGGGCATGAACCTGGCCTGGATTAGTTGGGCGTTCCAAGAGGCACTTGAGCTCACGATAAGATCAGACACTCTTTGTGGTGGGTTCGGTACAATGCTTCCATAAGGCCGTAGCATATCATCACGGGGAAGCCAATTATGAGTCCATATGTTGGTGTCAACACCATTACCAATGCGTTTAATTAGCCACATCTTCAGAGTGTCTTTTCCATCCATAATGGCACGCCACACCTGGCTCGGATGACTTCCCAGTTCGGCTTCGAGGAAATCCCTGTTTGGGTAGTAGATGCTTTTGAGGACACGTGCACAGAGAGTATCCGGGTTCTGCAGCAAGCGCCACGCTTGCCTGGCCAGCATCGCAAGGTTGAATAACTCGAAGTCTTTGAATCCGAGGCCCCCATACCCTTGGGTTGGGTCATTGTGCTCCAAGACACCCAATGAGGCTTCCTCTTTCCTTCCTTACTCCCCCACCAAAACTTTCTAATCAGCATATTCAGATGTTCACAAAGCCCTCTTGGAAGCTTAAAACAAGACATAGAGAAAACTGGCACTGCCTGAGTCACAGACTTGACTAATACTTCCTTACAATCCGTGGACATGGTACGTTCAATCCATCCCTGTATCTTGCTCCATAGTCTATCTTTTAGGTATTTGAAGGCGCCATTCTCTGAGCTACCAATATCAGAGGGCATCCCTAAATACTTCTCGTTAAGGGTTTCATTAGGGACATTGAGTACCTCTTTGATCTCTTGTCTTACCGAATCAGGCACTCCCTTGCTGAAATATATTGATGACTTGGAGTGATTGATACGCTGTCCTGTCGCCTGACAATAAGTATTCAGAACATGGTATACCTCATTAGCACCCACACTATTTGCCTTGAAGAACAGCAGGCTGTCATCAGCGAATAGGAGATGGCTCACTGGTGGCGTCGTTGGAGCAACCTGTAGACCACTCAAGTTTGATGACTCACTTTTTGATTTTAACAGGCACGAAAGGCCCTCTGCTGCTAGCAAGAACAAGTATGGAGATATGGGATCCCGTTGTCTGATTCCACGTGATGGTTTGAACTGTTGGAGTATCTTTCCGTTAAACAGCACAGAGAAAGTTACTGCGCTAACCAGGCTCATAACAATATCCACCCACCTGGTGTTGAAGCCCAGTTTGAGCATTATGGCCTTTAGGTAAGGCCATTCTACCCTATCATACGCCTTCATCATATCCAGCTTGAGGGCACAAGACTGATGTTTCTTGGCCTTATTCCTCTTCATGAAGTGTAGGCATTCATACGCCATTATGATGTTATCTGTGATAAGCCTCCCCAGGACAAAAGTTGACTGTTCCGGTGAGATAATTTCAGGCAATACTACCTTCAATCTGTTGGATATTACCTTTGATGCAATCTTGTACAAAACATTACAGAGGCTGATTGGACGGAATTGGGATAGGAGTGATGGATTTTTATAGATGGAAAAAGGGTTTAGGAGTCAAAGGCTAGGCAATGTGGGACTAAACACAGACGAACAAACAAAACAAAGGGAATCACATGGGCTAAAAAGCACCACGGGCTGGCCGCGCGCACGCTGCAGTTTTTTTATTCGGCCAAAGGAAAAAGAAAAAGAAAGAAAAAATGAGAAGGAAATTACTGGCTGGGCCTGGCCCAAGTAGGAAATAAGAAAAAAATGATGGGGTGCCCGATGCCACTATGCTGCGCTCGTAGGCGACGATTAGTTCCATGCGCACGCGCAGTTTAAAAAAAATAGAAACAGAAGAGGAAAAAGTGAATAACAAAAATAAAAATAAAATTGTACATAGGCATGTTATATATCAAAATTTTCATAAAAAGATTTTCTAGAACATGAACATTTTTCTGGCGTCAAATAGATTACACAAAAAATTAAATAAAGCAAACAATACTACTGGTTCATTTAAAAATCAAAAATATATTTTAAAATACTACAATAATTTCAAATTTATTTCTCTCCATTTTTCTACTGTAGGTAATCATTTTACCCTATTTTCCATATATTTTACTTTTGGAAAAAATAAGTTGAATAAAAACCAAATAACTCCAAATTGAAAGTGGGCTTTTCAAAATAACTTCAAAGGGACTTTCAATTTGAATTTTTTGAAACTTCCAACTCTCTTTCTTAGAATTTGAAGAAGTCATTTTATCTTCTCTCGTGAAACTCATTGAGTTGCATAAAGTTTCTGAATTTGAAAACAAATCCCAAATGAAATTCAAATATTTTCAGAAACCCTTTTCATTTTAAATGGAAGAAGTCATGTCATCTTCTCTCTAGGGTTTTGTATCTGAAATGAATTTGAATTTATGGAGATTAGAAAGCAAAGGTGAAAGTTTGTGAAAGTAATTTAATTCCCTCTCATTTAACTTTCAAAAAGTTTTAAATTTCACTCAATTTCACACAAGCAACCACACCACAATCAAACAATCAATCAAAACTATTTATTTAATATAACATTCCAAAATTTAGAATTTTGGGATGTTACAGAAGACAAATCTAAGCACTTCTCCCATTGTAAGAAAGATCAATCTAGTAGGCCAAACCAAACTGATAATTCGAAGAGACTTGCAAAGATATCAAATCATGCATAAAAGAATTCAGAGAAGATTCAAATATTGCTCATAGATAATCTTGATCATAAACCCACAATTCATCGGATCTCGACAAACACACCGCAAAAAGTATTACATCGAATAGATCTCCAAGAAGACCGAGGAGAACTTTGTATTGAGATCCAAAAAGAGAGAAGAAGCCATCTAGCTAATAACTATGGACCCGAAGGTCTATGGTAAACTACTCACACATCATCAGAGAGGCTATGGTGTTGATGTAGAAGCCCTCCGTGAATGATTCCCCCTCCGGCGGAGCGCCGGAAAAGGCCCCAAGATGGGATCTCACGGGTACAGAAGGTTGCGGCGGTGGAAATAGGATTTCGTGGTGCTCTCGGATGTTTTTCGGGTACATGAGTATATATAGGCGAATGAAGTAGGTCGGTGGAGCCACGAGGGGCCCATGAGGGTGGGGGCGCGCCTACCCCCTGGGTGCGCCCTCCTACCTCGTGGCCGCCTCGTTGCTTCCTTGACGTCCACTCCAAGTCTCCTGGATTGCGTTTGTTCCAAAAATGATCCTCGCGAAGGTTTCATTCCGTTTGGATTCCGTTTGATATTCCTTTTCTGCGAAACACTGAAATAGGCAAAAAAACATCAATTCACACTGGGCCTTCAGTTAGTAGGTTAGTCCCAAAAATAATATAAAAGTGTATAATAAAGCCCATTAAACATCCAAAACAGATAATATAATAGCATGGAGCAATCAAAAATTATAGATACGTTGGAGACGTATCAAGCATCCCAAGCTTAATTCCTGCTCGTCCTCGAGTAGGTAAATGATAAAAACAAATTTTTTGATGTGGAATGCTACCTAGCATAATTTTCAATGTAATTTTCTTTAATGTGGCATGAATGTTCATATCCTAAAGATTCAAGATAAAAGTTTAATATTGACATAAAAATAATAATACTTCAAGCATACTAACTAAGCTATTATGTCTTCTCAAAATAACATGGCCAAAGAAAGTTCATCCCTACAAAATCATATAGTTTGGTCATGCTTCATTTTCATCACACAAAAATGCTCCCATCATGCACAACCCCGATGACAAGCCAAATAATTGTTTCATACTTTAGTATTTCTCAAACTATTTCAACTTTCACGCAATATATGAGCGTGAGCCATGGACATAGCACTATGGGTGGAATAGAATATAATGACGGGGGTTGTGTGGAGAAGACAAAAAAAAGGAGTAAGTCTCACATTGACACAACTAATCAACGGGCTAGGGAGATGCCCATCAATTGATGTCAATGCAAGGAGTAGGGATTGCCATGCAACGGATGCACTAGAGCTATAAATGTATGAAAGCTCAACAAAAGAAACTAAGTGGGTGTGCATCCAACTTGCTTGCTCACGAAGACCTAGGGCAATTGAGGAAGCCCATTGTTGGAATATACAAGCCAAGTTCTATAATAAAAAAATCCCACTAGTATATGAAAGTGACAAAACAAGAGACTCTCTATCATAAAGACCATGGTGCTACTTTGAAGCACAAGTGTGGAAAAAGGATAGTAGCATTGTCCCTTCTTTTCTTTTCTTTTTTATTTCGCCTCTCCTTTTTTTTGGCCTTTCTTTTTTTTCTTTTTTTTCTCATGGGACAATGCTCTATTAATGATGATCATCACACTTCTATTTATTTACAACTCAATGATTACAACTCGATACTAGAACAAATATGACTCTATATGAATGCCTCCGGCGGTGTACCGGGATGGGCAATGAATCAAGAGTGACATGTATGAAATAACATGCATGGTAGCTTTGCCACAAATATGATGTCAACTACATGATCATGCAAGGCAATATGACAATGATGAAGCGTGTCATAATAAACGGAAAGGTGGAAAGTTGCATGGCAATATATCTCGGAATGGCTATGGAAATGCCATAATAGGTAGGTATGGTGGCTATTTTGAGGAAGATATAAGGAGGTTTATGCGTGATAGAGCGTATCATATCACGGGGTTTGGATGCACCGGTGAAGTTTGCACCAACTCTCAAGGTGAGAAAGGGCAATGCACGGTACCGAAGAGGCTAGCAATGATGGAAGGGTGAGAGTGCGTATAATCCATGGACTCAACATTAGTCATGAAGAACTCACATACTTATTGCAAAAAATCTACAAGTCATCAAAAACCAAGCATTACGCGCATGCTCCTAGGAGGATAGATTGGTAGGAAAAGACCATCCCTTGTCCCCGACCGCCACTCATAAGGATGACAATCAAAGAACATCTCATGTTTCAAATTTGTTACACAACGGTTACCATACGTGCATGCTACAGGACTTGCAAACTTCAACAACAGTATTTCTTAGTTTCACAATTACTCAACTAGCACAACTTTAATATCACCATCTTCATATCTCAAAACAATCATCAAGTATCAAACTTCTCATAGTATTCAATGCACTTTATATGAAAGTTTTTATTATACCCATCTTGGATGCCTATCATACTAGGACTAATTTTATAGCCAAAGCAAATTACCATGCTGTTCTAAAGGACTCTCAAAATAATATAAGTGAAGCATGAAAGATCAATAATTTCTATAAAAATAAAACCACCACCATGCTCTAAAAAGATATAAGCGAAGCACTAGAGCAAAATTATCTAGCCCAAAAGATATAAGTGAAGCACATAGAGTATTCTAATAAATTCCGATTCATGTGTGTCTCTCCAAAAGGTGTATACATCAAGGATGACTGTGGTAAACTATAAATCAAAGACTCAAATCATAGAAGACGCTCCAAGCAAAACACATATCATGTGGTGAATAAAAATATAGCATCAAGTAAAGTTACCGATAGATTAAGATGAAAGAGGGGATGCCTTCCGGGGCATCCCCAAGCTTAGGCTTTTGGTTGTCCTTGAATTTTACCTTGGGGTGCCTTGGGCATCCCCAAGATTAGTCTCTTTCCACCCCTTATTCCAAAATCCATCAAATCTTTACCCAAAAACTTGAAAACTTCACAACTCAAAACTCAACAGAAAATCTCATGAGCTCCGTTAGCAAAATAAAAGAAACCACCACTTTATGGTACTATAATGAAGTAATTCTTTATTTATATTGGTGTTAAACCTACTGTATTCCAACTTCTCTATGGTTCATACCCCCGATACTAGCCATAGATTCATCAAAATAAGCAAACAACACACGAAAAACAGAATCTGTCAAAAAACAGAACAGTCTGTAGTAATCTGTGTCAAACGCAAATTTTCTGTAACTCAAAAATTCTGCCAAAATAGGACGACCTAAACAATTTGTTTATTGATCTACTGCAATTGTTATCAGTATTTTATCACGTTCTGGTGAGTTTTAACAATTGTTTTCATGAGCAGAAAGTTTCTGACTTTTTCAGCAAGATCAAATAATTATCATCCAAGAAGATCCTATAGGTTTTACTTGGCACAAACACTAATTAAGACATAAAACCAAATCTAACCAGAGGCTAGATGAATTATTTATTACTAAACAGAAACAAAAAGCAAGGAATAAAAATAAAATTGGGTTGCCTCCCAACAAGCGCTATCGTTTAACGCCCCTAGCTAGGCATAAAAACGAGAATAGATCTAGGTATTGTCATCTTTGGTTTTTATCTTTATAGCGGAGTCATGCTCGAATCCGGGAGGTTCTTTGCGTTTCTCTTCATATTCGGAAATTTTTAAATCTAAAGAATCCAACCGCTTATTGCAAAGGGTGATCAACATATTCATGCGCTGAAGATTTCCGCTAACACTCTTAAGAGGTTCAAGAGACTTTTGTAAAATTTTCGTTACTTCGCAAATCTTCTCAAAAACTTGTGTCTCTTCCTGGGTATGATGTGGCCCCTTTCGTTGAGGTAGTGTTCCCACTACTCCCTCTATAATTTCATGCGCAATACTAGGATCAATTTCGATAAAATTTCCTTTGGCAACGCAATCCAAGAGCTGTCTATGGGACATATTTAGTCCAACATAAAAATTGCGAAGTAAAATTTCTAAAATTCACCTCTAAGGTGCAATTACGATAAGATTCCATCATCCTATACCAAGCATCTTTTAAGTTTTCTCCTTGTCTTTGTTTGAAGTGAAGAACTTCAAACTCGGGAGACAAAGGAGCAGATAAAGGAATGGCCATAATGGCAAAGCAAACGATCTAACACACGGACACGCAAGAAGCAAGTAAAAAGAGGCGAACAAAAAAGGGCGAATAAAACGACAAGGGTGAAGTGGGGGAGGAAAACGAGAGGCAAATGGCAAATAATATAATGCGAGGGATAAGAGTTTGTGATGGGTACTTGGTATGTCTTGACTTGTGCGTAGATCTCCCCTGCAACGGTGCCAGAAACCGGCTCGTTGACGGGAGATCAAAGCTTGACTTGACTTGGCGTAAACCTCCCCGGCAACGGCGCCAGAAATCCTTCTTGCTACCTCTTGAGCATTAATTGGTTTTCCCTTGAAGAGGAAAGGGTGATGCAGCAAAGTAGCGTAAGCATTTCCCTTAGTTTTTGAGAACCAAGGTATCAATCCAGTAGGAGGTTACACGCAAATCGCCTAGTACCTGCACAAACAAATAAGAACCTTGCAACCAACCCGATAAAGGGGTTGTCAATCCCTTCACGGCCACTTGCAAAAGTGAGATCTGATAAAGATAATAAGATAAATATTTTTGGTATTTTTGTTGTATGGATTGGAAAGTAAAGATTGCAAAATAAAATAGATCGGAAACTTATATGATGGAAAATAGACCCGGGGGCCATAGGTTTCACTAGTGGCTTCTCTCAGGATCGAATATATTACGGTGGGTGAACAAATTACTGCCGAGTAATTGATAGAAAAGCGCATAGTTATGATGATATCTAAGGTAATGATCATGAATATAGGCATCATGTCCGTGTCAAGTAGACCGAAACAATTTTGCATCTACTACTATTACTCCACACATCAACCGCTATCGAACATGCATCTAGAGTATTAAGTTCATAAGAACAGAGTAATGCATTAGGCAAGATGACATGATGTAGAGGGATAAACTCAAGCAATATGATATAAACCCCATATTTTTATCCTTGATGGAAACAATTCAATACGTGCCTTGCTGCCCCTGCTGTCACTGGGAAAGGACACCGCAAGATTGATCCTGTAGCGACCCGACTTCAGACGGTCAAGTCTCTGTGCTTAAGTGTCATCCCTGGATCACGCTGGCAAGACTTGTATTCTTGTCCACCATACTCTTGATGCGCTTCTGCAGCATCGTCACCTCGTCGGACGACGCCCAGTCCAAGCCCTTATTGAGCCAAGATGTAAGCCGCATTGGGGGCCCGGACTTGAACTCGGGAGAAGCGGCCCATGTGGAGTCGTGGGGTTCCATGACATAGAACCAATCCTGCTGCCACCCCTTCACGGTCTCCATGAATGTGCCTTTGGGCCAAGTGACGTTGGGGAGCTTGCTCACCATGGCGCCGCTGCACTCCGCGTGCTGACCATCCACCACTTTGGGCTTCACATTGAAGACCTTGAGCCATAGGACGAAGTGGAGAGAGATGTGGAGGAATGCCTCGCACAAGACGATGAACGCCGAAATATTAAGGAAGGAATTTGGGGCTAAATCATGGAAATCCAGCCCGTAGTAAAACATAAGGCCGTGGACGAAAGGATGGAGGGGAAACCCCAATCCGTGAAGGAAATGAGGAATAAAAACTACCCTCTCGTGGGGCTCCAGAGTAGGGATGATTTGCTTCTTGGCCGGGAGCCGGTGGGCGATTTCTGTGGCTAAATATCCCGCTTCCGAGAGCTCTTTTATGTTCCCCTCCGTGATGGGGGAAGCCATCCACCTACCCTGCGCTCCGGATCCGAACATGGCTAGAGTGTTTTCTGTGGACGGAAGGGGCTGAAGATTGGGCGCTGGAGCTCGAGGGGGGATGGGCTGAGGGTGAAAAGGATGGATTCCTATCCCCTTATAAAGGCAATGAATATAGAGTGTCCCCCCATGAGCATTAGAACTCGCCTATTCCCAAGGGGTCATGCGAACGACCCGGTTGGATTACCCAAGCCTGTATTGATGGGAATCCCGTAATAAGGGGACACGATCTTTTGCTTTGACAAGACGTGTCACCGGAGACTACGTCTTGAAACGCGAAACGGGAGAAACGATTCAAAGTGATGGGAAGGCTGGATGTGACATCTCGCCCGTGGAATTGTCAGTAAAAGACGTGTTCTACTTTTTTATTAAGTATTATACCCTAGCGGTGGAGGGTTGTAGTTATTGCGCAAGGCCGGACACAGTTCCGGTAATCAACTGCTTTGAAGTGTTCGGAGGAGGAACCCGCCTTGCAATGCCGAAGACAGTCTGCGCGCCAGATACATTGTCATTGAAGCCAGGTTCAGGGGCTACTGAGGGAGTCCTGGATTACGGGCTCCTCGGGCGTCCGGGGTATGCGACATGGGCCGGACTCATGGGTCGTGAAGATACAAGATGGAAGGCTTTCCCCCGTGTCCGGATGGGACTCTCCTTGGCGTGGAAGGCAAGCTTGGGGTGCGGATATGAAGATTCCTTTCTCTGTAAACCGACTTTGTACAACCCTAGCCCCCTCCGGTGTTTATATAAACCAGAGGGTTTAGTCCGTAGAGGCAATCATAATCATACAGGCTAGACATCTAGGGTTTAGCCATTACGATCTCGAGGTAGATCAACTCTTGTAACCCCAATACTCATCAAAGTCAATCAAGCAGTAAGTAGGGTATTACCTCCATCAAGAGGGCCCAAACCTGGGTAAACATTGTGTCCCCTGCCTCCTATTACCTTCGATCCTTAGACGCATAGTTCGGGACCCCCTACCCGAGATCTGCCGGTTTTGACACCGACATGGGGATTGCCCTCCCGAAGATGGGAGAGTTGTTGGTGATGATGATGACGATGATTTCCCCCTCCGGGAGGGAAGTTCCCCCGGTGGAATCGCTCCGCCAGAGGGCAAAAGTGCTCCTTCCCAAGTTCCACCTCGAGATCCTTCCCAAGTTCCACCTCGAGATGGTGGCGCTCTCTCCCGAAAGTCATCTCCTTATTTTTTTTCTAGGTAAAAAGGACTTATATACCGGAAGATAGGCACCGGAGGTGGGTCGATGAGGGCACAACCCACCAGGGCGCGCCTAGGCTCCCTTGCGCGCCCAGGTGGGTTGTGCCCACCTGTTGGGCCCCCTCTGGTAGTTATTTGCTCCAATAATTCTTATATATTCCATAAAAAATCTCCGTGAAGTTTCAACTTGTTTGGCGTTGTGCAGAATAGGTAGACTAACGTAGCTTTTCCAGGTCCAGATTTTCAGCTGCCAGAATTCTCCCTCCTGGTGTGTACCTTACAAATTATGAGAGAAAAGGCATTAGAATTACTCCAAAAAGCATTATTATGGATTAAAACATCATAAATAACAATACGAAAACATGATGCAAAATGGACGTATCATTGTGGTCCTTGATGGTCTTGTTAGCAATCTTGACGAATCTGACCTTGGCACCTAGCCAATCAGCATGATAGCGGTCAAATTCATCACTGAGGTTTTTGATCTCCTTTTGTATAGTGACAAGTTCTTTGGGAGACAAAACATTGTTCCTCAGAAGGCATTCTTTCTTGTACTGGTCCTTCTTGACTCACCTGGCCTTCTCAAATTTCCATTTTTCTTTGCCTATGAAGGCAGTCAGCATGTGACTTTGACCAGGAGTCAGATTCGGGTCAGGAAGAGGGGTATTGGGATCCTTTGGGCCATATGTCAATGAAATCGAGGATCTTCTTTGGATCCAACATAAGAGGAACAAAGCTGCCTTTGGCTCTTGCAGCCCTTTGTTGTCTATCTCTGATGATTTCAACAAGTTAATCATCATCAGCTTCATCATCATCATCATCAGATGGAACCTGGAAAGGCACTTGTTTCTTGTGAGGACTTGGCCTCTTACCATGTCTAGCAGTGGACTTGACCTTCAACAGTGTTGGACCACTTGAGGATTGTGGCTGAGCTGAGGAAGTTGCAGATGCCCCTGAGGCAATTGAAAATCCAGCAGTCCGCTGACACGTTGCAAGATGCACATGTGTTGAGGACTTTGTGGCAGCAACTGGGGATTTTACAGCAATAGAGGGAGTTTGCACTGCCCTTGAGGAAGTTGCCCGAGGAATTTGCTCTGATGGCTTTGCACTTGAGGAATTTGGCCGTGAGGGCATTGAGCTTGAAGATTTTGGCTTCACAGTTTATTTCTTCAGAATGGCCCTCTTGGGCGTTGTTCTACTGGCAGAGGCTTCGGCAGCAGCAGCTTGTGAATCTTCATTGAATTTCCTCACTGCTTCTGCATCAAATTTTTGACGTTTTGCTTGGCGCTTGGCCCATTCCTTAGGAAATTCCTCACCACACTTGATGCTGGTAGAATCAGCTCTTTTGGCAGCAGCCAGAGGTGGTCTTGGGCATGGAGGATTTACAACAAATTTTTCATGTACTTTGGAGTGACATTGATATTCCTTCCATTCCTTTGCCCATCTTCTCTCAATCCTCTGAATGCGCAATTTGCACTGTGTTTTGGTCTCTTTCCCATGTGTATCTTCATCAGGAGTGCAATATTCATCATATATATCCTCAAGGATTTCAAATGTTGTGTTTGTCTCAGCCTTCTTTCCTCCTTTCTGAGGTCTTTTCCCATCTGCCATTTTCCCCACTTGAGGATTTTGAACTTCTGATGATTCTGAGGACGTATGCAATATTTTTTTAAGGAATGCTACAAATGAGTTAAGTTGATGAGAACCTAGTGATTCATCAATAGACATTTGTACCTGTGAACAGAGTATAGGTGCGAAGAATTTGAAGAGGTCATATGTGTTCTCAGAAGTTTTTCAAGAAAATATCAAGTTGAGGAATTTGACCATATATGTCTTGAGGAATTTCAGTAAGCGTTGTTGACTAAGGTTCCAGAGTTGTACATATTTTGAAAATCCACACAATTGAGGAATCTTGAGGAAAATCATAGCTTAGAGAAATTTATCAAGGTAAAGAAGCATCGAGGTGTTTAAGGAGTAGATTGTTGAAGAATAAACAACTTTTGAGGATTTTGTGAAAATCATAAGAATCAAAGTAGGGTAGTAAAATTAGGTTTTAATTACCCTTGATGAAGAACACAAGAAATGAGAGTTGGAACTAGGAAGTTCACCAGTCCAGATCTCACGCGCCCTAACTCGGCGGAAGGAGACAACTACGGCGGCGGCGGAGTGAAGATTTCCCCGACCGACGCAAGTACGACGAGGAGGAGGTCGAGGCAGTGAAGCTCTTCCTCTCTGGCGACGATGAAGTTTAGCAGCGGCGCTAGGTCAGAGCTCGAGCGAGGAGAGACGAGGTCGAGCGGAGTAAATGAGGTAATGAAAGGGGAAGGGGTATTTATAGCCGAGGTGAAAAACTGTTCGCCCGAAGATTCTTGGATGAACATGCCGCTGACCCTTGCTATCCCTTTGACATGTGTCACCAATGTATTGAGAAGTGGAGATCGTGGGTGAGTATAATATTATGTCGTGGGAAGCGGGAACGGTGTGTGCGACAACTGCCAAAAATTAGATATGAATTTTTTTAATGTTTCGTTCACAAATTATTCAGCCGTCAAGGACACAATGAAGACTTTGAATGGGTTTCAAATAGAATGCATATGAAGAATTTGTGAACAGACTGGGTTGAGTTTAGCATAGAGGGGGGAGCGGGTCTGATCACATTCACTTAGAGGAAAAATCAACTTGAAGAATTAGCAATAAGTGAATGCTATTGAGGACATAGAAAAACTCATATATATAGTCAATGAATAACACCAGTCGAAAAGTTTGAAGAAATTGCAAACTTGAGGAATTTGAAAATTTGAAGAATTTGCAAAATGACGAAAAACTCAAATCTTGAGATTTTCAACTTTGGTTGGTGGCATGATCCACCGTATAAGACTGATAATTTCAGAAACTGCGTACAATTGTCGTAGGGCTCTGAGAATCAAATTCTTCATTAATTTCTTCACACTTAGAGGGTTAGTCTTCATTGATTGAAGAAAACTTTACTTTGTGTGTTGCACATGAAAGTCATCAATTTTGCATAAGTGTTAGGATGTGTGTCCTTTCAAAGAACATTCGAAGATTCTAAGATATTTAGCTCACACCGCAACTTGCAAAATCTCTTTTCATCCAAGGGATTTGTGAAGATATCCGCTGTAACATCCCAAAATTCTAAATTTTGGAATGTTATAATAAGTAGATAGATTTGTTTGTTTGTTTGAATTGTTGTGTGATTGATTGAGTGAAATTTGAAACTTTTTGAAAGTTAAATGAGAGGGAATAAAAGGACTTTCCCAAACTTTCATTTTGCTTTTCGATCTCCGTGAATTCAAATATTTTTCATCACAAAACCCTGGAGAGAGGATAACATGACTTCTTCCATTTAAATGAAAAAGGGGTGTTGAAAATATTTGAATTTAATTTGGAAATATTTTCTAATTCATAAACTTCATGCAACTCAGTGATTTTCACGAGCGAGGATAAAATGACTTCTTCAAAACATATGAAATATGAGTTGGGAGTTTCAAAGGATCAAATTCGAAGTCCTTTTGGAATTATTTTTCAATTTGGAGTTATTTGGATTTTATTCAAATTATTTTTCTCCAAAAATAAAATACATGGAAAATAGGGTAACATGATTCGCTACATCAGAAAATTGGAGATAAATAAATTTGAATTCATTTTGGTATTTTTAAAATGATTTTTATTGGATTTTATTAGAGCTGAAGCACTCTTTATTTTATTTAAATTTGTGTGTATTTTATTTAATGCTATAATAATGTCCATGTTGTAGAAAATCTTTTTCTGCAAATTTTGGTATGTTATATGCCTATATAAAAGTTTTAGTCATTTTGTTTTTTTTATTTTAGTTCTCTGAAAATTTTGTTTAAAATAAAATAAAATCCGCAGCGCCTTGGGCCAAAGGCCCAAGCCGCCACTTGCCACCGGCCGGCCACAAGGCCAACACCATCGCACGCACTAAGGGAAGCCAGGAGCACCGCTCCTTTTCCTAATACTAGTAGGATTTGATCCCGCTTGCTTATTCCGATTTGTTTCTAGATCTTTTCCTTTTGTTTCCTAATCCTAATCTATTTCTTGTCCCTACCCCAAGCAAACCCTCCTCCCCACTATAAATACCCAAGCACCCCCTCCAACACATCAAACCAACACCTCTCCTCTCCGCTCCTCTCCGCAGCAGCAGCAGCAACACCACCACCGCCGCCAAGTGCCGCCGCCGCCTCGACCTCTCCCGAGGTTTATATGATCTCCTCTCCACCGTCCCGTGATCTCCTTTCCTCTAGGAGCAACCGCAACATCGGATCCGATCTTCTTCCCCAACTCCGACGACTACTCCGTGAGATCAAAGAAATCCTGTAATTCATTTTTTCAGAAAATAGCAATATTAGAAAATTCATATCTTTTAGAGTTTTTAGTATTTTGAGTGATTCCAATTGCTATGTGTCACAAATTTGCTGAAGTTTCTGTTAGTTCAATTGTATTTCATATTTGAGCAGTTTAAATTTGTGTTTGTATGAATTTTCTCAAATCACTAGATTTGAGATATTTTGAGTTAGGAATATTATTTTTGACCGATTCTTTTTGCTCCTGGTCTCTAGGACCTTTGTTTATCCAGTAGTATTTAGTATTTTATTTTCAGGTTAATTTAAATTAGGTTTTTAGCAAAACAGTACTGTTTTAGTATTAGTTCCGCTTTTAGCTTTTTCTTTATTGTTTTTATTAGTTTTAAAGTATTTCTTTTTGTCACTTTTGACAAAATTAGTTGTGTTTCTGTTAGAAAACAGGAGAAAATTTATTTTTATTTAAAAAATTTATTTTCCTTAGTTTTGTATGAAACCTTCTATAGGTCATAGTTAGAGTTTTATAAAAGCTTTTTATTTGTTTCTTTTTGCAAATAAAATTTTATGGAAAAAATACTTTCTGTTAAATTAGTTATTTTACATTTTATTTTCTGTTAATTTATTAGTTTAGTATTTTAATTGTTGTTAAGTTTTTACTTACGGCAAAACTATATTAGATGTTTGTAGCAAAGTCATAGATCTTCGTTAGTAGTTTTTCTTTGTAGTTTTTGAAGTTTCTTTTGATTTTGTTTGAGTTTTATTATCGATTTTCCTTGCTGTTTTGATTGTTATTTCGAGTGCTAAAATTGTTTGCTAGGATGTTTGCTTATGTGAATGCTATGTTTGACTATATAGATTTTCAACGGAGTGTGAATAGTTCTACCAAGTCTTTATTACGAGAGCGTTATTATCTTCATCAAGTAATACCAGGCAAGTTCACTTTGACCATGCTTTCATACCTATGTTTTATTGCACTTAGTGGCATCTTTGCAACCCCTCCAGAGTGTTATTGATTCTTGAAGTTGAGTAGTATGCACGAGGTAAGCACCCATCACCCTGTTACCAAGCCCGGACGTTATTTTGTTTTATGCTACGCTATAGTAGCGGGGTTGGTATGAGTGCTCGAGTGGTGTGAAGAAGGAGGACTCTACGCCAATGACGATAACTCCATGATGGCATCTGCAAGGACTGCAATTTCAAGGCCTCAAGACTTCAAGACTCAAGACAAGAATTCAATACACACTCATCGGGTGAAGGACGGTTGTGGGCACCTGGAGAAACCAGTGGTTGGCCGGGATGCATGGAGAAGCGCCATGACATCTTGCGGAAAGCTTCACCCAGACTCAAAGAGACGGAAGAATACTTCATGCCCGGAAGCTTACCTGTGCAACCGCAAGTCACTATGGGCTCTGGCTTGGTTGACCTTAGTGGTGACTCTGGCTGGGACGGTGCTAGCAGATGTAGAACTACGGTAGGATTGGATGAGCACCGGACAGTGGTCAGGGGAACTCTTCGGAAGACCATGTTTCGGTCATCTTGTTCTCAAACACCCTGAAGTGCGAGAACGTAAAAAGAGGGATCGAATCTTGCGGGTAAAGTGTACAAACCTCTGCAGAGGGTTAAAACCTAGTCGATTAGCCGTGTCCCCGGTTACGGACAATTTGAGCCTCTGGACTTGGATCTATCTCGGAACTCTCAACACCGGATTGATAACTTAATTGTGGGCAACATATGATGATTTTGGGCTATGAGACATCGGTTGGCGGAACCATGTCATGATAGAAAACTCCATAGTACAGACTTCATTTATTCCTTTGATGTAGGGAAAATAAAATCAGCTTTTACGTAAACAAAACTCAGATACAGAGCCACAAAGCCAAATTGCATATAGTATAGTTTTACCATCTGTTTATTCATGTTGTGATCTTGCCGGTACATTCAATGTATTGACCTACACGGCTGCAACGTATCATGTTGCAGGATTTTTTCGACAGTAAGAGTTACGATACAGGTTACGGTCTACACTCAACCCGCCGATGGCGTTGATGGGACTCCACACCCGTTTGATTGTTTCCGCTGAGTATTATGAGGTATATATCATTTTACGTTATTTATACATGTGATTGCACTTTGATATATACATTGATGTACTATGTGTGTGCCAGCATACTGATCCAGGGATGGCACAGATACACAGAGGCTTGACCGTCTGAGGTCGGGTCGCTACATCCGCCAGTTGTTCTTCAGTCTTCATGTGGTCGATGAAGCTATCGCCCTCCAACACATGTTCTCGAAGAAAATGATGACGAATTTGGATGTGCTTTGTCTTTGAGTGTTGAACTGGGTTGTGAGAAATCTTGATGGCACTCTCATTGTCGCAGTAGAGAGGCACATTCTTCACATTGATGCCATAATCCTTGAGGGTTTGCTTCATCCAAAGAAATTGAGCACAACAAGAGCCAGTAGCAATGTACTCAGCTTCAGCAGTAGAGAGTGATACGCAGTTCTGCTTCTTCGAGGACCAAAATACTAAGGATCATCCGAGGAAATGGCATTTGCCTGATGTTGACTTGTGATCCGCCTAATCACCAGCATAGTCAGAGTCAAAATATCCAATGAGATCAAAAGCCGAGCCCTTGGGGTACCATAATCCAAGTGTTGGAGTGTGAGCTAGATATCGAAGAATATGTTTCACAGCCTTGTGGTTGTTGGAAATATGCCCTAGAGGCAATAATAAAAGGATTATTATTATATTTCCTTGTTCATGATAATTGTCTTTATTCATGCTATAATTGTATTATCCGGAAATCGCAATACACATGTGAATACATAGACCACAATATGTCCCTAGGGAGCCTCTAGTTGACTAGCTCGTTGATCAATAGATAGTCATGGTTTCCTGACTATGGACATTGGATGTCATTGATAAACGGGATCACATCATTAGGAGAATGATGTGATGGACAAGACCCAATCCTAAGCATAGCACAAGATCGTGTAGTTCGTTTTGCTAGAGCTTTTCCAATGTCAAGTATCTCTTCCTTAGACCATGAGATCGTGTAACTCCCGGATACCGTAGGAGTGCTTTGGGTGTACCAAACGTCACAACGTAATCTGGGTGATTTGTAAAGGTGCACTACAGGTATCTCCGAAAGTGTCATTGGGTTGACACGGATCGAGACTGGATTTGTCACCCGTGTTACGGAGAGGTATCACTGGGCCCACTCGGTAGTGCATCATCATAATGAGCTCAAAGTGACCAAGTGTCCGTCACGGATCATGCATTACGGACGAGTAAAGTGACTTGCCGTAACGAGATTGAACGAGGTATTGGGATACCGACGATCGAATCTCGGGCAAGTAACATACCGTCGACAAAGGGAATAGTATACGGGGTTGCTTGAATCCTCGACATCGTGGTTCATCCGATGAAATCATCGAGGAGTATGTAGGAGCCAACATGGGTATCCAGATCCCGCCGTTGGTTATTGACCGGAGAGCCGTCTCGGTCATGTCTGCATGTCTCCCGAACCCGTAGGGTCTACACACTTAAGGTTCGGTGACGCTAGGGTTATTAGGAAGACTTGTATGTGATTACCGATGTCAGGACCCCGATTCCAAGTCACATCGACCTAGCCGGTAACACCTCATATCACTTTGCGGCCTCACGCACGGTATTCCCACGGTGTCGCCTTACCATGGCCCGGGACCGCTTATGCCTTTTGGCTCACGATATGATAGTGTCGCTAGCATCCATATGACAAAGAACCCGGCCGACATGGCTAGTCGTGAACCCAAAGCGGCGCTAACCCATGGGGACAGCATACATGAATCACATCGAGCATGTCGGTCATCAACGTATGAATTCGGGCTGTAGCATGTGGCTAACAGACTCCAGATCCCGGCTGTAGCAGGCTAGGCAGGACTCGAATATCACCGCGTGACATTTCCCGAAGGGACAGACATAGGAACGAAGTGAAACACATGCCGCCATCAAGTGTCCAAGCAGTAGTCTTTGGGCTAGCAGGACTCCGTGAACCGGGCTGTAGCGGACTACTATCGCCGAAGCACGAGACTACATTTCCCCATATGAGAGGCTGCCAAGGATAAACAACTAGTTTGTCGGATCCCACTCATACCAAGCATTTCAATCATACACATAATATGCCCGATATGAGTACATACAACATGGCATCACAACAAAACTCTACAACTCAAAGTACTTTATTTAAGAGGCCCGAGGAGCCATACATAACATATCCATACAGATAGGGGTCACATGACCCAACACTCAAGTCATACAAACATATAAGCACATGCGGAAGCAAACTAGTCCGAGTACGACTCTAAAAAGAAAGAAAGCTTGTTGAAGCCCTTCTATCTACAAAGGGCCCTTCACAAGCCTTGGATCACCACCAGGTGGCTAGTTCACTCGCCGATGTCAAGGTCTACATAAAACCCATCGGAGGGGGCGGTGTTGTCGCTTGAAAACATTAATTACAAACATGAGTACGGAGGTACTCAGCAAGTCTTACAATGTAATCCTATTATACATGCACATTCTCAAGAAGGTGGTGGAGTTATTACAGCAAGCCAGCTTTGACTCTTGGCTAAGCTATCCTACGTGACACCACTTGAAAAGCATTTGTCACACACGAGTCCACTATCACCAACACAATACTCCACCGTGGATCCTCTCTCGACAACCCACGAGAGGGCCTCCATGATACTCACACTTATCTTGAGGCTTTTAGTAGTATCCATTTACTTGTCTATGAACCGTATAGGTGACCAAGTAGTCCTTTACATGACGCTGCTATTCGAATAGTTTTATACCCTGCAGGGTGTACTTCTTCACACACGCTCTCACCACTTACCGCCGTTTACACGACATGTACTCGGCAACCTTCAAGCGGAAGCCCAACGTGGGTGTCGGCCATGACCTGACTAAACACACGAGTCCCGAGTCCAGGTTTATCGCCTATACGGGTTCCATCCGCAGGGAGTCCGGCCGAGGTTTCCACTAACGGCCCCGAACGATGTGTGCAGGGTTCCCGAGACACCAAACGGGCGAATCGGTACACCAGGCCACGTGCCTACCGCAACACAACCCACCCCTAAGGTCAGCGCTGCATGCGGCCCCCAGCATGCTACAAACACCAGAAACTACTTGCAACTCCCGGACTGAGCACAAGAGTGGTTAATAAGTCGAGAGGGTCAATTAAGGATCCCAATGCGTGGTAGTAGCTAAGTCTTAAATCACACACACAGATCTCAGTTCTTAGGGACGGCTTCAATGAAACAACCCACCATGTACTCCTACATGGCCTCTCATCGATACCTTTACCAAAACGTGTTCAACACTTCCACTCTCGAACCCGACACAACCTTTCACTCCAGTTCATCATCCCGATGAGCCAGACCTGACACCACTCTAAGCATAGCAAGCATAGCATGGTAGGAATCACAAACATGGCTCAATCAACTCCTACACATAGTAGTGGGTTTCATCTAGTTACTGTGGCAATGACAGGTCATGCAAAGGAAGTGGGTTCAGCTACCGCAGCACACAACAGTTTGAATCGCGTTGTCTTAATGCAGTAAACAAGAGCGAAGCGGGAACATGGGTTTGTATCGGAATGATCAATGGGTTGCTTGCTCGATGTAGTGGTGGTAGGATACGCGCCTTCGACGGATATTCGGATTATCCTCGAGGCGTAACCTATCACGAAAGACACACCGAAATAAACAACACATGACAATATGCAACAATATGATGCATGCTATGACATGGCAATATGAATGTGTGTTGGCCTGATGCAAGCTGGAACAAAGAGGGATGAACTCATTTGAATCAAAGATTCAAATGTTAGCTCATTTAACATAGCCATAAAGGTGCATTATCTTAATCTGCTTAAACAGCAAGGTTAACTTGTTCTATCATGCATGAAACATTTACCAATGGATAGAATGGATTTTTCTGATCATTTTTCATATATAAATCTTTGCATTTGGAGTTACAGATTAATTTCTATGAATTTTTGAAGTTTGAACTATTTTCTGGAATTTCCTATAACAGAATAATTCCAGTAATTCATTTACTGCGTCAGCAATGCGTCAGGGTGACGTCAGAGGTCAACGGGGACGTCCAGGTCAAACTGACCAGTGGGTCCCGCATGTCAGCAATTAATTTAACTAATTAGAATTAGTTTAAACTAACTAAGTTAATTAGCAGGGGGTGGCCCACCTGTCATGGACTCAGAAGAGTCAACCAGGGCCTGCCCTGGTCAAAGTCAGGGTCAACTACGCCGGCGTTTAGCCGCCGGCGAGCTAGACGCGGCGGCGAGAGTGGTTTTGGGCGTTCCGGCAACCAAATGGGCCGCGGAGGGCGTCTAAGTGTGGCTGGGAGCAAGCCGCAGCTCTTGGTGGCGTTGGCTGGGCTCGGGGTGGCCGGAAACGGCGCCGGCGACGACCTTGGCGGTCGCCGGAGTTCGGGTGATGACGAACTCGTGGCTACGGTGTGCGGTGAGGTGCGTGAAGTGGTGGGTTAGACTCTACGCGATGCGGTGAGTATGTTAGACACCGAGGGGTGACCGGTGGATGGCCGGAAGCACGTCGGCGACGAGCTCCGCGGCGGCGCGTGCGGGTGAGCTCCGTGCAGTCGCTACGAGGCTCGGGAGCGAGAAAGGAAAGGAGGGGAAGGTAGCTGGGCTCACGGCGATCTCGAGGAAGCAAACGGTGCGGTCGGGGACGAGCTGGTGCGGCGGTGACGTCGAAGGGGATCTCCGGCGACGGCGGGGTAGGGCGAGGTCGGTGCAGAGGCCTCGGGCCACGCGAGCGCTCGGGGCTCGGCTAGCTCGAAGAAGAGGAGGGCGGCGGAGCTCCTAGGCACGAAGGAATGGCACAAGGACGACGGAGAGCGCGACTACGGCGACGGTGTGGCTGCGGTGGCGTCGGCCATGGCGTGGGAGAGCGAGGGGGAGGAGCTGGGGAGGAGGAGAGGTGTCTGAGGCCTCGGGGGGGGGGGGGAGTGAGAGTGTTCCGCGTCGGCAGCTCGGTGAGGGGAGCGGCGAGGCGGCGGCCAGCTGCGTGGCATGCATGCTGTGCTCGCCGTCGAGCACACTGCCTTGCTGCTGGCCAAGCCAAGCAGCTTCGGCAAGCGGCGGCTGGGCTGGGCGGCGGGTGGGCCGTTAGGTGGCGCCTGTAATGTTTTCATTTCTGTTTCCTTTTTCTATTTTCTGTAACTTTGTGGACTTTCTAAAAATACCTAAACAACTCCAAAATTCACCAAACTGCACCTGGTCCTTAGTTGGAATATTTCCAGCATGGAACATTTTAGTTTGGGATTATTTGGGCATTTGAAATATTTTATATAATTTAAATGCCCAAACTCAAATACTTATGATTTAATTCAAAAACCTTAGGATGACCTAGAAAATTGTGCACCACTTTTGGCAGAGGCTCTGAACCAAAGCAAAGGTGACGAGCATTTTAGAAGGGCATTTCAGGTTCATTGAAAATAATTTTAGTAAGCCCTAGTTGGATTCAAAAGGGGTTCTGGGGGTTCTATCTTCCCCATTTCAAATTTCTGATGAAAGTTAGACATGATGCAACACACTAATGCATGGACTAGCTAGGATGTGACAACCGAATGTTGTTCGGAGTCCCGGATGAGATCCCGGACGTCAGAGGAGTTCCGGAACAGTCCGGAGGTAAAGATTTATATATGGGAAGTTGTCAAACGGACACCGGAGAGGTTTCGGGGGTCCACCGGGAGGGGCCACCCCTCTCGGAGGGCCTCATGGGCCACAAGGGGCAGGGAACCAGTCCCTGGAGGGCTGGGCGCCCCCCCCCTTGGGCCCATGCGCCTAGGGTTGGGGGGAACCCTAGTGGGGGGCGCCCCCCCCCTTGCTTGTGGGGCAAGCCCCCCTCCCTGGCCGCCGCCCCCTCTAGATCTCATCTAGAGGGGCCGGCCCCCCTTGCCCCTTCCCCTATAAATAGAGGGGTGAGGGGAGGGCTGCAAGATACTTTCAAGGCACAACCCCTCCCCTCCCTAACACCTCTCCTCCTCCGCGTGTGCTTGGCGAAGCCCTGCCGGAGAACTGTCACTCCATCACCACCACGCCGTCGTGCTGCTGTTGGAGCCTTCTTCCTCAACCTCTCCTTCCCCCTTGCTGGATCAAAAAGGAGGAGACGTCGTCCGTTCTGTACGTGTGTTGAACGCGGAGGTGCTGTCCGTTCGGCACGATCATCGGTGATTTGAATCACGGCGAGTACGACTCCATCATCCCCGTTCCCTTGAACGCTTGCGCACGCGATCTACAAGTGGTATGTAGATGCAATCTCTCTCCCATGACTCGTTTCTTAGATGAAATCATAGATGGATCTTGGTGAAACCGTAGGAAAATTTTAATTTTCTGCAACGTTCCCCAACAGTGGCATCATGAGCTAGGTCTATGCGTAGTTCTCTATTGCACGAGTATAACACAATTTTGTTGTGGGCGTAGATCTTGTCAACTTGCTTGCCGCTACTAGTCTTTTCTTGCTTCAGCAGTATTGTGGGATGAAGTGGCCCGGACCGACCTTACACGTACGCTTACGTTAGACAGGTTCCACCGACTGACATGCACTAGTTGCATAAGGTGGCTAGCGGGTGTCTGTCTCTCCTACTTTAGTTGGAGCGGATTAGATGAAAAGGGTCCTTATGAAGGGTAAATAGAAGTTGACAAAATCACATTGTGGTTATTCGTAGGTAAGAAAACGTTCTTGCTAGAACCCAATTGCAGCCACGTAAAAGATGCAACAACAATTAGAGGACGTCTAACTTGTTTTTGTAGCAATTGTCATGTGATGTGATATGGCCGAAGTTGTGATGAATGATGAATGATATATTGTGATGTATGAGATCATGTTCTTGTAATAGGAATCACGACTTGCATGTCGATGAGTATGACAACCGCAAGAGCCATAGGAGTTGTCTTAATTATTGTATGACCTGCGCGTCATTGATTCAACGCCATGTAAATTACTTTACTTTATTGCTAAGCGTGTTAGCCATAGTAGTAGAAGTAATAGTTGGCGAGCAACTTCATGGAGACACGATGATGGAGATCATGATGATGGAGATCATGGTGTCATGCGGTGACAAGATGATCATGGAGCCCTCAAGATGAAGATCAAAGGAGCTATATGATATTGGCCATATCATGTCACTACTTTATATAATTGCATGTGATGTTTATTATGTTATATGCATCTTGTTTACTTAGAACGACGGTAGTAAATAAGATGATCCCTTAGAATAATTTGAAGAAAGTGTTCCCCCTAACTGTGCACCGTTGCTAAAGTTCGTCGTTTCGAAGCACCACGTGATGATCGGGTGTGATAGATCCTTACGTTCACATACAACGGGTGTAAGACAGTTTTACACATGCATAAACACTTAGGGTTAACTTGACGAGCCTAGCATGTATAGACATGGCCTCGGAACACAAGAGACCGAAAGGTCGAACATGAGTCGTATGGAAGATACGATCTACATGGAGATGTTCACCGACGATGACTAGTCCGTCTCACGTGATGATCGGACACGGCCTAGTTGACTCGGATCATGTAACACTTAGATGACTAGAGGGATGTCAAATCTGAGTGGGAGTTCATTAAATAATCTGATTAGATGAACTTAATTATCATGAACTTAGTCTAAAGTCTTTGCAAAATATGTCTTGTAGATCAAATGGCCAACGCTCATGTCAACATGAACTTCAACGCGTTCCTAGAGAAAACCAAGCTGAAAGATGATGGCAACAACTATTCGGACTGGGTCCGGAACCTGAGGATCATCCTCATAGCAGCCAAGAAACAATATGTCCTAGAAGCACCGCTAGGTGATGCACCCATCCCAGAGAACCAAGACATTATGAATGCTTGGCAGTCTCGTGCTGATGATTACTCCCTCGTTCAGTGCGGCATGCTTTACATCTTAGAACTGGGGCTCCAAAAGCGTTTTGAGCAACACGGAGCATATGAGATGTTCGAGGAGCTGAAAATGGTTTTCCAAGCTCATGCCCGGGTCGAGAGATATGAAGTCTCCGACAAGTTCTATAGTTGTAAGATGGAGGAAAACAGTTACGTCGGTGAGCACATACTCAAAATGTGGGTTGCACAACCGCCTGTCCCAGTGGACATTAACCTCCGGACGAGGCGGTCATTGACAGAATCCTTGATCGCTCCCACCAAGCTACAAGAGCTTTGTGATGAACTACAATATGCGGGGATGGTGAAGACCATTCTGAAGTATTCTCAATCTGAAGTCGCAGAGGTTGAAATCAAGAAAGAACATCAAGTGTTGATGGTCAATAAAACCACTAAGTTCAAAAGGGCAAGGGTAAGAAGAACTTCAAGAAGGATGGCAAAGATGTTTGCCGCCGCAAGCAAGTTGCGGGAAGAAGTCAAAGAATGGAACCAAGCACGAGACAGAGTGCTTTTATTGCAAAGGAAGGGCCACCGAAGCGGAACTGCCCCAAATACTTAGCGGACAAGAAGGCCGGCAACACTAAAGGTATATTTGATATACATGTAATTTATGTGTACCTTACCAGTACTCGTAGTAACTCCTGGGTATTTGATACCGATGTCGTTGCTCATATTTGTAACTCACAGCAGGAGCTGCGGAATAAACGGAGACTGGCGAAGGACGAGGTGATGATGCGCGTCGGGAATGGTTCCAAGGTTGATGTGATCGCCGTCGGCACGCTACCTCTACATTTACCTACGGGATTAGTTTTGAACCTCAATAATTGTTATTTAGTGCCAAGTTTGAGCATGAACATTGTATCATGATCTCGTTTAATGCGAGATGGCTACTCATTTAAATCCGAGAATAATGGTTGTTCTATTTATATGAGAGATATGTTTTATGGTCATGCTCCGATGGTCAATGGTTAATTCTTAATGAATCTCGAGCGTAATATTACACATATTCATAGTGTGAATACCAAAATATGTAAAGTTGATAACGATAGTCCCACATACTTGTGGCACTGCCGCCTTGGTCACATTGGTGTCAAGCGCATGAAGAAGCTCCATTCCGATGGACTTTTAGAGTCTCTCGATTATGAATCATTTGACACATGCGAACCATGCCTCATGGGCAAAATGACCAAGACTCCGTTCTCCGGAACAATGGAGCGAGCAACCAACTTATTGGAAATCATACATACCGATGTGTGCGGTCCAATGAGCGTTGAGGCTCGCGGAGGATATCGTTATGTTCTCACTCTCACAGACGACTTAAGTAGATATGAGTATGTCTACTTGATGAAACACAAGTCTGAGACCTTTGAAAAGTTCAAGGAATTTCAGAATGAGGAAGAGAATCAACGTGACTGAAAAATAAAGTTCTTACGATCAGATCGTGGAGGAGAATATTTAAGTCACGAATTTGGTACACACTTAAGGAAATGTGGAATCGTTTCACAACTCACGCCGCCTGGAACACCTCAGCGTAACGGTGTGTCCGAACGTCGTAATCGCACTCTATTGGATATGGTGCGATCTATGATGTCTCTTAAAGATTTACCGCTATCATTTTGGGGATACGCTCTAGAGACAGCTACATTCACTTTAAATAGGGCACCGTCTAAATTCGTTGAGAAGACACCGTATGAATTATGGCTTGGGAAGAAACCTAAGCTGTCATTTCTAAAAGTTTGGGGATGCGATGCTTATGTCAAGAAACTTCAACCTGAAAAGCTCGAACCCAAGTCAGAAAAATGCGTCTTCATAGGATACCCTAAGGAAACCATTGGGTATACCTTCTACCTTAGATCCGAAGGCAAGATCTTTGTTGCCAAGAACGGATCCTTTTTTGAAAAAGAGTTTCTCTCAAAAGGAGTAAGTGGGAGGAAAGTAGAACTCGATGAAGTACTACCTCTTGAACCGGAACGTAGTGCAGCCCAGGAAAATGTTCCTGTGGTGCCTACACCTACTGGAGAGGAAATTAATGATGATGATCAAGGTACTTCGGATCAAGTTGCTACTGAACTTCGTAGGTCCACAAGGACACGTTCCACACCAGAGTGGTATGGCAACCCTGTCACGGAAATCATGTTGTTAGACAACGGTGAACCTTCAATTATGAAGAAGCAATGGCGGGCCCGATTCCAACAAATGGCTTGAAGCCATGCAATCCGAGATAGGATCCATGTATGAAAACAAAGTATGGACTTTGACAGACTTGCCGATGATCGCGAGCGATAGAAAACAAATGGATCTATAAGAAGAAGACGGACGCGGATGGTAATGTCACCATCTATAAAGCTCGACTTGTCGCTAAGGGTTATCGGCAAGTTCAAGGAATTCACTACGATGAGAATTTCTCTCCGTAGCGAAGCTTAAGTCCGTCCAATCATGTTAGCAATTGCCGATACTATGATTATGAGATATGGCAGATGGACGCCAAAACAGCGTTCCTTAATGGTTATCTTAAGGAAGAGCTGTATATGATGTAGCCGAAGGTTTTGTCAATCCTAAGAATGCTAGCAAAGTATGCAAGCTCCAGCGATCCATTTATGGGCTGGTGCAAGCATCTCGAGTTGGAACATTCGCTTTGATGAGATGATCAAAGCGTTTGGGTTTATGCACTTATGGTGAAGCCTGCATTTACAAGAAAGTGAGTGGGAGCTCAGAGCATTTCTCATATTATATGTAGATGACATACTTTTGATGGGAAATGATATAGAACTCTTGGACAACATTAAGGCCTACTTGAATAAAAGTTTTTCAATGAAGGACCTTGGAGAAGCTGCTTATATATTAGGCATCAAGATCTATAGAGATAGATCAAGATGCCTCATAGGTCTTTCACAAAGCACATACCTTGATAAGATTTTGAAGAAGTTCAAAATGGATCAGTCCAAGAAAGGGTTCTTGCCTGTACTGCAAGGTGTGATATTGAGCTCGGCTCAATGCCCGACCACGACAAAAGATAAAGAAGAGACGAGCTTCATCCCCTATGCCTCGGCCATGGGATCTATTATGTATGCCATGCTGTGTACCGGACCTGATGTAAACCTTGCCGTAAGTTTGGTAGGAAGGTACCAAAGTAATCCCGACAAGGAACACTGGACAACGGTCAAGAATATCCTGAAGTACCTGAAAAGGACAAAGGACATGTTTCTCGTTTATGGAGGTGACGAAGAGCTCGTCAGAAGGGTTACGCCGACGCTAGCTTCGACACGATCTGGATGACTCTAAGTCACAAACCGGATACGTGTATATGTTGAATGGTGGAGCAAGAAGCTGGTGCAGCTGCAAGCGAAGCGTCGTGGCGGGATCTACATGTGAAGCGGAGTACATGGCAGCCTCGGAGGCAGCACATGAAGCAATATGGGTGAAGGAGTTCATCACCGACCTAGGAGTCATACCCAATGTGTCGGGCCGATCAAACTCTTCGTGACAACTTTGGAGCTATTGCACTTGCCAAGGAGCCCAGGTTTCACAAGAAGACAAGGCACATCAAGTTGCCGCTTCAACTCCATCCGTGAAAATGTTCAAGATGGAGACATAGAAATTTGCAAAGTGCATACGGATCTGAATGTCGCAGATCCGCTGACTAAACCTCTTCCATGGGCAAAACATGATCAACACCAGAACTCTATGGGTGTTCGATTCATCACAATGTAACTAGATTATTGACTCTAGTACAAGTGGGAGACTGTTGGAAATATGCCCTAGAGGCAATAATAAAAGGATTATTATTATATTTCCTTGTTCATGATAATTGTCTTTATTCATGCTATAATTGTATTATCCGGAAATCGTAATACACGTGTGAATACATAGACCACAATATGTCCCTAGTGAGCCTCTAGTTGACTAGCTCGTTGATCAATAGATAGTCATGGTTTCGACTATGGACATTGGATGTCATTGATAACGGGATCACATCATTAGGAGAATGATGTGATGGACAAGACCCAATCCTAAGCATAGCACAAGATCGTAGTTCATTTTGCTAGAGCTTTTCCAATGTCAAGTATCTCTTCCTTAGACTATGAGATCGTGTAACTCCCGGATACCGTAGGAGTGCTTTGGGTGTACCAAACGTCACAACGAATCGGGTGACTATAAAGGTGCACTACGGTATCTCCGAAAGTGTCATTGGGTTGACACGGATCGAGGCTGGATTTGTCACTCCGTGTTACGGAGAGGTATCACGGGCCCACTCGGTAGTGCATCATCATAATGAGCTCAAAGTGACCAAGTGTCTGGTCACGGGATCATGCATTACGGTACAAGTAAAGTGACTTGCCGGTAACGAGATTGAACGAGGTATTGGGATACCGACGATCGAATCTCGGGCAAGTAACATACCGTCTGACAAAGGGAATAGTATACGGGGTTGCTTGAATCCTCGACATCGTGGTTCATCCGATGAAATCATCGAGGAGTATGTAGGAGCCAACATGGGTATCCAGATCCCGCTGTTAGTTATTGACCGAGAGCCGTCTCGGTCATGTCTCAAGATGTCTCCGAACCCGTAGGGTCTACACACTTAAGGTTCGGTGACGCTTAGGGTTATTAGGAAGACTTGTATGTGATTACCGAATGTTGTTCGAGTCTCGGATGAGATCCGGACGCCACGAGGAGTTCGGAATAGTCCGGAGGTAAAGATTTATATATGGGAAGTTGTTAAACGGACACCGGAAAGTTTCGGGTCATATCGGTATTGTCAGGGGCCACCGGAGAGGTTCCGGGTCCACGGGAGGGGCCACCCTCTCGGAGGGCCTCATGGGCCACAAGGGCAGGGAACCAGCGCTGGAGGGCTGGGCGCACCCCCTTGGGCCCATGCGCCTAGGGTTGGGGGAACCCTAGTGGGGCCCCCTTGCTTGGGGGCAAGCCCCTCCTCGGCCGCCCCCCTCTAGATCTCATCTAGAGGGGCCGGCCCCCCTTGCCCCTTCCCCTATAAATAGAGGGGTGAGGGGAGGGCTGCAAGATACTTTCAAGGCGCAGCCCCTCCCCTCCCCAACACCTCTCCTCCTCCGCGTGTGCTTGGCGAAGCCCTGCCGGAGAACTGTCACTCCATCACCACCACGCCGTCGTGCTGCTGTTGGAGCCTTCTTCCTCAACCTCTCCTTCCCCCTTGCTGGATCAAGAAGGAGGAGACGCCGTCCGTTCCGTACGTGTGTTGAACGCAGAGGTGCTGTCCGTTCGGCACTTGGTCATCGGTGATTTGAATGACGGCAAGTACGACTCCATCATCCCCGTTCCCTTGGACGCTTCCGCACGCGATCTACAAGTGGTATGTAGATGCAATCTCTCTCCCATGACTCGTTGCTTAGATGAACTCATAGATGTATCTTGGTGAAACTGTAGGAAAATTTTAATTTTCTGCAACGTTCCCCAACAGTGGTGTGATTCCTTCGGTGTAGCTTGAAAACGAG
This sequence comes from Aegilops longissima, assembly GCA_021605205.1. Taxonomy (NCBI): domain Eukaryota; kingdom Viridiplantae; phylum Streptophyta; class Magnoliopsida; order Poales; family Poaceae; genus Aegilops; species Aegilops longissima. The sequence goes on from CM038676.1 coordinate 455,328,135, forward strand.
CACACATGCAAACACTAAGCATAATATCTGGCCTATATGCACATAGGTACAATAAAGAGCCAATCATGGAGCGATATACCTTTTGGTCAAAATCTTTACCATTTCCATCAGTGTAGAGATGGCCATTTGTGGGCATAAGGATTTTGACGCCTTTGCAATCTTGCATGCAGAATTTCCTCAGTACATCCTTGAGGTATTTCTCTTGAGATATGAAGATGCCATTGCGTTGTTGACGAATTTGAAGACCTAAGAAGAATTTGAGTTCTCCCATCATAGACATTTGATATTCTTCACTCATCATATAGGCAAATTCGTCAATGTAATGTTTCTTAGTACAACCAAAGATAATATCATCCACATATATTTGGCACACGAATAATTCATCATCATAAGTTTTTGTGAAAAGAGTTGGGTCAAGTGAACCAGGTTTGAAGCCTTTCTTCATGAGGAATTCCTTCAGTGTGTTGTACCACGCCCGAGGGGCCTGCTTTAGGCCATAGAGGGCCTTATTGAGTCTGAAGACTTTGTCAGGATGCTTAGGATCTTCAAAACTCGGGGGTTGAGCAACATATACTTCTTCCTCAAGCTTACCATTGAGGAATGCACTTTTCACATCCATTTGATATAAGATGATATTATGATGGTTAGCATAAGCAAGCAATATGCGAATAGCTTCAAGTCTAGCAACAGGTGCAAAAGTTTCATCGAAGTCAATTTCTTCAACTTGTGTGTAGCTCAGAGCTACAAGACAAGCCTTATTCCTCACCACTTGGCCATTTTCATCTTACTTGTTGCAGTAGATCCACTTGGTACCTAGGATATTATGCTTGCGAGGATCTGGTCGCTTGACAAGCTCCCACACATTGCTGAGCTCGAATTGATGCAATTCCTCTTGCATTGCTTGAATCCACTCAGGCTCCAGAAATGCCTCATCAACTTTGGTGGGCTCTGTGATAGAGAGAAAAGTGAAGTTCCCACAAAAGTTAGACAAACGTGAAGCTTTTGAGCGTGTGAGAGGACCTGGTGCATTGATGTCATTGAGGATTTTGTCAATCTGCACTTCATTTGCCACGTGGAGATGAGCAGGTTGACGACTTTGATTGGGATGAGCATTTTCTTCAGCGCCATTTTCCTCACATGCACCAGCATGATTGTCTTCATTATCTAGAATAAGTTCTTCAGCAGGTTCTTCAAATAGGTATGATATCCTCAGTAGCCTTGAGCTTGATGGATTCCCCAGGAGACATTTCATCTAGTACAGGAGGTAGGTGCTCTGTTTGCGAGCCGTTAGTCTCATAGAACCTCACATCTATAGTTTCAACCTTGTGGTGATGGGAGTTGAAGATTCTGCAGGTGTGCGAGTCCTTTCCGTAACCAAGCATAAAACCCTCATGTGCTTTCGGTGCAAATTTAGAATTGCGATGAGGATCTCTAATCCAACATTTAGCGCCGAAGACTTTAAAATAACTCATATTGGACTGTTTGTCAGTGAGGAGCTCATATACCTTGTTGATGATGTGGCATGCAGTATCAATAGCCTCAGGCCAGAAGTAACGAGGCTTCTTGTATTCATCAAGCATTGTGCGAGCCATCTCAAGAAGAGTCTTGTTCTTGCGCTCCACCACGCCATTCTGTTGAGGAGTGTATGGGGCAGATAACTCAGGAGTAATACCAAGTTCATCAAGATAGTCATCAAGACCCGTGTTCTTGAACTCGGTCCCATTGTCACTCTTGATATGCTTGATCTTCACACCGAAATTCGTCGAGGCCCTTGAGAAAATTCGTTTGAAGACTTTTTTCACTTCAGTTTTGTAAGTGATGATATGCACCCAAGTGTAACGAGAATAATCATCAACAATAACAAAGCCATATAATGATGTTGCATTTGTTTGTGTGGCATAATGAGTGGGGCCAAAGAGGTCCATGTGAAGCAATTCGAAAGGACGAGTGGTAGTGATGATTGTCTTCGAGGGATGCTTGGATCTGGTCATCTTTCCAACCTCACAAGCCCCACAAAGATGGTCTTTGAGGAATTTGACACCCTCGATGTCGATGACGTGCTTCTTCGCATGTGTTTGCAAGTTCCTCATGCCAGCATGACCAAGTCATCGATGCCATAGCTAGCCTTCTGAAGCTTTTTCAAATAGACATATGGCAGGCTGTGATCCTGCAGAGAAATCAACAATATACAAGTTTCCTCTCCTAAAGCCTTCAAAGACTTTGGAATTGTCGTATTTCATGAGTACTATGCAACGATATTTGCCAAATACGACAACCATATCAAGATCACAAAGCATTGAGACATACATGAGGTTGAATCCGAGGGACTCGAAAAGCATGATCTTGTCCATGTGTCGATCCTTTGAGATTGCAACCCTACCTAGACCCAATACCTTGATTTTTTCCTTTGTCAGCATATCTAATATGCTTCAGATAAGATGGAGATAGAGCAGAGTCCATCAGTAAGTTCTTGTCACCAGTCATGTGATTTGTATACCCACTATCGAGGACCCACTCAGTAGCTTTGAGAGATTCATCCTGCAGACGAATTAGTGCATCTTATGAACTCATATACTTAAGACTAAAGAATATGACATCAACTTCGTCAGATAGAATTTCATCAAGCAGTACAATAGATACAACAATATAAGGACATGAGAAATGAGTAATTCATTTCTTCATGATTAGCTTGCATCCTTTCAAGCATTCTTAGGTCTCCAGCAAATTTTTCAGACGTTCAAGTTCGTCTGGAGACCTGACCCTGCATAAGAGATTAGTTCTTTTTCTTTACCACCCACATCTTGAGGGGTGGCAATGAGTTCATCATTCTGCGAGATCCATATGAGAAAGATGGCATTGAAGCCAATGCACTTCGTTCCACAGAAGAGGGGTTAGAGTATGCATATGAGTAAGTAGAGAAATTCTTCAAGGACTTGTGAACATAATGATTTGAAGAATAATGCACATATTCATGACCCTTAGATTTTACCTGTGAAACATATGCATTAGCACGATGATGATCATATGAGGAATTTGATCCATGTGAGGACTTGGATCCATATGAGGAATTTGATCCATGTGACTACTTTGGTCCATATGAAGAATTTGATCTGGTTTCCTGTTCTTCACAGGTGGTGTCATGAGGACATTCACCTGAAGACTTTCAAGGCACCTTTTGGTAACCCAGATTTTCTTCATAGGGGGACCGTTCCTGCAGTTGGTTCCAACATATCTGGCAAATACTTCACCATTCTAATTTTTGAACAATTTATAGTTGGATTCAAATGACTCATCAGATGAACATGAAGATTCACATGTAAAGCCAGATAAAGTAGATGGATCTAGGGGTGGTCCTTTTGCAGCAACCCATGAGGTTTTGGGATACTACTCAGGTTTCCAGTAGGACCCATCATCATTGAGTTTCCTCTCAAAGGCAATACCCTCTTTCCTAGGGTTCTTGTTCAGGATCTGCTTTTTAAGCACATCACAAAGAGCCTGATGCCCTTTGAGGATTTTTTTCATGCCTGTTGAGGGAATCCTGGACTAAGGGGTCCTCGGGCGTCCGGCCTGTTGGACACGGGCCGGACTAATGGGCTGTGAAGATACATGACCGAAGACTCTCTCCCGTGTACGGATGGGACTCTCCTTGGCGTGGAAGGCAAGCTTGGCGGCCAAATATTAAGATTCCTTTCTCTGTAACCGACTTTGTATAACCCTAGTCCTCTCCGGTGTCTATGTAAACCGGAGGGCTTAGTACGGAAACAGATATAGTCATATAAGCTAGACTTCTAGGGTTTTAGCCATTACGATCTCATGGTAGATCAACTCTTGTAATACTCATATTCATCAAGATCAATCAAGCAGGAAGTAGGGTATTACCTCCATAGAGAGGGCCCGAACCTGGGTAAACATTATGTCCCCCGTCTCCTGTTACCATCGACCTTAGACGCACAGTTCGGGACCCCCTACCCGAGATCCGCCGGTTTTGACACCGACATTGGTGCTTTCATTGAGAGTTCCACTGTGTCGTCCCCAAAAGGTTGGTTGGCCCCTTCAATCGTCAACAACGATGCTGTCCAAGGGGAAACCATCCTCCTCGGACAAATCTTCGTGTTCGGCGGCTTCGCACTGCGGGCCAACTCGCTTGGCCATCTGGAGCAGATCGACAGCTATGCCCCTGGCCATCAGGTCAGATTTGGGAGCCTGAACTACGTCGCAGATATCTGCGGAGACTTGATCTTCGACGGATTTGAGACCATGGCATTCGCTCCCCGTCGCCATGATGAACATGACTTAATTCTTTCATCGGGCCATGCCAAGGAAATTGCACCTGTAACCGCTCTGGCCTTAGATCTGGAGCAGATCGCGCCATCCCAGGACGAGGAGATCAACCCCGCCACGGAAGCCGTAGATTCCGCGGCGTTGGTGTCGGTGTCAAAACCGGCGGATCTCGGGTAGGAGGTCCCGAACTATGCGTCTAGGATCGATGGTAACAGGAGACGGGGGACACGATGTTTACCCAGGTTTGGGCCCTCTCTATGGAGGTAATACCCTACTTCTTGCTTGATTGATCTTGATGAATATGAGTGTTACAAGAGTTGATCTACCACGAGATCGTAATGGCTAAACCCTAGAAGTCTAGCCTATATGAATATGGTAACGAATCTGTCTATCCGGACTATGCTCTCCGATTTATATAGGCACCGGAGAGATCTAGGGTTACATGGGGTCGGTTACATCAGAGGGAATCTACATAGTCGGTTGCCAAGCTTGCCTTCCACGCCAAGTAGCATCCAATCCAGACACGGGTTCAATCTTCGGTCTTCATGTCTTCATAGCCCATCAGTCCGGCCCACGGATAACAGGCCGGACGCCCGAGGACCCCTTATTCCAGGACTCCCTCAATAGCCCCCGAACCGGGCTTCAACGACAAGGTGTTCGACGCGCACATTGTCTTCGGCGTTGCAAGGCGAGTTCCCTCTCCAAGTAATATATTCGGCCATTGATCCAATATCACTCCCCTCGGCTTCTGTGCGCTAATAACTTCGTCTTCCACGTGTCGATCGAATGTGGAGAGTCAGGGTATCTTTACGAATGACACCTTGTCCACACAAGGCAGATCGCCTATTTAAAGATACTGGATCTCAGATCCAGGTGATACCGCACCGAGAAAATCCCCGGAAACTGCCAGGAGAAACCATTCCACCATGGCCAGCATTCCCTGCTCCTCCTCCCGCTCCAGCCCAAAGAGAAGCGAGTGGGATAAGTGCTCTATGACTCATAGTGAACTAGCGAAGTTGCAAACACAGGGATTTCTTCCTCCCACGGATCTGGTCCCTGTCCGAGCAGGGTATGCCTCCTTCAATGGCGTGCCTCAGGCGGAGGACTTCCCTAATCCATCCGGGGGGAGCGAGTGTGCTTCATCCCCTACCTGCTAAGAGGTGTTGGATTTCCCATCCATCCGTTTCTCCGGGGGCTTCTTGAATATTACGCCCTCCAGCTGCACAACTTCACTCCCGCCTCTATCCTGCACATCGCAGGTTACGTCACTCTATGCGAGTTATTTCTGGGTGTTGAGGCCCATTTCGAACTATGGAGAAAATTGTTCTGTCTTGTCCCGCGCAACCATGAGGGGTCAATATTCGAAGTGGGCAGAGCCGAAGTGTGGCACATTGCCGATACTGGATACTTATCCGGCACACCAAGGAGGGCAGCGAAGGAATGGCCTTCCGAATGGTTCTACATTGAGGACGTTGCACTTCCCGACCCAGTTTGAAAGGGTCTCCCTGAATTTGCAAGCGTCCCGCTAAAGAAACGCCATAGTTGGCGTCCCGGGAGCCTTGAAGTGGATGATAGTGTGGAGGTTCGTCAACTCCTGGGCAAGATAAAGATGCTCACCTAGTCCGGATTAACAATGGTTGAGGTAGTGGCGGTCTTCCTAGTGCGACGGGTTCAGCCGCTTCAATATAGAGGGCTCCCGATGTGGCACTACAACGGGGAGGACGACGCCTCCCGCTGTGGTCGGAAAGGTCCGGACATCCCTGCCGCTCTAGCCAAGATACTGGCTGAGCTGTTCAAAGGGGTGGAAGAGGAATTTCTTCGCGTCAATCACAGAGACGGATATTCTATGTATAATCCTCCCAGTTGGGTAAGCCCCAATCCTTCTGCTCATTCTGCCTCCCAGATTACCCTTGATAAATTTCTAATCCACTTATAACAGCATTGGCGAAAAATCACCGAGGGGTTTCACAGCCCCGCCCCACAGCCTGAGAACCACAATGGGAGCTGGATCCCGGGTTCGAAGAAGATCCGAATATATTCATGGTACTCACGGAAGGGGTGTTTTACCAAGCGAGCTATGACGGCACAGAAGTGGCCATTATTGCCGATTACCCTGGTCTTCTTCCTGCTTCCCACGTAAGTTGTCAAGAGAAAATCTCACACGCAAGAGCTTCCTCGCACTGCCTCACCCATCGCACCGTCTCGCGCTCCATAGGGGAGGCGTTCGGCGCGTGACGCTACTCCAGGGTCGGCTCCAAAAAGAGCAGCTCCGACGCCGAGCAAGGCTTCCAAAAGGAAGGTCGGTGAAAACACGACCAGTCTCCCGTCAAAGAGGTAAGGATTTGAAGGTATACTTTAGTAGTCACACCCAATTGTAACTTGTTCGTTTGTTTGGTACCAGAAAAAAGGTTCACCGGACTAAGCCCGAGGGTCCGCCCAGCCGTACTCCCAGCGCCCGGGTTTTAGACCCCGTCGTAGAGGCGGAAGCTGATATAGGAACCGTGCCGGACTGTCCTTCGACCGAGGGTTCGGAGAATATGTCCGTTACCAACTCGGAAGTGGAGAGCGCCATGAATCATCGGCGTTGTAGGGCTATTTTACAAGACCCGGAGTTCTCAGAAGAGGTGTTCCATGCCTTTAGTTTGTCTGATGCGTACATCCAACTGCTCGAAACGAGATTAGTAGAGCCACCAAGAAGCACTTAACAGACGTGCGGGTAAGTTTTATTTGTCCGAATAGGATAGCCATATGCTAGTAGCCCCCGGGATTGAAAGCAGTTGGTACAACTGATTTAAGGACCATTGTATTACAGGTTCTTACAGAGAAGAACAACCTGCTAACCGAAGAGCTGGAACAGTGTCGTGCACAACTAAATGCCGCAACTGCCGAACTGGAAAATTTGAAGAAGTTGTCCACTGGTAATGTTCCCCTCCATCGAGGAACAGTAAATGTATACCAACTGTGCTAATACTGCCACTGATCGCATAATAGGGTTGCCTGATCAACTTGAGGAGAAGTTTAAGATCACCCAAGAGGGAGACAGAGAGACAAAGAGGCAACACGCGCGCAGCGGCGTGCTTGACCAGCGTCGTGACGAGAAGAACAAGCTACATGATTCCAACACTAAGTTGGGTGAAGAGTTGAAAGATGTGCGGGCCCAGCTAGCCGACTCCATAAAGGAGAACAAGAAGCTGCGGGGCGGCATGTTCAGTATGTTTCCAAACTTTTTTTAGTAGTTCGGAGATAAATGGAACTGATAAAGCTATGCTTGCAGGTATATTGACGGGATGTCCTGAAGAGGAGGTGTCCGGATCAGCAAGTGATCTGTTGCAAAGACTGTCGCAAGTGCATGAGCATGCTCGGCTGGCCATGCGGAGTGTTGCTAAGGCCTATGGCCATCCGCCTCCCCTCCAGGAAGTATGGAGGAGCTTGTAGAGTTGTTCAAGGGAGCGCGACAGCGTATCCGATTGTGGAAGATATCGGCTTGCCGAGAGGGTGCGCGAGAGGCCTGTGCCATGGTGAAAACGCGATATACCAAGCTGAATCCTAATCACATGGCCCGGGTTGGACCGTTAGGGCCAAATGTGGAAGAAATTCCCGTTAGTTTAGTATATGACCAAGTAGAGGTGGCCGCCAAATATTCCCGACAGGATTGTAAGTTAGACTGCCTATTAGATGGTATAGAGGCAGAAGTGTTTGACTCCAAGTGACTATGTACTTTCCTCACCATGTGGAATTCTAGCTGAATTGTATATCATTTGTAATGGCGGACCTTTTCGCTTCAACCTCCGGACCCGAAGGTGCGGAGTGTTTCCGAATACCGTCATGGCCGAATAGGCCGGGGTATGCGTGGAAAACTAAGAGTAGGGGTCATAGTTGCTTGAATAGACAAGTTGTATCCGGCTAGTTATGTTATATTACATTGACATTGTAAGAAACATCTTCCAGGGAGAATAGTTCCGTTAAGGGTTCCTTTCCCTGGCTGTGCATGCATTAGTAGACATGTCCGAATTGTGATGTGAAAATCACAGTGTGTATAGCTTCTGGGGGTTTACAATAGAGTGAGTGCAAAAAGTATTTTTCATTCACCGACCGAATATTCCCTTAAGAACGCTAGCTTTCGGCTTCACCCAGTCTGAGGTACACATCCGGATGACCCGGTAGTAACAATCGCAGAGGTGCTCCCTTTACCACCTAGCCGAACAATCGGGAACGTAGGGGTAAGCACAGGAGCCAGGCAACCCAGCTTGGCCAAAACTTAGGTCATATCGATGCATATAATGGTGAAGAAAAGACATACGGGAAAAACGCGCATGTGTGATGAGCTTGACGCTCAGAAAATAATATTAACAAGCTTCTATTAAAGAAGCCCCCAGGTATAATGGGCGTACATATGTAAAAATGTGTACGTCAGCAGCGTTCGGTTAAGCCGAATGAGAGCTTTAAAGCGAAAAAATTGTGTAAAAGGGAGAAAAGTAATGGAAACTATAGGGGAGAAGGAGACTAACAAAGAGTTCGGTGCTAGGCATAGAACCTTCGGGGTCTGGCTGCGTTCCAGGGGTTCGGCTCTAGGCGATTGTCTGATGCGTCACGAAGACGGTACGCTCCTCCGGTAAGAACTTCGTCAATTATGAAGGGAACTTCCCATTTGGGCTTGAGTTTGTCCTTTTTCTTCTCCGGCAAGCGTAGAACGAGTTCGCCAACATTGTAAGTCTTGGCCCGTACTTCTCTGCTTTGATATCTTCGAGCCTGCTGTTGATAAAATGTTGAACGGGCTTTGGCGACGTCACGCTCCTCCTCCAGGGCGTCTAGGCTGTCCTGCCGATCCAACTCGACCTCTTTCTCTTCGTACATACGCACTCGAGGTGAGTCATGTATAATATCGCAGGGCAATACAGCCTCTACACCGTACACCATGAAGAAAGGTGTGTATCCGGTAGTACGGTTGGGCATGGTCCGCAGCCCCCAGAGTACGGAGTCGAGCTCCTCGACCCAGTGTTTGTCTGATTCTTTCAAAGACCACACTAGCCTGGGTTTGATGCCGCTCATAATAAGACCATTAGCTCACTCAACTTGACCGTTTGTTTGCGGGTGGTAGACAGAGGCGTAATCGAGCTTAATGCCCAGATTAGCACACCAGGTTTTCACCTCATCAGCTATGAAATTGGAACCGTTATCAGTCATGATGCTGTGCGGTACACCATAACGGTGCACCACATCGGATATAAATGCAATCACCGGTCCGGACTCGGCCGTTTTAACTGGTCTAGCCTCTATCCACTTGGTGAATTTGTCCACCAAGATTAGCAGATATTTTTTTCTTATGGCTTCCCCCTTTAAGGGGTCCAACCATGTCCAAGCACCAGACCGCAAAGGGCCATGTAATGGGGATTGTTTGTAGGGCGGTTGGGGGCATATGGCTTTGGTTGGCAAAGAGTTGGCATCCGATGCAGCGTTGGACGAGGTCCTGCGCGTCTGCCCGGGCAGTAGGCCAATAAAATCCTGTCTGGAAGGCCTTGCTGACAAGTGCCCGAGCTGCGGCGTGGTGCCCACCGAGACCGGCGTGAATTTCTGCCAAGAGTTGCCGCCCCTCCTCCTCGGAGATACACCTTTGAAGGACTCCGGTAGTGCTTTTCTTGTAGAGCCCTCCTTTGTGAACTTTATGGGCCTTCGAACGTCGGACAATGCGGCGAGCCTCGTTCTGATCTTCTGGGAACTCCTTCCTATTAAAGTAGGCCAAGAATGGTTCGGTCCACGGGGCAATTACTGCCATGATGAGGTGGGTCGATGGTGTTATTTCCGTGGCTGAGCCTCTGATGATATCGGCGTATTTGCTATCTGTGTTCTGTTCAGAACGGGGCTGTCGTTGGTGTCTCCCCCTTGCCACACCACGGATGGCTTAAAGAGCCTTTCGAGGAAAATTTTAGGTTGGACGGGGTCGCTCTTAGCGCCGATGCAAGCAAGGACGTCTGCCGCCTGATTAATTTCACGGGCAACGTGATGAAATTCGGGCCCCTCGAACTGAGCCGACATCTTCAAGATGACATTGCGATAAGCTGCCATCTTTGGATCTTTGGCATCAAAGTCTCCATTAATTTGGGCTATTGCGAGGTTTGAGTCCCGACGCACCTCCAGGCGTTGTACGCGCATTGATACAGCCATCCTAAGGCCATGCAGCAAGGCCTCGTATTCGGCTGCGTTGTCGGAGTCTGTGTATAATATTTGGAGTACGTACTGGACGATATCTCCTATGGGGACGTTAATACGGCGCCCGCCCCTAGCCTGCCAACATTTTGGAGCCGTCAAAATGCATAACCCAGTTCGAATATGCGCCGTACTCTTTAGGGAGTTCGGCCTCTGTCCATTCGGCGACGAAGTCAGCCAGTACCTGGGATTTGATGGCTCGACGTGGTTTGTACGTGATGTCGAACGACAGGAGCTTAATGGCCCATTTGGCAATTCGGCCCGTTGCATCCCAGTTGTTGATTATATCATTGAGGGGCACTTCCGAAGCCACCGTGATCGAGCACTCCTAAAAGTAGTGTCACAATTTTTGAGATGCCATGAAGACTGCATATGCTATCTTTTGATAGTGAGGGTACCGATATTTGCATGGTGTGAGGACGGTGGATACGTAGTATACCGGTTTTTGGACGGAAATTTGTGCCTGTCCTGTTCTCGTTCAATGACGAGTACGGCGCTCACCACCTGGTGTGTTGCCGATATATATAGGAGCATTGGTTCGCCGATGTTTGGCACGGCCAGGATTGGGTTGCTTGCCAAAAGGGCTTTTATTTCTTCCAGTCCGGCTATCGCTGCGCCTGTCCATTCAAAGTTATCGGTGCACCGTAGAAGGCGATAAAGGGGTAGCGCCTTTTCCCCCAACCTGGAGATAAAGCGGCTTAAAGCTGCCACGCACCCGGCGAGTTTTTGGACCTGTTTGAGTTCGGTTGGCGTGGCCAACTGTGACAGAGCTCGGATTTTGGCTGGATTTGCTTCAGTTCCTCTGTTGGAAATGATGAAGCCCAGTAGTTTACCGGCGGGGACACCGAAGACGCACTTTTCCAGGTTAAGCTTGATTTCTATGTGCGGAGGTTGTCGAATGTGAGACGCAAGTCGTCTATTAGTGCTTCGACGTGTCTAGTTTTGATGACGACGTCGTCCACATAGGCCTCCACTGTTTTGTCGATCTGTTTCTCGAGGCATGTTTGGATCATGCGCTGGTAGGTGGCGCCGGCGTTCTTGAGCCCGAAATGCATGGTGTTGAAGCAAAATGGCCCGTATGGCGTAATGAATGCTGTTGCGGCTTGATCGGACTCCTGTCTATTTCCATCTTGTGGAGCGTGTCCTCATAAATGAGGTTTACTCCGCTGCCGCCGTCCATGAGGACTTTTGTAAGTCGAACGCCGTCCACGATGGGACTAAGGACTAATGCAGCTGGTGCTCGGACTGTTCTGTATTTAGGTTCATCACTAGCGTTAAAGGTTATGGCCGTGTCATTCCAGGGGTCGATTGCGGCGACCTAGCAAACTTCAGCGAGATTGCGCAGTGCCCTTTTACGCTTATTGTTGGAAGCGAATGCCTCGAAGACTGTCAATACTCTATTGTCGTCGTTTGCTGGAGGGTGTTGTTCTGGGGTGTCCTTGATAAGGATGTCTTCGCCACTCTTGGCTACCTGCCGAAGTATCCAACATGCTCTAAGGCTGTGGGTTGTCACGGTATCCGGCGTCATGTGTATTTTGCACGGGCCATTGAGCCATCCCCCCAGAATGGTGCCGTGCAGCGTAATGGGTTTGTGTTTTTTGACTGTTCGGCTGGGCGTGCCACGGGGGTGCGTCCTCTTTGTCTGTAGGATGAGTTGGGTTGGGACCGACGGCTCCCAGCGAGCTGCCTGAGTTTTCCAGGCACTTTCCATCGTGCTGTACTTTTGTATGATAGTTGCTAAGTCAGCGAACTTTAGTATGCGGCGGCGATTGATGGCATTGAGGATACCTTCGTCCGCACAGTTGCTGCAGAATGCCGCTATCACGTCTTTGTCGCGACAATCTTTTACCTTGTTTTTGACAAGGAGGAATCTGGCCCAGAAGTGGTGGGCCATTTCCTGAGACTTTTGTTTGATGCTCATGAGAGTGTCTATGTCCGGGTGGGTGGGTGGGACAAAATCTGAACCCTTACCCGATTTCTGATCCGGAGTTTGAAGATATACCAGACCTGGTTGTTCGGGCCCTCTCTATGGAGGTAATACCCTACTTCCTGCTTGATTGATCTTGATGAATATGAGTGTTACAAGAGTTGATCTACCACGAGATCGTAATGGCTAAACCCTAGAAGTCTAGCCTATATGAATATGGTAATGAATCTGTCTATCCGGACTATGCTCTCCGGTTTATATAGGTACCGGAGAGATCTAGGGTTACATGGGGTCGGTTACATCAGAGGGAATCTACATAGTCGGTTACCAAGCTTGCCTTCCATGCCAAGTAGCATCCAATCCGGACACGGGTTCAATCTTCGGTCTTCATGTCTTCACAGCCCATCAGTCCGGTCCACGGATAACAGGCCGGACGCCCGAGGACCCCTTAGTCCAGGACTCCCTCAGTTGGAGCCCCACACAGACCTAACCTCGAGTGATGTCTGTGTCACCGGGACCTCGGACTCGTTTCCGGCTATAAGTTCCGAGCCATGTGCGTTCGCGTATGTTGTGAAGGATCGGTCATCGATCGCCGAATTCAGCGCCGCGGACGTCTTCTGACACTCGCCTTTAGGCTACATGCTGAACTCATTAAAAAATCTATCCCTAGCGGGGGACTCTCAGCCGAACTAAATCCGGTTTGAACTGGAGGCTGACAATGGAGAATTTCGTTTTCCACCCACCGCCCACTTCATAGCCACTGTCGAAGACCTAACTGACGCGCTCGATTATGACTCCAAAGACATCGACGGTATGGACGACGATGCCGAAGAAGAGGATGCCCAAAACCCACCGTTCACCGGACGATGGACGGCCACTTCCTCATATGACGTATACATGGTGGATGCACCAAAGACAATAGCGGCGACGACAAAGAAAACCTAGTGGAGGATGACCCTCCTAAGACACAACCAAAGCGCTAGCGTCAGCGGCACCACTCTAAATCGCGCCGCAACAAAGATAGCAACACCGACACAGGAGACGATAACACTCCGGATGGTCCCGAAGACACAGAAGACCCCGACGAACAAACTGCCGAACAAGACAATCGGGAAGATGGGCAAGTTAGCCCTAATGAACAAGCCATAGATGAAGACTAGAAAGACGGTAGTTATCATCCGCTCTCCGAGCAGGAGGTGAGCCTCGGCAACGAGGATTTTATATTTCCTGAGGAACCTCTCGAGCAGGAGCGCTTCAAGCGCCAGCTAATAGCTACTGCAAGGAGCCTAAAAAAGAAGCAACATCAGCTTCAAGATGACCAAGATCTGCTCAATGACAAATGGACTGATGTCCTAGCAGCCGAAGAATACGGCCTTAAGCGCCCAGCCAAAAGTTACCCGAAGCGAAAATTGCTACCTCAGTTTGATGACGAGGCGCCGGAGCCCGTACCATCATCGCGCAATGCGGCTGACCGACCACCACGCGGTCGGGATAAAGCGGCAACTCAAGCCGAACACCAGACTGCCCCACCTCGCTGTAAAGGCAGGGATAAAACAGCTCGGGGTTATACATATGACCTTCAGCAGGACCTGGACAGTAGAGCAGGACATACAAGATCGATCTACGGATCACGAGGATGTGCCTCGACACGCGACGACGGCTATCTATTCGGATGTGACAAACCTAGTCACGTCCGGGCCAAAAACCACAGACGGACTCCATCGGAGATACGTCGCGATGCGGCCCGATATAGAGGCGCCGCACACCCTCTTTGCTTCACTGACGAAGTAATGGATCATGAATTCCTAGAAGGGTTTAAACCCGTAAATATTGAATCATACGATGGAACAACCGATCCCACGGTATGGATCGAGGATTTTATTCTCCACATCCATATGGCCCGCGGAGACGACCTTTACGCCATCAAATACCTCCCACTAAAACTCAAAGGGCCAGCTCGGCACTGGTTAAACAGTCTGCCTGAAAATTCTATTGGCAGCTGGGAGGACTTGGAAGAAGCCTTCCTTGACAACTCCCAAGGTACATATGTCCGGCCGCCAGATGCCGGTGACTTAAGTCACATAGTTCAACAGCTTGGAGAGTCAGCCAAAAAATTCTGGACTAGGTTCCTAACTAAAAAGAACCAGATCATCGACTGTCCGGATGCCGAAGCCCTAGCGGCCTTTAAACATAGCATTCGTGACGAATGGCTTGCCCGTCACCTCGGCCAGGAAAAGCCGAAGTCCATGGAAGCCCTCACGGCACTCATGACCCTCTTTTGTGAGGGTGAGTATAGTTGGCTGGCCCGTAGCAAAAACACAACAAGTGAAGTGGGCACCTCCGAGGTCAAAAATAGCAACGGCAAGCTCCGATGCAGCAGACACAAACGGCGAAGCAATGGTGACATCACTGATGACACGACAGTCAACGCCGGGTTCAGTGGCTCCAAGTCTGGTCAGTGGAAGAAGCCATATAAAAGAAACAATCAGGGACCATCTAGCTTGGATCACATACTCGATCGTCCGTGCCAGATCCACGGCACCCCAGATAAACCAGCCAATCATACCAACAGAGGTTGTTGGGTTTCTAAACAGGCCGACAAGTTAAATGCCGAGAACAAGGAAAAGGGATCACGAAGCGAGGGCGATGAAGAGGAGCCCCGGCAACCGAACACAGGGGGGACAAAAGAAGTTTCCCCCTCAGGTCAAAATGGTGAACATGATATATGCCACACACGTCCCTAAGAGGGAGCGCAAGCGCACACTTAGGGACGTCTATGCGATAGAGCCAGTCGCCCCAAAATTCAATCCATGGTCGTCATGCCCGATCACCTTTGATCGCCGGGATCACTCGACTAGTATCCGTCATGGCGGTTCAGCCGCACTGGTCCTCGACCCAATCATTGATGGATTCCACCTGACGCGAGTCCTCATGGACGGTGGCAGCAGCCTCAATCCGCTCTATCAGGATAGAGTGTGCAAAATGGGCATTAACCCATCACGGATCAAGCCCACAAAGACTACCTTTAAAGGAGTCATACCAGGTGTAGAGTCTCGCTATACGGGCTCAATTACGCTAGAGGTTGTCTTCGGATCTCCGGACAACTTCCGCAGCGAAGGGTTAATCTTTGATATCGTCCCTTTTCGCAGCGGCTATCACGCACTGCTCAGACGAACCGCATTTGCTCGATTCAATGTGGTGCCTCATTATGCTTGCCTCAAGCTCAAGATGCCCAGACCACGCGACATTAGAACAGTTAATGGAAACACGGAACGCTCCCTCCGTACCGAGGAGCACACCATGGCCTTAGCAGCATAGGTACAGTGCCTTTTCAAGCAGAACCTTAATTCGGCGGCCGAGCTCCCGGAGACTATCAAGAGGGTCCGTACTATTCTGCAGCAGGACAGCTCGGCTCGCCAAGAGCTCGGCTAGCAATTTGGCCTTCGTCCCAGTCTCGATCAAGTGGCCGCATTCGCGCCGCGCGTACATAACTACGCACTCAAAATACCATGGGCATAGACGGAGGCATAACTAGCTTGTGATCCACAATACGGCTCGACCGCTCCCGGACACACGCACTTTCATTGTTTCCTTTTTCTCCTTTTCAGGTTTCCTTTCCACAGACCTTCCCTGATGGCCTGATCACCTGTCCTTTTGAAGGACAAATATACCAAGATGGCAAGAAGCACAGACACATAGGGGAATTTCTAGGTGGTTTCTTTAACAATCACTCTACCTGTTTTCAGGACCCACACACAGCTCTCCCTTGGTTGTGGCATGTCGAATAGCCTGTTGCTTATCGCGCTATTTGTATCAATGTGCTTTGACGTATTAATCAAATTATAATGGAAACAGTTTGCGCCCAAATTCTGCGGCCCCAGCTCATTACCTTTGCTCCTTTTCTTTTTTCCTTTTTTTCTGTTGATAACCTTATCAAATAGCACCCGTACACTGTGGTACGTTTCACTTTTCCAGGGGCTTCACAGCGCCCCACACTACGACAACAAAGTCCGAACAATTTTTTACAGTATAGCTCGGCACCCCAAATTTAGCATTATATGAATTGGCTCCGAATCATGTCTTTGGTCAATAGTTGGGTTGCCCAGCTCCTGTGCTTGCTACCCTACGTTCCGCTATATCGGCTAGGGTAGTAAAGGGAGAACTACTGCGATTGTGCCCTGGTTTACCTGAAGGAGCACCTCAGTAGAGAAAGTCGAAAACTGACTGACATGATGCGGCGAGAGCCGGTCAGCTCTTCGGATGTCTCAAATCATTGGAGATTTTTTCCGCATTATGCGAGGGTCGGTACTTACCCAATCAGGTGTTTACATCATCCTAGTTCGGATACTAGGGGCTGCGCCTATATTTTTATTGTCAAACTCCTATGGCTAAGCGAGGGTGTTCAAGCTGCATAGTCTGATTGCCTGGTTCGTTGCACTAAACACCTCCTTCAAGGACCAAAAAATTGGATCAAGAGTGTTTGGATTACATCCCGAATACCCCCGTACTACCTACGTGGGGGCAGAAGCCGACGACTAGCCAACTCTCAGTTTTTACAAAACACGGCCGCACAGGAGGTAAATTTTTTTGACAACATAACAAATATTATATTACATAACAACTTTGTTTCATCATACAAGGCAGAGACAACATGAACGCATTCATTCAAAGATAACGTCTTGCGCACATTGCGTCGCCACAATGCGAGACCCCTCCAGGACGACTTCAAAATATGGCTCGGGCGTGAGGTGCTCCTTGCCTTCAGGCGGCCCCTCGGTCACAACCTTGACGACGTCCATCTACGCCCACCACACCTTGACACGGGCGAAGGCCATGTGTGCGCCCTCGATGCAGACCAATCGCTTGATGATATCCAGCTGAGGGCATGCATCTACCAGCCGCTTCACGAGACCGAAGTAGCTACTGGGTATAGCTTCGGCAGGCCACAACCGGATTATTAAATCCTTCATGGCCAGTTCGGCCACCCTATGCAGCTCGACCAACTGTTTTAGCTGATAGGTGGAGGGCACTGGATGTTCTGGCACAAGGTATTGTGACCAGCACAGCTTCTCCATCGAGCTCCCTTCTCCGGCCCGGAAGAACTCCGCAGCGTCGGATACACTGCGTGGCAGATCCGCAAACGCCCCTGGAGAACTCTGAATCCAGGTTAGTAAGAAATACTTCTTCTTCACATACTTGCTTTGCATACTAAATGCCTTACCCACCATGATCTTCTTGGCCTCCTGGATCTCCTGGAGGGCGCCCTAGGCGTCAACCCAGGCCTCTTCCGCGCTTTGGCGAGCCTTGGCGAGTTCGGTCTCTCGAGCCGCAACATCGCACTCCAAGGTCTCGCATTTTTTCACAGCATCCTGGAGCTCTTGCTGGACCTCGTTAAGCCTGGCCTTGAGCTTCTTACGAGCGGCTTGCTCCTTGGCAACTTTCTCCTCGGCTTCAGCCAGGGCCTTTTTAAGGGCCTCGACCTCGGTCATCGCTCCTACACATATCATGACACTACGGTCAATACTCATTATTTATTCTTTCCGAATATATAGCGAGTTATTACATACCTTGCTGGTCTTCTAGCTGCTTCCTGACCTGGCCGAGCTCCTCCTCGGCCCGCTCCAGTCTCTGCTTTAGTCCGTAGACTTTGGCAGTGTGTGAGGTCACGGCCAGCAACGACGCCTGGTTATTCATATAAGACACATTTAGTTGGTTTCCTGTGAAAATTAATTGATCCTCTGTCTGGCTTTTCTTTTCGAACAACGGACAGTGTCTCAGGGGCTACTGTCTATATTGGGACTTTTCTCTTTTGTGTCGCTTATGTCAAAACCTGTCAGCAGGCTGCTGCAGGCTTTGGTCAGTCCGCTCTTGACGGACTGAACCTTCTCAATCACCGTACCCATAAAGATACGGTGTTCATCCACAATGGAAGCGCCTCGTAGCACTTCCAGCAGATCATCCGGTGCCTCTGGTTGGACAGAGGTCACCGGCGGAACAGGCACACCTCCTCCTTTCGGGGAAGGCTGTTCGCTTGACTCCGGAGCCATGTAGGTCTCCGGAATGGTATTCGGCTGGGGGCCGAATTGGATATAGCCCCCATCGCCAGTTTCCTTGGGGGCTTCCTCCCCCATGTGCCCGGTGGCCGAGGAGTCATCCTCTGGCACCACCCTAACGGCCTCCTGAACCTCTCCCTGGCCTGGGAAGGTCCTTTGGGACACTACCTCGTCGCCGCCTTGGCCGGTGGAGAGTGAGCGGCCTGCGGTGACTCGCTGGCCATCGCCTTTGAATCTAGCGAACCTCCTGATGAGGATTGCTGGGAACTGTCATGGGCCCGACTGTAATAGCATAATTTAACATATTAATACCATGAAGCAGACATATGGACGTATACGAGTTTTTAGTACTTACGATGCGGCCAGGGGCTTGTTTCGGGGGTGATATGTCTCCGTCATATCTTCTTTTCCAAACACTTTTGCCATTGTTTTGGACTCTAACTTGCATGATTTGAATGGAACTAACCCAGACTGACGCTATTTTCAGCAGAATTGCCATGGTGTTATTTTTGTGGAGAAATAAAAGTTCTCGGAATGACCTGAAAATCAACGGAGAATATTTTTGGAATTAATAAAAAATACTGGTGAAAGAATCAAGGCCAGGGGCCCACACCCTGTCCACGAGGGTGGGAGGCGCGCCTACCCCCCTGGGCACGCCCCTTGCCTCGTGGGCCCCCTGGTGCTCCACCGACCTCAACTCCAACTCCATATATTCATGTTTGGGGAGAAAAAATCATAGAGAAGGATTCATCGTGTTTTACGACACGGAGCCGCCGCCAAGCTCTAAACTCTCTCGGGAGGGCTGATCTGGAGTCCGTTCGGGGCTCCGGAGAGGGGAATCCATCGCCGTCGTCATCATTAACCTTCCTCCATCACCAATTTCATGGTGCTCACCACCGTGCGTGAGTAATTCCATCGTAGGCTTGCTGGACGGTGATGGGTTGGATGAGATTTATCATGTAATCGAGTTAGTTTTGTTAGGGTTTGATCCCTAGTATCCATTATGTTCTGAGATTGATGTTGCTATGACTTTGCTATGCTTAATGCTTGTCACTAGGGCCTGAGTGCCATGATTTCAGATCTGAACCTATTATGTTTTCATGAATATATGTGAGTTCTTCATCCTATCTTGCAAGTCAATATTCACCTACTATGTGTTATGATCCGGCAACCTGGAAGTGACAATAATCGGGACCACTCCCGGTGATGACCGTGGTTTGAGGAGTTCATGTATTCACTATGTGTTAATGCTTTGGTCCGGTACTCTATTAAAAGGAGGCCATAAATCCCTTAGTTTCTGATAGGACCCCGCTACCACGGGAGGGTAGGACAAAAGATGTCATGCAAGTTATTTTCCATAAGCACGTATGACTATATTTGGAACACATGCCTACATTACATTGATGAATTGGAGCAAGTTCTGTGTCACCCTATGTTATAATTGTTGCATGAATAATCACATCCAACATAATTATCCATCATCGATCCAATGCTTACGAGATTTTCACATATTGATCTTGGCTAAGTTATTTTTCCGTTGCCACTATTACAATCACTAGAAAACTACTACTGTTACTTTTGCTACCGTTACCGTTACTTCCATACTACTTTGCTACTAAATACTTTGCTATAGATATTAAGTTATCGAGGTGTGGTTGAACTGACAACTCAACTGCTAATACTTGAGAATATTCTTTGGCTCCCCTTGTGTCGAATCAATAAATTTGGGTTGAATACTCTACCCTCGAAAACTGTTGCGATCCCCTATACTTGTGGGTTATCAAGACTATTTTCTGGCGTTGTTGCCTGGGAGCATAGCTCTATTCTTTGAGTCACTTGGGATTTATATCTGCTGGTCACTATGAGGAACTTGAAAGACGAGAAAACCAAAATTTATCCCTCATCTACGAGGGGTGGTAAGGAACTGCCATCTAGCTCTGCACTTGATTCACCTTCTGTTTTGAGTAAGCTTGCGACACCTAAACCTACCTCTGCTATTAATTCTTATATGTCGCATGTTATTGATGATGCCACTTCTGCTATGCATGATACTTATGATGAAAGTACTTCTATGCTTGATAATACCGTGCCACTGGGTGAATTTCTTGATGAACAACTTGCTAGGGCTAGAGAGAATGAAATTATTGAAACTGATAATATTGATGAAAGTGATGATGAAGATTCTCCCCCTAGATATGAATTGCCTGTTGTGCCTGAGGGTTATGTTATGGATGAAGAAACTGCTAGAGACTTTCTTGCTTGCAATGATAGAAGTGATCTTAAGAAATTATTAGTTAAGCTGAAAGAAAAATCTCTGAATGCTAGAATGAAATATGACCCTACTTTTGCTACTTCACCTATCTTTATTATGGATAAGGATTATGATTTCTCTGTCGATCCTGAGATAATTACTTTGGTTGAATCTGATCCTTTTTATGGCTATGAATCTGAAACTGTTGTGGCACATCTTTCTAAATTAAATGATATAGCCACCCTGTTCACTAATGATGAGAAAACTCGCTACTACTATATCCTTCAATTATTTCCGTTCTCATTAAAGGGTGATGCTAAGACATGGCTTAATTCTCTTGATCCTGGTTGTGTGCGTAGTCCCCAGGATATGATTTATTACTTCTCTGCTAAATATTTCCCTGCTCATAAGAAACAAGCTGCTTTATGGGATATATATATATATATATATATATATATATATATATATATATATATATATATATTGTGCAAACTGAAGAAGAGAGTCTCCCACAAGCTTGGGGGAGGCTACTACAATTACTTAATGCTTTGCCTGATCATCCTCTCAAGAAAAATGAAATACTTGATATCTTTTATAATGGACTAACCGATGCCTCCAGAGACCACCTGGATAGTTGTGTTGGTTGTGTTTTCAGGAAAAGAACTACCGAACAAGCTGAATTTCTATTGAATAATATGTTAACTAATAAAAATAATTGGACACTTCCTTAACCAACTCCTAAGCCAACTCCGAAGGAAAGGGGTATTCTATTTCTCAGCCCTGAAGATATGCAAGAGGCAAATAAATCTATGAAAGAAAAGGGTATTAAAACTGAAGATGTTAAGAATTTACCTCCTGTTGAAGAAATACATGGTCTTAATTTGCCACCTGTTGAAGAAATACATGGTCTTGATAACCCGAGACAGGTAGTAAAGGTAAATTCTCTCTATAGATTTGATGAAGGTGATATTCCTAGTTATAAGTCTACTAGCCAATGCTTAGATTAGTTTGATAACTTTATTATTAAACAAGAAAATTTCAATGCTTATGTTGGTAGACAATTGAAACGCAATGCTTATATGATTGAACACTTGAGTGATTATATGTCTAGTGTTAAAGGTGAACTTAAACTTATTAGTAAACATGCTTCTATGGTTACCACTCAAGTAGAACAAGTGCTTAAAGCTCAAAAAGATTTACTCAATGAATTAAATAATAGGAAAAATGATAATGCTGTTAGAGTTATGACTAGAGGGGGTAAAATGACTCGGGAACCTTTGTATCCTGAGGGCCACCCTAAGAGAATTGAGCAAGATTCTCAGAGAACTAATGTAGATGCACCTAGTCCTTCTAAGAGGAAGAAAAAGAAAAATGATAGGACTTTGCATGCTTCTAGTGAACCTATTGTAGACACACCTAAGAATCCCAATGATATTTCTATCTCTGATGCTGAAACACAATCTGGTAATGAACATGAACCTAGTGATAGTGTTAATGATGATGTTCATGTTGATGCTCAACCTAGCAATAACAATGATGTAGAAGTTGAACCTGCTGTTGATCTTGATAACCCACAATCAAAGAATCAACGTTATGATAAAAGAGACTTCGTTGCTAGGAAGCACGATAAAGAAAGAGAACCATGGGTTCAGAAACCCATGTCGTTTCCTCCTAAACCATCCAGGAAAAATGATGATGAGGATTTTGAGCGCTTTGCTGAAATGATTAGACCTATCTTCTTGCATATGCGTTTTACTGATATGGTTAAATGAATCCTTATGCTAAGTATATGAAGGATATTGTTACTAATAGGAGAAAGATACCGGAAGCTGAAATTTCCACCATGCTTGCTAATTATACTTTTAAGGATGGAATACCTAAGAAACTAGGAGATCTAGTAGTACCAACTATACCTTGCTCCATTAAAAGAAACTATGTTAGAACTGCTTTATGTGATCTTGGAGCCGGTGTTAGTGTTATGCCTATCTCTTTATATCGTAGACTTTATTTGAATAAGTTGACACCTACTAAAATATCTTTGCAAATGGCCGATAAATCAACTGCTATACCTATCGGTATTTGTGAGGATGTGCCTGTTGTGGTTGCAAACGTTACTATTTTAATGGACTTTGTTATTCTTGATATTCCCGAGGACGATAGCATGTCTATTATTCTTGGAAGACCCTTTTTGAATATTGCAGGGGCTGTTATTGATTGCAACAAAGGCAATGTCACTTTTCATGTTAATGGTAATGAGCACACGGTATACTTTCCGAGGAAACAACCTCAAGTCCATAGTATCAACTCTATTGGAAAAATTCCATCTATTATTATTGGAGGTTTTGAATTTCCTATTGCTACTGTCAAGAAGAAATATGATATTCTTATTATTGGGGACGTGCATATCCCCGTTGAGGTAACCTAGTGTTATTCGAAATTTCTCCGGTTTCATGCAATTTGGAATGAGTTTGTTAACAAGACTTGATCAACCTTGTTAGTGGATTCCTTTTGATGAACATGAGATGGATGAAGTTAGAAGGCACAACCTTCTGTACCCTATTTTTACTTTCTGTTATTTAGATTAAATAAGCAAAAATATTATTTTCTATCAGTTTTCTGAATTATCCGTGCAATAAAAAAATACCCCAAAAATAAAAGTTCTCCAAACGCCCCGAAATTGAAATATGATTTTTTCTGGAATATTTGAGAATATCTGGCACCGAGAACACATCAGGGGGAGCAAGCACATGGCCACGAGGGTCCAGGGCGTGCCCCCAGCCTCGTGGGCCCCTGGTGGCCCCCCTCCAGTTATTCCAGCCACCACACACTCCTTCTTCCTCCCAAAAAAATCACCAACCAGCTCAAGCATGAGTCCTAGCTCATCTTGCTGCCATTTTGGATCTCCTTGCTCAAAGCTCCACTCACAAAATTACTTTGGGGGATTGTTCTTTGGTATGTGACTCCTGCAATGGTCCAATTAGTTTTTGTTCTAGTGCTTTATTCATTGCAAATCTTTGCTGCTTAGGTGACCCTATTCTTGATCTTGCATGTCAAATTTATTTGGTCCCAAGTAGTTCTAATGCATGATATAGTCTCTAGGCACTTGTTGGAGTAGTTGCTATCAATTTTGTTGAGTTTGGTTCACTTTTATTTGAAGTTACTAAAAATTTCAGAAATTTTCAGAAAATGATGAAGAGATTTTTGAGGGGCTCTTCGAGCCGAAGCTCTAAGGATAAGCAAAGTGAAGAAGATAAGAGGCATAAATATAATATCCCTCGCACCGCGGAGGTTCCGCCGTGTGAATGGCCTTGTGATGAGTTCTTGAGAGCAGCCGGGATTCATGATGATTTTTATGATTTGGCTGAGAATTCTGGCCTCACTAACTTCCTCCACGACCAACGCGAACAGTATCTCCTACTCACTAATATTTTTTTGCAAAATTTTCATTTCCATGCTAGGAGGTCACCACCTTCGCTGGATTTTTATTTATATGATGAGTATAAGGAGATGCCCCTTCATGAATTTTGTAAGGTTTGCAAGTTGCCCTTTACGGGCAACATAGAGGAACCACATCGTAACGATGTGGAAGGGTTTATTGATACAATTGCTGTAGGGGAAACGAGGAAGGTTTCTGATGCAAGAATTACTAGCATTAACTTTCCCGTTCTACGTTATTTTGCAATATTTGCTAGTAGATGCTTAATTGGTCGTGGAAACTGTGGCAACCTTAGTGCCCATGATATTATTATTTTGTGCCATGCCTTGTTCCGTGATAACACTTTTAGTATGGGTGCTATTGTTGCCAAGCGGTTAAATCTGAACCGTACGAAGGGCCCCATCTTGGGAGGTATCTTTGCCTCGCGCCTTGCTGCACACTTTAACATACCTATTAGGCATTATGAGAAAGAAGAAAAGTTGTTGCCTCCAGTTTTTCTAGACTATAATAGTATGGTAGCACATGATTTTATTGTTAAGAACAAGAAAAAGAAGCTTAACTATAGACTAATATTTGATAAGAATTATTTTGAGACTATTACTTTGCCTGCTCCTTATTTGCTTAACTTATCTTCAGGCAAGTACCTTGTTCTGCCGGAGGCCATCCATGCCCACCGGAACCAAGCACCAGCTCCAGAACCAGAGCCGGAACCACCACTTGATCCTCACTGTCAGTCTGTTTACCAGTGGGGTCCGGAGGAGATCGCCAACCAGTGGCATCCTGAGGATGCTTCTCAGTACGACCCCAACTACAACTTTGATCCATGGGCATAGACCAACTTAGGCCAAAAGCCTAAGCTTGGGGGAGTACGTATTTCTCACCGACATTACATTCATGTTCACACACTCATTTTAGTTATCGGTGCTCATACTTTTTCATTGTACTATCCATGCTAGTTTATTTTCCTGTTTCTCGCTTTCTTCTTGTGTGTTTGAAAAACCTTAAGAAAACAAAAAAAATTAGTTGTAGCTTTTAGCTAAGTTACTTCCCATGCCTGTAGTAATAATTAAAACAAAACCCAAAAAGATTTCATGTTCTTCTTTTGCTTGTTGGGAGCTTTCTCGTGTAAATAGTTTTATTTCTTTCTTTCCTTTTGGGGGTCGATAGGAGAAGACCATAATGAAAATGTGGAAGTGGATCTTATATGCATTATTGTTGATTTAACCAAGAGCCCATATTACCTTGTCTTCTCCCTTTGAATTAAATGCTTGCAGATTCCAGCTTAGTCCAATGCACGTGCACTTCTATTATTATACCGTTCTGCCGTGCAAGTGAAAGGCAATAATGATGATATATGATGGACTGATTGAGATGAGAGAAGCTGGTATGAACTCGACTTCTCTTGTTTTTGTAAATATGATTAGTTCATCGTTCCTGATTCAGCCTATTATGAAGTAACATGTTTGCAATGACAATTAGAGATTATAGTTGCTTATGCCATGCTTAATTAGCTAGGAGTTTATAATGGTTTACCTTGTGTGCCAACATGCTATTAAAATGGTTGTGATGTGGTATGATAGGGTGGTATCCTCCTTTGAATGATTCAAGTGGCTTAACTTGGCACATGTTCATGCATGTAGTTGAAACAAAATCAACATAGCCTCCACGATATTTATGTTCATGGTGAATTATATCCTACTCATGCTTGCATTCAGTGCTGATTAATTTTAATGCATGTTCATGACTGTTGTCGCTCTCTAGTTGGTCGCTTCCTAGTCTTTTTCTAGCCTTCACTTGTACTAAGCGGGAATACTGCTTGTGCATCCACTTCCAAAAACCCCAAAGTTGTTCCATATGAGTCCACCATACCTTCCTATATGCGGTATCTACCTGCCGTTCCAAGTAAATATGTATGTGCCAAACTCTAAACCTTCAAATGAAATTCATTTTTGCATGCTCGAATAGCTCATGTATCAACTAGGGCTGTCTGTATCTTCCATGCTAGGCGGGTTATTCTCAAGAGGAGTGGACTCCGCTCCTCGCTCACGAGAAAGTGGCTGGTCACCGGGATGCCCAGTCCCATGCTTTAAGCAAATCAACTCAAAATAATTGCAAACAAAACTCCCCCAGGATTGTTGTTAGTTGGACGGTACCCGTTGTTTCAGACCAGCCATGGAGTGTGCTTGTTGGTGGTGGGGGAGTATAACTTTACCATTCTGTTTGGGAACCACCTATAATGTGTGTAGCATGGAAGATATCGAGATCTCTTGGTTGTTATGTTGACAATGAAAGTATGCTGCTCAAAATATTATTTATCTCTGTTTCAAAATCGAGCTCTGGCACCTCTACAAATCCCTGCTTCCCTCTGTGACGGGCCTATCTATTTACTTTTCTGTTGAGTCATCACCCTCTTATTAAAAAGCACCAACTGGAGAGCACCGCTGTCATTTGCATCCATTACTATTAATTTATATTGGATATGACTGGATCTCTTCTACCATG
Organism: Aegilops longissima; assembly: GCA_021605205.1. NCBI lineage: Eukaryota > Viridiplantae > Streptophyta > Magnoliopsida > Poales > Poaceae > Aegilops > Aegilops longissima. Next base: position 455,354,789 of record CM038676.1, read on the forward strand.
AATTATAATGTTTAGTAAGTCCTTGATCTTCAGAGGTGCTCTGCATTTATGTTTTGCGGTCTCAGAAAGGGCTAGCGAGATACCATCTTGTTATATCATATTATGATTGTTTTGAGAAAGTGTTGTCATCCGAGATTTGCTATTATTGTTGCTAGTTGATTATGCCATTGATATGAGTAAACATGAGACCTAAGTGTTATTGTGAATATGGTTAGTTCATAATCTTTAATGAAAACTTGAATGCTGGCTTTACATATTTGCAACAACAAGAGCAAACAGAGTTTGTAAAAGTTTTTATTTATCACTTTCAGTTTGTCAAGTGAATTGCTTGAGGACAAGCAAATGTTTAAGCTTGGGGGAGTTGATACGTCTCCGTCGTATCTACTTTTTCCAAACACTTTTGCCCTTGTTTTGGACTCTAACTTGCATGATTTGAATGGAACTAACCCGGACTGACGCTGTTTTCAGCAGAATTGCCATGGTGTTATTTCTGTGCAGAAATTAAAGTTCTCGGAATGACCTGAAAATCAACGGAGAATATTTTTGGAATTAATAAAAAATACTGGCAAAAGAATCATGGCCAGGGGGCTGACACCCTGTCCACGGGGGTGGGAGGCGCGCTTACCCCCTGGGCGCGCTCCCCTGCCTCGTGGGCCCCCTGGTGCTCCACCGACCTCAACTCCAACTCCATATATTCGTGTTCGGGGAGAAAAAATCAAAGAGAAGGATTCATCGCGTTTTACGATATGGAGCCGCCGCCAAGCCCTAATCTCTCTCGGGAGGGGGCTGATCTGGAATTCGTTCGGGGCTCCGGAGAGGGGAATCCGTCGCCGTCGTCATCATCAACCTTCCTCCATCACCAATTTCATGATGCTCACCGCCGTGCGTGAGTAATTCCATCGTAGGCTTGCTGGACGGTGATGGGTTGGATGAGATTTATCATGTAATCGAGTTAGTTTTGTTAGGGTTTGATCCGTAGTATCCATTATGTTCTGAGATTGATGTTGCTATGACTTTGCCATGCTTAATGCTTGTCACTAGGGCCCGAGTGCCATGATTTCAGATCTGAACCTATTATGTTTTCATGAATATATGTGAGTTCTTGATCCTATCTTGCAAGTCAATAGTCACCTACTATGTGTTATGATCCGGCAACCCCGAAGTGACAATAATCGGGACCACTCCCGGTGATGACCGTGGTTTGAGGAGTTCATGTATTCACTATGTGCTAATGCTTTGGTCTGTACTCTATGAAAAGGAGGCCTTAATATCCCTTAGTTTCCGATAGGACCCCGCTGCCACGGGAGGGTAGGATAAAAGATGTCATGCAAGTTCTTTTCCATAAGCATGTATGACTATATTCGGAATACATGCCTACATTACATTGATGAATTGGAGCTAGTTCTGTGTCACCCTATGTTATAACTGTTGCATGAATAATCGCATCCGACATAATTATCCATCATCGATCCAATGCCTACGAGCTTTTCACATATTGATCTTTGCTTAGTTACTTTTCCGTTGCCACTGTTACAATCACTACAAAACTGCTACTGTTACTTCTGCTACCATTACCGTTACTTCCATACTACTTTGCTACTAAATACTTTGCTGCAGATATTAAGTTATCCAGGTGTGGTTGAATTGACAACTCAACTGCTAATACTTGCGAATATTCTCTAGCTCCCCTTGTGTCGAATCAATAAATTTGGGTTGAATACTCTACCCTCGAAAACTGTTGCGATCCCCTATACTTGTGGGTAATCAGGGGGCGCCGTTCTGGGCTGCTGTCGACATCCCATGCGGAGTTATCCGCGAGGGGTCCTTTCCCCCTCTTTGGTGCCTCCACCTCCAAATGTGTGGAGGTCGCCCTCTTCTTCCTTCCCCCCTCAGGGGGGAGTTGCTTTCTTCCTCCTCCTCCTCGTCGTCTTCGGCGGCCGAGAAGTGAGTTTTTTCTTCGGACGACATGTCCGAAGCTCCCTTGCGGCGGGGGCCACTTCGGAACCCCTTGGACTTTTTCTTGGCCTTCTTCTCCGGCGCCTTGTAGGGCGCTGGAACCAGCATCTTCGCCAGGAGCGGGATGACTGGTTCCTCTGGCAACGGAGCCGGACATCGAATCCGCTCTGCTTTCTCTGTCCATGCCTGAAAAGAAAACAGTAAAGTTTTTAGATGTCTTCCTTGAACAAGCAAGAGAAGGATGCACCTTGAGACATGAAAGACTTACCGCAATGGCAGGATGGGCAAGATCGTGCCGGCGGTCCGAGTCTATGGCCGGCGGCGACTCGTTGCCCTTAAAGAGCAACTTCCAGACATCTTCATGAGTGGTTCCGAAGAGCCTCTCCAAAGTCTGGTGCTTCTCCGAATCAAATTCCCACAAAGGCATGTTCGGCTCTGGCATGGAAGGATCCAGGGAACAAGCATCACCTGGATCACATTGACGAGCTTGATGTTTTTATCCACATGCTCTGAATGCGCGTTTGCAGTGCTATCAGTTTGTCCGACGAAGACCAATTTGGGACCTTCTCTATCCAGGAGGTGAGCCGCATTGGAGCTCCGGACTTGAATTCGGGAGCCGCGGCCCAAGTGGCGTCACGAGGCTCTGTGATATAGAACCACTGTTTCTGCCACTCCTTGACGGTCTCCAAGAACGTGCCTTTGGGCCATGTTGGGCATCTTGCTCACCATGGCACCTCCACACTCCTCGTGTTGGCCATCCACCACCTTTGACTTCACATTAAAGATCTTGAGCCATAGTCCGAAGTGCGGTTGGATGCGGAGGAAGGCCTCACACATGACAATGAATGCCGAGATGTTGAGGAAGGAGTTTGGGGCTAGATCATGGACATCTAGCCCGTAATAGAACATCAGTCTGCGGACGAAAGGGTGGAGTGGAAACCCTAACCCGCGGACGAAATGACGGAGGAACACAACCCTCTCGTTGGGCTTCGGTGTAGGGACGACTTGTACCTTGGCCGGAAGCCGGTGGGCGATCTCTTTTGCCAGATACCCGGTCTCCCGAAGCTCGGCGATGTTCTTCTCCTTAATGGAGGAGGCCATCCACTTGCCTTGCCCTCCAGATCCGAACATGGTTGAGTGCTTGCTCGAGGTGGAAGAGATGAGAACTTGGGTGCTGGAGCTCGAGAATGGAAGGGCAGAGGAAGAATGAAGGCATGGGTGAAGAAAGGGAATCCTTATCCCCTTATAAAGGCAGTGAGTAGCGAACGCCTCCCCATTCGCCTTAAAACTCGCCTATTCCCAAGGGTTGTACAAACGACACGGTTGGATTACCCACGCCCGTATTGATGAGAATCCTACAATTAGGGGACACGATCTCTGCTTTGACAAGACGTGCCAGTAAAACCGCATCTCGAAACGCGGAACGATAGACGAAAACGGTTCGAAATAATGACCGGGCAGGCATGATGTCATCTTGCGAAAAGTTGTCAGCGGATGGGACTCGTGAAATATTATACTCTCTACGACTGTGTGTGTGGTACTTGTGTTGCAGGTCCGAACACGTTCGTTGCGTCCGAAGACTATCTTGGAGTATTCGGAAAAGGGAACCCGCCTTGCAATGCCGAAGACAATCTAAGCGCCGGACACCTCGTCATTGAAGCTTGGTTCAGGGGCTACTAAGGGAATCCTGGACTAAGGGGTCCTCGGGTGTCCGACCTGTTGGACATGGGCCGGACTAATGGGCTGTGAAGATACATGACAGAAGACTCTCTCCCGTGTCCGGATGAGACCCTCCTTGGCATGGAAGGCAAGCTTGGCGGCCAAATATGAAGATTCCTTTCTCTGTAACCGACTTTGTATAACCCTAGTCCCCTTCGGTGTCTATATAAACCGGAGGGCTTAGTCCGGAAACAGATATAGTCATACAGGCTAGACTTCTAGGGTTTTAGCCATTACGATCTCGTGGTAGAGCAACTCTTGTAATACTCATATTCATCAAGATCAATCAAGCAGGAAGTAGGGTATTACCTCCATAGAGAGGGCCCGAACCTGGGTAAACATTGTGTCCCATGTCTCCTGTTACCATCGACCTTAGACGCACAGTTCGGGACCCCCTACCCGAGATCCGCCGGTTTTGACACTGACACCTGTCACATACAATTCCTTCAACCCTATATTTTCGTCAGTGATACTTGTGGTATCCTCAGATGAGGAATTTGTGGCCATATAAATAGTTGAAGAAGTTGTAGCAATAGAAGCATTTGAACTTTTGGATGAAGAATTAGCAGATTCACGTTCGATGCATTTCAAACATGGGGGAATGAATTCTTCCTGAGCAGAGCTGGTCTGTTGAGCAAGCAAAGAATCATTTTCCCTTTGAAGATCAGCATGAGTCACCCTTAGTTTCTCAAGATCTTGCTGTCTTTGAATAAATTCATAAGAAAGCTTCTCATGGTCGCCTAAGAGAGTCTCATGACGAGTTTGAAGGCTATCAAACTTAGACTGAAGTCATTGAAGTGAAGGAAATATGCCCTAGAGGCAATAATGAAGTTGTTATTATATTTCCTTATATCATGATAAATGTTTATTATTCATGCTAGAATTGTATTAACCAGAAACTTGATGCATGTGTGAATACATAGACAAAACAAAGTGTCCCTAGTATGCCTCTACTTGACTAGCTCGTTAATCAAAGATTGTTAAGTTTCCTCACCATAGACATGTGTTGTCATTTGATAAATGGGATCACATCATTAGGAGAATGATGTGATGGACAAGACCCATCCGTTAGCTTAGCATAATGATCGTTAAGTTTTATTGCTATTGCTTTCTTCATGACTTATACATATTCCTTTGACTATGAGATTATGCAACTCCCGAATACTGGAGGAACACCTTGTGTGCTATCAAACATCACAACGTAACTGGGTGATTATAAAGATGCTCTACAGGACTCTCCTAAGGTGTTAGTTGGGTTGGCATAGATCGAGATTAGGATTTGTCACTCCGAGTATCGGAGAGGTATCTATGGGCCCTCTCGGTAATGCACATCATGATATGCCTTGCAAGCAATGTGACTAATGAGTTAGTTGCGGGATGATGCATTACGGAACGAGTAAAGAGACTTGTCAGTAATGAGATTGGACTAGGTATGAGGATAACGACGATCGAATCTCAGGCAAGTGACATACCGATGACAAAGGGAATAACGTATGTTGTCATTACAGTTTGACCGATAAAGATCTTTGTAGAATATGTAGGAACCAATATGAGCATCCAGGTTTCGCTGTTGGTTATTGATCGGAGATCTGTCTCGGTAATGTCTACATAGTTCTCGAACCCTTAGGGTCCGCACGCTTAACGTTCAATGACGATTTGTATTATGAGTTATGTGTTTTGGTGACCGAAGATTGTTCGGAGTACCGGATGATATCACGGACATAACGAGGAGTCTCAAAATGGTCGAGAGGTAAAGATTGATATATTGGATGATAGTATTCGGACACCATAATGGTTTCAGAGTGTTTCAGATATTTTACGGAGTATCGAGGGGTTACCGGAACCCCCCGGGGATAGTAATGGGCCAACATGGGCCATAGGGGAGAGAGAGGGCAGCCCACAAGGGGTGGCGCCCCCCCATGTGCAGTCCGAATTGGACAAAGGGAGGGGGCACGACCCCCCTTTCCTTCTCCCTCTCCCTCCTTCCCCCTTTCCCCCTCTGTAAGAAGGAGGGGGTGGCGACTAGGACTAGGAGTCCTAGTGGGTTTCCCCCCACTTGGCGCGCCCCATAGGGCCTGCCTCCTCCCCTCTCCTTCTTTATATACACGGGAAGGGGGCACCCCAAAGCACATCAATTGTTTCTTAGCCGTGTGCGGTGCCCCCCTCCACCGTTTACTCCTCCGATCATATTGTCGTAGTGCTTAGGCGAAGCCCTGCGCGGATCACATCACCATCACCGTCACCACGCCGTCGTGATGACGAAACTCTCCCTCAACACTTTGCTGGATCAAGAGTTCGAGGGACGTCATCAAGCTGAACGTGTGCTGAACTCGAAGGTGTCGTACGTTCGGTACTTGATCGGTTGGATCGCAAAGACGTTCGACTACATCAACCGCGTTAAACTAACGCTTCCGCTTTCGGTCTACGAGGGTACATGGACACACTCTCCCCCTATCGTTGCTATGCATCTCCTAGATAGATCTTGCGTGATCGGAGGAAATTTTTTGAAATTGCATGCTACGTTCCCCAACAGTGGCATCCAAGCCAGGTCTACGCATAGATGATATGCACGAGTATAACACAAAGAGTTGTGGGCGATGATAGTCATACTGCTTACCACCAATGTCTTATTTTGATTCGGCGGTATTGTTGGATGAAGCGGCCCGGACCGACCTTACATGACCACGTTCATGAGACCGGTTCCACCGACAGACATGCAACTTGTTTTGCATAAAGGTGGCTGGCGGGTGTCTGTTTCTCCAACTTTAGGTGAATCAAATTTGACAACGGCCGCTCCTTTTTGAATGTTAAAACAACACACTTGACGAAACATCGTTGTGGTTTTGATGCGTAGGTAAGAACTGTTCTTACTAGAAGCCGGTAGCAGCCACGTAAAACTTGCAACAACAAAGTAGAGGACGTCTAACTTGTTTTTGCAGGGCATGTTGTGATGTGATATGGTCAATACATGATATGATATACGTTATTGTGTGAGATGATCATGTTTTGTAAAAGTTATCGGCAACTGGCAGGAGCCTTATGGTTGTCGCTTTATTGTATGAAATTTAATCGCCATGTAATTTCTTTACTTTATCACTATACGCTAGCGATAGTTGTAGAAGAAATAGTTGGCAAGATGACAACGACGCTACGATGGAGATCAAGGTGTCAAGCCGGTGACGATGGAGATCATGACAGTGCTTTGGAGATGGAGATCAAAGGCACAAGATGATGATGGCCATATCATGTCACATATTTCGATTGCATGTGATGTTTATCTTTTATGCATCTTATTTTGCTTAATACGGCGGTAGCATTATAAGATGATCCCTTACTAAAATTTCAAGGTATAAGTGTTCTCCCTAAGTATGCACCTTTGCGACAGTTCGTCATGCTGAGACACCACGTGATGATCGGGTGTGATAAGCTCTACGTTCACATAGAACGGGTGCAAGACAGTTTTGCACGTGCGGAATACTCGGGTTAAACTTGACGAGCCTAGCATGTACAAACATGGCCTCGGAACACTGAGACCGAAAGGTCGAACATGAATCATATAGTAGATATGATCAACATAGAGATGTTCACCATTGAAAACTACTCCATCTCACATGATGATCGGACATGGTTTAGTTGATATGGATCACGTGATCATTTAGATGACTCGAGGGATGTCTATCTAAGTGGGTGTTTTTAAGTAATATGATTAATTGAACTTAAATTTATCATGAACTTAGTCCTGATAGTTTTTGCATATCTATGTTCTAGATCAATGGCCCGTGCAACTGTTCCCTTGAATTTTAATGCGTTCCTATAGAAAGCTAACTTGAAAGATGATGGTAGCAACTAGACGGACTGGGTCCTAACTTGAGGATTATCCTCATTGCTGCATAGAAGAATTACGTCCTTGATGCACCACTAGGTGCGAGGCCTACTGCAGGAGCAACTCTGGACGTTATGAACGTCTGGCAAGCTAAATCTGATGACTACTCAATAGTTCAGTGTGCCATGGTTTAAGGCTTAGAATCGGGACTTCAAAGACATTTTGAGTGTCATGGAGCATATGAGATGTTCCAGGAGTTGAAGATAATATTTCAAGCAAATGCCCGATGTCGGTGTCCTAGAGTAGGGTACCCTAGTATCCCGAACTCGCACGGACATTGCAGCACCCGCATGGCAGGGCTGGCCGGATAACCGCCATGATCCTCAGCAGCTCCTTTGGAGCCATTCAAGAACAAAGTAATCAAGACCCCGCAAGAGGAGCTTGCCGGAAGGCCACTCGGGCGCCAAGGAAACAAGGCCCGACAAGAGGAGCTTGCGGGAAGGCTTGGTGGGCGCCGAGCCCCCAAGCGATAAGGTTCCCCGAGGCGGCAAGGCGCTTGTGGGGCGGGCAACCTCTCTTCATCTCCGCCCAGCTCATCCGCCAACGTGTCGCCACGGGTTTCTCCAAAGCGCGGTCGACGGGCTGTGCAGCCAGCGGGAGCAGCGATAAGCGGCGCTATAAGCTACCATCGTGGCAAACGGAGGCGCACTTAACGGTCCCTGTTAATCGTTCGGGCGATCGAGACGGGCATTGATGACTCTTGTCCCTTGCCGTCGAGTTAGGTATAGATTATCTGACACCGCATAAAGCGGTGTACCAACCTATGTTTTTACCATCTTACCCTTGTCTACTTGCCACATGTGGTGAGCCCTTGTGCCTATAAAAGGAGGCCCAAGTGCAACGTAGAAAGGGTTCGGGGTTCGGTTCGGTCCAGCTCCGGCTTAGTTGATCATACTCATACAAAACCACACTCAGGCTAGGTCTTGTAGCTCCCATTGCTCCCTAGCAAGAACACAAGATAATCCACAAAGCAGCAGTAGGAGTATTATCTCCGGAGAGCTCGAAGCTGGGTAATATGCTCGCAAAAGGCCGCCCGATCCGCTCTTTGTGCAATCTCCGCCCCCTCCGAACCACAAGGGACCCAGGTCCCATAGGTGCTCGTGGGACACGACCAGTTCTCCTCGACATCTCTGGCGCGCGCTGTAGGGGGCGCCGAGGCTGTGTGAACCCGATCCGCGGTCACATGAGCAACTTCATCGACATCTTCGTCAACATGGCGCCAAGAAGAAGTCTTCGGCAGCAGCAGAGCCGTCGCGTCGAACCCACCACCACCGGAGCTGTCGGTGGTGGGGAAACGCTGGCGGAGGAACCGCGTCGCCGAGAGAGCCCAAAATGCCGCCAGTCCAAGGACAAGGCAGCACAGGCGTCGGCGTCCGAAGTCCGCACTCGCCCTCGCAGGAGGCGCGGGAGCGACAGCGCCATGATGCTCGCGGCACCATACGCCGCTGGATCAAGGCCAAGCCTGGAGGATCCCGAGGCCCTCGAGACCAAGATGCGCCTCAAGATGCGGTGAGTAGTGAGTCGCTTGGTCGCATGGATGCTGCTCCTCCTAACTTAGTTAGAGTCCGAGCACCTCCGTTCCTCGCCACGCACGCCGCTGCCACCCACCACACCAGCGAAGCCTTGGCAAGAGCACAACTACTTTAGATTACCCTCCAACGGCCGACAAGGTCGACGAATGGAGGGCCACAATTCAGAGTCTCATCGGCTTCGCTTAACGGCGACGCCCCGCGGCAACCGAGTGCCTCGCAGCCGCTGCAAGGCGACAAGGCACGAGCTGATGGCGACGAGACTTGCGGGGTGCAGCCACCGTGCACTCCCTTCCGAAGGCCAAGATCGCCGACTCGCGGATCCGCCTCGACAGCGACTCCACAAGATCGCCGGATCCGCGAACTCGCCGCGACCAGCGCCAAGTTCTCCGAGAACGGCAAGAAGAAGACGCCGAACCCGTATCGAAGCGCCAAGAGAAGCGCCGTCAATCGACCTAACGCGCCGGGCCCATCTGTCGATATGCATGCGCCCGGGGAGCCAGCGACTTGTCAGACGTGATAGGTTGCCCTGCGCTCACTCGTGAGCTGCGGCAAGTCCGGTGGCCTGGCAGGAAAAACTTCAAACCAGATGTGCGGAGAAGTATGATGGCAGGACACACCCATCGGAGTTCCTCAAAGATCTACACCATCGCATGTGCAGGCGCTGGGGACGAGACGACAAGATCCTTGCCAACTACTTTCCTCTAGTGCTCAAGCCAAACGCCGATCTCTGGCTCATGCACTTGCCGGACAGCTCTATTTCTTCTTGGGCAGACTTGTGCCACCAGTTTGTTGGCGCCTTCACAGCGTGCCATAAGCCTCATGGCCGTGGAGAGTGACCTTCACCTACTCGCCTGAAGGAAGGAGAGTCCCGCAAAATTCATCTAGAGATTCAGCCGTGTGCATTACAACATCCTGTGACGTCCACCCCCGCCAAGGTGATCGGTGCATTTCATCGTAATGTACGAAACCGCAGGATGAGGGAGGAGATGGCGATGTGCAAAGTGAAAGACGCCAACAGCTCTACGCCTGGCCGACAAGTGTGCACGCTACTGAAGAAGGAAGAAGACTCCTGTGAGAGAATGTGGGAGCAGAGTCTGACAGTGAGGGGATCGCCCCGGCAAGAAAGAGCCGGCGGCGAAACAATAGGAGGAAGAAAAACCAAGAAGTACTAGTTGTCGAGCAGTCCGGCAAGGATGGTGCCGCCAACAAAACCAAGGCTAGTGGTTCCGACAAGGAGGTTGCCGTTGAAGCCGACCGCCAAGCTGTGGCGGCCGCCGACAAGCCTGACAGCTCCAACAAACAGTACTGTAAAATCCACCGCACCAAGGGCCGCGATCTCCAGAGCTGCAAGAAAGTCGAGCAGCTTGTTGAGCTACAGAGAGCTGAATACGAGCGGCGAGACAAGGAGAAAGCCCAAGAAGGTGCAGGTGCAGCAAGTAAGAAGAGACCCGGTCGGGGAGGACGCCACGGCAAGGCCAAGCAGCGGCAAGGAGACAGACCTCCCCGCGGCCGCGACAAGGAAGAAGATGAAGATGAAGATGACGAGTACATGGAAGACGATGAAGCTGACGAGCAGGAGTTTCAAAAGGCAACAGAGGTCCTTTGCGTTGACGGAGGTGCTTCTCTGCATACCTTGCACCGCCAACTCAAACAATGCATGCGCGAGGTTAATGCAGCAGAACCCTCCACAGAGTCGCGCAAACCTCTGAAGTGGTCCAGCACGCCCATCATTTTTGACATTGAGGACCACCCTGATCGCATCACTGCGGTCGGGTGCTTGCCGATGTTGGTCTCACCAACCATCCGCAACCTCAAGGTCACAAAGATGTTGGTTGACGGCGGGGCCGGCCTGAACCTGATATCCTCTGCAGTGCTTCAGAAACTTCAAATCCCTGACAGCGAGCTCGAAGAAACTGGTACATTCCAAGGAATCAACCCAGGAAGGAGCAAGCCCAAAGGGAAGATCACGTTGCCGGTAACATTCGGTAGCGAGCTCAACTTCAGAACTGAGAGGGTCACGTTTGACGTTGCCGACTTCCCATTGCCCTACAATGGCATACTTGGCCGTCCAGCACTCGCCAAGTTCATGGCCGCCTCTCATTATGCTTACAACCTACTCAAGATGCCCGGCCCGATAAGCGTCATTTCTGTCCATGGCGACAAGAAAGATGCACTTATCTGCGCCGACAAGATTTACCGGGATGCAGCAGCCGCCACAGATAGCAAACCACTTGCCGCTGAAGCTCCCGGGGGGAAGAAGAAAACCACCAAGTCCGGCAAGAGCTCTGATGCCCTCTCCGGCAAGCGCACCTCTTTGGAGTGCTGCGCTACCGTCGAGGACGCACCATCGAGCTCCACCGGCAAGTGCAAGAAGACGATGGCAGCTCCGCCGAAGACCAAGAAGGTGCCCGCCAAAGAGGACGACACTGGTGGTACCTTCACCATTAGTGCCACGCTTGACCCTAAATAGGAAGGCGAGCTCGTTGTTTTCTCTGGGCGAATGTCGATGTGTTTGCATGGCAACCATCCGACATCCCGGTGTTCCTGTGAAAGTAATTGAGCACCACCTAGCTGTCCGTCCTCACGCCGCCCATCAAGCAAAAAGTTAGGAAACAAAGGAGCGCCAAGAGTTCATAGCGAAGAAATCAAGAAGTTGGAAGCAACATGGCTTGTCGAGGAGTCCTCCATCCCACGTGGTTGGCCAATCCGTAGTTGTATCGCAAGGCTAATGGGAAATGGAGACTTTGTATTGACTTCACCGATGTTAATAAAGCTTGTCCCAAAGACCCATTTCCCTTGCCGCAGATCGACCAGATTGTTGACTCCACGGCTGGATGTGATCTGCTTTCATTTCTTGATGCATATTCAGGATATCATCAGATCTTCATGGCAGAAGAGGATGAAGAGAAAACCGCATTCATTACACCATGTGGCACGTACTGCTTCATACGAATGCCTTTCGGTTTAAAGAATGCTGGTTCAACCTTTGCAAGAGTAGTCCATGATGCCTTTGAGCCGTAGATACATAGAAATGTAGAAGCTTACATGGATGACATAGTGGTCAAGAGCAAGGACAAAGCAACTCTGGTTCAGGATTTGCATGAAACATTTGCAAATCTGCGCAAGATCAACCTCAAGCTCAACCCCGAGAAGTGCGTGTTTGGAGTCCCTCCGCAAGCTTCTCGGTTTTTTGTGTCTCAGCGGGAATTGAAGCCAATCCCGACAAGATCAAGGCCATTGAGCAGATCGAAGCACCAAAGCGCGTCAAGGATGTCAAGACTTGCCGGTTGCGTGGCTGCTCTCAAGAGTTCATCTCCAAGTTCTGCTGAACGCGCTCGCCATTTTTCAAGATTTTGAAAAGGCAGGTCCAATGAAATGGACTCCGGCGGAGGCTGCGCCGCAGACTTGAAGAGATACTGTCCTCCGCTCCAATACTTGTCGCACCTAGGCCGCAAGAGAAGTTGTTGCTTTATATAGCGGCAACCAATCAAGTGGTTAGTGCTGCGTTAGTAGCGAGAGGGAGGCGATGATGAGCCGCAACCGAGGCAGATGCATCCAGCGACAAGCAAGGGCTTCCCACAAGCTCTGGTCCCGATAAGGACAGATTAGCGCAGAGTTGCGACAAGACACACAAAAGGATGGTGCAGCGCCCAGTTTACTTTGTCGGTTCCCTTCGCAGGGGCTAGGTCAAGGTACTCGGTGTGCGAGAAGTTGCTTTTCGCCTCCTCATGGCCTCGAGAAAACTGCGCCATTACTTCCAAGCACACGAGATAACAGTTGTCACTCGCTTTCCGCTGAAGAGGATATTGCAAAATCCAGAAGCAACAGGCAGGATTGTCGAGTGGGCACTGGAACTGTCAAGCTTTGGTCTCAAGTTTGAAAGCACTTCAACTATCCAGAGCAGAGCATTGGCGGAATTCATAGCAGAGTGGATGCCAACGCAAGACGAAGAAATTCCAGAGACAAGCATCCCCGTCAAGGAGGCAAATAAAGAGTGGCTGATGTACTTTGATGGAGCTTTCTCGCTGCAAGGCGCCGGTGCCGGCGTGCTGCTTATCGCACCCACCGGAGAGCACCTCAAGTACATAGTCCAGATGCACTTTCCCAAGGAACAAGCAACAAATAATACTGCAGAGTATGAAGGCTTGCTTGCCGGTCTCAGGATTGCGGTGGACCTTGGGATCAAGAAGCTCATTGTCAGGGGGGACTCGCAACTTGTCGTCCGCCAAGTAAATAAAGATGATCAAAGTCCGTTGATGGAAGCCTACGTCGATGAGGTGAGAAAGCTAGAAGAGCACTTTGAAGGCTCGCAAATGGAACACGCCCAAGAGCTCGTAATGATGTAGCTGATGGCCTCTCCAAATGTGCCGCACTTAAGTTACCTGTGGAACCAGGAATTTTGTGCTCAAGCTAACTCAGCCAACCGTAACACCATCAATGTGACAGATCAAGAAAAGAAAATTAGTTTCCGCGACTACTTTCCAAGCAGAGCTCCTCAAGCCGCCGCCAAGAAAGTCCCTAAAACCAACGCAAATATCACCGAGGAGTAGTTCGCTCCGACAAACCATGCGGTTTGTATCGTTGAAGAAAACGCCCCGACAAGTTTCGCCCGCAAGCTTGCCGGGATCATCAAGTCTCGCGGACCCACGTGTTCTTGCCAGAGAAGCTGATGTTCCCGCAGTGATAGAAGAGCCTTTAGTCCTTGTTGTCGAGCCACATGCTCCAGCATGGGCGCAGCAAATCGTCCATTTTCTTCAGACAGGAGAACTTCCCAAAGAGCAAGAAGAAGCAGAAAAAGTAACCCGGCAGTCAAGTATGTATCAGTTTGTTGACAACATCCTGTACAGAAGAAGACTCAACAGTGTGAAATTGAAGTGCATTTGTTGGGAAGATGGACGAAAGCTGTTGGCGGAGATACATGGAGGCATATGTGGACACCACATTGGCGCAAGAGCACTTGCCGCAAAGCTTTCCGCAAGGTTTCTTCTGCCGAAGCCCTCCAGATGCAATCGCACAAGTAACCAAGTGTGAAGCGTGCAGCCCATTCAAAACAGATACACCAGCCAGCTCAAGCTCTCCAGACGATCCCTTTATCCCGCCCTTCTCGGTCTGGGGCTCGACATCTCGCCCTTTCCCCGAGCTGTCGGGGCTTTGAGTACTTTTATGTTGCAATCGACAAGTTCACAAAGTGGCCGAAGTGGAATCGATGAGGAAGGTGACAGAAGATAAAGCAATCAAGTTCTTCAGTCAATTGTTTGCCGCTTTGGGATTCCTAACAGAATCATCACCGACAACGGCACACGTTCACGAGCCGCACCTTCATGCAAGACGCCCAAGATCTTGGCGCCAAGATCTGCTTTGCTTCGTTGCTCATCCGAGAAGCAACGGTCAAGCAGAGAGAGCAAACGCTAAAGTAATGCGAGGACTCAAGACCAGAACTTTCGACAGGCTGCGCAAGTGCGGAAGGAACTGGATCGAGGAGCTGCCGGTGGTTCTTTGGTCGATCAGGACGACGCTAAATCGAGCCACTGGCCAGACACCTTTTGCTCTAGTCTACGGAGCAGAGGTAGTTCTCCCCATGGAACTCGGGTACGGGTCACCTCGAGTGCTCGCTTACGATGAGCTTGAGCAAGAGCAGCTGCGACAAGATGACGCGCTGCTCCTCGAGGAAGATCGCCTTCAGCTGCAGACGAGCTGCTCGTTACCAGCAAGCTTTGCGCCGCTACCATAGCCGCAAAGTAAATGCCGAAGCTTCGAGGAAGGCGACCTTGTTCTTCGCGCATTCAATCCGCCAAGAATTCCAACAAGTTGACCTTGAAGTGGGAAGGCCCTTATCGGGTGAAACGAGTCACTAGGCCCGCGCTGTCCGCCGAGACCGAAGATGGCGTTCCGTGAGCAATTCTTGAATGTAGAGCATCTTCGCAAGTTTTACCGATATAGGCGCGGTTGCGGAACCTGTTCCGCAACCACCCTTTTGTACAAGTCTTGCCGATGTTGCATGTAATCCTTTGTACAAAGCCGGGCGCAGACCCCGTGCATCAGTAAAGCCTATGTGTTGCGCACAACTTGTCATTACATGCTCTCATAATATTATATGCATGTGTTTACTAACATTTTGTGCAGCATCCACACCCGGTAAGCAACAACGCGCCACTAGGCTCCATAACTTTATTTTCCCTTCTTTCTTCTCAAACAAGAAGAAGGTTCATCCACCCACAAGTCAACCGGGGGGGAAGGAGAAGATAATGGTGTGGGCTGCCAAGCGTCGCCCAAGGAACTGTCACCTTGCCGGGAAATGGGCAACAGAGAAGCTAAGTTACTCAGTTTAAACGACCAGTTTTAAATTTTTAAGTTATCTTCCTCGAACGATAGTACTTTGTATGGAAAACCTGTGCGCGGAGGAACCGACTCGCGATTGGCTTGCGCCCTTACTTTGTTTCGAGTCCGCTCAACAACTTAAGTGTGCTGCAACTAGTTGCGACAAGGTTGCTTGTCGGAGGCGGCATCGCCAGCAGGCTGCTGAAGTTCCGCACTCGGAGCTCGCGACAAAGGTGTTTGCACTGACAAGTTCCCCTGCAAGCGTAGGGTATAAACGTACAAAGGAAGAAATCGAGTAAAGGAAATAACATTGCATTCGATTGCCTAAGATAGTGTATATTACATAATAACTTGTCGTGGATCTAATAGACTTTTTATCTAAACATGATCTACAGCGGCAAGACAAAAGATAGACTTGGCGGCCTAGTCCACACGGTCGCCCTCGAGCCTCTTAACTCCGCTCACCCTGTCCACTATGGTCGCGACAAGGGCTTTGAGCGCTTCAACATCGGCGGATGGAGGCAGGGACTTGAGGGCTTTGGTGAAGTCGACGCCTGGGTTGCGGAAGGCCACCTTCATCAACACCTTCTGGAGAGCCTCGGCGCAGACTTGACGTGATTCCTCCGCCAGTTGCTTTGGAACCTCTTCCCGGAGCCGCTGGATACCCGCCAACACGCCTTTGAAGAATAGGCTGAGCTTGACGCTGGGTTGGAGCTTCTCATCGGTGGAGTACCCAAGATCTGTCATCCCCAGCTCCATCAACTCGTTATGGATGCCGGCGGCGGTGTCCACAAGACCTTCTGTCCAGTGCATTATGCTGTCTCGAAGATTATTCTAGGCGGTCATAGCATTCGACAAAGAACTCCTCGGTGGTTTTGATCTTTTCCAGAGGCCCATCTCCCGCTCCTTGACGCCATTCAACGCTCCGCTGTGGTGGTCAGCTTCAGCTCCAGATCCGCTTTGACGCCCTTGGCGGCATCGATCTCCTTGATCTTTTCAAAGAAAGCGGCCTTGCAGCTCGCCAAGGGTGTAGGCGTCTTTTCACGCCGCGCTTCAATCCGCGATCTCCTCGGCGCTCTCCGGAGAGTGGACTCCAGCTGAGCCACCTCGTCTCTCCGCCTTCTTGGCGGCATCGGCAGCCACGGCAGCATCCTTTGCCTCCTGAAGTGGCCCGCTAATCGATTGTTTCGCAAGACGGCGAGATCTTCCTCAAAGCCGCCGAGGTTGATCTTCCGCCGCGCCAGCTCACCTTCTCGCTGGAGAGCTTCTCACGGCAAGCCTCGCTGCTCCTCGACCTCGCCCTTCTCCAAGATGAAGGCCGTGGCGCCTCGCAAGTTGCTCCCGCCTCCGCTTATATCCCGGAGAGTTTCTTTGTTGGCGCGGAGCTCTTCCGCGTTTCTCCAAGTTAGCTCCGCCCTCGCGACAAGCGCCTCCCGACTCCAGTTTTGTTTCGGGCGCGGTAGAGCGACATCAACTTCCTCAGCTGCTCCTCCTCAGCTCATCGCTGCTGCTGCTTGGGGCATCAACCAGCGACAGCCCGGCGGAGGCAAGCAGTTCCAGATCGAAAGTCTCCTCGACCGGTGCCCTGAGCTTGATGCCCAGGGAGCTTGATAAAGACACCTCGCCGCCTTCTTGTAGGCGCTGGCTGGGCTCTTGAGTCAGCGCGGTGTCGGTGGCGGAGGATCAGCGGTCGGTAACGCCTGGCGCCTCCTGCGACCTCGGGGCCGTCCAAGACGATCGCCAGATTCCTCCCAGCCTCTGCCAAGAGCTCGGCGACCTCCTCGCCGCCGGCCCGTCGGCAGCCAGCCTCCTCCTCCATGTTGGCGGCGCCGACATTGTTGCCGCGAACGCCTTCTCGCGGCGGCCTCGGTCCCATCGGATCTCCCAGATGGATCTGATGGTCAAGAAGAAAGCACAAATCAAGCAGATGTTCGAAAGAGAAGAACAGAAGAAGAAAGAACCCAAGGAAATTATCAAACAAGAAAATCACCGCAACGGGATCTGTTGTCGCGGTCTCCACTAATGAGGTCTCGCTGGCGCTGGTCCTTGTCGGGAAGCTCCCTTGTCTGGAGAGGCCTCCCTTGCCGGAGAGCGCTCCTTGGCGGAGAGTTTTCCCTTGGCGGCGAGTTGAAGCAAGCAGAACTGGAGGACCTCCGGTGCTTCCCTCGATGAGGCTGCTCTGCTTCCTACACAATTCAACAAACCAGATATCAAGAACGGAGAAGCACCCAAGCGCACCCAAACTTGAGGAGTACACCATACACTTACGCTGGGGGCTGTCTTTGGGGCTGCTCTGTTGAAGGTTGCTGGTCCGCAAGGAGTTCCAGACGCCTCCCTGTCCGCCATTGTGGGGTCATCCGAGACGACAACCACCGGCGTCTTGGCCCTCTTGGCGCCCTCCGAGCTAACGCCCCAAGAAGAAGGTTCATAGTGAAGCGGTCAGATGTAAGATAAAGCAATAAATCGGAAAATTACAAGTAGCGGCGACAAGATCTTACTCTTCCTCTTCTTCCTCGGAGCTGAGGGCGAGAGATCAAACTCGCTCCGCGCCGATAGATTGGGGAGAAGATTCTCTGACGCTTG
Organism: Aegilops longissima; assembly: GCA_021605205.1. NCBI lineage: Eukaryota > Viridiplantae > Streptophyta > Magnoliopsida > Poales > Poaceae > Aegilops > Aegilops longissima. Next base: position 455,372,780 of record CM038676.1, read on the forward strand.
GCGGGTGCAGGGTCGCGACTCGGAAGACCCGCACCTGTCGCCGTGGCGGAATGAGGCGCCTCGGGCAACAAGTGCTTGCCGCGGTGTAGCGCGGGCGGCGAGGCGACTGTTGGACCGTATGCCCCCGCCACTTCTCCGTCTTCGGGCGTCTCCTTGGCGGGGCAGCGGGCTCCTCTGCGGCAAGCTACTTGACGGCGGAGGAGAGGCGCCCCGCAGGCTCGCTGGTTCGTTGTCGGGCTCGGTCTGCTCCTCCTCACCGACGAACTCTTCCCGTCGGCAAGGCTTGCCGCCTCAGCCCTCTCTGCCTCCTCGACAGTGAACCCAAACGCCGGGCGGCAGCTGCCTCGCAGCCTCCTCCAACCTCAGAGCGAGCGCGCCGCCATCTCCGATCGGTGGTGTCGCGGGTGCCGCCTCTGCTCGTCGGGCGCGGATCGGCACTTCAACCAAGTTGTCGAAGAACTGCTGCACTATGTCATCGGCGGGCTCGCCAAGTTGGAACGATTCCATGGGAATCGCACAACGGCATTATCGCGGATGCTGTCAAGCGACGAGTTGTTGCACAGGGCACAACTCCCTCGGCAACATGCACCATCCGGGGTTATCCGCTCAGCTTGAACAGCTCCCGCAGCATGCCGTCAAGCTCCAAGGTAGTGAAATTCCACCAGACCTGGGCGCAGCCTCATGATATCCGCCCGCTCTGGAATTCCCAAGCAGGCCTCCCTCTCTCCTGCAAGGCATAATCTTGTGGCGAAGGAAGTCCGCGCCAACTGCTCCTACGTAAGCCCGCTTGCCGGAGACGCAAAATCCTAGTCGTGGCAATCTTCAACTTGTCGTCCTCCGGCGCCAAGTTGCTCCAATCGTTGCCGCGAACTATGGGGTTTTTGCGCAGGGCAGTAAAAGGCTGTGGCTCCTCCTCTAAGATCCAGCACCAATCAGGCCTCCACTCCTCCCACTTGCTGCGCAACTCTCCGTCAAGATACGCTTCCTTCTTGCCGATCCTAGAGGTCCATGCAATTCCTCCGGCAAGCGGCTCTCCTCTCTCTACGCGGGGTGAGAAGTAGTGGCGGAAGAGTGCGATGTTTGGGTGGACCCCGAAAAAGTTCTCGCAGAGATGTGCGAAAACAGCCATGGTGAGGATGGCGTTGGGGGTGAAGTCAAGGAGGCGGAGGCCATACGTGTTCATAACATCGCAGAAGAATTCAGAAAAGGGCAGGCAGAGCCCGCACCAGAAGAAAATCGCAAAGAAGGGGTACCCGATGGAGACCTTAGCGGATGTGGCGGCAGAGATGACCCTCGTGCGCGAGTGCGCACGGGTCTCCGTCGACCAGAAGAGATAGTACAGCTCCCGCAGCTCCTTCCTGTTGAGCAGGGTATCGAAGAGGGCCCGCTCCTTCCGCAGCGCCGCGAGCCGCAGCGCCTCGGCCGATTTCACGCTTTTCCCTTATCGGCCTTCGGAGCCATAGGGAGTGGTGGTGGAGGAAGCCGACGGCGTTGGTGGCACCGGTGGCAATGGAGGGGGCGGAGCGTCGCTCTCTTTCGGCTCGAGAAGGAAGGGGAAAGCGATGGGGGTTTCTGATGTGACAGCAAGGGCAAGTGGGCGTCCTGCCCCTGTTTCCCCGCTTATAAAGGGAAGAGGGGACGGGCGTTCCGATTTTTCCCATTAAAGAAAGCCCCACGATCTCCCCCACGACGCCACGTCCGGTGCGTGCCGTTCGTGGGAGACGTGGTGGGTCCAAGGCAAATAACGGCGTAATCAAGACCACGCGTGCCCGTGCACTGTTTTGGGCCTGGCCCAACAGAGCTTGGCGCCGTGTGTGGCCCAGGACTAGGCCCGTGTGATGACTACTCAATAGTTCAGTGTGCCATGGTTTAAGGCTTAGAATCGGGACTTCAAAGACGTTTTGAGTGTCATGGAGCATATGAGATGTTCCAGGAGTTGAAGATAATATTTCGAGCAAATGCCCGATGTCGGTGTCCTAGAGTAGGGGTACCCTAGTATCCCGAACTCGTGCACGGACAGTTGCAGCACCCCGTGGCAGGGCTGGCCGGATAACCGCCATGATCCTCAGCAGCTCCTTTGGAGCCATTCAAGAACAAAGTAATCAAGACCCCGGCAAGAGGAGCTTGCCGGGAAGGCCACTCGGGGTGCGAAGGAAACAAGGCCCCGGCAAGAGGAGCTTGCCGGGAAGGCTTGGTGGGCGCCGAGCCCCCAAGCGCGACAAGGTTCCTGCCGCGGCAAGGCGCTTGCCGGGGCGGGCAACCTCTCTTCATCTCCGCTCCAGCTCATCCGCCAACGTGTCGCCATGGGGTTTCTCCAGAAACGCGTGTCGACGGGCTGTGCAGCCAGCGGGGAGCAGCGATAAGCGGCGCTGACATGCTACCATCGTGGCAAACGGAGGCGCACTTAACGGTCCCTGTTACACTGTTCGGGCGACTGAGACGGGCATTGATGACTCTTGTCCCTTGCCGTCAGAGTTAGGTATAGATTACTGTACACTGTACAAAGCGGTGTACCAACCTATGTTTTTACCATCTTACCCTTGTCTACTTGCCACATGTGGTGACCCCTTGTGCCTATAAAAGGAGGCCCAAGTGCAACGTAGAAAGGGTTCGGGGTTCGGTTCGGTCCAGCTCCGGCTTAGTTGATCATACTCATACAAAACCACACTCAGGCTAGGTCTTGTAGCTCCCATTGCTCCCTAGCAAGAACACAAGATAATCCACAAAGCAGCAGTAGAAGTATTATCTCTCCGAGAGCTCCGGCTGGGTAAATCTGCTGTCAAAGGCCGCCTCGATCCGCTCTTTGTGCAATCTCCGCCCCCCTCCGAACCACAAGGGACCCAGGTCCCATAGGTGCTCGTGGGACACGACCAGTTCTCCCCGACACCCGAGTTGAGAGATATGAAGTCTCCAACAAGTTCTAAAGCTGCAAGATGGAGGAGAATAGTTCTGTCAGTGAACACATACTCATAATGTCTAGGTACCATAACCACTTGAATCAACTGGGAGTTAATATTCCGGATGATAGTGTCATTGACAGAGTTCTTCAATCACTGCCACCAAGCTATAAAGGCTTCATGATGAACTATAATATGCAAGGGATGGAAAAGACAATTCCTGAGCTCTTCGCTATGCTCAAGGCTGCGGAGGTAGAAATCAAGAAGGAGCATCAAGTGTTGATGGTTAACAAGACCACTATTTTCAACAAAAAGGGCAAAGGAAAGAAGGGGAACTTCAAGAAGAATAGCAAGCAAGTTGCTGCTCCCGGGAAGAATCCCAAGTCTGGACCTAAGCCTGAAATTGAGTGCTTCTACTGCAAAGGGACTGGTCACTGGAAGCGGAACTGCCCCAAGTATTTGACGGATAAGAAGGATGGCAAAGTGAAAGGTATATTTGATATACATGTTATTGATGTGTACCTTACTAATGCTCGTAGTAGCGCCTGGGTATTTGATACTGGTTCTGTTACTCATATTCGCAACTCAAAACAGGGGCTACGGATTAAACGAAGATTGGCTAAGGGTGAGGTGACGATGCGCGTCAGAAATGGTTCCAAGGTCGATGTGATCGTTGTCGGCACGCAACCTCTACATCTACCTTCGGGATTAGTTTTAGAACTGAATAATTATTATTTGGTGCTAGCGTTGAGCATGAACATTATATCTGGATCTTCTTTGATGCGAGACGGTTATTCATTTAAATCATAGAAAAATGGTTGTTCTATTTATACGAGTAATATCTTTTATGGTCATGCACCCTTGACGAGTGGTCTATTTTTGTTGAATCTCGATCGTGGTGATACACATATTCATAATATTGATGCCAAAAAATGCAAAGTTAATAATGATAGTGCACCATATTTGTGGCATTGCCGTTTAGGTCATATTGGTGTAAAGCGCATGAAGAAACTCCATGCAGATGGGCTTTTGGAATCACTTGATGCTTGCGAACCATGCCTCATGGGCAAGATGACTAAGACTTCATTATCCGGAACAATGGAGCGAGCCATTGACTTATTGGAAATAATGCATACTGATGTATGCGGTCCGATGAGTGTTGAGGCCCGCGGCGGGTATCGTTATTTTCTGACCTTCACAGATGATTTGAGCAGATATGGGTATATCTACTTAATGAAACACAAGTCTGAAACATTTGAAAGGTTCAAAGAATTTCAGAGTGAAGCGGAAAATCATCGAAACAAGAAAATAAAGTTTCTACGATCTGATCGCGGAGGCAAATATTTGAGTTACCATTTTGGTCTTCATTTAAATGTGGAATAGTTTCGCAACTCATGCCACCTGGAACACCACAGCGCAATAGTGTGCTCGAACGTCGTAACCGCACGTTATTAGATATGGTGCGATCTATGATGTCTCTTACCGATTTACCACTATTGTTTTGGGGTTATGCATTAGAGACAACTGCATTCACGTTAAATAAGGCACAATCTAAATCCATTGAGACGATGCCATATGAACTGTGGTTTGGCAAGAAATCTAAGTTGTCGTTTCTTAAAGTCTGGGTTGCGATGCTTATGTGAAAAAACTTTAGCTTGATAAGCTCGAACCCAAATCGGAGAAGTGCGTATTCATAGGATACCCAAAAGAAACTTTTGGGTACACCTTCTATCACAGATCCGAAGGCAAGATATTTGTTGCTAAGAATGAGTCCTTTCTAGAGAAGGAGTTTCTCTTGAAAGAAGTGAGTGGGAGGAAAGTAGAACTTGATGAGGTAGTTGTACATTCTTCCGAATTGGAGAGTATTTCATCATAGAAATCAGTTCTACTGATGCCTACACCAATTAGTGAGGAAGTTAATGATGATGATCATGAAACTTCAGATCAAGTTACTACCGAACCTCGTAGGTGAACCAGAGTACGCTCTACACCAGAGTGGTACGGTAATCCTATTCTGGAAGTCATGTTACTAGACCATGACGAACCTACGAACTATGAGGAAGCGATGATGAGCACAGATTATGCGAAATGGCTTGAGGCCATGAAATCTGAGATGGGATCCATGTATGAGAACAAAGTATGGACTTTGGTTGACTTGCCCGATGATCGGCAAGCCATAGAGAATAAATGGATCATCAAGAAGAAGACTGACGCTGATGGTAATGTTACTATCTACAAAGCTTGACTTGTTGCAAAAGTTTTTCGACAAGTTCAAGTAGTAGACTACGATGAGACCTTCTCACCCGTAGCAATGCTTAAGTCTGTCCGAATCATGTTAGCAATTGCCGCATTTCATGATTATGAAATTTGGCAAATGGATGTCAAAACTGCATTCCTTAATGGATTTCTTAAAGAAGAGTTGTATATGATGCAACCAGAAGGTTTTGTCAATCCTAAAGGTGCTAACAAAGTGTGCAAGGTCCAGCGATCCATTTATGGACTGGTGCAAGCCTCTCGGAGTAGGAATATACGCTTTGATAGTGTGATCAAAGCATATGGTTTTATACAGACTTTTGGAGAAGCCTGTATTTACAAGAAAGTGAGTGGGAGCTCTATAGCATTTCTAATATTATATGTGGATGACATATTGTTGATTGGAAATGATATAGAATTTCTGGATAGCATAAAAGGATACTTGAATAAGAATTTTTCAATGAAAGACCTTAGTGAAGCTGCTTATATATTGGGCATCAAGATCTATAGAGATAGATCAAGACGCTTAATTGGACTTTTACAAAGCGCATACCTTGATAAAGTTTTGAAGAATTTCAAAATGGATCAGTCAAAGAAAGGGTTCTTGCTTGTGTTATAAGGTGTGAAGTTGAGTCAGACTCAATGCCCGACCACTGCAGAAGATAGTGAGAAAATGAAAGTCATTTCTTATGCCTCAGCCATAGGTTCTATCATGTATGCAATGCTTTGTACCAGACCTGATGTCTGCCTTGCTATAAGTTTAGCAGGGAGGTACCAAAGTAATCCAGGAGGGGGTCACTGGACAGCGGTCAAAACATCCTGAAATACCTAAAAAGGACTAAGCATATGTTTCCCGTTTATGGAGGTGACAAAGAGCTCGTCATAAATGGTTACGTCGATGCTAGCTTTGACACTGATCCGGATGACTCTAAGTCACAAACCAGATATGTGTTTATATTGAATGGTGGAGCTCTCAGTTGGTGAAGTTCCAAGCAGAGCATCGTGGCGGGATATACATGTGAAGCAGAGTACATAGCTGCTTCAGAAGCAGCAAATGAAGGAGCCTGGATGAAGGAGTTCATATCCGATCTAGGTGTAATATCTAGTGCATCGGGTCCAATGAAAATCTTTTGTGACAATACTAGAGCAATTTCTTTAGCAAAGGAATCCAGATTTCACAAGAGAACCAAACACATCTAGAGACGCTTCAACTCCATCCGTGATCAGGTCAAGGAGGGAGACATAGATATTTGCAAAATACATACGGATCTGAATGTTGCAGACCCGTTGACTAAGCCTCTTCCACGAGCAAAACATGATCAGTAACAAGACTCCATGGGTGTTAGAATCATTACAATGTAATCTAGATTATTGACTCTAGAGGCAATAATAAAGTTATTATTTATATTTCCTTATATCATGATAAATGTTTATTATTCATGCTAGAATTGTATTAACCAGAAACTTGATGCATGTGTGAATACATAGAAAAACAAAGTGTCCCTAGTATGCCTCTACTTGACTAGCTCATTAATCAAAGATGGTTAAGTTTCCTGACCACAGACATGTGTTGTCATTTGATGAATGGGATCACATCACTAGGATAATGATGTGATGGACAAGACCCATCTGTTAGCTTAGCATAATGATCGTTAAGTTTTATTTCTATTGCTTTATTCATGACTTATACATATTCCTTTGACTATGAGATTATGCAACTCCTCAATACCGGAGGAACACCTTGTGTGCTATCAAACGTCACAACGTAACTGGATGATTATAAAGATGCTCTACAGGTGTCTCCGAAGGTGTTTGTTGGGTTGGCATAGATTGAGATTAGGATTTGTCACTCCGAGTATCGGAGAGGTATCTCTGGGCCCTCTCGGTAATGCACATCATGATAAGCCTTGCAAGCAATGTGACTAATGTGTTAGTTGTGGGATGATGCATGGTACGTCTCCAACGTATCTATAATTTATGAAGTATTCATGTTGTTATTTTATCATTCTTGGATGTTTTACAATCATTTTATAGCAACCTTATATCATTTTTTGGGAACAACCTATTGACCCAGTGCCCAGTGCCAGTTGCAGTTTTTTGCTTGTTTTTTACATCACAGGAAATCAATATCAAACGGAGTCCAAGCACCGCGAAACTTTTTGGAGATTTTTTATGGACCAGAACACACAAGATGGGCCAGAGTAGCACCTAGGGGGTGCCCCGAGGGGGGCACAACCCACCAGGGCACGCCTGGGTGCCCAGTCGTGCCCAGGTGGGTTGTGCCCACCTCGGTGGCCTCCCGCACCTCCTCTTTACCCTATAAATTCCCCAAAATTCCAAAAACCCTCAAGGTTAACCTAGATCAGAAGTTCCGCCGCCGCAGGCCTCTGTAGCCACCGAAAACCAATCTAGACCCTAATCCGGCACCCTGCCGGAGGGGGGAATCATCTCTGGTGGCCATCTTAATCATCCCGGCGGCCACCACGATGAGAAGGGAGTAGTCCACCCTCGCGGCTGAGGGTTTGTACCAGTAAGTATGTGTTTAATCTCTCTCTCTCTCTCTCCCGTGTTCTTGAGATGTCACGATCTTGATGTATCGTGGGCTTTGTTAATATAGTTGGATCATATGGTGTTTTCCCCTCTCTATCTTGTTGTGATGAATTGTGTTTTTCCCTTTGAGATTTCGTTGTTATCGGATTGAATACTTTTATGAATTTGAGAACACTTGATATATGTTTTGCAATTGAATACTCGTGCTGACAATGGGGTATCGTATTGATTCACTTGATATATGTTTTGGCACTCAACTCGCGAATTCCTGAGGTGATATTGGGGTAATCTATGCAAGGGGTTGATGCACGTTCTTGTCTTTGTTTCTCCGGTAGAAATCTTGGGGCACTCTTTGATATTCTTTGTGTTGGATTGATTATTATCAATATGAATTTGCTTTGGTGTTATTTTAGTACGAACTCTAGGATAGATCGAATGGAAAGAATAGCTTTGTGTCATTTTAGTGTGAACTCTTGAATAGATCGAACGGAAAGAATAACTTTGAGGTGGTTTCATACCCTACAAACAATTTATTCTTATGTTCTCCGCTAGATAGGAACTTTGGAGTGATTCTTCGTCACACTTTGAGGGATGGTTATATGATCCAATTATATTAGCATTGTTGAGAGATTGCACTAGCGAAAGTACGAACCCTAGGCCTCATTTCCAATCATTGCGATACCATTTTTGTGCCCGTTTACTATTTGCTACCTTGCTGTTTTTATTTATTCAGATCATAAAAATATATTTCTACCATCCATATTACACTTTTATCACCATCTCTTCGCCGAACTAGTGCACCTATACAATTTGCCATTGTATTGGGTGTGTTGGGGACACAAGTGATTTCTTGTATTTGGTTGCAGGGTCATTTTAGAGAGACTATCTTCATTCTACACCTCCCACGGATTGATAAACCTTAGGTCATCCACTTGAGCGAAAATTGCTACTGTCCTACAATACTCTGCGCTTGGAGGCCCAACATGTGCCTACAAGAATAAAGTTGCGTAGTAGACATCAATGCATTACGGAACGAGTAAAGGGACTTGCCGGTAACGAGATTGAACTAGGTATGAGGATACCGACGATCGAATCTCGGGCAAGTAACATACCGATGACAAAGGGAATAACGTATATTGTCATTATGGTTTGACCGATAAAGATCTTCGTAGAATATGTAGGAACCAATATGAGCATCCAGGTTCCGATGTTGGTTATTGATCGGAGAGGTGTCTCGGTCATGTCTACATAGTTCTCGAACCCGTAGGGTCCGCACGCTTAACGTTCAATGACGATTTGTATTATGAGTTATGTGTTTTGGTGACCGAAGATTGTTCTGAGTCCCGGATGAGATCACGGACATGATGAGGAGTCTCGAAATGGTCGAGAGGTAAAGATTGATATATTGGATGATAGTATTCAGACACCGGAATGGTTTCAGAGTGTTTCGGATATTTTTGGGAGTACCGAGGGGTTACCAGAACCCCACGGGGAAAGTAATGGGCCAACATGGGCCATAGGGGAGAGAGAGAGGGCAGCCCACAAGGGGTGCCCCCCGCCCGTGATCGTAGGGATAGCGAAGAGTTCGAGGGATGTCATCGAGCTGAACGTGTGCTGAACTCGGAGGTGCCGTAAGTTGCTACTTGATCGGTTGGATCGTGAAGACGTTCGACTACATCAACCACGTTAAACTAACGCTTCCGCTCTCGGTTTATGAGGGTACGTGGACACACTATCCACCTCTCATTGCCATGCATCTCCTAGATAGATCTTGCGTGATCGTAGGATTTTTTTTAAATTGCATGCTACGTTCCCCAACATGAAGATCATCACTCAGGGTTTGAATTCAATTCATTGATAATCACCAAGTGCAAGGAATCATCATAGCAATTTCCAAAGGTGGAAGTGATAAGTATGGAGTGTTGAACCCACAAGGAGCTAAAGGTAAGATCAATATTCTCTCAAGTCCTATCTGCCACTGATACGACTTTACGTACACTGAATGTTTGCTTCCATCTACAAACAAGAAATAAAACTAGGTTGTGGATATGAAGAGGATAACTTTGCATGATATCGGAGAACTAAAATATAAAAATAGGTGATGTTATTATAAAGTTAGAATATATTACTATATATTATAAATAGAGACTGTGGAATAATGATGGGTCGGTGTGCGGAATTATCCTAGGCAATTGTTAACAAGATTGCTAGTCGTCATTGCAATTTCATAAGAGGGAGAGGCATAAGCTAACATACTTTCTCTTCTTGGATCATATGCATTTATGATTGGAACTCTAGCAAGCATCCATAACTACTAAAGATCATTAAGGTAAAACCCAACCATAGCATTAAAGTATAATGCCCCCTTTATCCCATACGCAATAACTGAGGGAGTCCAAGATTAGGGGGTCCACGGGTGTCCGGTCTATTCGATATGGGCCGGACTGATGGGCCGTGAGGATAGAACAGAAGATTATCCCCCGTGTCTGGGTAGGACTCCTATGTACGTGGACGACAAGTTTGGTGTCCGGATGTACTATTTCCTTCCTCTGCAAACCGACTCTGTACAACCCTAGGCCCCTCCAGTGTGTATATAAGCCAGAGGGTTTAGTCTATAGAGGCTATCAGAATAATCATAGGCTAGACAGCAAGGGTTTGGCCATTACGATCTTGAGGTAGATCAACTCTTGTAACCCCTTGTCGGTGTTCAAAAGTAGGGGTCTCTTTTTGCACCCCTTTACTTGTGCGCGGGCAGTCGCAGCCCCACGCCCTGGCCACACTCAGCAGGGCAGCAGAGGAAGCAAAGCTACAAGACAACCAGAGCAACACCAAGACAGAAACACAAAGAGCAGGAGGGCGAGGCGGACTCCCCCGGCAAGGCCCTTGCCGGGGCGGCCTCCACAACCCCGGCAAGAGCCTTGCCGGGGCAACTTGCCCAACGCCAGCAGGGCTGCCACCCTTGAGCCTGAGAGTTCCAACGCCCTCAACCACATTGGAACCAAAGCTCGGGAGGCGCCTCCGTGGTGGCATATTGATCTTTGTGAAGACCAAGAGCATACAAGATCAAATGAGAATCAGAAGACGGAGATCCTCAGCGAGATCTTTGCCAAGGATACCCATGAGATCCCCGGCAAGCTCCTTGCCGGGGACGACCACGATGCCATGGCAAGACCCTTGCCAGGGCCCCGGCAAGGCTCTTGCCGAAGACATCCGCGGGGCCGCAGCCAGGCCCACATCTGCCAAGATTCCACCGTTGTTCCCATGCAGCTGCCAGCCCACTAACTAGGCGAGCACCTGTGTGGCGACGTGCGGCCTCTAGGCCAACTCAGCAAGCACCTGCGTGGAGACATGCAGATCTTCATGAAGGCTCTGCCACCGCACCAACTCAGCAGCCAGCCAGCTAGCGTGGCACTACCCGCCTCGTCTGTTCGGACGTGCGTCAAAGCCAGGCAAGGCGGCGACAGCTGGGACGACCTTCCTCGCCGTCCCCGATAAAGGAAGAAGGGCATGTCAGCAGTGCATTAAATGTGTTTGTCCTATGGTGCCAGAGGATAGACTCAACCACTGTATAAGTTTCCACCTCCCGTGTGCCACTGCGGCAGCCCCTTTCTCTATAAAAGGAGGCCTGCGGTGTACTGGGAGAGGATTCGGCTTTTTTGGACCCAGCACACCTTGTAGCTAGTCTAAGAACACCAGATAAACAGAAACCAGCAGGAGTAGGGTATTATGCATCACTTGCGGCCCTAACCTGGATAATTCCCCCCGCGTTGATCTCTCAATCCCGCTCTTTCCACAGCCCCGCGCCCGCCAACCGTGGCAAAAGGGATTCCTTGTGATCCCGTAGGTGTCGTGTCCCCCGACATCTTTGGCGCACCAGGTAGGGGGCGCGCAAGCCGTGGAAATCTGGTTTTGGAGCCAACGCAACGAATTTTCCATGAGGATGGCTCGAAGGGAGAGGGCGACATCGATCAATCGCCCTCTGGTGCCGTCCGCAGCCTTGACGGCCATCTGCGTGGCCCCAAAAAGCTAAGTCATGTGAAATTTTGGCTAATTTCATTTATATGAGTCTGTTCTCCCCAAAGATCTTGTTCTTTGTATGGGAAACCTGCACACAATGGGACCCTTCCTCTATTGGCAACGCCCTTGTCTCTGTCTCGAGTCTGCTCGACAGTTCATGCGATCGTGCTGAGAACGGCAAGATGGCCTACCCGCTACCAGTAGCGTTCTTGTCCTGTTTCGAGTCCGCTCGACAGTTCAAGCGACCGTGCTGGCGGCGGCAAGGTGTCTTGCCTGGCAGCAAGCGCCCTTCCGGCAGGGTGGTAAGGATCCGTCCTCAAAACACCACGGCATGGGTTTACGCGCCGGCAACCTTATCTCAACAAGCATAGGGTGCAAACATACAAAGAAAGATCTAACGGGAAGATAGCATGCGTAATATTAAAGTATTGCAGAGTTATATTACATCAAATAATCGTTGCGGTTCTAACTAAAGATAAAAATTGTCTTGGTCATGAACCTGCAGCGGCGATGAGAAACGGGGTGCCTAATCCCGGCACTGGCCCTCTACCCTTCGAACTCCATCGACGCGGCTGATGATGGGCTTGATACGCTCCTCGAGCGCCGCAATGTCCACATCCTCCGGCAAGCTCTCCAGTGCGGCGTCAAAGTCGAGGTTGGGGTTCCAGTACGCCACCTTGGTGAGGACCTTGGTCAGCGTAGCCCAGCAAAGCTTCCGGGCCTCATTGGCCAGAGAGGTCGCTCTGTTGGAGCGGAACTGCTCTAGGGCTCCAAGAACGCCCTCGAAGAACAGGGACAATTTGGCATTGGGACTCACGTTCGGCTCCGGGGCGTACCTCACGTTTGGCATCCCCATGGCAGCCAGCTTCGTGGTGATCCCGCCGGCGACGTCGGCGAGGCGGCTGACCCAGATGTTTTCGCCCTTCACGTAATCCTCGTGGTTGGCGGCGTCATTCCTCTGCAGCTGCCTCTCCTCCTCCAGGCCTTTCGTCAGGGTTTCCTCCCGGGCCCTGGCCTCCAAGAGTGTCCCCTGAAGACCATCCAGCTTCAGCCTCGGGTCTTTGATGGAGTCGTTGGCCTTGGAGAGCAGCTCGGCCTTGCTGAGGACTGCGGCCTGCGCCTCTGTCAAGGCACCATTGAGTGTGTCCTTCTCCTTCGCTAGATCCAAGACATGTTTATTCAGGCCATCCAGCTCCACCTCCAGCTCCTTCACCTTGCCGCCGTGGACTAAGGCCTGGGCATCGAGTGCCTCCTTATGCCTCTGCTCCAGCTCCTGGGTCCACCACGCGACAAGCCCTTCGATCTTCGCATCCTTGCCGTGGAGTGTGGCGGCGAGCGCCTCCTCATGAGCAGCAAGGTCCTCCTCCTGGGAGTTCAGTAGAGCTTGGTGTTGTTGTCGAGCGGCCTCATCTTTGGTGGCCTGCTCCCTCGCTCCCTCGCCAGCTCCTGAGCCTTCTCGATGTTGGCTTGCTTCAGGATGAGCTCCTATTTGCGCTCGGCCAGCAAATCCTGGGCGCGCTCCTCGAGATCCACCTCCGCCTTATCCACCGCCGCCATCCTGGACTTTGCCTTGTCCAGGCGGGCACGGTGAAGCGCCTGGAGCTTTTGGAAGTTGGCGCTCATGGCCCGAGGAGCTCCTCCTCCTGGGAACCACCGCCACCAGCGCTTGGCTCGTCAACAACCTCAAGCCCAGCGGCGGCGAGCACCTCGTCATCGAACACCTCCCCTCGGTTGGCGCCCTGGTGCTCGTCGTCCCTGGGAGGTGGACGAATAGGTCGTTGCTCACCTCTAGGTACTTGCCCGAGCCAGAGGAAGCAGAGGAGGAAGTCTTGTCATCAACCATCCCCTCCTCGGCAACGGCCTTGCCGGCCTCTTCGGCAGGCCCCTTGCCGGGCTCCTCGGCAGCGGCCTTGACGACCTCCCCAGCAGGCCCCTTGGAGGCATCCTCAGTAGCAGTATTGGCGGCCTCCTCAGCGCAATCTTGTCGGCCTCGGCCTCGGCGTCCCTGGCGACCTCCTCGATGACGATGTCGATGTCCTCCCGGTCCACTGGGGAAGGATCTGGGTACCGAAAAGGGGAATGAGGTGGAGCCAAGACCAAGGTTCGAAAAGAAGAAGACAGAACAAGGACAGAAAACAAACAACTTACCCGCACCGGGCTGGGAAGAAGTGGCGCCCTCCCTTCCAACATTTGTTGTCTGGGCAGAACCATCGGCACCCAAGCTCGCCCCCTCTTCCTCCATATGTATCGGCTCGGTGGTGGATGCCCTTGCCGGGAACGCCCCTCTGGGCAGCGTAGACGAGGGGGCGGTGTGTTGGGAGTGGCCCTTGGCGCCTCCTCCTGCTGCCGTTCTCCTCCTGCGAACCCGGCAAAGTCTGCGCCGAGAGCTCACACCCCAAAGTTCATCAATGGAGGAATAAGTAATGAGCTTACGCTGGGGGCTGGAGCGAGGGCTACGGCGGGGGCTGGTGTCCGGGCTGATGTCCACCCACGCCGGCATGTGCGGAGTGCCTGCCGGGGGCTTGTCGCCCGTCGAGGCCTTGGCCTTCTTCGCCACCCTCTGGGCAAACGTCTCCATGTCCCTGCAAAAACGAAAACAAGTCAGGAACAGAGGCGCAATCTGAAGGGTTGGGGATGATGAAGGGTAGGATGCCTACTCATCCTCCACCTCCTCTTCCGCTGCCTTCCTCTTCCTCCTTGGGCTGAGAGACCCAAGATCAAAGTTGGCCTCCAGGCCGACATCTGCGGGAGGAGGGGAAGGAGATGGGGTCTGGCCACGCTTGGACGAGGAGGAAGCAGTCGCCGTCCTCTTCGCCATCGCGGTCTTCCTGGCCCTCTTCGCTGCCACGGCCTTCATCGCCCTCGTCTCGCGCACGAGCTGCTCCTGGGGCGGCTGCTGTTGCGTGATCCTGCCGGACCGGACCGGCTCGCCAGAGGTGGCCCGCCACAGGACACGCCTTTTTCCCGTGGCCGGAGGGTCGTCAGCCTCGGCCTCTCCCTCGGTCGACTCCTCGACCACATCTTCGACAAGGGGGCCTCGATGTTGGTGCCGCTAGCCTCCCCGGCAGACTCTGCCCACTAGGCAAGCTCCCTCTCCTCCGCGGCCGCGTCGGCCTCATCCTCCTCATGGCCGGCGCTGCCGGCCTCCATGGCAAGCGCCGCCTCCGCCGCCCTGGCGGGGATGTAGTCCAGCTCCGCCTGGGTGGTGTCCTGGGTGAGCAGCGGCTTGTCATGGACATAAGCCTCCGACAAAGTGTCGAAGAACTCTTGCACCTCCTCCGCTGGTGGCTCGGCCCAGGACGGGTCAAGGCCATGCGCTATGAAGTCCGGCATCATGGCGATGATGGTGGACTGGTGAGAGTTGTTGCTCAGCGGGACCAGTCCCACCGGCAACCCGAACAGGGGCCCCTTGACGGCCTTGCCGGCCTTCGCGGCCTTGCCAGTCCTTTCAGCCCTGCCATCGTCATCCACGTCAAGCTGAAAGAGCCTTTGGCAGAAGTGGGCGTGCCCCATCATCGTAAAGTTATGCTTCAGTTTAGGGCGGAGCCTCATGATGTCGGCCGCATTCTTGAAGTGCCAAGCCAGCCTCCCCTTGTGCAGTGGGGCGATTCGGCGTCGGATGAAATCCGCCCCAATCATCTCAAGGGTGAGGCCGGCCTTGGCGAGGCGGTGGATCCTGGTGGTGGCGATCGTGAGCGTCTTGTCGTTGACGTCGACGTCGCTCCAGTCCTTGCGGCGGACCGACAGACTCTGACGAACTTGGCAGAACTCCTGCGGATCCTTCTCCTCGATCCATAACCATCGGCCCCGCCATTCCTCCCACCTCTCCTTCTGGGCGCCCTCTTGATACGTGCTTTTCTCCTGGGTCCATGGGATCCAGGTGACGCAGCCGGAGATGGCACCTCCCGCCTAGATGCGGGGATAGAAGTAGTGGCGGAAGAGCGTCGTGCTGGGGAGCACGACGGCACAGCCCTCACAGAGATGGGCGAAGAAGGCCATGCACGCCACGGCGTTCGGCGTGAAATCAAGGAGATGGAAGCCATAGGTATGCATGACATCGTTGAAAAAATCAAAGAAAGGGGGGCAGAGCCCGCAGGAGAAGTAGTCGACGAAGAAGGGGTACCAATTCGGCCCGGCCTTGGCGAAATCGGCGGGGATGATGTGCGTGGCTGGATGGCCCATCGTCTTCCTCCCCCACAAAGGCCTAAAGTAATCCCTGAGATGGACTGCATCGACCGTCGAGGGGAAGTAGGCAAGCTGCGTCCGGAGCACCGCCAACTCGCACTCCGGCAACTCCTTCTCCCCGGCGTCCTCGGCCACTCCCTTGCCTCTGCTGGATTTGGGCGCCATGGCAGCTAGGGAAGAGGTGAGGTTGAGGGAAATGAAGGCGCGGCGGCAGCGGACAGAGGTGGGAGCTTCGGCTCTTTCACCTGAGGAAGAAGAGAGGAGCGGCGGTTCCGAGAGTGGAAGAGGCGCAGAGGGTAAATGAGCAGCGCGCCTGCTGTTCTTTTCTTTTTTATGGGGAAGGCGCGGACCACCTCTTTACCATTTACTACAATGTGACGCATGACGGAAGCAAACGCCCGACGCATGACCCCCACGTCACGCGCGCCCCACACGTCGCGCATTCAACGCGGGTCATGGGGAAGCGCAACGAGTGAGGGAGTTACTACGGTAAAAACTCCGCCGCACGCGTGCCCGCGCACCGCTCTGGGCCTGGCCCAATAACACCCCGCGCTTATATGTGGCCCAGGCCCGGGGGCTCCTGTCGGTGTACAAAAGTAGGGATCTCGTTTTGCACCCCTTTACTTGTGCGCGGGAAGTCGCAGCCCCACGCCCCTGGCCACACTCAGTAGGGCAGCAGAGGAAGCAAAGCCACAAGACAACCAGAGCAACACCAAGACAGAAACACAAAGAGCAGGAGGGCGAGGTGGACTCCCCAGCAAGGCCCTTGCCGGGGCGGCCTCCACAACCCCGGCAAGAGCCTTGCCGGGCAACTTACCCAACTCCAGCAGGGCTGCCACCCTTGAGCCTGAGAGTTCCAACGCCCTCAACCACATTGGAACCAAAGCTCGGGAGGCGCCTCCGTGGTGGCATGCTGATCTTTGTGAAGACCAAGAGCATACAAGATCAAATGGGAATCAGAAGACGGAGATCCTTGGCGAGATCCTTGCCAAGGATATCCACGAGATCCCCAGCAAGCTCCTTGCCAGGGACAACCATGATGCCACGGCCAGGGCCCCGACAAGGCTCTTGCCGAAGACATCTGCGGGGCCGCAGCCAGGCCCACATCTGCCAAGATTCCACCGCTGTTACCATGCAGCTGCCAGCCCACCAACTAGGCGAGCACCTGCGTGGCGACGTGTGGCCTCTAGACCAACTCAGCAAGCACCTTCGTGGAGGCATGCAGATCTTCATGAAGGCTCTACCACTGCACCAACTCAGCAGCCAGCCAACCAGCGTGTCACTACCCACCTCGTCTGTTCGGACGCGCGTCGAAGCCAGGCGAGGCGGCAACAGCTAGGACGAGCTTCCTCACCGTCACCGATAAAGCAAGAAGGGCACGTTGGCAGCGCATTAAATGTGTTTGTCCTACGGTGCCAGAGGATAGACTCAACCACTATATAACTTTCCACCTCCTGTGTGCCACTGTGGCAGCCCCTTTGTCTATAAAAGGAGGCCCAGCGTCTTGGGAGAGGATTGACTTTGGGACCAAAGACGGCTTGTAGCTAGTCCAAGAACACCAGATAAACAGAAACCAGCAGGAGTATGGTATTACGCATCACTTGCGGCCCGAACCTGGATAACCCCCCCCCCCTCACATTGATCTCTCAATCCCGCTCTTTCCATAGCACCGCGCCCACCAACCGTAGCAAAAGGGATTCCTCGTGATCTCGTAGGTGTCGTTTCCCACGACACCCCTATACTCATCAAATACAATCGAGCAGGACGTAGGGTTTTACTTCCTTTAAGAGGGCCCGAACCTCGGTAAACATCGTGTCCCTTTTGACCATTGATCCTTAGGTTCACAACTTGGGCCCCCCTACCCGAGATCCGCCGGTTTTGACACGGAAAATGGTGCTTTCATTGAGAGCTCCGCTGTGTAGTCACGAAAAGCGATCTATGGCTCGCCTTGTCATCAACGATGATATCACTTCTGGAAGGAGCCTAACTTCAGGACAGGTCCTCCAGCTCGGCGGTTTCACCGTGGGTGCCCTCATGGACGTCAAGCCGACAATGTCCCCCGTGATTGCCAAACACCACCCCTTCATCGGTCACGAATACTCTGAAAAGATGGATTCGGCGGACACCTCGTCCTTAAACGAGTTGCTAGATGGCATCGCCGCCCTGGGGCTTTCAATGGCCTATGATCGGATCGGGCTTAAACCTGACCAGAGGGAAATCAATCTCCCACCGATGACTCACATGGTAGCGGTCGTCGAGGAACAAGCCGAAAACACTTCTCCTAAATTAAGGACCGACTATGTTCGGATCTCCGAATCCTTTGAGTCGGATACCCTTCCTTTGGGTGGGACTCTGTGCCCCCTGAACTCAGGGTCGGACATAGAGTCCGGGGAGCACTTGGATCTTCCCAGACCCAAACTGGTGACCTTGGAGATTTTACATGCTCCGAACACAATTGTGGGTCAGGATTCAAGTTTCAGCCCACCCACCCACCACAATCAATACTCTCCAAGTAATTCAGGTCCTCCAGACATATATGACCTGATGTATATACAACAGCGACCTCAGGAAACAGTCCATCACTTTTGGGCCAGGTTTCTACTTATCAAAAACAAGATTAAAGATAGCTGCGACGACGATGCAGTTCCGGTCTTTCATCACAATTGTACCGATGAGGGAATTCGGAATGCCCTCGACCGCCGTTGCATACAGAGTTTCACGGAACTATCGCATGTAGTACGGAAGTACTGTGCGATGGAAAGCACATGGAAGGCCCAGAAAACCCAATTGGAACTGCTGCCTTTAAACAGTGCACCGCCCGGGCAAAACGGATACATCCTCACGAGGCATCCGACCATAAGTCCGTCGGCAAGAAAAACAAACCTTTTTTGGGATACATGTCCGTTCTTGACGAACTCCTCGACAAGCCCTGTCCGATACATACGACACAGTGTGCAGACTCAACTCACAGCCTTTGAGCATGTTGGGTACTCCAGCAAGTAGCTAAAAGTGGGGAGGCCATCCTCACCGCCTCCACTCCAGAGAAACACCCTCCAGAAGATGACGATTTTAACGTCCTTACGGTCTTCCAGACTTTATCTTCAAATAACCGGTGTAAGAGGGCATTTCACAAACTCGCGAAGCCCACCAAGTAGCCGCAGCAAGCCCATGGAGCGACGTGGCAATAACCTTTACCGCTGACGACGAACCAAGGGCCCGATCAGTCCGAGCACCCGCTGACGACGACATGTATTGGGGGTAGGGTAACAGGCCTGACCTAAAGACCCTACCCATGGACACCATACACTTTGTACTAGGCCCCTGGGCCAGATCATCGTCGACTGCCCGCCAACTGCCCGCAGTCGACGACGGTCTCGGGGACTACACCCAGTGGGTGCACTCAGCGTGCCCCCACTGGAATGGTATCCACTCGGAATGGTCCGCCCGGTCCGAGTGACGGCCAAACAAAAAAAAGACACGTTCCAGGTGTGAATAAATTCCGAGTAATCAATTACTTGATGCAGGACCAGCTCCAAATCACTCCAAAAAAATTGCTATAAAGTGAGTTTAACGCTCCTCCGCGGACCCGTTTGAGCTCATTTCACTCGGACACCATGAAGTACGGAATCCCTCAAGGCAACACGCAGAGATAAGACTGCCGGGTGACCAGAGGGAGTTCATAAGTGCCTCTGTAGCACTTGACTCATCTGGGAATTCACCTCGACTCGACCCGCTCAACCTCGACCGATTCGGGGGCTAATGACGAGGACATGTATTGGGGGTAGGGTAACATGCCTGACCTAAAGACCCTACCCATGGACACCGTACACTTTGTCTTTGGGCCCTGGGCGAGATCGCCGTCGGATGTACCGCAACTTGAAAGTCACTCGGACGGCAACAACCACTCGGAGCACGGCACTCCACTCGACAAGCTCATCCCACTCGCCCGTGTAACTCACTCGGATATGCGAAGACCAATAGTCACCATGATGGTTTTGTAGTGGGCAGGCATTATGGCATTGATGCTCCACCGTGTAACATAAGGGTTGAGGAGGCGGCGCACTCTATATAAGCCACCCCCACCACTATACTAGGGGGGCTCTCATTCTTCTCTTGCTACCTCTCTCTCCCTCTCTAGTCTCCGGACTTAGATCAGGCATGGGGATCCGTTCCACTCTCTCACACACACATTGTAATCTCCGGATACATACTTAGATAAAACAAAGCCTCTCCGGAGCACGAGACATAGGGTTGTTATCACCACCGTGAGAGGCCGGAACTCGCTAAAACCACCGTGTCACCCAGATGCATCTCGATAGATCATGCTCCGTTACCCTATACCTTATTATTGTCGGAATCGTTCCCACGACAGTTGGCGCCCACCGTGGGGCATGGCGTCTATCGAGCCATGATGCAGATGGTTTCTTTTTCATTCATCTATGTTTAATTTCCTGTTCATCCTGATCGAATTGTTCATCTTTGCAGCAGGTAACTAAAGCATCTCAAAATGAGAGGATAAGATACATCTTCACTTGATGATGCAGGCGTACATGACCGTTCGCAGACGGATCGATCAAGAGATTTCTTTCTATGCTATCCTCTTATGATCTAACAATCATCGTAGCTCTAAACAAATCCGTTGTTTTCCTCCCTGTACTAGCAGGCGTCCATTGGAATCAACAACAAAAGCTTCCGATGGATAGATCAGACAAGAGACAAGGAAGAGAAAAGGGCATCGACGTGCTGCGCCAAGGGTCGTGGCCATCGCCCTCACACACGGCCGCCAGCTTGCTAGACTGTGATGACCCACAAGTATAGGGGATCTATCATAGTCCTTTCGATAAGTAAGAGTGTCGAACCCAACGAGGAGCAGAAGGAAATGATAAGCGGTTTTCAGCAAGGTATTCTCTGCAAGTACTGAAATAAGTGGTAACAGATAGTTTTGTGATAAGGTAAATTGTAACGAGCAACAAGTAACATAAGTAAATAAGGTGCAGCAAGGTGGCCCAATCCTTTTTGTAGCAAAGGACAAGCCTGGACAAACTCTTATAATAGGAAAAAGCGCTCCCGAGGACACATGGGAATATTGTTAAGCTAGTTTTCATCACGCTCATATGATTCGCGTTCGGTACTTTGATAATTTGATATGTGGGTGGACCGGTGCTTGGGTGTTGTTCTTACTTGAACAAGCATCCCACTTATGATTAACCTCTATTGCAAGCATCCGCAACTACAACAAAAGTATTAAGGTAAACCTAACCATAGCATGAAACATGGATCCAAATCAGCCCCTTACGAAGCAACGCATAAACTAGAGTTTAAGCTTCTGTCACTCTAGCAACCCATCATCTACTTATTACTTCCCAATGCCTTCCTCTAGGCCCAAATAATGGTGAAGTGTTATGTAGTCGACGTTCACATAACACCACTAGAGATTAGACAACATAGATCTCATCAAAATATCGAACGAATACCAAATTCACATGACTACTAATAGCAAGACTTCTCCCTTGTCCTCAGGAACAAACGTAACTACTCACAAAGCATATTCATGTTCATAATCGGAGGGTAATAATATGCATAAAGGATCTGAACATATGATCTTCCACCAAGTAAACCAACTAGCATCAACTACAAGGAGTAATCAACACTACTAGCAATCTACTAGCACCAATCCGGACTTAGAGACAAGAATTGGATACAAGAGATGAACTAGGGTTTGGAGATGAGATGGTGCTGGTGAAGATGCTCATGGAGATTGCCCTCTCCCGATGAGAGAGGCGTTGGTGATGATGATGACGATGATTTCCCCTCCGGAGAAAGTGTCCCAGCAGAATAGCTCTGCGGAGCCCTAGATTAGTTCCGCCTCGTGGCGGAGTCTCGTCCCGAAGGTTGCCTCTACTTTTTTCTCATCGAAAGACTTCATATAGGAGAAGATGGGCGTCGGAGAGCCACCGGGGCCACGAGGTGAGGCGCTCTGGGAGGGCGCGCCCCACCCTCGTGAGCAGGTGTGGGCTCCTGGCCTTCATCTTTGGCAGCGATTTTTCTTTATTTATTTTAAGGTATTCCGTGGAGTTTCAGGACTTTTGGAGTTGCGCAGAATAGGCCTTCAATATTTGCTTCTTTTCCAGCCCAAAATTCCAGCTGACGGCATTCTCCCTCTTCATGTAAACCTTGTAAAATAAGAGACAATAGCCATAAGTATTGTGACATAACGTGAAATAACAGCCCATAATGCGATAAATATCGATATAAAAGCATGATGCAAAATGGACGTATCAGACTGCGCCTCCTGCTTCCTCTTCTTAGTCGACCTCAACTCACCCGTCATCCGGGTGCAGCGATCGCAAGCGCTCGGCAGTCCATCTGGCGACGCGGGTGCACGGCCGTGGTCGTTGCGACGTGCGCGTAGGCCTCGTGCTGCAGCGGCCTCCCTACGACGGCCCGACATGGCACGCTACATCGGCGTCCCTCGTCAACCGCGGCGCAGCGACCTCCGCGGATGATGCACGAACCTGACGCGGCGTCGTGGTCGAGGCTGTCCACGTCCTTGGCCACAACAAGATGGGAGCCACTGGATCGACTAGCCGCCGCCTCAGGCTCCGCCCGCGCGCAGCCTCGCGGAAGAACGTGGTCCGCACTCGGACTTGTCGCGGGCCGCCTCACCTTGCGCTGGATCCGAGTCAAAGCCGCCGCCGCCGCTGCCGTTGCCGACCAGGGAGCTCTGCGCCCCTCTACTCTCCTTCTAATCTTAATTCCATCCCATTGATGTCATGCATGCAGGAGATAGATGGCCGTGGGAAACGTTCATTACATGCATGAATGGCTCTAACTCTCGCTTAATTAGTGCTCTCTTGCATGCAGATTCCGCGTACACGTCCTGGACATGGGCAACTCCTTCAATGCGTAATTACCAAGGATTCATTGCTCCATGACTGTCTGGACTTTGTACCAAGTCGACCTCATCGTCTGCCTGCCGGCGCCCAGCTCCGGCGCCGTCGCGCCTGGCTGCCTCCGCTACATGGTGTCCATGGCCGCTAGCAGCCGCCCGCCTCCAGCGGAGGAAGCAACGCTCGTTCGCTCATGGGCACTTCCACGCCGAACCTCGCCAACGCTTCCGAGCCCAACACTCCGAGTCGGCCTGCCGAACCAGCTCCACACCGTCCAGATCGCAACCTAGCTGAGTAGCTGTGGTTCACTTGGATGGGCAGGAACACTCAGATGAGGCATCCACTTGAATGGCCCTCGTTTGGCCGTGAAGCCCCTGGGTTCACTCGACCAGTTAACATCCAGAACATCATCGACAGCAACTACGACCATGAATCTACGGAACCAACCGCATCTTCATCCACTTCGCCGCCCCGCGCGTCACCACTCTGTGGGACGCGTCTACTTCACTCGGACGCCCTGCACCTCGTCACTCCGCGGGACGCGTCTACATCACTCGGACGCCCGGCGCATCGTCACTCCGCACCATGCGTCTACATCACTCGGACGCCCCGCGCATCATCACTTCGTGCCACGCGTCTACTTCACTCAGACGCCCCACGCATCGTCACTCCGCGGCACGCGTCTACTTCACTCGGACGCCCCGCTCATCGCCACTCTGCGGGACGCGTCTACATCACTCGGCCGCCCCGCGCGTCGCCACTCGGTTGGTCACCTCATCACCACTCGGCCGCCCCACGCGTCGCCATCGGTTGGTCACCTCATCACCACTCGGCCGCCCCGCGCGTCGCCATTGGTTGGTCACCTCATCACCACTCGGCCGCCCCGCGCGTCGCCATCGGTTGGTCACCTCATTACCACTCGGCCGCCCCGCGCGTCGCCATCGGTTGGTCACCTCATCACTACTCGGCCGCCCAGCTGTATCGCCATTCGGTTGGTCACCTCATCACCACTCGGCCGCCCTTGTCGCCATTCGGTTGGTCACCTCATCACCACTCGGCCGCCCAGCGCGCCATCATCGGTTGGTCACCTCATCACCACTCAACCGCCCAGCGTCGCCATTCGGTTGGTCACCTCATCACCACTCGGCCGCCGCCTTGTCGCCATCGGTTGGTCACCTCATCACCACTCGGCCGCCCCGCGCGTCGCCATTCGGTTGGTCACCTCATCACCACTCGGCCGCCCCGCGCATCGCCACTCGGTTGGTCACCTCATCACCACTCGGCCGCCCCACGCATCGCCACTCGGTTGGTCGCCTCATCACCACTCGGCCACTCGCGTGCCTTCAGACAGCTAAGTCATTTTACATTCTGTTATTTCCGTCTTCCCGAGTATCCCGTAATTCACACATCACGTTCAGTCGGAGGCCACGCCACCGAGTGTACCTCTACGCTCGGCTGCTTATTTACACATACTTGCTTAGTGCTTGTTATGTGACTCATGAGTCCAGCTTCCATTTTTTTTGCATAATTCACGAACACCGTGTGTCGTTCTTCATTTTGAGTTTGCATCGGTCCTCCGGGGCTGCAACTCAGTCGAAACACTACACTTCCATTTTATTTGAGCCAGTATTCCAATGAGTTCAGTCAGATCCGTAGCTTCGACAAGTTCGAACGGATCCTTCGCTCTTTCAGACTCTTGTTGGTTAACCAGCAAGCCCCTTGCACTCCCAGCGGGTGTCTATGGGTGTTATTCACACAAATCATTTCAGCACACATCAAATTTTCTCGAGAAACTATTTCGTTGGCTTGTGCCTTTTTTTACACAAGTTACGTGATCACTCGACGGCCCTATGCGCCAACTTCATCGGTGCTCGGACTCGGTCACCGTACCGGTCCTAGCGCACCACAACACCGACCTTGTCACTCTGTTGACTTCAAACACATTCAGCCAACCCCTCTGTGGAATCCTCTTCATCGTATCAATGATATACACCTCATTAGGCATGAGACAGATAAGTCCCCTTTTATAATTAAACTTCACTTTTTTGCGAGTTTGCCTCTTTCGAGCATCGCTCGCAAGCTTCTCCTCACCTTTACCCGAGTCCGACTCGATGAATTGCAAATCATTCATTCAAAACTATATTTCTCGTATTCCGACATGTCCGTTGTCGAAGCCTGTAATGCGGCTCGGGGCTCGCCGCACTTTCGAGGCTGCGTCTCATTTGGAATGACACTTTCCTGAGTGGTCGAGTACTTCATCACTAGTCAGATCCTTCACTTTAACAAGTGCATTCGATCCGCCACTTTGACAAGTTTTATAATCACCCAGACGCTCTGCGCGTCATCTTCATTCCTACTCAGACTCAGTTGTCACGCCGGTCTTGTTGCGTCGCAACAACACTACACCGACCTCATTGCTACATCAGCTTCGAAAGCATCTGGCTAACTCCTTCGAAGACCATTTTAGCCACTTGGCTAGACACACAATCTTTCACTCGGCTGCCCCGCGCGTCGCCACTCAGCCACCCCGCGCATCACCACTTGGTTGGACACGTAGTCCTCCACTCGGCCACCTCGTGCATCCTCACTCGACCGCCCCGCGCGGCTCCACTCGGTTGTGCACGTCTTCACCACTCGACTGCTCCATGCGTCGCCTCTCGTTTGTGCATGCCTTCACCACACGGCCGCCCCGCACGTCACCACTCGGTTGTGCACGTCCTCACCACACGGCCGCCCCACGCGTCGCCACTCGGTTGGTCACATCATCACCACTCGGCCGCCCCGCACGTCGCCACTCGGTTGGTCACCTCAACACTACTGGGCCGCCCCATGCATCGCCATCGGTTGGTCACCTCATCACCACTCGTCCGCCCCACGCGTCGCCACTCGGTTGTGCACGTCTTCACCACTCGGCCGTCCCGCGCGTTGCCACTCAGTTGTGCACATCTTCATCATTCGACCACCTCACACATCATGACTCGGCCACCTCGCGCTTCGCCACTCGGTTGTGCACGTCTTCACCACTCGGCCGCCCCGCGCGTCGTCACTCGGTTGTGCACATCATCGCCCCTCGACCGCCTCGTGCGTCACCATCAGTTGGACATGTCTTTACCTCTTCACCCCCAGCACCGGAACGACTAAGTTACTCATATGATCAAACCTCATATCACACTCTATAGCAAGCTTACCTCTTTCGAGCATCACTCGAGGCTACACACAGCCGTTGGCCATGCCGCCCTCAGGGGTTACGCCCATTTGATCAACCCATTTATCACACCAGGAATATCTTTTTGACCATACATGCTTGTTCCGCCAAAAATCTATAAGGGTAGTACTATCCACTCGGATGATCGCCCAAGTCACTTCTTGAAGTCATCTTCAGGACTGCAAAAGGGTGAAAACGACACTCCTCTACGGATACACTTGGAACTTATCCTAGGCTCCAAGGCGTCAGTTTCACAAACTTGGACTCTGAGATGGCATGTGTTGGCGTTCTCCCGGGATAATGAGTGGCATCTCTCCGGAGAGTCAGCCCACACACTAGCCTCGCCACTTGGGTTTCATGGCACGTCCATGTCAGACCACTAGTCTATCTCCTCCGGGAGACATACGAGTGCCACCAAGTTTTTCCTTGCAGTCATCATACCCAGATCTGTCGGGAAGCACGTCCACTCAGACAAATACCCCTTTCATGCAAAAGGGTGAAAATGAAGCTCCTCTGCGGATACAATGTACTCTTATAAATACCCCTTTCACGCAAAATCTAACGGTCAATATAATAAGTACTAATGGAAAGATTGCTCCTTGGAGTGTCCAACTTTTTTCTACAGTCGGCAGTTTCAAAGCCGAATTCATTTACCTTGTTGAGAGCACGAAGATTCACCTACTTGACCGAGTTCCAGGCTGAATTTATTCCGTGCCGAGTGCACGAAGATCAGTCCGACTGACTCAGCTCCAGGCTGAGCTTATTTACCATGTCAAGCACCTGAAGATGCATCCGATTGACTCAATTTCAAACTAAAAGATATTTACCGTGTCGACTGCGTGGAGGTTTACCATGAGACTTAAACCCTCTGCCCGACTCATCTAGTCCGACAGAGGTTCGGGGACTACACCCAGTAGGTGCACTCAGTGTGCCCCCACTGGAAGAGAACTCGGAAAGAAACATTTTGCTCAATGCAAAACCAGCTCCAGAATTACTCGACCTCCGAGTCAGAGAAGAACAAGTTCGATCAGTACCAGCTAAGAAGAGTTTTAGTTCTATCAGACCCCCGCCGACTGCCCGCAGTCGACGGCGGTCTCGGGGACTACACCCAGTGGGTGCACTCAGTGTGCCCCCACTGGAGTAATCTTCACTCGGTACGGCCTGACCAGTCCGAGTGATGAACAACAACAAAAAAGACAGGCTCTAAGACAACCGCCGACTGTTGGTATCCACTCGGAACGGTCCGCCCGGTCCGAGTGAAGGCCAAACAACAACAAAAAATACAGGCTCTAAGACTCCCGCCAACTGCCCGCAGTCGACGACGGTCTCGGGGACTACACCCAGTGGGTGCACTCAGCGTTCCCCCACTGGAATGGTATCCACTCGGAATGGTCCGCCCGGTCCGAGTGACGGCCAAACAAAAAAAAGACACGTTCCAGGCGTGAAGAAATTTTGAGTAATCAGTTACTTGATGCAGGACCAGCTCCAAATCACTCCAAAAAATTGCTATAAAGTGAGTTTAACGCTCCTCCACGGACCCGTTTGAGCTCATTTCACTCGGACACCATGAAGTCCGGAATCCCTCAAGGCAACACGCAGAGATAAAACCGCCGAGTGACCAGAGGGAGTTTATAAGTGCCTCTGTAGCACTCGATTCATCTGGGAATTCACCTCGACTCGACCTGCTCAACCTCGACCGATTCGGCGGCTAATGACGAGGACATGTATTGGGGGTAGGGTAACATGCCTAACCTAAAGACCCTACCCATGGACACCGTACACTTTGTACCGGGCCCCTGGGCCAGATCGCCGTCCAGATGTACCGCAACTTGAAAGTCACTCGGACGGCAACAACCACTTGGAGCACGGCACTCCACTCGACGAGCTCATCCCAATCGACCATGTAACTCACTCGGATATGCGAAGACCAATAGTCAGCATGATGGTTTCATAGTGGGCAGGCATTATGGCATTGATGCTCCACCGTGTAACATAAGGGGTGAGGAGGTGGCGCTCTCTATATAAACCATCCCCGCCACTAGACTAGGGGGGCTCTCATTCTTCTCTTGCTACCTCTCTCTCCCTCTCTAGTCTCCGGACTTAGATCAGGCATGGGGATCCGTTCCTCTCTCTCACACACATATTGTAATCTCCGGATACATACTCAGAGAAAACAAAGCCTCTCCGGAGCACGAGACATAGGGTTGTTATCTCCACCGTGAGAGGCCCAAACTCGCTAAAACCACCATGTCACCCATATGCATCTCGATAGATCATGCTCCGTTACCCTATACCTTATTATTTTCGGAATCGTTCCCACGACACCCGCCGCTTTAGTATTAAACCCCATTGTGGCTGGCTTTTGACTTACCAAAGTGCTCATGGACGGTGACAGTGGGCTAAACCTCATTTACGAGGACACGCTTCACAAAATGCAGATTGATAGAACACGCATCAAGGAAAGCAATACCACCTTTCGAGGCATCATCCCCAGTCGAGAAGCATGATGTTCAGAGAAAATTAAATTTGATGTAGTATTTGGCATGCCTGAAAACAAGTCCGAAGAGTTGCTCTTGCATGTTGCGCCCTTCAATAGCGGATATCACGCCCTTCTAGGGCGGGACGCTTTCTCACGCTTCCAAGCTGTACCCCAGTATGGGTACATGAAGCTTAAAATGCCAGGGGCCAATGGTATAATCACAGTTACGAGCGATCCGGGCAAGGCACTCCGCGCCGAAAACAAAACCGCATCCTTGGCTCTTGAGGCACTATCCGAAGCCTTTGCAGCTGAAGAACTAACCACCCTACGATCCATGGTGGACAAGGATGATGTGATTCTCGACAAGTACCTAAATCCACCTCTTTCAAGCCAGCTGATGAAAAAGTTAAATTTCAAGTGCACCCGACGGATCCTAATAAAATAGTTTCCATTGGAGCATAGCTGGATCCAATGGTAGACGCCGCCTTACGCGCGTTCGTACGTGAAAACTGGGATATCTTTGCCTGGGATCCAACGTAGACTGGCCGAGCACAGCCTCAACATAATCAAAGGGTTCAAACTAGTCAAGCAAACGCTGCAGCGATTTTCCGAACCCAAACAACAAGCTATGGGAGAGGAGCTAGCCAAACTACTTGAGACTGGGTTCATCGGAGAAATCAAACACTCGGATTGGCTCGCCAACCTGGTCATGGTGCCGAAGAAGGATAAATCTTGGCGCCTTTGTGTCAATTTTAAAGACCTCAATAAGGCTTTCCCTAAAGACCCTTTCCCGTTGCCCCACATTGACCAGATCATTGATGCAACCGCTGGACATGACTCACTGTGTTTCCTTGATGCTTACTCCGGATACCATCAGATTAAAATGAAGGAGTCCGACCTGGCCGTAACGGCGTTCATCACCCTGCACGGACCTTTTTGTTTCAACACCATGCCTTTTCGGCTTAAAAACGCTGGTGCCACTTACCAACGCATGATTCAAACATGCTTGGAAAAACAAATCGACAAGATAGTTGATGCATATGTGGATGACGCAGTCATCAAGACTAAACACGTTGACGACTCACAAGTATAGGGGATCAATTGTAGCTCTTTTCGATAAGTAAGAGTGCCGAACCCAACGAGGAGCAGAAGGAAATGACAAGTAGTTTTCAGTAAGGTAATGTCTGCAAGTGCTGAAATTGTAAGTAGCGGAGTAGTTTGATAGCAAGATAATTTGTAACGAGCAAGTAATGATAGTAGTAACAAGTATGCAGCAAGGTATCCCAATCCTTTTGAGGCAAAGGACAGGCCAAAACGGTCTCTTATGATAAGCAAAGCGTTCTTGAGGGTACACGGGAATTTCATCTAGTCACTTTCATCATGTTGGTTTAATTCGTGTTCGCTACTTTGATAATTTGATATGTGGGTGGACCGGTGCTTAGGTGTTGTTCTTACTTGAAAAAAACTCCTACTTATGATTAACCCTCCCGCAAGCATCCGCAACTACGAGAAAAGTATTAAGAATAAATTCTAACCATAGCGTTAAACTTTTGGATCCAATCGGTCCCTTACGGAATAGCGCATAAACCGGGGTTTAAGCTTCTGTCACTCTCGCAACCCATCATCTAATTGCTACTCCACAATGCATTCCCTTAGGCCGAAATATGGTGAAGTGTCATGTAGTCAATGTTCACATGACACCACTAAGGGAATCACAACATACATACTATCAAAATATCGAACACATATCAAGTTCACATGATTAATTGCAACATGATTTCTCCCGTGACCTCAAGAACAAAAGTAACTACTCACAAATGATAAACATGTTCATGATCAGAGGGGTATTAAATAGCATAATGGATCTGAACATATAATCTTCCACCAAATAAACCATATAGTAATCGACTACAAGATGTAACCAACACTACTAGTCACCCACAAGCACCAATCTATAGTTCCGGTAACAAGATTGAACACAAGAGATGAACTAGGGCTTGAGATGAGATGGTGCTGTTGAAGATGTTGATGGAAATTGCCCTCCCCAAGATGGGAGAGTTGTTGGTGATGATGATGACGATGATTTCCCCCGGCGGAATCGCTCCGCCGGAGGGCAAAAGTGCTCCTGCCCAAGTTCCGCTTCGAGACAACGACGCTCCGTCCCGAAAGCCTTCTTTCTCATTTTTTCTAGGTAAAAATGACTTATATACCAGAAGATGGGCACCAGAGGTGTGCCGAGGAGGGCACAACCCACCAGGGCGCGCTTGGGCTCCCTAGCGTGCCCAGGTGGGTTGTGCCCACCTGGTGGGCCCCCTCTGGCAGTTATTTGATCCAATAATTCTTATATATTCCACAAAAAATCTCCGTGAATTTTCAGCTCATTTGGAGTTGTGCAGAATAGGTAGCCTGACGTAGCATTTTCAGGTCCAAATTTCCAGCTGCCGGAATTCTCCCTCTTTGTGTCTACCTTGCAAATTATGAGAGAAAAGGCATTAGAATTACTCCAAAAAGAATTATTATGGATAAAAACATTATAAATAACAGTAAGAAAACATGATGCAAAATGGACGTATCACACGTCGAATCATTGGTGGATGATCTCCGCCTCACATTTGACAACCTCCGAACGTATGACATACGGCTCAATCCAGAAAAATGCCCCTTCGGCGTTCCAGCAGGAAAGCTACTAGGGTTCATTGTCTCCCATAGGGGAATTGAAGCAAACCTAGCCAAAATTTGAGCCTTGTCACAACTGGCCACACCAACAGACTTAAAGCAGGTCCAAAAGCTAGCAGGGTGCGTGGCGGCTTTGAGCCGCTTCATCTCCAGATTATGGGAAAAAGCATTACCACTTTATAGACTGCTTAGACGTACCAACATCTTCGAATGGACAAAAGTGGCCACAACTGGATTAGAAGAAATAAAAACCTTATTAGCAGGCAACCCAATCCTGGCCGCCCCAAGTGTTGGCGAGCCTATGATGCTTTATATCTCCACAACTCAACAGGTAGTGAGTGTTGTACTCGCCGTCGAGAGAGGGCAAGAGGGACATAAATTCCCCATCGAAAAGCCAGTCTATTACGTATCAGAGGTCCTTACACCATGCAAATCCCGATACCCTCACTACCAAAAGATTGCTTAAGCAGTCTTTATGGCATCCCGAAAACTCCGGCATTATTTTCAAGAGTGTTCGATCACGGTGGCATCCGAAGTACCAATTAACGACATTATAAACAACAGGGACGCCACCGGCTGCATAGCTAAATGGGCCATCGAGCTCTTATCGTTTGAAATAACATACAAACCACGCCGAGCTATTAAATCTCAGGTGTTGGCCGACTTCGTTGCAGAGTGGACGGAAGCCGAGCTCCCTAAAGAGTACAGTTCCTACTCCAACTGGATAATGTACTTCGACGGCTCCAAAATGCTAGCCAGACTGGGGGCTAGCGTCATCTTGACATTCCCTACGGGGGATACAGTCCGCTACATGTTGCAAATTATGTATACAGACTCCAATTATGCAGCCGAATACGAGGTACTTCTACATGGTCTCCGCATGGCTGTCTCCATGGGCATACAACGCCTAGAGGTGCGCCACGACTCAAACCTCGCAATATCTCAGGTAAATGGAGAGTTCGATGCAAAAGATCCAAAAATGGTGGCATATCAAAATGTCGTATTAAAAATGTCGGCTCGGTTTGAGGGGCTTGAATTTCATCATGTCGCTCGAGACAGTAACCAGGCAGTGGACATACTCGCCCGCATGGGCGCCAAGCGCGACCCCATGCCGCCTAATACCTTTGTGGAAAGGCTCTTCAAGCCATCCGTGGTATGGTAGGACGAGAACGGAAACACCAGTACAGACTTGATCACGCCCCCAGCAGCCGAACACAATACAGATATCACTGGGGGTCCGGATACCTAAATAACACCCTCTGCACATGAGATCATGGTCGTTATTGCTCCTTGGACCGAACCCTTCCTGGCCTACCTTAATAGGCAGGAGCTTCCCGATGATCAAAATGAGGCCCGTCGCATAGTTCGGCGTTCTAAATCCTACAAAGTTCACGAAGGTGGGATTTACAAGAAAAGCACTACCGGAGTTCTCCAAAGGTGCATCTCTGAAGAGGAGGGACGACAACTCTTGGCCGAAATACATGCTGGTCTGGGCGGCCACCACGTCGCAGCTCGGGCCCTTGTAAGCAAAGCCTTCCGGACGGGATTTTTTTGGCCAACGGCCTGAGTAGACGCACAAGCCCCTGTCCCATGTTGTGTGGGTTGTCAACTTTTCGCCAATCAAAGTCATATGCCTCCCACTGCCCTAAGAACAATCCCGATCACTTGGCCCTTCGCGGTGTGGGGGCTCGATATGGTCGGACCCATTAAAGGGGGAAGCCACAAAAAGAAATATTTACTCGTTATGGTGGACAAATTCACTAAGTGGATAGAGGCCAAACTAGTAAGAACGGCTGAAGCAGGACGAGTGATTGACTTTATATCTGGCGTGGTACACCGCTACGGTGTCCCGCACAGCATCATCACTGATAATGGCTCCAATTTTATGGCCGATGAGGTGAAAAATTGGTGTGCTAAATTGGGCATTAAACTTGACTATGCATCCGTCTATCACCCTCAAACAAATGGTCAGGTTGAACGGGCCAATGGCCTGATAATGAGCGGCATTAAACCCGGACTAATGCGCTCCCTACGGAAGTCAAATAAGCACTAGGTTGAGTTGCTCGAGTCCATGCTCTGGGGGATGCGGACTACACCTAACCGAACAACCAGATACACACCTTTCTTCATGGTGTATGGCGCAGAAGCCGTCCTGCCTTGCGACATTATTCATGACTCACCTCGAGTGCGCATGTACGAAGAGCGAGAAGCCGAGCTCGATCAACAGGATGACCTAGATGGCCTCGAAGAGGAGCACGATACCACACAAGCTCGTTCCGCATTTTACCAACAATAGGCCAGGCGATACCAAAGCAGAGAAGTACGGGCCAAGACATATAACGTTGGCGATCTCATCTTGCATCTCCCAGAGAAGAAAAAGGATAAGCTCAAACCACGATGGGAGGGCCCCTTCATTGTCGATGAAGTTCTCACAAGAGGAGCCTATCACATTTGTAACGCATCGGATAATCGCCTTGAGCCGAATCCATGGAACGCTGCTCGGCTCCGATGATTCTACGGATAGTTCGGGTGTGTTCGGAATCTACCGAACTGTTAGGGGTACACATCTTTAAATGTAAACATCCCACTGTAATTGGGGGCTTCTTTGACGAAGCTCATTACTAAAAGCTTGTTGCTTACATTGTTTACGTCGTTTGTTCTACACATCTTTTGCCATTATATGCACATCTATGACTTAAGTTTTTGCCAAGCTAGGTTGCCTCGCTCCTGTGTTTATACCCTATGTTCCCGATTGTTTGGCTAGGGTTTAAAGGGAGCACCTCTGCGATTGTTACAACCGGGTAATCTGGATCTGTACCTCAGACGGGTGAAGCCAAAAGCTAGCATTCTTAAGGGAATAATTGGTCAGCAAACAACGAAAGATTATTTACGTTTACAACATTCTCCTAAAAATTAAGGGATAGGCTGCCCATAATTTTATATATTTCGGATCAAAGCCTAGGCATGCATAATTAAAGCATGCTGCCCCAAGGGAAGGAAACCTTAACGGAGCTATTTTCCCTGGAAGATGTTTCTTACGTTAAATAGTAATATAACATAACTCCCCAAACAACTTTTGTCTGCTCAAGCAATATGACCGGATTGCCTGGTTTCTGAACATAATAAGTGTTTATTACATTCCAATATGGTATCTGGAAACACTCCAACTTTTTGGTTCGGAGGTTGAAGCCGAAGGCCTGCGATGACAAATTTTGACAAGTTCGGTCGGAGATAAGATTGATGATAAAGTACATTGATACATTGAATCGAACACCTACTCTTTATCTATGCCATCTATAAGACTGTCTAAGCTACAGTTTTCTTGTGAATATTTTGCAGCTATCATCACTTGGTCATACACCAAGTTCACGGGAATCTCTTTTCCGTCCGGTCCCCGAGGTCCAACTCGGGCCATACAATTCAGATCGAGCCTGATGTAGCGTGTTTTCACCATCGCCCATGCCTCTCGTGCACCTTCCTGGCATGCTGACGCCTTCCATAGCTCAAAATGGCGTTGTGCACCTTTGAACAGGTTCACCAACTCCTCCATACTTTCTGGAGGAGCGTCGGATGGCCATAAGGCTTTGACCATACTCTTCATGGCTTTTCGGGCCCGCTCATGCACTACGGACAGCTCTTTTAGAATGTTGCCTCGGAATCCGGATACTTCTTCATGAACCCCGGTTAACAGACCTACAAGAACAACACTATAACACTCCGAATTACGGGATAATATGAGTCCCCTGGATGGTTCAAAGGTCATACCGAATATGCCGCTTTTCAACTTTTTATTCTCCTTTTGTGCGTCCGATAATTGAGCCTTTAAGCTCTTTATCTCTTCGGGTTGCTTATCCTTTTCCCCCTCCAGTTCGTTCTTTTGATCAATGGTCATCGTGCATTTCTTCATTTCTTCTAGCTCCGTGGTGGCGGCATTTAGCTTTGTCCGGATCGTTTCAAGCTCCTAGGACAGCATGTTGTTCTTTTCTTTGAGAACATGCGGTCATAACGATCCTTAAATCGGTTGGTCTAACTGCTTCCAGTGTCGTGGGCTACTGGCATATATCTATGAAATTTACACAAGCTCTTACCTCCATATCCTTGGAAAACAAGTGAGCAACTCCTGCAAGTCCGTCTCGTGCGGCCCGGATATATGCATCCACACAGCTGAGGGCAATAAATTCCTGATCAATAAAAGTTGGAGCACGCATGGTTTCTTTCAGTCATGGATGATTCATCACGCTCTCCACTTCGGAATTTGTGACGGTTATGTCATCTGAATCCTCATGAGGTGGGTGAGTTGGCGCTGCATCTGTATCGGCTCTCATTCTCGTTGATGAGCCCGGTGCCAGATTAGCTGATGATCGGCTAACTGGGCCTTTGGACACGGTTCGCCGTGGGCTCTTCCTGAAATAAGATGGGAGGAGAAATATGACAATCTGGTCTTATGCCTAGGCACATATTAAAAGTTATAACTCTTTGATGAAGGAAGGAGGCTTGAGGGCGCTCCCGGTTGCCTTTCGTTTGGAAGGCCCTCCCTGCGTAGATACTGCCTTCCTAGAGGCCGCCCTCGATGGAGTGCGGCTCGCTGAGCGCCGATCCTATGAAACACGATTCAGTGTGATGGGTGAGACGCAAATGGAGGGCTCCTTTTTAAGGACGATTTCCGAGTACTTACATTGGAGAAAGGGAGAATGTCGGGGTAGTCGGCCATAATAGCCATTACGAGCCATCAATGCTCACTTGATAAAAGACTCCATCATCAAATTCTATAAATATATCTGGATCCTCGCGGAAGCCGGGGTCTTCATTGTGAGCATAGTCCTCTGGCTGTGGAGAGGGACAATGAACTTTTTCGACCACCTTCCTCCATGTCTGTTTACGACAAGCAGAACAAATTGATTAGCGCACCTTTATACTGAGGTAGGACAATGCTGATAATCAAAAGCTTACCCATTAAATGGGGTTATACATGGAAAAACCTTCCCGACAATTTAAAGGGGTGAATTCTTCTTTCTCCCCCTTATAAAGATCTGCCAGAATAGCGACCAGAGCGGCTGGGGTATCCGGGCCCTCGCGCTTATAACGAGATGTGTCGTCCTTTCCGTTGTAACATCATAAAGGGGTCACTCTAGACTGAAGGGGCTGGATGCATCGGTTTATCGTGATGACCATGACTTCGATTATCGAGAGTTCGGAATGGGCAAGTAACCTGACCTTGCCGGCCAACCTCTTTACTTCCGCACTGTCTACTTCCTTGGGGCTCTGGGGGCACCAATTGAGGCGTTTCTTCAAAGGAACACTGGAGAATTCGGGAAGTCCGCGCTGAACTGGGTACAGAAGGGGAACATCCTCGATATAAAACCATTTCGAAGTCCATTCTTCAAACTCCGACTTGGGAGTTCCGACAAGGTAACCTGATTCGGATATGCGCCATACTTCGGTGCCGCCCACTTCAAATATGGAACCCCATTGGGAACGAGGGACGAGGTAAAAGAACTTTCTCCACAGTTCGGAATGAGCCTCGTGGCCTAAGAACAGTTCAAAGAGAGCGACAAAACCTGAAATGTGCAGGATAGAACCCGGTGTGAGGTTGTGCAGCTGGATCCCCTAGAATTCCAATAGACCTCTGAGGAAGGGGTGAATCGGGAATCCTAAGCCCCTCAGAAGAAATGAGACGAAGCACACCCTCTCCCCCTTGTTGGGGTTGGGGAAATTTTCTGCTAGCCCATGATTGCCAATCGAGGCCAATCTCGCCCGCACGGAGACTAGATCTGCGGGAGCAGCTTCGCCGGTCACCCGCTTGAGGGCCATGAGGGCGCGAAGAAGAGCTAGGAGCGTTGGCCATGTTTTGAAGTTTTTCGTGGTTGGCTCTAATGATCTTTGCGCGATGTGGGTGGCATGCGGGGATCTAACCTCCTTATATAGATGCCGCCCTTGTGTGGTAAGGGGTTTATTTGTAAAAGATTACTATGGACCGTTCGCATTCGCTCGACGCGTGGAAATCAAGGAGACGACAAGGAATCATAAAGGCAGAGCATGGAGGTCAAAACCGGACTGTCGTCAATCCGGAGTATGTTGAAGAACCCACCTTGAAAAGCCGAAAACATAAGCCGGATAGTACATCGTCATTGAAGGCAAGTTCGGGGGCTAATGAGGGAGTCCTGGATTATGGGGTCCTCAGGTGTCCGGTCTATTTGATATGGGCCGGACTGATGGGCCGTGAGGATAGAACAGAAGATTATCCCCCGTGTCTGGGTAGGACTCCTATGTACGTGGACAGCAAGTTCGGTGTCCGGATGTACTATTTCCTTCTCTACGAACCGACTCTGTACAACCCTAGGCCCTTCCAGTGTGTATATAAACCGAAGGGTTTAGTCTGTAGAGGCTATCAGAATAATCATAGGCTAGAAAGCTAGGGTTGGGCCATTACGATCTCGAGGTAGATCAACTCTTGTGACCCCTATATTCATTGAATACAATCGAGCAGGACATAGGGTTTTACCTCCTTTAAGAGGGTCCGAACCTGGGTAAACATCGTGTCCCCATTGTCCCTTGTTACCATCGATCCTTAGACTCATAGCTTGGGCCCCCTACAGAGACCGCGGTTTGACACCGACAACAACCCCTTGTCGGTGTCAAAACCGCGGATCTCGGTAGGGAAATCCCAATCTGCGTCTAGGATCGATGGTAGCAGGAGACGGGGGACACGATGTTTACCTAGGTTCGGGCCCTCCCTATGGAGGTAATACCCTACTTCCTGCTTGATTGATCTTGATGAACATGAGTGTTACAAGAGTTGATTTACCACGAGATCGTAATGGCTAAACCCTAGGAGTCTAGCCTATGTGAATATGGTAATGAGTATCTGTATCCGGACTACGCTCTCCGGTTTATATAGACACCGGAGATATCTAGGGTTACATGGAGTCGGTTACATAAGAGGGAATCTTCATAGTCGGTCGCCAAGCTTGCCTTCCACGCCAAGTAGAGTCCAACCCGGACACGGGTACAATCTTCGCCCTTCATGTCTTCACAGCCCATCAGTCCGGCCCAACGAATAACAGGTCGGACACCCGAGGACCCCTTAGTCCAGGACTCCCTCGGTAGCCCCTGAACCTGGCTTCAATGACCAGGAGTCCGGCGCGCTGATTTGTCTTCGGCATTGCAAGGCGGGTTCCCTCCTTCCGAACTCTGGAATAGTCTTCGGATGTAGTAAGTATATCCAGACCCGTGTATGTAATTGCAGAGAACACAATATTCCACAGGTCCGACCTGCTGACAACTTTTAATGACATTGCATTACGCCTGCTCGGTTATTATTTCCAGCCGTTGGCTAGCCCCTCGCCTCACGTCTCGGGAGCGGTTTTATCGGCACGTCTTGTCAAAGCAGGGATCGTGTACCTTATTCACGGGATTTCCAATAATGTAGGCGTGGGTAACCCAACCGTCCCCTAGGTACAACTCTTTGAGGATAGGTAAGTTTCGAGACCCAGGAGGGGACGCTCAATATTCTGGGCCTTTATATAGGGACCCAGACTGGTCTTTTCTCTTTTGTGCTTGCTTCTTCCCCACCCCAGCCAACTCGAGTTCCAGCCCTCGGGTTCCAATCACCACCAGCCCCAATCATGTCCGGGTCCAGCCGTTCAGGCTGGTGGGTGGCCTCTTCTGTCACGGAGGAGGATATTGCAAAGCTCTGCGTGGCAAGGTATCTGACCCCAGAAATCCTTCATCGGCTTCCCGTCCAGGGGCAGGTTATTCTCACCCCCAAGTCTGGCGAGAGGGTATTTTTGTCCCACTTCCTCCATGGGTTAGGATTCGCTCTCAACCCCTTCGTCCGGGGGCTCATGTTCTACTATGGGCTAGATTTTCACGATCTGGCCCCAGAATCTGTTCTTGTCATCTCGTCATTCATCGTCACGTGTGAGGCCTTCCTCCGAACTCCTTCGCACTTTGGTTTGTGGCTCAAGACTTTTGACGTGAGGCCGCGGGTGGCAGAGGAGGAGCAAGCAGAGTGCGGCAGCGTCGTAATAGGCAAGCTTGTCGACGCGGTTTGGTTTGAAGGGTCCTTCGCTGAGTCTTTCGGCATGTGGCAGCAGGGGTGGTTTTATATCAACGAGCCACGGGGCCCCAAGTGGGCGGCTACGCCTGCGTTCGACCCAGCCCTTCGATTCATCTTGCTTAATGGATCAATAATGGATTGGACTGGGGATCCATCAATGAAGTGCAGACTCTGCAAAGTCACATTCGGAGCCTTTCCGAAAAGGGCATCGATCTTGTGAACATTGTTCAAGTAATGCTAGTCCGCCGGACCCTGCCATGTCAGCGGTGGCCTCTCCGTATGTGGGAGTTTAATCCAGAAGGGCGGGGACTCTTCAGCACTTCTTCGGTGCTATGCATGAAGGAATGTGGAAGTTATATCTCGGGGAGCGAGAGCAATGGCCGGACATCACCGAAGATGGTTGCCTTGACTGCAATCACCTTGACACTTCGGTAAGTATTCAATCTTCGAACACCTTCAATTCAAGCATCTCTTGACAAGATACTGAACAATCCGTCCCTATACAGAACTGGATAAAGAAAGCGGTGTTAATCTGGTGTCCAGCGCCCCTTCCTGAAGACTCTACGACCGCCCTGCTGATGAGGATGCTGACTCCGACACCATACCAGGTGTCTGCAGAGGGGGCGAGAGCGGGGAGCCCAGAGGCGATGCCCGCCCTGAGGACGAATTAGTCGCTGTCTTCGGGGAACTGAAACCCTTTTGCCCAGGGGCAAAGGTGCAAAGGGGGGGCCCCATGGCAAGAAGAGGGCCGCTTCCGGAGGTTAGGAGGGGAAACCTTCCAAGAAAGGGAAAACGCCATCATCGGGCGGCTTGAGCCGGGCAAGCGATGTCGATGTAGAGCTTTATGATGAGGACAAACCTCTGGCCAAACCGTAAGTGTAGCGGGGTATTTTAATCATACCTCATTCCTTTCTTATTACTGAAGTAATCCTCCGACATATGTACGTCCTCGCAGGTTAACGCCTGGTGTTTCTCAATCGTCTTCCTCCTCGGAGACCTTCTTCCAGAGATGATGGAGAGTGACACGCCTTCTCCAGCCTCCTCGCCCAACAGGGCGGATGATTTTGAGGCATCGTCCCGGGGGGCTCCTCCCGATCGACAAGTAGTGCAGGAAACAAAGAAGGCGTTACCCGAAGGTGGTGCCTCTGTCACTCGGGGTTCGGGAATCAAGTACGACGGCCCCGAACTATCCTATTTATAGCCGGAGACGATTCTGGAGGCGAGTGGGCGGATCCCTTCAAAGGAATGTCGTATTCTGGCGGCGGTTTCCGGAGACCCGGGAGCGCCGGAGACGCTGACGGACATGCCGCGACAAGCGTACGTTTTGGAGGAGCATCGTGCCTTGATGGCTATGGTGGTCGAAAAGGTTTTATCCGCGAAGAGCGGGTTGAACGAGGACTTTACGAGCCTTCTGAGGGGTTTTAAGGTTTGTGATGTAGTTTTGCCAATGGAATTTTATTGACATAATGCACCTGTTGTATATACAGTAGCCCCTGAGACTCGGATTGCCTTCCAAAGGAAGCGATCGGAGGATCGAAAAGATATGCTCAGGTACTAACCTTGATTTAACAATGAATACAGGTTGCCTCCCCTCCTGCGGCTACCCGAAATACGGAAGTGGCCGAACTGCAGCGGAAGCTGGATATTGCGGAGGATGACATTGCTTTGATCAACAGGCGTCTTGACAACTCGCAAGGTATATATTTCGAGCATTCCTTACACCAATGTGCTTGTATTTTAAGCCTGACTCTAAAAATAGTTTTATATGACATGTGCATGAATGTAGATGGTGCTACCGCCGTGGAGGCCCTTCGGGCGGAGCTAGCCCGGGCCAAGAAGCAGGCCCGGTTTAGTAATGCGGCTGCCGAAAAGGAATCGGCTGAGTTGAAAGCCGAACAAGCTGCGCGGCGCCAAGACAAGGAGACGATGTCCATCATGGCGCACGACTAAGAGAATGCGGCTAGCCGCTGTAAACTTCTTGAGAAGGAAAATGAAGCCAAAACGGCTGAACTTGACAAGGCCTTACGTGAGGCGAGAGAAGCGCGGTCTGAATCCAGAGCGGCCCGTGAGGAGATCTGGCAAGCTGGGGACATTGCGGCTGGCAAGCCGTTTTTGCTGCAGACTAAGTTCGGCGATCCGAACTATGCTCAGCTTAACCAAGTATGGAGTTCTCCGGACAAATTTTTAGACTTACCGAAGAGTTCTTCCGATGCGGCGCGTTTTTACCATGCATAAGAGGGGTATGCAACAGAGAAGCATTTCTGGTCACAATTCGGCGCGTCAAAGCGCCCTCTGCTGCTGAATGAACAGATGTCCAAGTGGGCCGAGCTACATAGGATATCCGGCGCTGCCATGAAGAGTGTCATAGTCCGGTTGTGGCCGACTGAGCCTGTTCCGAGTAGTTATTTCGGCCTGGTGCAGCGGCTTGTTGACGTGGTGCCACATATCGACGCTGTGAAGCGGTCGGCGTGCATTGAGGGTGCACGGATGGCCTTTGCCCGAGTCAAAATGTTCTGGGGAAAGATGAAGACCATCGATGTTGCGGCGAGGAGTCCACCCAAGGGCAAGGACCGTTGTGGGCCAGAGCACTATTTTGAAGACGTCCTAGAGGCTAGGACTGGGCATTCGGTTAAATCGAACCGTTCGGTCCGGTTCTTCGGGTTTTGAAAAAGTTTGGTTTTGGAAAAAGAATGATCGATCGGTGACCTGAAAAACTGCTAACCGAGCATTCGGGGAACCGAGATTTCGGGTCGGACCTCAGTTAAGGCTGAATTGACCGATATATCAGAGAATGAAAGCAAAAACAGGCACACTTCTGAACTTAATCATCAAATTAACCTTGTGTACACACAAGAAGTAGATCTCGTGAGTAGAAAAATCAGATCATGCTAGCAAGAACCATCCCGTGAACTCATCAGGATCTCACGTGCTTATCAAGAAGCTCCAAATCATATGGAAATAGAAAAATATGCTAGCATCAAGCAATCAAAGAGGAGGCGGGAGATCAGAGGGAAGAGATATGCGTAGGCCGGAGGCCACCACCGTCGCCCGTTTAGGTTCAGAGCAAGGAGAAGGAGAGACGGCGCACTGGCGGCTAGGGTAAGGAGTGGGGAATCGATCGGGAGTGAGGCTGAGATTAGTAGGATGGGCCGCTGCAGGAGGCACGTATACGTACAGGAGGAGCAAAGGCTTGAGATGTTGGGCTGCGTGTGGGCCGGCTTTTACGTAAAAAGTTGTCCATGTGCACATCGACTCGGTCTCATCGGTTACTTTGGTTAACTAAAGTACAAGACCAAAATTCCTAAATTAAATTCGGTTTTTACAAATTGCAGACCGAACTAAGGATCAGAATTTTCGGTTTCGGTCTTTTCGGCTTCGGTCCCGGTTTTTTCGGTTCGGTAGTTCGGTGCTCGGTTAATATGCCCACCCCTACTAGAGGCCGCCCGCTTGATAGAGGGTCAGTGCTCGAAAGACATAATATTCGAGTGATGTATGTAAGGGTTGTAACAGACAACTTTTATAGTTAATCTATTTTTATATTTTGCTCGAAAGCTTGAATTCCTCCTGTGCGGCCGTTTTAGTATAATCTAAAAGTTTTCCGGTCGTCGGCTTCAGCCCCCTCGTAGGAAGTACGGGAGTGTTCGGAAAAGCATTTAATCACTCTTTATCCAACGTCTTGGTCCATAAAGGAGGTGATAATGCGGCGAGCCAGGCAATCGGACTATAGGGCGTTAACACTTTCGCTTAGCCATAGGAGTTTTATCGTGAGGCTACGACATAGCCCCTGGTATGTATACGGCGTATTGTAATATCGTGCCTTATATATTTTGATCTAAAAAAGATCCTTCGTGTGACATGGAGAATCGCTAAAGATTCGAATAAATCATCAGGTGGTTGACCAGCTCTCGCCGCATCATGACAGTCAGTTTTCGGCTTTCTCTACTGAGGTGCTCATCCGGTTTAGGCCAGGGCACAATCGCAGTAGTTCTCCCTTTACTACCCTAGCCGATAGAGCGGAGGAGCCAGGCAACCCAACTATTGAACAAAGACAATGATTCGGAGCTGATGCATATACGGCCAAACTTGCGACGCTGAAGTACGCTATAGGGTTGTTCGGACTTTTACTGGCGACTCATTTGTTCCCATACCGGGCCCCTGGCAAGTTATGCCGAGGTGCGTCTTGTAAGGCAGCCGTTACGGCCGGAGTCATTGTAGAAAGAGCATGGAAGATTAGTTCAGATGAAGTTTACTGGGAGCGGAGCAATATGCCAATGATAAATATATATATATAAAGTAAAAAAACACAACCCGGCTATTTGACATGCTCAGGGTTGGGAATGGAGGAAAAAGGCATAGTACAGGCTCAAAATAATGAGTGCGGTCTACAAAAACTTATTTTGGACCTCCTATCGCACGTCTGCGCCGCCCGTCCTCAGGGAGGGGGAATCCTTAACGGAAGTGGCCCCTTAGGTGAGTGTATGGATACGAACTCAGATAGAGTCTGATGTAGATGCTGTCCTGATGGTCACCTGTTTTTGAGAGATAATAAATAAAAGTAAGGAAAACAGATAAAAACGTTACGGGAATGCTTGCAGGGTTGTCCGTATTGTGCTTCCGCCGATGCCCATGGTATCTTGAGCGCGTAGTGATGTACGCGTGGTGTAAATCTTGCCAGTATAGTGGGTGGGTGGCGGAAGCCGAAATGCTATTTCCGTTCTCGGAGTGGTCGAACTTCGGAGGGAAACTGTTTCTGGCCCCTGGTGTTCGGCTGGCGAGCCGCTCCGTCGTCTTTATCGCCTGGTGGCCTCCTCCCCTTGTGCTCGGCGTTAAGCTTGCCTGCCTGCTTGAAGACCCAACAGTTTCTGTTGGTATGATTGGCTGGCTTATCAGGGTGACCGTGAATCTGACAAGGTCGGTCCAATATCCTGTCAAGGGTGGATGGTCCATCCTGGTTTGCCTTTAATGGCTTCTTCCGTTTACCGGGTTTCAGATTGTGAAATCCGGCATTGACCGATGTGTCGCATAATCTTTCATTATTATTGTGACTGTTGTGTTTGGTTTGTCGTGGCTTGGCGTTGCCGTCTCGGATTTCGGAAGTGCCCGGGTCGCTAGCGTTGTTGCTTTTACG
This sequence comes from Aegilops longissima, assembly GCA_021605205.1. Lineage (NCBI taxonomy): Eukaryota > Viridiplantae > Streptophyta > Magnoliopsida > Poales > Poaceae > Aegilops > Aegilops longissima. Next base: position 455,417,119 of record CM038676.1, read on the forward strand.
AGTGAGCCAGTTGTCTTCTCCCGCGCAAAAGCGAGTCATTAGAGCGGTAAGGGCTGTCATGGATTTAGGTCCTTCCTGGCCGAGGTGACGCGCTAGCCATTCATCCCGGACGCTATGTTTGAAGGCCGCAAGGGCTTCCGCGTCCGGACAGTCGACAATTTGGTTCTTTTTTACTAAGAACCTAGTCCAGAGCTGCCTGGCTGACTCGCCGGGCTTCTGGACAATGTGACTCAAGTCATCGGCATCTGGTGGCCGGACATGTGTTCCTTGGAAGTTGTCCCGAAAGGCGTCTTCCTAATCTTCCCAGTTGCCAATAGAATTTTCTGGCAAACTGTTTAGCCAGTACCGAGCTGGCCCTTTGAGCTTGAGAGATAAGTATTTAATGGCATGAAGGTCGTCTCCGTGAGCCATGTGAATATGGAGGAGGTAATCCTCAATCCATACCGCGGGATCTGTTGTTCCATCGTATGATTCGATGTTAATGGGTTTAAACCCGTCTGGGAATTCATGCTCCATTACCTCGTCAGTGAAGCAGAGAGGGTGTGCAGCTCCTCTATGTTGGGCCACACTGTGAAGCACTTCCGGCAGACTCCGCTTACGGTTTTCGGACCGGGCATGGTCGGGTCTATTGTGTCCGAATAGATAATCGTCATCACTGGTCGGGGCATGTCCCCGCGATCTGGGTGTCGATTTTGTGTGTCCTGTTCTACCCTCTAGGTATTTTTGGATGTCGCGAGTGTTCCCCCGAGCTACTTTATTCCTGCTTGGATGGCTGGATGGGTTGGTATGGTGCTCTTCTTGGGCTGCTTCTTTGTCCGGACCGAACTATGGTCAGCCCACCGCACTATTCGATGGTGGTGTGGGCTCCAACGCCCTGCCATTGTATTGAGGGAGCCACCTACTCTAGGGGTGGCTTTTGTCTGGGCCGCTAAGGCCGTATTCTTCGGCGGCCAAGACTTCGGTCCATCTATCATTGAGCAAATCTTGGCTTACTTGAAGCTACAACTGCTTCTTCCTTAGGTGCCTTGCGGTGGCTATAAGCCGGCGTTTAAAGCGCTCCTTCTCAAGAGGTTCCTTAGGCACGATAAAATCCTCGTTGCCGAGGATCTCCTCCTCCTCAGAGAGTGGGAGATAATTGCTGTCCTCCGAGTCTCCATATGTGGCCTGTTCATCGGGACTGTCTTGCCCGCTTTCCAGTTCCTCCTGTTCGGGTTCTACCTCAACAGGGTCTTCATTGTCCGGAGTGTTGTCTTTTCTGGTGCTAGCAGTGTTTTCTCTTTGGCGATGTGACTTGGAGCGGTGCCGTGGGTGCCGGTGTTCGGACTGTGTGCCAGGAGGTTTATTCTCGACTGGATCCTCCTTGCCATCGTCGAGAGTGTCGTCAGGTGTGTCTATCATATACACATCATACCAGGAAGTGGCCATCTCGTGTCTAGCGGGTAGAAAGCTCTGGCCCTGCCCCTCATCGTCATGCATACCGTTGATGTCTTCGGAGCGGGGGTCAGGCATGTTGGTTGGGTCTTCAACGGTGGCTATGAAGTGGGTGGCGGGTGGGAAGCAAAGCTCTCCATCATCCGCCGTAAGTTCGAACCGAACATAGTTCGGCGATGAGTCATCTGCCAAGGATAGGTTTTTCAATGAGTTTAGCAGGTCGCCCATGGGCGAGTGTTGGAAGACATCTGCGGCGCTGAACTTGAAGATCGATAACCGATCGAGTTCGGTATCCACGTGATCGTAGGGTTCGGAACTCGACACCGGAGAGGAGTCCGGGGTTCCGTTGATGCAGATACCGTACGAAGTGGAATCTGCGAGCGGCTCCAACACCGCAGAATCGGTAGCCCCCGCGATGGGGTTGAGCTTCCCATCTTCGGACGACGTGATCTGCTCCGGATCTAAGGCCAGAGTTGCTACAGGAGCTCTCTCTTGGATGCGGCCCAATGACAGGTTTAAGCCATGTTCATCGGGCACGGGGAGCGATTGCCGCGGTCTTGAATCCATCAAAGATCAAGTCTCCACGGACGTCCGCAACGTAGTTTAAGCTTCCGAATCTGACCTGATGGCCAGGGGTGTAGCTGTCGATCTGCTCCAGATGGCCAAGCGAGTGGCCCTGCAGTACAAAGCCGCCAAATACGAAGATCTGTTCGGGGAGAAAGGTTTCTCCCTGAACAACGTCATCACTGACGATCGAAGGGGCCATCGAGTCCTTTGCCGACGACACAGTGGAACTCTCAATGAAAGCACCAATGTCGGTGTCAAAACCGACGGATCACGGGTAGGGGGTCCCGAACTGTGCGTCTAGGATCAATCGTAACAGGAGACGGGGGACATGATGTTTACCCAGGTTCGGGCCCTCTCTATGGAGGTAATACCCTACTTCCTGCTTGATTGATCTTGATGAACATGAGTGTTACAAGAGTTGATCTACCACGACATCGTAATGGCTAAACCCTAGGAGTTTAGCCTATGTGAATATGGTAATGAGTCTCTGTATCCGGACTACGCTCTTCGGTTTATATAGACACCAGAGAGACCTAGGGTTACATGGAGTCGGTTACATAAGAGGGAATCTTCATAGTCGGTCGCCAAGCTTGCCTTCCATGCCAAGTAAAGTCCAATCTGGACATGGGTACATTCTTCGGCCTTCATGTCTTCATAGCCCATCAATCCGGCCAAACGAATAACAGGCCGGACGCCCGAGGACCCCTTAGTCCAGGAATCCCTCAACCCTTACTCGGGCTTAAGCTTCTGTCACTCTAGCAACCCACTATAAGCAAATCATGAACATATTTTAACACCCTACAGCGGGAATCCTTCATGTGTGCGCGACACGGAAGGCACCATAGGACAGCACCAAAATAAAACATACAACTCAAACCAATCTAGATCATCAATCAACCCAAAAGATAAAGGAAATCTTCTCAAAATATCATAGGATGGAAACACATCATTAGATCATAATATGTGGCATAAAGCACCATGTTCAAGGAGGGGATCACAATGGGGTGCGGGAGAGTGGACCGCATAAAAGAGATGAGGAAGGTGATGAAGATGGTGGTGTTGATGAAGACGATCGTCGCGGCGATGGTTCCCCCGGCGGCACTCCGGCACCACCGAGAGAGAGGGGGAGAGAGTCTCCCCCTTGTGCTTACTGTTGGTGTCAAAACCGGCGGATCTCGGGTAGGGGGTCCCGATCTGTGCGTCTTAGGCAGATGGTAACATGAAGCAAGGGACACAGATGTTTACCCAGGTTCGGGCCCTCTCGATGGAGGTAAAACCCTACTTCCTGCTTGATTAATATTGAAGATATGGGTAGTACAATAGTAGACCTACCACGAGATCGTAGAGGCTAAACCCTAGAATCTAGCCTATGATGGTATGATTGTAATTGTGATCGGCCTTCTAAGGACCAACCTCTCCGGTTTATATAGGCACCGGAGAGGGCTAGGGTTTACATGGAGTTAGTTACAAGGAAGGAAATAATATCCGGATCGACAAGCTTGCCTTCCACGCCAAGGAAAGTCCCATCCGAACACAGGATGAAGTCTTGAGTCTTGTATCTTCACGCTTTCAATAGTCCAGACGATGTATATAGTCCGGCTGTCCGGATACCCCCTAATCCAGGACTCCCTCGGTAGCCCCTGAACCAGGCTTCAATGACGATGAGTCCGGCGCGCAGTCTTGTCTTCAGCATTGCAGGTCGGGTTCCTTCTCCGAGTACTCCAAAGTAGTTATCGAACACTTGAACCGTGTCCGGATCCAAAAAATGATCTTCACATGCCACCGTAGAGAGAATGGTATTTCACAAATGCAATCTGCTGACAGCTTTTTAGGAAACACGATGTGTCATTACGGCCGGGTCATTATTCGAACCGTTTTCCCACAACCAGCCATAGCGCATATTGCGAGGCGGTTTCCTTGACACGTCTTGTCAAAGCAGAGATCGTGTCCCCTTATCACGGGATTCTCATCAGTACGGGTACGGGTAATCCCACCACATCATCAATCGTGGCGCTTGGGAAGCAAGCGATTCCCAACGGGCAAGTGGGGAGGCGCACCGCTTTCGTCGCCTCTATAAAGGGATAAGATTTCCCCATTTTTACCCATGCCTTCTTCCTCCTTTGCCCCCTCTTGCCCCCTCGAGCTCCAGCGCCCAAGCCCAAGTCTTCTCCGCACAGCTAAACATGCCCGGAGTAGGAGGCAAGTGGGTGGCTTCCACCGTCAAGGAGAAGCATATCGCAAATCTTCGGGCGGCCGAATACTTGGCCGCAGACATAGTGCACCGGCTACCGGACACTGGGCAGGTCATTCCGACCCCGAGACCCCACGAGAGAGTCGTGTTCATCGCCCACTTCGTCCGTGGACTGGGGTTTCCACTTCACCCCTTCGTCCGCGGGCTCATGTTCTACTACGGGCTAGATTTCCATGATCTAGCCCCGAATTTCGTCCTCAACATCTCTGCGTTCATCATCGTCTGTGAGGCCTTCCTCCGCATCCGGCCTCACTTCGGCCTGTGGCTGCAAATCTTCTGCGTGAAGCCGAAGATTGTAAGCGGCCAGCAAGCGGAGTGCGGAGGGGCCATGGTGGGCAAGATGCCTAACGTCACCTGGCTGAATGGCTCCTTTGCGGAGACCGTAAAAGGGTGGCAATCGGGGTGGTTCTACATCACCGAGCCGCACTGTAACGCCCTCAATGCGGCTATATCTCCCACGTGTCGAAGCACGACTTAGAGGCATAACCGCATTGAAAGCAATGTCGCAAGTGAGGTAATCTTCACACAACCCATGTAATACATAAGGGAAAGAGATACATAGTTGGCTTACAGTCGCCACTTCACACAATACATAAATAAACATCCATCATTCAGATTACACTCAAGGTCCGACTACGGAACAAAAATAAAAGAAGATACCCAAAATGCTACAGGATCCTCGATCGTCCCAACTGGCTCCACTCTCGATCATCAGGAAAAGACACATAGTAACGACCACGTTCCTCATCGAACTCCCACTTGAGCTCGGTTCGTCACCTGACCGCATCGTCGGCACTGCAACTGTTTTGGTAGAATCTGTGAGTCACGGGGACTCAGCAATCTCACACCCGCGAGATCAAGACTATTTAAGCTTTTAGGAAGGACAGAGTTTTGAGGTGGAGCTGCAGCAAGCGACTATCATATATGGTGGCTACATTCGCAAAAGAGAGCGAGAAGAGAAACAAAGCACGGACGTGAAGCTAGTAGCGATCAAGAAGTGATCCTGAACTACTTACGTCAAGCATAACTCCAACACCGTGTTCACTTCCCGGACTCCGAGAAGAGACCATCACGGTTACACACGCGTTGATGTGTATTTTAATTAAGCTCAACTTCGGGTTTTCTACAACCGACATTAACAAATTCCCATCTGCCTCATAACGCGGGCACGGCTTTGAAAGATAATACCTGCGGGGTGTCCCAACTTAGCCCATTATAAGCTCTCACGGTCAACGAAGGATATTCCTTCTACCGGAAGACCCGATCAATCTCGAATCCCGGACTACAAGACATTTCGACAGCAATAAAACAAGACCAGCAAAGCCGCCCGATTGTGCCGACAAATCCCGATAGGAGCTGCACATATCTCGTTCTCATGGCACATCCGGATGAGCAGTCCATACAACTAAAACCAGACCTCAAGTTTCCTTGAGGGGGCGCTGCACAGGGCTCTAGTTCGGGCCAGCACTCGAAGGAGCACTGGTCCGGGGGGGGTTAAATAAAGATGACCCTCGGGCTCGCGAAACCCGGGGAAAAGGCTTAGGTGGCAAATGGTAAAACCAAAGTTGGGCCTTGCTGGACGAGTCTTATTCAAAGCGAACTGTCAAGGGGGTCCCATAAATCACCCAACCGTGTAAGGAACGCGAAATCAAGGAACATAACACCGGTATGACGGAAACTAGGGTGGCAAGAGTGGAACAAAACACCAGGCATAAGGCCGAGCCTTCCACCCTTTACCAAGTATATAGATGCATTAATTATAGCAGATATATTGTGATAGCTCCAACAAGTAAACATGTTCCAACAAGGAACAACATCTCCATCCAACAAGGAACAAACTTCAGCTTCACCTGCAACTAGCAACGCTATAAGAGGGGCTGAGCAAAACGGTAACATAGCCAATCAACGGTTTGCTAGGAAAGGATGGTTAGGGGCTGACATGGCAATATGGGTGGCATGATATAGCAAGTGATAGGCATCGCAGCATAGGCATAGCAAAAGAGCGAGCATCTAGCATAGCAAAGATAGAAGTGATTTCGAGGGTATGGTCATCTTGCCTGCAAAGTTCTCAGAGTTGTCGAAAGCTTGATCCTCGTAAGCGTTATCAACAGGTTCCTCGCTCACGCACTCGCCTCCGGCTCTACCCAAAGCAAGAACACAAACAAAGGAACCACAATAAATCACGGTGCAATGCACAAGCAACATGATGCAAAACATGACATGATATGCGAGATGTGGTATGCAATGCATATGCGTGCTCCGGAAGGAAAATGATGAACCAGGCATCAACTTGGCAAACCAAGTATGCCGCTGAAAGATGAGATGATTTCGTTGAAATCGATATAAAGATCACCGAATCGGATGCACGGTTTGCAAATGACAAGCAAAACAAGAATGGCACAAATCTGCCATTTACAGCATGATGCCACTTAGCAAGCAACAAGAAATTAAGCTACTGCACCCAAACGTACCAACAAAGTATATGGCAGTGATCTACTCAAGATGCTTGACAAAAGATGAACACTGAGCTACGGCTAAATCACATCATAACAGGTTCAAACAAGCATGGCAAAAGTGCAAAACATATCAGCTTCACAGACTTAAGTGAAATTACTGAACATGGCAAAAACAGCATCAGGAAGCAATGTTCAGAGCAAGCAAACAGCATGCTACAGGAACTTATAATAGCAAAACAAGGCATGGCATGAATCTACTCAAAGCATAGAACAAAAGTCCCTTACTGACCATGAGCCAAAAAGGATCAGAAAATATAGTAACACCCATGTCAATATGGCAAGTTTCGTTAGCAGATTCAGCAATAGGGCATGACAAAAACAGATAACAAGTAGGCATGTTTACAAGCTCAAAGCACTCACCACAGAGCATTATATGATAAACTAAACATACATACATCAAGAATACATGGCATAGAAGACCTACATGGTAAGAACAACATCATAGCATACACGGATAAACTACAACAACCTTGGCAAAATTGAATAACATATAAACAATCTGCCAGGAAACATTTTATAGCAAAAGTAGAGCTCGATTGACTCAAGCTATGGCACTCCATAATTGAAAACAAAAATCATGGATGGATAGAGCATAACCATATGTTCAAAACATCCTTACTGAAGTATCTCAAAATATGCATGGATCTCTCGGTAGCATCAAGTTAACATGGCATCAAAATATCAGCTAAACAGGGCTGAAATCAGCAACATCAGGAAGCCTAATTTGCATGCTTGTGCTAGTCACCACATAGATCACAAAAATACATGGCATACACCCCTGGAAATATGGAATGGCATATTACAAAACACATGTAGGACTCAAGATCATAGGATGCACACATCAATCATAGCAAAAATGACAAAAGTGCATGTTCTGTTAAGAAACAGAAACTAACATCACATAGCCCTCTTCTAACCGCATTTCGGGCATCAAGATGAGCTCAAATGAAAATGATGCAATGAGATGAAATGATCTACTCATCGAGACGAACATTTTGACATATTACACGCACGAAACGGAGTTAAGGGTGCAAAGTTATGGCACTACGAAAATGCAACAAATATCATCGAAAGAAATGACTTGGAGGAATTTTTGGGGGGGAAGAAGTCAACCCTTCGGATCCGATCGAGATCCGGCCGGGACGAAGGCGAGGACGGCGGCGCGGCTCGCCGGAGCTCGGCCCGGGGCGAGGAGGAGGAGGGAGAGGCCGGGGGCCGACGGGCCGGGCGACGGCGGAGGCGGCCGGCGCAGAGGGGGGGCGGCGGCGGTGTCGCAGGCGGCGGCGGCGCGGGACGAGGCGGGCGATCGGCGACGGCGACGGGCGACGGAGGCATGGAGGCGGCCAGCGACCTCTGGGCCGGGCGGCGATCGGCGGGGAGATCCAGGGCGGCGCGGGGTTCGGCGCTGCCGGGCGCTGGAGACGCGGGGCGGCGGCGGGCGGTGGCTGGGCAAGGCGGCAGCGGCTGCAGCGGGCGGGCTCGCGCGGGCCCGGGCGGGTGGTGGGCGGGGGCGCGCGGAGGGCCACGTGGCGCGGCTGAGAGGCCGGGCGGCGGGCGGTTTCGTCCGGTGGCAGCGGACGTGTCCGGCGAGCGCAGGGACGATTTCGTCTAGGGTTTGATCCGGAATTGGACGGGGGAAAGCATATTTATAGGTAGAAGGAGCTAGGAAGCTCCAAATGAGGTGTAGTTTTCGACCACACGATCGTGATCGAACGACGGAGAGCATGGAAGTGACTTAGATGGGTTATTGGACTATTTTGAAGGGTGTTGGGCTGCAACTTAAAAGAGGCCTTTGCGAGAGTGCGGTTAACCGTTGGAGTACCAAACGAGCTCCAAATGACCCGAACTTGACGGTGGTCTACCGGTGGTATACCAAAGCCACTTGACAAACCTCGGTCCATTCCGAGAAAGTTTAGTACCCGCTCACGGAAAAACGTAAAAGGGGACGCCGGGGACATAGGAGTGCCGGATTGCAAAACGGACAACGGGAAAATGCTCGGAATCATGAGACTAACACGTATGCAAATGCGATGCACATGATGACATGATATGAAATGCATGACATGGACAAAAAGCAAAACGAAGACAAAAACCCAACCACGGAGGGAATATCATATCACAATGCCGAAAATGGCAAGAGTTGGAGTTACAAATATGGAAAGTTACATCCGGGTGTTACAACACTCCACCACTACAAGAGGATCTCGCCCCGAGATCTAGGACTGAAAGAACTCCGGATATTCGGAACGGAGGTGATCCTCGCGCTCCCAGGTGGCTTCTCGGTCGGAATGGTGAGACCACTTCACTTTCAGGAATTTGATTGACTTGTTGCGAGTCTTGCGCTTGGTTTCTTCAAGAATAGCAATGGGGTGCTCATGATAAGAGAGATCTTCTTGGAGGTCAATTTCTTCGAAGTTGATAGTGCGTTCAGGCGTCTTGAAGCACTTGCGAAGCTGTGAGACGTGAAACACATCATGCACATTTGTGAAGTTGGACGGGAGCTCAAGTTGATAGGTGAGATCGCCTCTTTTACCAATGATCTTGAAAGGACCCACGTATCTAGGGGCAAGCTTCCCTTTGATACCGGGTTGACGAGTGCCTTTCATTGAGAGACGCGGAGGTAGACATGGTCTCCGATTTCAAAAGCCACATCACGGTGCTTGTCATCATAATAGCTCTTCCGCGCGATTACGCGCTGCTTTGAGATTCTCACGAATGACTTTGCACATTTCTTCGCTTCGTGGATCAAGTCATTGCCAAGAAGTTGGCGCTCACCTGTCTCGGACCAATTGAGAGGAGTACGACACTTTCGCCATAGAGAATTTCGAATGGGGCCTTGCCGAACTCGCTTGGAAGTTGTTGTTGTAGGAGAACTCGGCATATGGAAGACAATCTTCCCACTTCATACCGAAGGAAATGACACAAGCCCCGAGCATATCTTCAAGGATTTGATTGACTCGCTCAACTTGGCCACTTGTTTGAGGATGGAAAGCTGTCTTTGAAACGAATGTTGGTGCCCATGGCCTTCGAAAAGAATCCCAAAACTTGGAGGTAAAGATGCTGCCACGGTGCGAAGAGATCACTTGTGGAATGCCGCAAGGAGACAATCCTGGATGTGTATAGCTCGCCAACCGAGCTGCTGTGATAGATTCTTTGATAGGAAGAAAATGAGCCACTTTAGTAAGCTTGTCAATGACAATGAAGATAGCATCATTTCCACGCTTGGACTTTGGAAAGCCACCACGAAGTCCATTTCGATATGATCAAACTTCCATTCGGAATAGCAAGAGGTTGGAGGAGACCAGCTGGTCGTTGGTGTTCTCGCTTTCACTCTTCTCGCAGACATCACATTCATTCACGAATTGAGCAATTTCTCGCTTCATTCGAGTCCACCAATATGATTGCTTGAGGTCATGGTACATCTTCGCACTTCCGGGATGAATGGATAGAAGCGAATTGTGTGCCTCGCTCATAATGACTTTACGTAGATCACCCTTAGGAACCACAATCCGTCCTCAAGAAAAGAGTATCTTTGTCATCAATGTGGAAGCACTTGTATTTGAATGCCCTTGTCGATACCACGCTTCACCTTTTTCACCATGGTATCCAGGAGTTGAGCCTCATGAATCTGATCTTCCAAAGTAGGAGAGACTATGAGGTTGGCAAGAAAGCCTTGAGGAACAACTTGAAGATTCAGCTTATGAGAAAGCTTCACAGAGATCCGGTTGGAAGGGCTTGAGGATTAAACTGTTGCAATAAGCCTTCTGCTCAAAGCATCTGCAATCACATTGGCCTTGCCCGAGTATATTCAATACTTGGGTTGTACTCTTGAATCATTTCACCCATCGAGTCTGCCTCGAGGTTGAGGTTGGGTTGAGTGAAGATATACTTGAGACTCTAGTGATCGGTGAAAATGTCCACTTTCCTTCCCAACAAGAGATGTATCCATGTTATCAAAGCATGGACAACTGCCGCCAACTCAAGATCGTGAGTGGGGTAGTTCTTTTCGTTGGGCTTCAGTTGACGAGAGGTATAGGCCACAACTCTCTTCTCTTGCATTAACATAGCACCGAGACCTTGAAGAGAAGCATCACAGAAAACTTCGAATGGCTTGGATTCATCAGGAGGAGTCAAGACAGAGCTGTGACGAGTTTCTCTTTGAGAGTATTGAAAGCAACGCCACACTCTGGAGACCGGACATATTTCACATGCTTCGGAGGAGGTTGGAAAGAGGCTTTGCAATCTTGGAGAAGTTCTCAACGAATCTTCGCAATAGCTTGCAAGACCAAGAAAATCTGGAGCTGCTTGACATTACGAGGAGGTTCCCAATTCACAATTGCAGACACCTTCTCGGGATTAACAGTGATGCCCTTGGCGGAGATGATGTGACCAAGATAAAGCACTTCATCAAGCCAAAATTCACATTTGGAGAACTTAGCATAGAATTGATATTCTCTGAGCTTGTCTAGCACCAATCGCAAATGTTTGGCATGATCCTTCTTATTCTTGGAGAAGACCAAAATATCATCCAGATAAACCAAGACGAATTCATTGGTGTAGGGGTTGAAGATGAAGTTCATCATCTGAGAGAATGTTGGAGGAGCATTGACAAGGCCGAAAGACATGACAGTATATTCATAAGAATCAAAGCTTGTTCTGAATGCTGTCTTGGGAATATCTTGTTCACGAATGCGAATCTGATGATAACCCATACGAAGGTCAAGCTTGGAGAACACTTTAGCACCTTTGAGCTGCTCGAAAAGCTCATTGATGTTGGGAAGTGGATACTTGTTCTTGATAGTCTTCTTATTCAATGGACGGTAATCGACGACAAGTCGGTCCGTGCCATCCTTCTTCTTCGGACAAAAGAACACCACAACCCCAAGGAGATGAACTCGGTCCGATCAAACCAGACGCTCTTGTTCATCGAGCTGCTTCTTCAATTCCTTCAGCTCATCAGGTCCAAGCTTGTATGGACGCTTGCAAACGGGTTCGATGCGTGCTCAAGATCGATAACGAACTCAAGCGGCCGGTGAGGAGGCATACCGGAAGCTCTTCCGAAAGACATCTTGGTACTCACAAACGATCGAATCGAGAGATAGCATCCAATTCGCCCTTCTCATTGAGAGAAAACAACCGAATGGTTTCATCACGAGCGGCATAGATGATCACATCATTAGAAGAGTGAGTCGATTGAATTTCCCTGGCAGCACAATCAAGCTGAGCTTTGTGCTGAGAAAGCCAGTCCATCCTGAGAATAAGATCAATATCCGAGTCACCAAGAACAATTGGTTTAGCCAGAAATCTATAGTCGCCCATCTTGATACCGACATTCGGAACCAAAACTCGAGAAGTCATCTCCTTAGCCGGAGAAACAATAGACAAAGGTCTTGGCAAAACTTGAGTAACCAAATCATGCATAGCCACAAAAGGTCTTGAGATGAAAGAATGCGATGCACCAGTATCAAATAAGAGTTTTGCAGGAATATCATTAACTGAGAGATTACCCATTATCACATCAGAAGATTCCTCTACTTGAGCTGCATTCATCATATTCACCTTTGCAGACTTGGGATTATGCTTGACCACTGCATTGCTGGAAGATTTCACAGGAGGAGGGGGCGGAAGGCGCCTTTGGTTGAAGCACTTGTTCGCATAGTGACCTTTCTGTTGACACTTGTTGCAAGTCACCTCTGAGAGCGGACGGTGGTAAGGAGCACTTGACCTTGGAGCTTGAGAATTAGACTTGTTCGATAGCTGGGTTGGGCGGGTGGGAAGATCCACGACCACCTGAGTTCTTCTCGCGATAAGGCCGACGGAACGGAGGAGGAGGAAGGTAGAACTTCGCTGCTTAGCTGCCACTTGATAGGAAGAAGAAGACTGAACTGCATCCCTGATTCTCTTCTTAGAAGCCTCACATTTGAGCTGGGCAGCTTCTTGCTTGATGCCATGTTGTAGAATTCATCATACTTTTCTCGCTCAAAAGCACAAGAGCTAAATGCAGATCTTCTCGAGACCACCCTCGAATTGATAGATCATACTCTTTTCATCGGGGACGCCTTGCTTAGCAAAGCGAGCGAAGTTTCGAACTGGATATTGTATTGATACACGACATGTTGCCTTGCTTGAGATTGTGGAACTCCTCACGCTTGCTCTCAACAACACTTTTCGAATGTGGTGAGCTCAAATCTCGTGAACTCATCCTGTAATGACACGACCTCCTCTCGAATCTTTGTATTCTTTGGTACCACTCGGCAGCTTGGTCCTTGAGTTGAAATGAAGCAAACTTGACAAAGTCCTCGGTCGACATTGCTACATTCAAAATGCTTGCAGATGTCCACAAGCCAATCGTCGGCGTCTGTGGCCTCGACTACGTAAACCGAAAGACTTCGCTGATTAGCGAGGAACCGATCGAGAGTAGCAAAGTGCGGCTGGTTGTTGCCTTGACCTTGATTTCCTTGATTGCCTTGCCCTTGAGTACGCTCTTGCAAGAGTTGCAAAATCATCGAGCATTGGCATTGGTGGCTGCCATGATAGTTGCCAGCCTCCGGAGGCGGAGGTGGAGGTGGAGGGTTCGATCGATTCCCATCATTTCGCTCCGGATTTCGACGCTGGCGGAGCCATCTCAAGAGGGTGACATCCGTTAGCACTTGATAGACAGATAGACAAGTAGAATCAACGGATAGAAATTGCAACATATAGTCTTCACAATAAACATTCGAACAAGGATGAACGAATGAATTCCAAAGTTAACATCACACGCCCATTAAGGTGAGAAGCCACTTGATTAAGGGTTGATGAAAAAAATAACAAGGTAAGATCGAACAAATAAGTGGTAAGGATTACCCAATCACGAACCAAATATCTGCGGGAAGAAATGCTAGGAGCTACTTGAATCCCACCTATAAACTCCGAAACTTTTCGGTTATGCAATCTGGTGTTGGGGATACAGGGACACAAAATATATCACCCAAACTAACAATACCTAGATCCAATTGTATCCATCCGTCAACACATAACCAAGAAACCTTCGAAATCATGTACCTCGACCTTCAAAAACATCCGTTATATGAGTCATGGCAATACTCCCGAGCTCGCCCGAAGATTGGGTTATCGGGTTATCTCACCAACAACTGTACAAAAGAGATTTCGATGTCGGCAAAACTCAGGTATTCGAGAATCTGCAACGATAAAATTGTGACGACAACACCTCGGAGCTCAACTCCCGGGACACCGCCACAACCCCTAAATGTCGAGGCACCAAGAACAATGTTCTCGTCACAAAACCATCGAACGATTCCAAGATACCAGCGTGATCCTAAAAAAAATTTAGTGAAAATTGAGGAGAGGAGAGTCAAAACTTCTACGTCGGGAGACCTCACCAGAGCGATTTAAGGACTGGGGAGTAAAAGAATCCTACTCTCCGATATATATAATCCTAAGACTCAAAACATTTTTGTTCTAGACTCAACAACGCCAAACAAACAATCAAGCAGGGGGCTCCTAAGTCGGGAAGGCTCGATTACCAACATAGCGCCTCGATGCGGCTATATCTCCCACGTGTCGAAGCACGACTTAGAGGCATAACCGCATTGAAAGCAATGTCGCAAGTGAGGTAATCTTCACACAACCCATGTAATACATAAGGAAAGAGATACATAGTTGGCTTACAATCGCCACTTCACACAATACATAAATAAACATCCATCATTCAGATTACACTCAAGGTCCGACTACGGAACCAAAATAAAAGAAGATTCCCCAAATGCTACATGATCCCCGATCGTCCCAACTAGGCTCCACTATCGATCATCGGAAAAGACACATAGTAACGACCACGTTCCTCATCAAACTCCCACTTGAGCTCGGTTGCGCCACCTGACCGCATCGTCGGCACCTTCAACTGTTTTGGTAGAATCTGTGAGTCACGGGGACTCAGCAATCTCACACCGCGAGATCAAGACTATTTAAGCTTTTAGGAAGGACAGAGTTTTGAGGTGGAGCTGCAGCAAGTGACTAGCATATATGGTGGCTACATTCGCAAAAGAGAGCGAGAAGAGAAGCAAAGCATGGACGTGAAGCTAGTAGCGATCAAGAAGTGATCCTGAACTACTTACGGCAAGCATAACTCCAACACGTGTTCACTTCCGGACCGCCGAGAAGAGACCATCACGGTTACACACGCAGTTGATGTGAATTTTAATTAAGGTCAACTTCGGTTTTCTACAACCGACATTAACAAATTCCCATCTGCCTCATAATCATGGGCACGGCTTTGAAGATAATACCCTGCTGTGGGTGTCCCAACTTAGCCCATTATAAGCTCTCACGGTCAACGAAGGATATTCCTTCTACAGGAAGACCCAATCAATCTCGAATCCCGGACTACAAGACATTTCGACAGCAATAAAACAAGACCAGCAAAGCCGCCCGATTGTGCCGACAAATCCCGATAGGAGCTGCACATATCTCGTTCTCAGGGCACATCCGGATGAGCAGTCCATACAACTAAAACCAGACCTCAAGTTTCCTTGAGGGGGCGCTGCACAGGGCTCTAGTTCGGGCCAGCACTCGAAGGAGCATTGGTCCGGGGGGGTTAAAATAAAGATGACCCTCGGGCTCGCGAAAACCCGGGGGAAAAGGCTTAGGTGGCAAATGGTAACACCAAAGTTGGGCCTTCTTTGGACGAGTCTTATTCAAAGCGAACTGTCAAGGGGTCCCATAAATCACCCAACCGTAAGGAATGCGAAATCAAGGAACATAAACACCGGTATGACGGAAACTAGGGTGGCAAGAGTGGAACAAAACACCGTGCATAAGGCCGAGCCTTCCACCCTTTACCAAGTATATAGATGCATTAATTATAGCAGATATATTGTGATAGCCCCAACAAGTAAACATGTTCCAACAAGGAACAACATCTCCATGTTCCAACAAGGAACAAACTTCATCTTCACCGCAACTAGCAACGCTATAAGAGGGCTGAGCAAAACGGTAACATAGCCAATCAACGGTTTGCTAGGAAAGGATGGTTAGGGGCTGACATGGCAATATGGGTGGCATGATATAGCAAGTGATAGGCATCGCAGCATAGGCATAGCAAAAGAGCGAGCATCTAGCATAGCAAAGATAGAAGTGATTTCGAGGGTATGGTCATCTTGCCTGCAAAGTTCTCAGAGTTGTCAAAAGCTTGATCCTCGAAAGCGTTATCAACAGGTTCCTCGTTCACGTACTCGTCTCCCGACTCTACCCAAAGCAAGAACACAAACAAAGGAACCACAATAAATCACGGTGCAATGCACAAGCAACATGATGCAAAACATGACATGATATGCGAGATGTGGTATGCAATGCGTATGCGTGTTCGGAAGGAAAATGATGAACCAGGCATCAACTTGGCAAACCAAGTATGCCGCTGAAAGATGAGATGATTTCGTTGAAATCGATATAAAGATCACCGAATCGGATGCACGGTTTGCAAATGACAAGCAAAACAAGAATGGCACAAATCTGCCATTTACAGCATGATGCCACTTAGCAAGCAACAAGAAATTAAGCTACTGCACCCAAACGTACCAACAAAGTATATGGCAGTGATCTACTCAAGATGCTTGACAAAAGATGAACACTGAGCTACGGCTAAATCACATCATAACAGGTTCAAACAAGCATGGCAAAAGTGCAAAACATATCAGCTTCACAGACTTAAGTGAAATTACTGAACATGGCAAAAACAGCATCAGGAAGCAATGTTCAGAGCAAGCAAACAACATGCTACAGGAACTTATAATAGCAAAACAAGGCATGGCATGAATCTACTCAAAGCATAGAACAAAAGTCCCTTACTGAACATGAGCCAAAAAGGATCAGAAAATATAGTAACACCCATGTCAATATGGCAAGTTTCGTTAGCAGATTCAGCAACAGGGCATGACAAAAACAGATAACAAGTAGGCATGTTTACAAGCTCAAAGCACTCACCACAGAGCATTATATGATAAACTAAGTATACATACATCAAGAAGACATGGCATAGAATACATACATGGCAAGAACAACATCATAGCATACACGGATCAACTACAACAACCTTGGCAAAATTGAATAACATATAAACAATCTGCCAGGAAACATTTTATAGCAAAAGTAGAGCTCGATTGACTCAAGCTATGGCACTCCATAATTGAAAACAAAGGCATGGATGGATAGAGCATAACCATATGTTCAAAACATCCTTACTGAAGTATCTCAAAATATGCATGGATCTCTCGGTAGCATCAAGTTAACATGGCATCAAAATATCAGCTAAACAGGGCTGAAATCAGCAACATCAGGAAGCCTACTTTGCATGCTTGTGCTAGTCACCACATAGATCACAAAAATACATGGCATAAACCCCTGGAAAGATGGCATGGCATATTACAAAACACATGTAGGACTCAAGATCATAGGATGCACACATCAATCATAGCAAAAATGACAAAAGTGCATGTTCTGTTAAGAAACAGAAACTAACATCACATAGCCCTCTTCTAACAGCATTTCGGGCATCAAGATGAGCTCAAATGAAAATGATGCAATGAGATGAAATGATCTACTCATCGAGACGAACATTTTTACATATTACACGCACGAAACAGAGTTAAGGGTGCAAAGTTATGGCACTACGAAAATGCAACAAATATCACTGAAAGAAATGACTTGGAGGAATTTTTGGGGGAAGAAGTCAACCTTCGGATCCGATCGAGATCCGGCCGGGACGAAGGCGAGGACAGCGGCACGGCTCGCCGGAGCTCGGCACGAGGCGAGGAGGAGGAGGAGAGGAGGGGCCAGACGGGCGGCGACGGCGGAGGCGGCCGGCCGCTGGCGGCGGCGCGGCGGGCGGTGGTCGCCGGGCGGCGGCGGGCTGGGACGAGGCGGCGATCGGCGACGGCGATGGCGACGGAGGCATGGAGGCGGCCGGCGACTCGCATGGGCGGGCGGGCGATCGCCGGGAGATCATGGCGGCGGCGGGGTTTGGCGCGCGGCCGGGCGAGGGAAGCACGGGCGCGTGTGCGGCGGCGGGCCCCCTGGGCCGCGGGCGGGGCGGGCTGGGCGCGGCGGAGGGCCACGTGGCGCGCGCTGAGAGGCTGGGGCGCGGCGGCGGTTTCGTCCGGTGGCAGCGGACGTGTCCGGCGAGCGCGGGGACGATTTCGTCTAGGGTTTGATCCGGAATTGGACGGGGGAAGGCATATTTATAGGTAGAAGGAGCTAGGAAGCTCCAAATGAGGTGTAGTTTTCGCCTACACGATCGTGATCGAACGACGGAGAGCATGGAAGTGACTTAGATGGGTTATTGGACTATTTTGAAGGGGTGTTGGGCTGCAACTTAGAAGAGGCCTTTGCGAGAGTGCGGTTAGCCGTTGGTGTACCAAACGAGCTCCAAATGACCCGAAACTTGACCGGTGGTCTACCGGTGGTATACCAAGGCCACTTGACAAACCTTGGTCCATTCCGAGAAAGTTTAGTACCCGCTCACGGAAAAACGTAAAAGGGGACGCCGGGGGACATAGGAGTGCCGGATTGCAAAACGGACAACGAGAAAAATGCTCGGAATCATGAGACGAACACGTATGCAAATGCGATGCACATGATGACATATGAAATGCATGACATGGACAAAAAGCAAAAACGAAAGACAAAAACCCAACCACGGAGGGAATATCATATCACAATGCCGAAAATGGCAAGAGTTGGAGTTACAAATATGGAAAGTTACTTCCGGGGTGTTACATGCGCGGCGCCAACTGGGCAGCGGCCCCCGAGTTCCGATCCGGAGCCCCCATGCGGCTCACCTCCTGGGAAAAGAAGGGCCTGACTTGGGGCGAACCTACAGAGCTGACCAGACTCCAAACCTGCATCAAGAGCATGAAGGACAAGAGCATCAAACTTGTCAACATGATCCAGGTCATGCTCGTTCGCCGGATTCTGCCGTGCCAAAGGTGGGCATTCAATCTGTGGGAGTTTGTCCCGGCCGAACACCAGACGCTTCAGAGGCTCTATGGCATGAAGCACAAGGACGCGTTTAAGGTGTTGTTTAAGGCCTCCGAAGTACCTCCTCCCACATCCGAGGACCGCGGACTTCATGCAGCGCGGCCCCCGCGTCCGGTGAGTTTTGGGACTACCACCGGATTTGGTTTTTCCCAATACATTCATGTGGGAGTCTTAAGTATTTGTGTATATTTGATCAGGACTATGTGGAGACAGCGGAGCAGATTAACTGTCCGGCTCCGCAGCCAGAAGATCCAGTTGATGCTCTCCTGACAGAGATGCTGATCCCGACGCCCTAAGAGGCACCGGCGAAGAGGGCCTAAAACATGGCCCCGGGGACCAGGAAGGGTCTCTGGCGTAAGGTTGTGCCGGAAGCCTCGTCCGAAGACGACGAGGCGCACTCCTCCCTCGAAGAGGAGGAGGAAGAAGAAGAAGAATAATAAGAAGAAGAAGAAGAAGAAGCCCCATCCGGAAAGGATGAGAGGCCTGAGGAGACGGGCCGTGGGGCCGGGAGAGCCCCTCGACGCAAGGCCGTCATACCCACGTCGTCCGGTGACGACGAAGCAGATTCCTCCCGCGGAGGCGGGGGAAGCAAGAAGAAACTCTACCTCCCCTCACTAGGGAGGAGAAAAAGAGGAAAGCCGCCCCGGAGGGGGAGGCTGGGACGCCCAAGAAGGGAAAGACGTCCCTTCCGGACTACTCCACCACGGCCGCTCATAGCGAGGAAGAGTGGCTGCCCAGGAGGAAGCCCCTAGCACGATCGTAAGTGTCCGCACTCTACTGTGATTTTACCTCATAGTTGTTTAATAACGCCGAACATATATGCAGTCCGGCCAGGGCTCATCCGGAGGTGTCGTCCTCGGATGGGTCTCTGAGTGCTTCAGAGATGAACTCGCTCCCGACGGCCACCACTCCTCAACCTGCTGATGACACGGAGGTGTTGTCCCGAAGGTTCCCCGAGCGGGGGGAGGTGACCCTGGAGACGCCCCATGGTGGAGTTCCATATGTCGGACACGCGGGGTTCAAGTTCCCCGCGGATCGCGTCGATGAGAGCCGCAGCAAGGCGGACTCTCGACCGAACACTGTTCCGGAACCCTTGACGGTTCCAGATTTAGGCGGGCGGCCCCTCGTTAGGGAGGGCGAGCCGTCCGTGCCGAGGGCTTTCGTAACGCCAGCAGCGCCGGATAGTCTGGTGGAAGCGCTTCGAGGCGCCTCCATGGATGACGAGCACCGTACTCTTATGAGTGCGGTGAATCAAAAGGTTACATCTCGCCAAAGCGGACTAACCAAGCTCGCACAAGCCTCCCGACGGGCTTCGAGGTAAGTAATAAAAATGTGTGAAATTACCACCCGATAGGTAGTAGCCCCTGATACTCTGTTTGGTGTTCGGATAGAAAAGCCAAACGGAGGGTCAATTATAATCCGCAGGAGTCTAATAAGTGTTTATGTGACTAAGCAGGCCGTGCTGCTTGTCGCTGCTGCCCGCACAGCCAAGGTTGCCAAACTAAAGCGGGACCTGCAGCAGGTGCAGGGAGAGCTCGATCTCACGAAGAGGCGACTCGAGGAGAGCAAAGGTGAATGATCCTCCGCTCTTATATATGTAAAGATAGATAAATTTGTTTAGTCTGACGACGAAGCGTCGTGAATGTGTGGCAGGGTCCACCGCCGAAGTGGCGTCCCTGAAGAAAGTGCTATCCGAGGCCGAAGATAAGGCGGCATTGGAATGCAAAGAGCGCGAGAAGCAAAGTGCTAGAGTGGGAGAGGTACAGCAAGATCTCTAGGACCTCGGCAAGAAGTTCGAGTCCGTGGAGCATGATCTGAAGATGAAAGAGGCCGAGCTTGCGAAGGCCCTTGTGAGTATGAAAGACGCCAAGGCCGAAGCCGAGAAGGCACAGCAGGAGATCCAGGAGGCCAAAAAGATAGCGGCGGGTAAGAAATTATTTGTGCAAAGCAAACATGTGGAGGAGGCGTTTCTTTTACTTACTCGAATTCGGAGCTCTCCAGGGGCATTCGCAGATCTGCCACGCAGCGTATCAGTTGCCACGGAGTTCTACCGTGCCCAAGAGGGGAGCTCAACGGAGAAGCTGTTCTGGTCCCAGTATGCTGGGGCCGAACACTCAACGCCTCTGAGTGATCAACTGAAGCAGTTGGTCGAACTCCACAGGTCGGCCGAAGTGGCTATGAAAGATTTCATAGTCCGGATGTGGCCTGGTGAGCCCCTGCCCACTAGCTACTTCAGCCTAATCAAGTGGATGGTGAATGTCTGTCCGCGGCTTGAAGTAATCAAGCGATCCGTTTGCATCGAGGGTGCCCGCCGGGCCTTTGCCCGCACGAAGGTGCATTGGGGCAAGCTGGATGCGGAGAAGCTGGTGAAGGACGATCTGCCGGAGGGCAAGGAGCATCGCCATCCCGAGAAGTACTATGATGGCATTATGAAGGGCGCTCGTCTCATGGCCGACGAATGTACTAAAGACAAGATCTTTGACTAAATGTACCTCTGCCGCTGTTGTAATTTAAGGACGGAGTTGCCTGTGCTATGTAGCACTGTTTTGATTTAAAATATTACCTTCTGTGCGGCTGTTTATAGAATACTAAAAGTAGGCCAGTCGTCGGCTTCCGCCCCCACGCAACTAGTGCCGGGGTGTTCCTAGAAAAACCCGGATACTCTTTATCCAAATGTTTGGTCCCTTAAGGAGGTATCCGGCGCAGCGAACAAGGCAATCGGACTATGCGGCTTTATAACTTTCACTTAGCCATAGAAGTCTCTAATTTTAAATTTCGGCGAAGCCCCTAGAATTCGGAGGGCCGAATTGGGGCGCTATATACGCCTAAATCGGACAAGGCCGACTCATTGCCTAAAGCGGAAAAAATCTTTAAGGATTTTAAGACCTCTCAAACAGCGACGAGCTCTCGCCTCATCATGCCGGTCAGTTTTCGGCTTTCTCTACTGAGGTGCTCGTCCGGAAGAACCGGGACACAATCGCAGTAGTTCTCCCTGCGCTACCTTAGCCGATATAAAGGAACGTAAGGTACCAAAACAAGGAGCAGGCTAACCCAACTGTAGACCCAAGACATGATTCGGAGCTGATGCATATAGTGCTATAAGTTCGGGGTGCCGCACTGTGCAAAGTGTTCGGACTTTATTTGCCATAGAACGGGGCACCATAGGAAGCCCCTGGCAAACGGACCGTACCAATGTGTATGGATGCAATATCACAGAAACATTTGTAAGAAAAATGTTCAAATAAGAATAATGATCTGACGCTATATATAATCTCCCATTGATGAAAATACGTTTACACGTATGTTTACAATGAATGCATTAAGCAGAGATAAATAGGACTATTTAACATGTCCTATCCAGGGGCAGGCCGCGTAAGGATATATAAAACAGGTATAACGATCGTAAATAGATTCCACCTTGGTGTTTCCTTCTGTGCGCGAAGCCTGTTGCCTCCTTGGTTTTCTCTCCTATGTAAGTCCGGCAATCTGGCTCTTCTGAAGAGACTGCTCTAAAGCAATGTCCTGAAAAAGAAGAAGGACGAGTTATGAAGGTATGTGGCGGTTATCCCGCACTGTTGACTGAGTCGTTGTTGCGCCTCCGCCTACGCCCATGGTATCTTGAGTGCGTAATTGTGTACGCGTGGCACGAATGCTGCTTTGGTGGGGCTTAAGCGGAGGCCGTACTGCTAGTCGCGCTCTTGGCGTGCCTGATGATCATGTTGCGGGGTGCTCCGGACTCTCTTGACGGTGCTTGAAGTTGTTGTCGCCGGATTGGTTTGTCGGAGGAGGCCGCATTGTACTTCCGCCGCGAGGGCTGCAGTATGTTCTTCTGTTCGGAGAGAGCGGTCCATATTTCCGTTCACTGTTATGACCTCGCGTGGTCCTGGCATCTTGAGCTTGAGGTATGCATAGTGTGGTACCGCATTGAATCTAGCGAATGCGGTTCGTCCGAGCAGTGCGTGGTAACCACTGCGAAAATAGGACGATATCAAAGATTAACTCTTCGCTTAGGAAGTTATCCGGAGATCCGAAGACCACTTCCAATGTTATAGAGCCCGTGCAACGGGCCTCTACTCCAGGAATCACACCTTTAAAGGTGGTTTTGGTGTCCTTGATCCTTGAAGGGTCAATGCCCATTTTGCGCATTGTGTCCTAATAAAGCAGGTTCAGGCTGCTGCCACCGTCCATAAGGACACGCGTGAGGTGGAATCCGTCGATGATTGGGGTCTAGGACCAATGCGGCCGAGCCGCCGTGACGGATGCTAGTAGGGTGATCCCTACGATCAAAGCTGATCGGACAAGCTGACCATGGGTTGAATTTTGGGGCGACTGGCTCCATCGCATAGACGTCCCATAGTGCCCGCTTCCTTTCCCGCTTGGGGATGTGCGTGGCGTAGATCATGTTGACTGTTTTCACCTAGGGGGAAATTTCTTCTGTCCCCCCGTGTTCGGACGTCGGGGCTCCTCGTGATCGTCGATGTGCAGCCCCTTGTCCTTGTCTTCGGTGTTTATCTTGCCGGTCTGTTTGAATACCCAGCAATCTCTATTGGTGTGGTTGGCTGGCTTGTCCGGGGTGCCATGAATTTGGCACGAGTGCTCCAGTATGCGGTCCAGACTGGACGGTCCCTGATTATTTCTTTTGAACGGCTTCTTCCGCTGACCGGGCTTGGATCTGCTGAATCCGGCGTTCACTGCCATGTCTTGATCTTTGCCGCCGTTGTTCGCCGCTTATGTCTGTTACGCCGTGGCTTGCCGTTATTGTCGCGGCCATCCGAAATGCCAGAATGTGGCGTAGTGCTGCTGCGAGCCAACCAGCTGTCCTCGCCCACGCAAAAGCGGGTCATTAGTGTTGTGAGAGCTGCCATGGACTTGGGTTTTTCCTGGCCGAGGTGTTGAGCGAGCCACTCGTCACGGATATTATGCTTAAAAGCCGCCAGGGCTTCGGCGCCCGGACAGTCGACTATTTGGTTCTTTTTAGTTAGGAACCGAGTCCAGAATTTCCTGGTTGACTCTTCGGGTTGTTGAGTAATGTGGCTCAGTTCATCGGCGTCTGGTGGTCGCACATATGTGCCCTGGAAGTTGTCGAGGAATGCGTCTTCGAGGTTTTCCCAACTGCCAATGGAATTTGCTGGCAGGCTGTTTAGCCAGTGTCGGGCTGGTCCTTTGAGCTTAAGGGGGAGATACTTGATGGCATGTAGATCATCTCTGCCGGCCATGTGAATGTGGAGAAGGAAATCTTCGATCCATACTGCGGGGTCTGTTGTGCCATCGTATGATTCGATGTTTACGGGTTTGAACCCTTCTGGGAATTCATGATCCATTACTTCGTCAGTGAAGCAGAGGGGGTGTGCGGCGCCTCTGTGCCGTTCTATGTGGCTACGCAGGTCGAATTGCTCTGGGTGGCTATATTCGGCCCGATCGGACTTGTTGAAGGTATATCCGGCGTGACGGTCGTCGTCGCGTGCCGAGGCGCGCCCCCGCGATCCGTAGATCGATCTTGGCTGACCTGTTTTGTTGCCCCGGGCCGTAGTATGTTGGCGTGGGGGTGTTGCTGGTATGCGGATTGATATGCCATTTTATCCCGTCCACGAGGTGGCCGGTCAGCCATATGGCGCTCGAGTCCGTATTCCTCGGCTGCCAGGACTTCAGTCCATCTATCTGTGAGCAGGTCTTGATCATCTTGGAGTTGCTGCTGCTTCTTTTTCAGGCTCCTCGCTGTGGCTATAAGCCAGCGCTTGAAGCGCTCCTGCTCTATGGGATCCTCAGGCATGCCGAACTCATCGTCGCCGAGGCTAATGTCGTCTTCGGAGGGGGGCATGTAGCTGTCCTCCTCCAGGTATTCGTCCGTCGACTGTTCTTCTAGGCTGACCTGCTCATCCTCCTGTTCGGCCTGCTCGAAGGCGGGTTGATCAGGGTTGTATTCTTCTTCGGCACCGTTTGGATTGTTTTCGTCTCCTAGGCCGGTATTGCTGTGGCGGGGCTTGGAGTGGCGCCGACGACGCCCATTCTTTGCTTTTTTCCCTGAGGTTTTATCCTTCGTTGCCTCATTGCCATTTGTTTCCTTCGGAGTGTCCACCATATATATATCATAGGAAGAGGTGGTTGTCCACCACCCAGTGAGCGGTGGTTCATGTTCTTCTCCTGCATCGTCGTCCATACCGTCGATGTCTTCAGAGTCGAAGTCGAGTACCTCGGTTAAATCATCGACCGTGGCAATGAAGTGGGTGGTGGGTGGGCAACTAGTTCCTTCATCGCCTGCCTCCCACTCGAGCCGGACATAGTTTGGCCGCGAGCCTCCTAACAAAGAGAGAGACTTTAATGAGTTCAGCATGTCGCCAAAGGACGAGTGCTGGAAGATATCCGCAGCGGTGAACTCCATTACCGGAGCCCAACCTGGCTCGGCTGGCTCAGGAGTACGCGGACTGGAACCCACGTCCGGATACGAATCCAGGGGTCCGGAGTCACAGGTCATCACAGAGGTAAGACCCATGTTCGGCTCCATCGCCGATGAGTGCATGACCTGCGGGGCGGGGTCCATCCCTCCGTCCTTAGGCAGCACAGCCTGCTCCGGCTTTAGGTCAAGGGCTACTGCGGGGGTGATACCCCGAGCTTTGTCCGACAGCTGGTCTAAGCCATGCTCGTCGTGACTGTCCGGCACTCCTGGCATAGGCCCGAATTCGTCGAAGATCAAGTCTCCGCGTATGTCCGCCGTGTAGTTCAGGTTTCCGAACCTGATCTGGTGGCCAGGGGCGTAGCTGTCGATCTGCTCCAGATGGCCAAGCGAGTTGGCCCGCAGGGCGAAGCCGCCGAACACGAAGATCTGTCCGGGGAGAAAGGTCTCACCCGGGATCGTGTTGTTGACGATGACTGGAGGAGCCATCGAGCCCTGTAGCGACAACACAGAGGAACTCTCAATGAAAGCACCAATGTCGGTGTCAAAACTGGCGGATCTCGGGTAGGGCGTCCCGATCTGTGCATCTTAGGCTGATGGCAACAGGAAGCAAGGGACACAGATGTTTACCCAGGTTCGGGCCCTCTCGATGGAGGTAAAA
The DNA here is from genome assembly GCA_021605205.1 of Aegilops longissima. NCBI lineage: Eukaryota > Viridiplantae > Streptophyta > Magnoliopsida > Poales > Poaceae > Aegilops > Aegilops longissima. Next base: position 455,442,969 of record CM038676.1, read on the forward strand.
CCCTACTTCCTGCTTGATTAATATTGAAGATATGGGTAGTACAAGAGTAGATCTTCTACGAGATCGTAGAGGCTAAACCCTAGAAGCTAGCCTATGATGGTATGATTGTAATTGTGATCGGCCTTCTAAGGACCAGCCTCTCCGGTTTATATAGGCACCGGAGAGGGCTAGGGTTTACATGGAGTCGGTTACAAGGAAGGAAATAATATCCGGATCGCCAAGCTTGCCTTCCACGCCAAGGAAAGTCCCATCCGGACACGGGACGAAGTCTTGAGTCTTGTAACTTCACGCTTTCAATAGTTCGGACGATGTATATAGTCCGGCTGTCCGGATACCCCCTAATCCAGGACTCCCTCACTTACTCCATGCCCCCCCCCCCTAGATGGGGAGAGGTTCTCCCTCTGGTCCTTGACCTCCATGGTGATGATGGCCACCTCCGAATCCTCCTCCATGGCCTCCGTTGATGATGGCCCCCTCCGATAGGGTGCCGGAGAGGGCCTAGATTGATTTTTCGTGGCTACAGAGGCTTGCAGCTGCGGAACTCCTGATCTAGGTTTATTTGTGTGGGTTTTGGTATTTATAGGAATTTTTGGCGTTGGTCTCACGTCAATGGGGTCCACGAGGTAGCGACAAGGTAGGAGCAACCTCCCAGGGGGTAGGGCGTGCCCCCCTACCTTGTCGTCGCCTCGGGACTCTTCTGGTCCAACTCTTGTGCTTCGGGTTCTCTTTTGGTCCAAAAAAATCACCGTAAATTTTTAGCCCATTCTGAGAACTTTTATTTCTGCACAAAAAACGACACCACGGTAGTTCTACTGAAAATAACATCAGCCTAGGTTAGTTCTAATCAAATCATACCAAAACCATATAAAATTGTTATAAACATGGCATGAATACTTCATAAATTATAGATACGTCGGGAGATGTATCAGCATCCCCAAGCTTAATTCCTGCTCGTCCTCGAGTAGGTAAATGATAAAAGAAATAATTTATGAAGTGTGAATGCTTGCATAGTGCATAAATTTGATCAATGACAGTTCCAAACACTTTTTATAGCATTATTCTTTATCATAAACAGTAGCTCGTCTCGTAAAAATTCGCATGATCCAGTAGCAAGCTATTCACATGTTAAATTATAGACCATAAAGTTTCTTGAAAACTAACAAACTAGGCTTTCAGTCACCAATCAATTGCAATTCATCTTATTTTCAGGAAGGGTCTATGTAAGAGCTTTGATTTAGCAAATTCCACATACTCAACTATCATATAGTCGTCCATGATTGCTAACACTCAAAGCATATTTTTAGAACAAATAACATCCGTTGAACACATAGAAAGATCGGGGCTTAATGTTTCACCTCCCAACTTATTTATCATATAGATAATTGTCAACAATAATAATTCATGATCAAATATATTTGAATGGCCATATATGCTTGGATCATTCCCACCACATGATGCTTGCCAACTAAAGAATGATTGAGGTTGAAATAAGAAGGAATACTACTGACTCTTACATAAAAGTAAATACATGAAAGTAAAAGATATTCCCTTCACAGAGGGAAGCAGAGGTTGTCATGCGCTTTTTAAATTTTGGATGTGAAACCCTTAATGCAAAGGAACATCACGTTGTATTTCCCTTTGTGATAGAAACCTTTATTATGCAGTCCATCACTTTTATTTCTTTACCATCACAAGTTCGTACAACGCTTATTTTCCCTTACAATCAAAGATCATACATATTTGGGAGAAATTTTTATTGCTTTTTGCACTGATGACAACTTACTTGAAGGATCTTATTCAATCCATAGGTAGATATGGTGGACACTCATGGCAAGAAACGGGGTTTAAGGGTTTTGGATGCACAAGTAGTATCTCTACTTAGTACAATTTTTTTGGCTAGCAAAAGATCCTAAGCAAGCACCACATGTTGGAGGATCCATAAAAATATAACTTCTATACAAATATACCCAAACATGACTCATTACGTTGTCTTCCTTGTCCAACTTAAACTAATTTGATCAATTTTGAAAATAATTAATGGGGATCACCATCATAGAAGATGTCCAAGATAATATATTTATATGTGAAATCTCTCTTCCTCCAATATTCTTTCATGAATTGTTCAGGTGACCAATGTTGTGTTTGCTAACTTTCAATAAATTTTACCACCTATACTTCTTATATGTGAATTCATTACTCCCCATGGGATAAGCTTATGAATCATATATAGTTTAAGAATTATGATATTCAATTCATTCAACCATTTACTCATAGGATATAAGTGAAGCACGTGAGTAAATGACAAACTACTCCAAAAAGATATAAGTGCAGAACAATGAGTAGTCAAATAGTTAAATAGCCATGGGAGGACTCTCCCTCATTCAAGATTTCAGATCCAATGATTTTATTCAAACATCAAGTAAAATGAAAATACGCTCCCAGCAAAACACATATCATGTGGCGAATAAAAATATAGCTCTGATGGTTTTGAAGACGAAAGAGGGGATGCCTTCCTGGGCATTCCCAAGCTTAGGCGCTTGAGTCCTCCTTGAATATTACCTTGGGGTGCCTTGGGCATTCCCAAGCTTAGGGTATTTCCACTCCTTATTCTCCTCGTATCGATATCTCACCCAAAACTTAAAAACTTCAATCACACAAAACTTAACGGAACTCCGTGAGATGGGTTAGTATGATAAAGAGTAAATCATTCCTTTGGTACTATCAAAGACAAGATTCATAATTGTTCTCACACAATTCCTACTGTACCATATCATTTCTACAATTTATATTGAGCAATATAAGCCATAGAAACTAGAAAACAAGCAAACTATGCATTGAAAACAGAATCTGTCAAAAAACAGAATAGTCTGTAATGATCTGAACAGCAACCATACTTTTGGAAATCCAAAAATTCTGAAAAATTAGTACAACGTAGGAAATTTGTACACCAATGATGTGTAAAAAATTCAGAATTTTATCGCGCTCTAGTGAATTTAAACAATTCTGTCACTGGAAGCAATAGTTTCTGTTTTTGCACAGAATCAGGCCAACTATCATCCACATTATCCCAACGGCTTTACTTGGCACTTTATTGAAACAAAAACAATAAACATGATTACTACAGTATCTTAATTATGTGAACACACAAAAACAGTAGAGGTAAATATTGGGTTGTCTCCCAACAAGCGCTTTTCTTTAATGCCTATGCTATTTTAATGATACTCTTCCAAGCCCAATTCCAATGATAATTTTATTCATACTCTAAAACATATAAGTGAAGTTCATAGAGCATTCTACAATTAATATAGATTGACAAATATCCAAGCTCAAAATATATAAGTGAAGCACATGAAGCATTCTATAAAGCCATACTCAAAATATTTAAGTGAAGCACATGAAGCATTCTATAAATTAATGAGGGACTATCTCAAACTAGCAAGGTGCATAAAGGAAAAGAAAAGAAAAAATAAACACAAAAGACGCATATCATGTGAACAAAACAAAAACCGAGGTATACCGATAATTGTTGAAGAATAAAGATGGGATGCCAACCAGGGCATCCCCAAGCTTAGATGCTTTAGTATCCTTGAAATATTTACTTGGGGTTCCATGGGCATCCCCAAGCCTGAACTCTTACCTCTCCTTGTTCTTCTCATATTGATAACACCTCGATCTTCGAACACTTCATCCATACAAAATTTAACAAAAAACCTTGTGAGATCCGTTAGTATAATAAAGCAAATCACTACCTCTAGGTACTGTTCTGAACTCATTCCAATTTCATATTAGCATTATATCTACTGTATTCCAACTTCACCATGGTTCATACCCCCCGATACTACCCATAGATTCATCAAAATAAGTGAACAACACACAGAAACCAGAATCTGTCAAAAACAGGACATTCTGTAGTAATCTAGAAATTTCATATATTTCTGTAACTCCAAAAATTCTGAAACAATAGGACAATCTAAATAATTTGCATAACAGTAAGGTGTAAATTTTTTTAGAATTTTGTCGCATTCTAGTGAATTTAACCAATTCTGTTTCTGGAAGCAAAAGTTTCTGTTTTTGCACTGCACATAGCAAGCAAGATCTCTAATCATCCTAAAGCCAAATCTTGGCACATTATTTTTATAATACAATGGATCTGTACAAGGGGATAATTATTTTTGAGAAACTTCCATGAAAAATTCTACGTTGTTTCCATGAGCATGAGCACAAGTGTTCAAGGTCGACCCGCACTTCTCCAATGCATAACCTTCCAATCACTTCTCTTTTCGAAAAAGTTTTTAGGCATATGAGGCAAGTATTTTTCAGTATTTTCCATTCTTTCAATTTTTTGGTTTGTTTCACCCACAACTAAACAAAACAAAAACAAAAGGGAAAACAAAATCTACTTAGTGGAGAAAGAAAACAAGCTCACACTAGAATATCAACCCCACGCTATTGCTCCCTGGCAATGGCGCCAGAAAAGAGCTTGATAACCCCCAAGTGCAAGGAATCATCATAGAAATTTCCAAAGGTGGAAGTGATAAGTATGGAGTGTCGAACCCATAAGGAGATAAAGGTAAGATCAATATTCTCTCAAGTCATATCTGCCACTGATACAACTCTACGTACACCGAACGTTTGCTTCCATCTAGAAACGAGAAATAAAACTATGTTGTGGGTACGAAGAGGATAATTTTGCATGATATCGCAAAACTAAAATATAAAAATAGGTGATGTTATCATAAAGTTAGAATATATTACTATATATTATTACTACCGAGTGTGGAATAATGATGGGTCGGTGTGAGGAATTATCTTAGGCAATTGTTAACAAGATCGGTAGTCGTCATTGCAATTTCATATGAGGGAGAGGCATAAGCTAACATACTTTCTCTTCTTGGATCATATGCACTTATGATTGGAACTCTAGCAAGCATCCACAACTACTAAAGATCATTAAGGTAAAACCCAACCATAGCATTGAAGTATCAAGTCCCCTTTATCCCATACGCAACAACCCCCTTACTCGAGTTTAAGCTTCTGTCACTCTAGCAACCCACTATAAGCAAATCATGAACGTATTGCAACACCCTACAGCGGAAATCCTTCAGGTGTGCACGGCACGGAAGGCACCATAGGACATCACCAAAATAAAACATACAACTCAAGCCAATCTAGATAATCAATCAACCCAAAAGACAAAGGAAATCTACTCAAAACATCATAGGATGGCAACACATCATTGGATCATAATATGTGGCATAAAGCACCATGTTCAAGTAGGGGACTACAGCGGGGTGCGGGAGAGTGGACCGTGTAAAAGAGATGAGGAAGGTGATGAAGATGGTGATGTTGATGAAGACGATCACCGCGGCGATGGTTCCCCCGGTGGCACTCCGGCACTACCTAGAGAGAGGGGGAGAGAGTCCGGTGATGATGGGCCCCTCCGGCAGGGTGCCGGAGAGGGCCTAGATTGATTTTTCATGGCTATAGAGGCTTGCGGCGGTGGAACTACTGATCTAGGTTTATTTCTGGGGGTTTTCGTATTTATAGGAATTTTTGGCGTCGGTCTCACGTCAAGGGGGTCCACGAGGCAGCGACAAGGTAGGAGCACCTAAGGGGGGGGGGGCTACCTTGTCGTCTCCTCGGGACTCTTCTGGTCCAACTCTTGTGCTTCGGGGTTCTCTTTTGATCCATAAAAAAACACCGTAAATTTCCATCTCATTCCGAGAACTTTTAATTCTGCACAAAAAATGACACCACGGTAGTTTTACTGAAAACAGAGCTAGTCTGGGTTAGTTCTAACCAAATCATACCAAAACCATATAAAATTATTATAAACATGGCATGAATACTTCATAAATTATAGATACGTTGGAGATGTATCATTCATTTCCTCGCCCAACAGGTCATCGCTTTTGTCTAGCAAATTCTGAACCCTTTCCAAAGCCTTTTGTTGTTTAGTGGCAATATTAGCAAGTTTGGAGTAGCTAGGTTTGAGGTTTTCATCAGACTCATCTTCACTGGATTAAGAGGAGGGATGTTTGAGAACCTTGGCACCTTTTGCCATGAAGCAATAGATGGGAGCGAAGTCATCGTTGCCATCATCAGCTGTGTTGGAGCTGCCATTTTCTTCAAGGTTGAAGATGGACTTGCTGACGAAAGCAGTAGCGAGAGCTAGGCTCACCACACCAGAGTCTGACTCCTTAGATTCCTCCTCTTCCTTATTTTCCTGAGATTCAACTTCTGAGTCCATTTCCTTGCCAATGAATGCCCGAGCCTTTCTGGAACTGCTCTTCTTATGAGATGAAGACTTTGAAGATTTCGACGATGAGGACTTTTAATATTCCTTATTTTTCTTTGAGTCATTTGAACTATCATCCTTGTACTTCTTCTTCTTTGCTTCCTTTACCCACTGAGTACAATCAGCCATGTAATGACCTGGCTTCTTGCATTTGTGGCAAGTCCTTTTCTTGTAATCGCGGGATGAAGAATCAGATCTCAAGTCATCACCTCTTAAATATTTTCCAAAGCGGCCACGCCTTGAGAACTTCTGGAATTTCCTCACGAGCATTGCTAGCTCCTGGCTTAGTTCTTCCCCTTCAAGATGATGAAATTGCCTTGGCCTTCAGTGCACGTGATCTTCCATAGCTTGGCCCGTAGAGATCTCTCTTCTCAGCTTGTAAGAATTCATGAGTATTCAGTATCTCGAGGATATCAGCAGGATCTAGTGACTTGTAGTCTCCACGTTCTTGAATCATCAGTGCCAGTGTATCGAATGAGGAATCAAGTGATCTCAGCAGTTTCTTCACCACCTCGTGGTCGGTGATATCCGTGGCACCAAGTGCTTTAAGCTCATTGGAGATGTCAGTGAGGCGATCAAAGGTTTGCTAAACATTTTTGTTGTCGAGTCTTTTGAAGCGGTTGAAGAGATTGTGAAGAACGTCAACTCAAGAATCACGGTGGGTTGAGATTCCTTCGTTGACCTTGGACACATCCTATCCTAGATAAGCTTTGCAGTCTCCAAAGCACTCACTCTTCCATACTGTCCTTTGCTCAGATGGCCACATATGATATTCTTCACTTGCGAGTCAAGTTGCTTGAATCTCTTAACATCAGCCGGGTTTATGGAGGGATTGATGGAGGGAACGCCATTTCCACAACATACCAGAGATCGTTATCAATTGCCTCGAGATGCATGGGCATCTTGTTCTTCCAGTAGGGGTAGTCTGTCCCATCAAAGGTAGGACACCCACCCAAGACCTTGATCATGCATGCAGTCGACATAACTAAAACTCCAGGTGGTTAAACCAAAATCACACAGAAGAAGGGAGTACCTTGCTCTGATACCAATTGAAAGTGCGTTATATTGACTAGAGGGGGGGTGAAGAGGCGATTTTTACAAATTCCTCACTGAGGAAATACAACTTGAGGAATTTTCTAAGTGACGAAATACCAGCAGCAGATAAAGTACTCGGGTGGATGCATAATAAGGCCATAGCATAGTCATCATGATGAAATAAAACATACATAGAGCACAAGTAGCGTGTAAACAGGATAAGCAGGCAGAAGACAAGGTGACCGAAGAAATAGGGTTGAGGAAATTGAGAAAGTCTTCAGTCAAAGTCTTCAAACAGTAACGATCCAGTTCAACAGCAAGTAAGCGAGGAAATGAAAGAGTTGAGGAAATAGAACCAGTAGCTCGGATTCGGTAGACCAATTCCAACTGCTGTGACAGTTGTACGTCTGGTTGGAGCGGCTTGATATTTAAACCAAAGGACACACAATCCCAGGACATGCGGTCCTTACAGTATTCTCCTTGAGCTAAGGTCACACAGACCTCGCCCAATCACTCATGGTAAGTCTTCAAGGTGACTTCCAAACCTTCACAGACTTGGTCATCCGACGATCCACAATTCGTCTTGGATGCTCTAGACCATGACGTCTAACCGTCTGGAAGATGCACAGTCTTCAAAGGTAACAAGCGTTGGTTCCACACAGGAACAATCTCTTCAGTGATGCTCAATCACTTTGGGTTTTAGGTGTTGGGGTTTTGGGTTTTTCCTCACTGATGATTTTCTCTCAAAGTCCTCAGAGGATGGGATGCTCTAAATGACAAGTGTCAATCTATCTCTCGAAGCAGCCAACCAGCTAGTGGTTGAGGGGGCGGCTATTTATAGCCAGGGAGTAGCCTGATATGATAAGACATAAATGCTCCTAATGATATGACCATTGAAATGGAAAAGATATTTTGGACAGCTGGCACAAAGCATAGCAACGGTCGAAAATTCGAACCATGAAATTCCTCAGGGCTATCATGTCCCACACTATAGGCAATTCGCACTGGAGAATTCCTAACTCCTTAGTCAGAACAAATTCCTTAGAGACTAGAAGAACTTCGTCTCTGTCACAGAAGAAATTGATTGAACTGCAAGAGATTTCCAAAGGCTTCACTCGAAGGATTGGGTATGAGTAGGCTTTGAGATGAGCATCACTTGAAAAAATTTCCTTAGTATTACCTCGACCCCCTTTAACATTACGGTGTTTCCTATGACTCAAAAGAAGGAAACGAAATTATGAAAACAAAAATCTTCACGCTTCATAGTCCTCACATCAATATCTTCAAGGTCACACCAATTTCCTCATTTTCAAAGCCTTCAAGAAAACCAAAGTCTTCATATGAAGACATTCATTTTTCGGGGTCAACTTTCATCGGATATATCAAACTCATCAGAGACTTATAAGACATGTGTACACTCACAAACACATTACTCCCTTAACCTATAAGCCTTCAATACACCAAAATCACTAAGGGGCACTAGATGCACTTACAGCTAGCCTTCGAGTTAAGCAAACTGTAATAAATCATATTCCAGATCTGCGATTTAGTACTGATTACTCCCTCCATTCCTAAATATTTTTCTTTCTAGAGATTTCAACAAGTGACTACATACGGAGCAAAATGAGTGAATCTACACTCTAAAATATGTCTATATACATCTGTATATGGCAGTCCATTTGAAATCTCTAAAAAGACAAATATTTAGGAATTGAGGGAGTACATATGATATTCTTGATATTTCATCATGCACTATGAGTGCTAGTGTCATGTCCCAAAAGAATTTCAATTTTTGGAATGTGAATTATTAATTTAGTTTTTTTTTTGCATATGCTTGTGATTTCTTGAGCCTAGCTAGATTTGAGTAGAATTTGGGCCTCAAAACATTCGTGGAGTTATTTGAAACCCCAAAATCATTTTTAGAAATTGTTTATAATGACAAAATGTAGATTATAAAAATTGTGTGGAATTTTATTTTATTATTGGGATGGGAGTAATTTCCCTTAAGCGCCACATATTGAATGGACATCTGTGAAATTTTTCCAAAATGACTGGAGTGTATTGACATTTTAATCAAATCCAAATTCAAAATGAAAAGATAAAATAGAAAACCTAAACCTATCCAACCCAACCCAGCGGCCCACTGGCCCAACTCTTGTCTCACGCCCATCGAGCGAGTGCGCACGTAGCACAGCCAGCTGAAACCGGCCCAGTCTCACCCAAGCATCTCCCTTCTCTCCCCATGACATGTCGACCCCACTTGTTGGGGTGTCCCTAACCTTCCGATGTGCACACAACGCATAACTTCACAACCGCCGCCCAAGTTGTGCCCGCGCCCCATCGGTTGCCCTCTCCCAATTCCTTAGCTTACACATGCGTTCTCGCCGCCAGGCCGTCACATCGGAGCTCCAAATCGCCGCCACCCGAGCACAATCCAACGAGGAATTCCACACAATCCTTGGTGAGGAAATTACTTAAACTTTAAAATATTAATCATGAGGGACTATATATCATCGGGTGGACTCTATACTAGCATCGTTCTTGAGAAAATTCTTGTTCAAGTTTTCAAATCAAATACACCTTATATGGCGAGACATAACTGTCATGATGAGCATGTCAAATCTTGTGGGTAAAGTATAAAACTTTTATAGAGAGTAAAACTATTCGAATAGTCGTGTCCGCGATAAAGGATAATTAGTGAGGCCACACTAAACTTGTGGAATATTTTGGTTCTCACACAAAATGGATGGTTGTACCTCGGGTGAAGTACAAGAGGGGGAAGGCCAAGTGACTATGGTCCTTGTCCCAGAGAAAACGGTACATGTGGAACTTGGATATGATGGCATGATATTTGGATTATGGAAACACTAGATATGTATTAAGCTTGTTGATCGGATTTGTTGAAAGAAGATCAATTATATTACCAGTTTCTACTCAGGTTATTTATCAACAAATGTTTTTAAATGCTTTCGCAAACTACTAGGGCTATCCACGTGCATTTAAACTTGGATTTCTGCAATAATGAAACTTTTTTTTGCGAATCAATAGCTTATATTACTCAAGAAGGAGGATTACAACAAAATTGAAAACAGTCAGCTAGGAAAGCAGACATGTAATTAATCCGAAGACATCTCCTTCTCTCCTTTGTAGCTTGTTTTGCACATCAGTGAGCAACTTCATTGGCTTCCCTATGAGGAAACTTAAGCACACAACTATTAAAACGTCCTATAAGCTCCTTGATCTCATGGAAAATGGCTGGGAAGGCTGATCTCTTAGAAATTTCAGAGTTGCACATGTCCACCATCTCTTTAGCATTGCTATGTATGCAGATTTTAGTGTATCTCAAATCTCTTACTATTTGGATTCCATCCCGGATGGCATACAATTCCATAACTTTAGCACTTGCTACAAATTGGTACCAAAGAGCATGTGCTCTTAATAGCAAGCTATCTGCATCTCTGAACTAAGCATGTACCACCACATCCAGTGTACTCGAAGAACGCAATGTCCACATTGATCTTAAGAGTTCCCATGTCTGGTGGTTGCCATAAAACTGTATGCACAGTCGTCGTAGGTCTAGATTCTTCCCCTACAGATGTTAGATCAATGACGCCTTCTAGCGCCCACCGTATAGAAGCTTGGACAGAACGTTCATTCTCACCATGAGTTCTAGCATTTCTCTCTGACCAGATCTCCCAACACCCACATAGAATAGTACAAGCAAATTGGCTAGAACCTATCTTGCCTTCAACCATATCAGAAGTCCAAATTTGTGGGTGTAGCTCCGGAATTCTAGCAAGTGCAACTTCCTTAATTTCCTTCTAGAAAATCCTTGCCCAAGTACACTGAAAGAGAGCATGGATAATGCTTTCCTCCTTGCCACATAATTGACAGAACGGTAGTTTCTCAAAGTGTCTTTGTAGCAAAATTTCCCCGCACGGTACAAATTCTTTTGTAACTCACCACCAATTTTTTTAACCTTAGGCGGCACATCCATTTTCCAAAGCTTTTCCAGAAATTACTTCAAGCCTCACCTGCCGATGATGGAACGTTGGATTGTCGTGTAAACCTGCTTAGAGTTATAGGTCGATCGCTATAAAATGGCCATGTTCTCTTTCTCCCAGGCCCAGACATCATATCCCCAGTTATCGATCCACATTGCACGTCTTGCATGGATATCCGGTGGCATAAAGTTTGATTCCAAAGCCTCCTGATTCCATGTACCATTCTCATGATCAATGAGATCTTCTACCTTTGTAGATGTTGCCCCTGGCAGCCGGATGATGGGTCGGAAGCCATGATTTGAAGCAACCATGAAACTTAGTATAGCTACCCCTTTCTTGTACCGAACAATTGCATGTAAATTTATTACACCTCCTTATGGGTTTCTTGCGAGAACATTCAATGTACCCACCTGACTTATTGATTTCACATACTTGAGAGAAGACAAGATTCTGATGGCAAGTGCAAAAGTAGGTCACAGTCACAATCAGTCGACTGTGGTGTACCAATGGGTTTACTCAATGTGTTTGAAGTTTCCGCTGCAATATTTGAAGTGGTGTTCATCACGTCGACCAGATGGTCACATCTATGTAAGCATAAGCTCGCTAGGTATGAATGTTCTTTTGATATCGGTTCTGTTGTGCGCAAAGACACCCTGATCATGGGATCGCTATAGGAAGCAAGGGAACTAGGGGAGGATTTGGTCAGCTAGGCCAGAGCCCCACATGATCATGAATGGAATGACAACGTATTTCTTGATACACGTGGAAAGAGGGAGTTTGACAAAAGAGGTTTCTACCGTTGATTGTAGGTAGCGGTGAGAAATCCACCACACAGATGTGCTGAGATTCCTGCACTCCTTGTATAGTCCATCTGTATGCGTATGCATGTATCCACCCCCATCCCACATGACTACATGAAATCAGTGTAGGCCCCTCGCCATCTTTCTCCTTCATATGCATGCATGACACGAATAGTACACATCCACTCTCTCCTCTCTCTCCCAACAAATACATCATGCTATTCCACCTTTGCTAATTTAAATCATGAATAAATTTTAAACGAAAAAAAAAATTCTTCTAAATTTTGACATATTTGAACTCCCCACATCAGAATCCTTAAGACAAGATCAGACATGGATATATTTTAAAATAGTTTAAATTTTAGTGACTAAAATAGATTTATAATTTGTTAAGATGTTATTTTCAGTGTGCGAACTGATATTGTCAATACACGAAGTAGATTTCTTTCAAATATGTGAAATAGATTGTTTCATTCCGTGAAACTATTCTTTTTAAGTCTCGTGACACTTTGTTTATCAAATATGTGAAACTGGTTATTTAAAAAATGTGAACTAATTCACAATTTGTGAAGCTTCTTATTTCAACATGATTCCGTTTGAAATATTTGAATATTTACTACAACAAATTTGTGGTGAAACTGAAATATGTCAAATCAATAAAAATACAAATATATTTAACTCATTTCATAAAATTGTCTCACTCAAAATGACTGAATATTTTTCGTGCTTGGATGAAACTAGTTTTTTCGAATGGAGTTATATTAGGTTTTCAAAATGAGCAAATCCATTTTTTGAGATGAGAAAAATCACTTTTTGAAATGAGTGAAATTATACTTTTTGAAACAATTGAAACCAGTTTTTAGAATGAGCGAATTTGTTTTTTGAAATGAGTGAAATTTATTTTTTAATGAGAAAATATATTTTCTAGTTCACTGAAATTAGTTCCTTTGAAATGAGTGAAATCAATTTTTTGAAGCGAGTGCAATCCATTTTTAAAATGAATGATACCAATTTTCTTGAATTGACTAAAAAGTATTTTTGAATGTGTGAGATTATTTTATGTGAACTGAGGAAATGATTTTTTCATTAATGAAAATATTAATATGAACCGATTGAAATTCCTTTTTAATTAGCAAAATTTTTTTGAAGAGTGAAACAAGTTTTCAAAATAGAAAGTGAAATATTTTTTGTGAAATAGAGTGAAATTTATGTTTTAGTGGGTTATTTTTTCCTCAATTGAATGAAAGCACTTTTTTGAAATGAGTGAAATCTAATTTTTTAAATGAGTGAAATTTATGTTTTGAAATGAATGAATCACCTTTCTCGGAATAAGTGAAACTAAATTTTTGAAAAGAGTGGAATGTGTGTTTTGGAATGAGTGGAATTATTTTAATGGGTGGAATTTGTTTATTAAAACGAGCGAAACATGTTTGTTAAAACGAGTGGAATTACCTTTTTGACTAAATTTTCTTTTGACTCGAGTTAAACCGATTCTTGAAATAGTGAAACAATTGAAATCACCTTTTAAAAGTAGTCAAATAATTGATATCAATTTTTAAAATTATAAAAAAATTGGAATAACTTTTTGGTCATTTTTAGTGTTACTATTTGAATTAGTGTAACAACTGAAATCAATTTTTGAAATGATGAAATATTTGAAATCACTTTTCAAAATAGGGAAATTGTTGAAATTACATTTTGAATTAGCGAAAATGTCGAAATCACTTTTCCATCTGTCTTACTTTCAATTTTTGAAATAGTGAAACAAAGAACTGAAATCACTTTAAAATAGTTAGAAAAATGATGTCAATCTTTAGAAATAGTAAAATTGTTGAAATCATTGAATATACATAACAATGAAAATGAACTATATAATGCTCAAAATAATTTTCGCACAAGATTATGTTGAAAATGTTTCATTTGGATCAATGTATTGTTTTATGAAATAGACAGTAAAAGAAAAAATCATTCAATATATTCAAGATGATCTTGTTCTAAAGGTCTTCTTGATACAAATTCAAATATATATAATGTTACAAAAGCAGATATTTGATTCAAAAGATATCGATCATTCGAAAAATGACAATGAAATTAAATCATGTCTTTCGTATGGGGAGAGAGAATGCATGCAATGGCCCTTCGCAATCTCTCTCTCTCTCACTCTCTCTCTCTCTCTCTCTCTCTCTCTCTGGGCATAACGTTGACAGACGTGACAATAAAATTTGCATTCCTCTATTCAATCTTCTATATTGCACATCAAAGTTTTCTCAAATTATACCTATAAAAGTTGACACGAATCTCCATGTGGTAAGGAGTGACGGATGCTTTACCGGTACATACCCGAATCGCTAGAAAAAACAAATTCAGGAGTTTTGTTCCTTCCTTGGAGGGTTCGACAGTTCGACCCCTTCCATCCATTGTTATTAGGTGCATGCGACGCTTAAGGAAGTGTAAAAAAAAAGTGCGTTCGATGCCTTCCCTACCCTCTACTCCATCTCAGACCAAACGATCTCTTGCATGCGCCATTCCCAACAATGGCCACCTTTCACATATTCCTCGCTTCCTCATGGCTCCGGCCAGCTACTCCCCACCCCATAGTTTAGGCACGTCGTACAGTCCTTGGCCCATATATAGCATCTTCATCTCTCTTTACCTAAAGCTAGAACGACGTGGGGTAGCTAGCTAGCTAGGTTAATGCACTACTCCTGATCATCCTGCAGCTAGCTGTAAAGAGAATTAGAGAAGAGATCACAATTTGAACGACCCATTGACCATGATGCCTTCCCTGTACTTCCTTCCTCCTAACATTCAACTTTCGGTGGATCGGCCAGCTTTACTTTGAGAAGCTAGCGGGGATCGAACCGCATCTCAATGCATGTTACATGGAGACATGGAGTGAAACAAGGAGACAAGGATTAGCCGTGCGTGCATGCACATGACATGCATGGCCTCTTTTTGTACGCTCCACACACTACACACCTGTCCGGCACGCGAAATGTGGCATGCAATGCAAGTAACCGTATATGCATGCATAGGTAACGTCATTTTCCCTAGCATCATCTCTTTCTCTACATATAGCAAGCTGATAGCATGATACCCTTCCCTTCATCAGCATGCATATGTATGCGTAGATCACCTACTAGTGGAGTACTACCGTCTAGGATCTAGCCATAGCCTATAGCGATCATACATCTTATTGATCGATGACATCGATCGAAGTGGCGGTGGCCGGCGGCAGTGGCAAGAGGACGTGGGTGTCGGACGTGGAGAAGACGCTGAATGAGGCGGACAAGTCGGTGGAGGTGGCGCAGTGGGAGCGGCACTGCATCTACCGCGTGCCGGCGTGCATCAAGGACATCAAGAGCAAGGCGTACCAGCCGCAGGTGGTGTCGCTGGGCCCGTTCCACCACGGCGACCCCAACCTGCTGCCCATGGAGGAGCACAAGCGCCGGGCGCTGCGCCACCTGCTCCGGCGTGCGGGCCGGCCTCTCAACGACTTCGTCGCCGCTGTCGAGGAGATCGCCGAGCAGCTGGAGAGCGCGTACATGGACCTCGGCGGCGAGTGGCGCGCCGGCATCGACGGCAAGGGCAGGGAGCGGTTCCTGGAGATGATGATCGTCGACGGCTGCTTCCTGCTCGAGGTGATGAGGAGGACGGCCGCCGGGAACTCGAAGCAGGTGGACGACTACGCCGTCAACGACCCCATCTTCAGCCGCCACGGGATACTCTACATGGTGCCCTACATCAAGCGCGACATGCTCATGCTCGAGAACCAGCTGCCGCTGCTCGTGCTCCAGAGGCTCGACGCCGTCGAGACTGGAAAGTCTCCGGTAACTACGAGCTACCACATCGAACTTTACTATTTTCGTCAATCAAAAAAATAATAACCATTTGAATACTAACGCATGCATGGTTGACGGCCAGAACGACGACTTCATCAACAGAATGGTGCTAAGGTTTCTGGCGCCATTCTCACGGCCACTGCAACCAGGCGGTCGCCTAGGGCTCCACCCACTCGACGTCTTCCGCCGGAGCATGCTCTTCGGCGAATACCAGAAGATCCGGAGCTCCGAGGACAACACGCAGGACAACGACATCATCCGGTCGGCGGTGGAGCTCTACGAAGCCGGGATCCAGTTCAAGACGAGCAAGTCAAGCAGCCTGCACAACATCCGGTTCAAGCACGGCGTGCTGAGCATGCCGACGGTGCCCGTGGACGACTCCACCGAGTACATGTTCCTCAACATGATGGCGTTCGAGCGGCTGCACGTCGGCGCCGGCAACGACGTGACGGCCTACGTCTTCTTCATGGACAACATCATCGACTCGGCCAAGGACGTGGCGCTGCTGAGCTCCAAGGGGATCATCCAGAACGCCGTGGGCAGCGACAAGGCCGTGGCCAAGCTCTTCAACAGCATCTCCAGGGACGTGGTGCTGGAGCCGGACAGCGCGCTCGACGCCGTGCAGAGGCAGGTGAACGGCTACTTCAGGCAGCCGTGGAACATGTGGCGCGCCAACCTCATCCACACCTACTTCCGGAGCCCGTGGGCGTTCCTGTCCCTCGCCGCCGCCGTCTTCCTCCTCGTCATGACCATCATGCAGACCGTCTACACGGTTCTGCCGTTCTATAAGCCGGACAGCAACAGCCCGCCGTCGGCTCCATCTCCGATGTGATCCGGCCGCAACAACTTATACCTGCGTCTGCGTGCGTGCATTGGTTTTGCTTTCCGAGTCCTTGTTGCTGGGTCGTTGCGAAGCTTTTGGGTTGTGTGCACTGTGCAAAAGCGAAGCGTGGCGTGTTTGTGCTGCATTCGTTTTGATTGAATTTCTTTTCAATTTGGAGCTCCGATAATGAGCATTTGCTTGTGCAGAACTGGAGTACAAAACAAGTCATCCACGGACTGCCGCCAACCGCACCGTCTGTGGTAATTGTACACTAGTGACGGTCACGCTCTACGCGGCTCTACAGCCGTAAATCATAACTTCACCACATGGTTACAAACTTAGGGCATCTTCAATGCTGATTCTTAAAACGGACCCGGTATTCGTCCGTGTACCGATCTAGACCAGTCCGTAGACAATGATGTAGGAGCCAGCCATCCAACCATGTCCACTAAAACTTCCGTCTCTTTCTTTTAATCAAACTAGACGATGCCTTACGTGTTGCGGCGGGATTTTATATGAAATAAAAACTGCATTGAATTAACCATTTAGCTACTGTCTTTATAGCTTCTCCAGAAGTAAGATAATTTGTTTATCAGTATTTTACAAATAAATAAGTCAATAAGTATTTCTATCTATAATTCAAAGTTAGACCAAAACAAAATAAAATTTGCGTGCACGACTCACTTTTCTTTCATATAGAGCGCTCACTGTGAGGCTATGAGCTGCACGCACGCATGCATGCGTCTGCATTTTTTCCTTGAGTAAAATATTTATTGGCGGGAGTTACTGCATGCATTTGCATGCATGCGGCAGTTACTACATGTGGTAGCTGAAGTAGCTCTTAGTATGTTGATCCGACCGATATTGTTCATTGATCTAGTATATCCAAGGACTAAAATAATTTGGGTGATGTGGCTTAAGGAGAAGCTAGAGAATTCCTAGTAGTGAGGGCTAGCTATTTAGATATAGTATCCAAGGGCTAAAATAATTTGGGTGATGTGGCTCAAGGAGAAGCTAGAGAATTCCTAATAGTGGGGGCTGGCTATTTAGATATAGTAGATGAGACCATAGTTCTAATTTAAATATTACTAACACAACTAAGTTTTCAAATTAAGGTCGTTTAAACTTGAATTCAACTAGCATATATGTTCTAGTTGTCCCCTTTAACCGTTCACAGATGCTCGGTCAAATCTTCCTTGACTTGCTTATGAGTTGTTCAATGCTGATTTTTTTCGCAAAAAAAAGTTCGATGCCGAATTTGTTGATGCATTTGAACAAACTCATCAAACATGGCCAGATTCTGATATGAAAATTGAACAGGATCGCCCAAGTTCTCGAATTCTAGACCTGCGGTAGCATCCTCACCCTCATTCTTCACGATCATTTCATCATCTCCCACAAGTTTCTGGATCCTGTTGTTTGAAAGGTCCACGAAACAACTGCAAAACGGGCCTAGAACACTCCAAATGCCCCCTCTACATCATTTATAGCTCCCCTAAAAGACATTCTTTATAGCTACTTCTTACATGTGTGCTGAATTTATGATCTACAGTACACTATTACAAAACAAGCCATCCACGGTCGCCATGTCGCCAAGAATGCTGGTGCGGTCAGCTCTCCAGTCACCTCTGTATGATCGGCATCAATGTGGGTTGGCGATCGTCTAGTCGCGTCTGCGCTCAGCATCATTAATGCAGGGGAGGGTTCGAGAACACATAGACCAAGGGTTTTGAGTGGGTCGGCCGTGTCATGCGTATGTGGCGAAGGTCCGGACAACCCGCAAACTTCCCATATGTTTGAATCCCGTTTGTAGGATATCAGACGTCCGGATCGGGCCGGACAAATTTAGTGACCGTCGTGAAGGAAATATGCCCTAGAGGCAATAATAAAGTTATTATTTATTTCCTTGTATCATGATAAATGTTTATTATTCATGCTAGAATTGTATTAACCGGAAACATAATACTTGTGTGAATACATAGACAAACAGAGTGTCACTAGTATGCCTCTACTTGACTAGCTCGTTGATCAAAGATGGTTATGTTTCCTAGCCGTAGGCATGAGTTGTCATTTGATTAACGGGATCACATCATTAGGAGAATGATGTGATTGACTCGACCCATTCCGTTAGCTTATCACTCGATCGTTTAGTATGTTGCTATTGCTTTCTTCATGACTTATACATGTTCCTATGACTATGAAATTATGCAACTCCCGTTTACCGGAGGAACACTTTGTGTGCTACCAAACGTCACAACGTAACTGGGTGATTAGAAAGGTGCTCTACAGGTGTCTCCGAAGGTACTTGTTGGGTTGGCATATTTTGAGATTAGGATTTGTCACTCTGATTGTCGGAGAGGTATCTCTGGGCCCACTCAGTAATGCACATCACTTAAGCCTTGCAAGCATTGCAACTAATGAGTTAGTTGCGGGATGATGTATTACGGAACGAGTAAAGAAACTTGCCGGTAACGAGATTGAACTAGGTATTGAGATACCGACGATCGAATCTCGGGCAAGTAACATACCGATGACAAAGGGAACAACGTATGTTGTTATGCGGTCTAACCGATAAAGATCTTCATAGAATATGTGGGAGCCAATATGAGCATCCGGTTTCCGCTATTGGTTATTGACCAGAGACGTGCCTCGGTCATGTCTACATAGTTCTCGAACCCGTAGGGTCCGCACGCTTAAAGTTTCGATGACAGTTATATTATGAGTTTATGAGTTTTGATGTACCGAAGGTTGTTTGGAGTCCCGGATGTGATCACGGACATGACGAGGAGTCTCAAAATGGTCGAGACATGAAGATTGATATATTGGAAGCCTATATTTGGATATCGGAAGTGTTCCGGGTGAAATCGGGATTTTACCGGAGTACCGGAGGGGTTACCGGAACCCCCCGGGGGTTTAATGGGCCATAGTGGGCCTTAGTGGAGAAGAGCAGGGGCGGCCAGGGCAGGCCGCGCGCCCCCTCCCCCTCTAGTCCGAATTGGACAAGGAGGGGGGCCCGGCGCCCCCTTTCCTTCTTCTCCTCTTCCTCCTTCCCCCCTTCTCCTAATCCAACAAGGAAGGGAGGGAGTCCTACTCCCGGTGGGAGTAGGACTCCTCCTGGCGCGCCTCCTCCTGGCCGGCCGCACCTCGCCCCTTGCTCCTTTGTATACGGGGGCAGGGGGCACCCTAGAGACACAACAATTGATTGGATCTTTTAGCCGTGTGCGGTGCCCCCCTCCACCATAGTCCACCTTGATAATACTGTAGCGGTGCTTAGGCGAACCCTGCGTCGGTAGAACATCATCTTCGTCACCACGCCGTCGTGCTGACAAAACTCTCCCTCAACACTCGGTTGGATTGGAGTTCGAGGGACGTCATCGGGCTGAACGTGTGCTGAACTCGGAGGTGCCGTGCGTTTGGTACTTGATCGGTCGGATCGTGAAGACGTACGACTACATCAACCGCATTGTGCTAACGCTTCCGTTTTCGGTCTATGAGGGTACGTGGACAACACTCTCCCCTCTCGTTGCTATGCATCACCATGATCTTGCGTGTGCGTAGGAAATTTTTTAAAATTACTACGTTCCCCAACAGTGGTATCAGAGCCAGGTTTTATGCGTAGATGTCATATGTGTTGGGGAACGTTGCAGAAAATTAAAAATTTTCCTACGGTTTCACCAAGATCCATCTATGAGTTCATCTAAGCAACGAGTCAAGGGAGTGAATTTGCATCTACATACCACTTGTAGATCACGTACGAAAGCGTTCGAGGGAGCGGTGATGATGGAGTCGTACTCGACGTGATTCAGATCACCGATGACCAAGTGCTGAACGGACAGCACCTCCGCGTTCAACACACGTACGGTACAGGTGACGTCTCCTCCGTCTTGATCCAGCAAGGAGGAAGGAGAGGTTGAGGAAGACAGCTCCACCGGCAGCACGACGGCGTGATGATGGTGGAGAAGCGAGATCTCGGCGAGGCTTCGCCCGAGCACACAACGGAGGAGGAGAGGTGTTGGGAGGGAGGGCTGCGCCTTGGCTTGTGTGCGGCTGCCCTCCCTCACCGCTCTATTTATAGGGGAAGGGAGAGGGCCGACCCTCTAGATGCATCTAGAGGGGGGCGGCCAAGGGAGGGGGACTTGCCCCCAAGCAAGGGGCGCCTCTGGGGTTCCCCCTCAACCCTAGGCGCAAGGGCCCAAGGGAGGGTGCGCCCAGCCCACCAGGGCTGGCTCCCTCCCACGCAGCCCAAGTGGCCCCGGGAGGGGTGGCCCCTCCAGTGGACCTCGAAACCCTTCCGGTGACCTGGTACAATACCGATATGCCCGAAACTTTTCCGGTGTCCGCTTGACAACTTCCCATATATAAATCTTTACCTCCGGACCTTCCGAACTCCTCGTGATGTCAGGGATCTCATCCGGACTCGAACAACATTCGGTAATCACATACAAGTCTTCCTAATAACCCTAGCGTCACCGAACCTTAAGTGTGTAGACCCTACGGGTTCGGGAGACATGCAGACATGACCGAGACGCTCTCAGGTCAATAACCAACAGCGGGATCTGGATACCCATGTTGGCTCCCACATGCTCCTCGATGATGTCATCGGATGAACCACGATGTCGAGGATTCAAGCAACCCCGTATACTATTCCCTTTGTCAGACGGTATGTTACTTGCCCGAGACTCGATCGTCGGTATCCCAATACCTCGTTCAGTCTCGTTGCGGCAAGTCACTTTACTCGTACCGTAATGCATGATCCCGTGACGGACACTTGGTCACTTTGAGCTCATTATGATGATGCACTACCGAGTGGGCCTGTGATACCTCTCCGTAATACGGAGTGACAAATCCTGTCTCGATCCGTGTCAACCCAATGACACTTTCGGAGATACCGTAATGCACCTTTATAGTCACCCGATTACGTTGTGACGTTTGGTACACCCAAAGCACTCCTACGGTATCCGGAGTTACACGATCTCATGGTCTAAGGAATAGATACTTGACATTGAGAAAGCTCTAGCAAAACGAACTACACGATCTTGTGCTATGCTTAGGATTGGGTCTTGTCCATCACGTCATTCTCCTAATGACGTGATCCCGTTGTCAATGACATCGATGTCCATAGTCGAAACCATGACTATCTGTTGACCAACGAGCTAGTCAACTAGAGGCTTACTAGGGACGATTGTAGTCTATGTATTCACACGTGTATTACGATTTCCGGATAATACAATTATAGCATGAATAAAAGACAATTATCATGAACAAGGAAATATAATAATAATGCTTTTATTATTGCCTCTAGGGCATATTTCCAACAGTCTCCCACTTGCACTAGAGTCAATAATCTAGTTACATTGTGATTAATCGAACACCCATAGAGTTCGGTGTTGATCATGTTTTGCCCATGGAAGAGGTTTAGTCAATGGATCTGCGACATTCAGATCCGTATGCACTTTACAAATTTCTATGTCTCCATCCTGAACATTTTCACGGATGGAGTTGAAGCGACGCTTGATGTGCTCTGGTCTTCTTGTGAAACCTGGGCTCCTTGGCAAGTGCAATAGCTCCGGTGTTGTCACAGAAGAGTTTGATCGGCCCCGACGCATTGGGTATGACTCTAGGTCGGTGATGAACTCCTTCATCCAAATTGCTTCATGCGCTGCCTCCGAGGCTGCCATGTACTCCGCTTCACATGTAGATCCCGCCACGACGCTTCGCTTGCAGCTGCACCAGCCATCGCTCCACCATTCAACATATACACGTATCCGGTTTGTGACTTAGAGTCATCAGATCGTGTCGAAGCTAAGCGTCGACGTAACCCTTTTCTGACGAGCTCTTCGTCACCTCCATAAACGAGAAACATGTCCTTCGTCCTTTTCGGTACTTTAGGATATTCTTGACCGTTGTCCGGTGTTCCTTGCCGGGATTACTTTGGTACCTTCCTACCAAACTTACGGCAAGGTTTACATCAGTCTGGTACACAGCATGGCATACATAATAGATCCTATGGCTGAAGCATGGGGATGACACTCATCTCTTCTTTATCTTTTGTCGTGGTCGGGCATTGAGCTGAGCTCAATCTCACACCTTGCAAACTGTGCAAGAACCCTTCTTGGACTGATCCATTTTGAACTTCTTCAAAATCTTATCAAGGTATGTGCTTTGTGAAAGACCTATGAGGCATCTCAATCTATCTCTATAGATCTTGATGCCTAATATATAAGCAGCTTCTCCAAGGTCCTTCATTGAAAAACACTTATTCAAGTAGGCCTTAATGCTGTCCAAGAATTCTATATCATTTCCCATCAAAAGTATGTCATCTACATATAATATGAGAAATGCTACTGAGCTCCCACTCACTTTCTTGTAAACGCAGGCTTCTCCATAAGTCTCAAGATAAACCCAAACGCTTTGATCATCTCATCAAAGCGAATGTTCCAACTCCGAGATGCTTGCACCAGCCCATAAATGGATCGCTGGAGCTTGCATACTTTGTCAGCATTCTTAGGATCGACAAAACCTTCCGGCTGCATCATATACGGCTCTTCCTTAAGATAACCGTTAACGAACGTTGTTTTGACGTCCATCTGCCATATCTCATAATCATAGTATGCGGCAATTGCTAACATGATTCGGACGGACTTAAGCTTCGCTACGGGAGAGAAAGTCTCATCGTAGTCAATCCCTTGAACTTGCCGATAACCCTTAGCGACAAGTCGAGCTTTATAGATGGTGACATTACCATCCGCGTCCGCCTTCTTCTTAAAGATCCATTTGTTTTCTATCGCTCGCCGATCATCGGGCAAGTCACCAAAGTCCATACTTTGTTTTCATACATGGATTCTATCTCGGATTTCATGGCTTCTAGCCATTTGTTGGAATCTGGGCCCGCCATCGCTTCTTCATAGTTTGAAGGTTCACCGTAGTCTAACAACATGATTTCCGGGACAGGGTTGCCGTACCATTACAGTGCGGAACGTGTCCTTGTGGACCCACGGGTTCAAGAGCAACTTGATCCAAGTACCTTGATCATCATCATTAATTTCCTCTTCAGTTGGTGTAGGCATCACAGAACATTTTCCGAGCTGCACTACTATCCTGTTCAAGAGGTAGTACTTCATCGAAGTTCTACTTTCCTCCCACTTACTTCTTTCGAGAGAAACTCTTTTCCGAAAGGATCCGTTCTTGGCAACAAAGATCTTGCCCTCGGATCTTAAGTAGAAGGTATACCCAATGGTTTCCTTAGGGTATCCTATGAAGACGCATTTTTCCGACTTGGGTTCGAGCTTTTCAGGTTGAAGTTTCTTGACATAAGCATCGCATCCCCAAACTTTTAGAAACGACAGCTTAGGTTTCTTACCAAACCATAATTCATATGGTGTCGTCTCAACGGATTTAGACGGTGCCCTATTTAAAGTGAATGTAGCTGTCTCTAGAGCGTATCCCCAAAATGATAGCGGTAAATCAGTAAGAGACATCATAGACCGCACCATATCTAATAGAGTGCGACACGACGTTCGGACACACCGTTCTGTTGAGGTGTTCCAGCGGCGTGAGTTGTGAAACGATTCCACATTTTCTTAAGTGTGTACCAAATTCGTGACTTAAATATTCTCCTCCACGATCCGATCGTAAGAATTTTATCTTTCGGTCACGTTGATTCTCTACTTCATTCTGAAATTCCTTGAACTTTTCAAAGGTCCCAGACTTGTGTTTCATCAAGTAGACATACCCATATCTACTCAAGTCATCTGTGAGAGTGAGAACATAACGATATCCTCCGCGAGCCTCAACGCTCATTGGACCGCACACATCGGTATGTATGATTTCCAACAAGTTGGTTGCTCGCTTCATTGTTCCGGAGAACGGAGTCTTGGTCATCTTGCCCATGAGGCATAGTTCGCATGTGTCAAATGATTCATAATCTAGAGACTCCAAAAGTCCATCAGCATGGAGCTTCTTCATGTGCTTGACACCAATGTGACCAAGGCGGCAGTGCCACAAGTATGTGGGACTATCATTATCAACCTTACATCTTTTGGTATTCACGCTATGAATATGTGTAACATTACGCTCGAGATTCATTAAGAATAAACCATTGACCATTGGAGCATGACCATAAAACATATCTCTCATATAAATGGAACAACCATTATTCTCAGATTTAAATGAGTAGCCATCTCGCATTAAACGAGATCCAGATACAATGTTCATGCTCAAACTTGGCGCCAAATAACAATTATTAAGGTTTAAAACTAATCCCGTAGGTAAATGTAGAGGTAGCGTGCCGACGGCGATCACATCGACTGGAACCATTCCCGACGCCAGATCGTCACCTCGCCCTTCGCCATCTCGCTTATTCCGCAGCTCTGCTGTGAGTTACAAATATGAGCAACGGCACCGTATCAAATACCTGGGAGTTACTACGAGTCTTGGTAAGGTACACATCAATTACATGTATATCAAATATACCTTTAGTGTTGCCGGCCTTCTTATCCGCTAAGTATTTGGGGCAGTTCCGCTTCCAATGACACTTCCCCTTGCAATAAAAGCACTCAGTCTCGGGCTTGGGTCCATTCTTTGACTTCTTCCCGGCAACTGGTTTACCAGGTGCGGCAACATCTTTGCCGTCCTTCTTGAAGTTCTTCTTACCCTTGCCCTTCTTAAACTTAGTGGTCTTATTGACCATCAACACTTGATGTTCTTTCTTGATTTCAACCTCTGCGACTTCAAGATTGAAAATACTTCAGAATGGTCTTCACCATCCCCGCATATTGTAGTTCATCACGAAGCTCTTGTAGCTTGGTGGGAGCGATCAAGGATTCTGTCAATGACCGCCTCGTCCGGGAGGTTAATCTCCACCTGGGAAAGCGGTTGTGCAACCCAGACATTTTGAGTATGTGCTCACCGATGTAACTGTTTTCCTCCATCTTACAACTATAGAACTTGTCGGAGACTTCATATCTCTCGACCCGGCATGAGCTTGGAAAACTAGTTTCAGCTCTTGAACATCTCATATGCTCCGTGTTGCTCAAAACGCTTTTGGAGCCCCGGTTCTAAGTGTAAAGCATGCCGCACCGAACGAGGGAGTAATCATCGATGCGATGTCCGCCAAACGTTCAAATCGTCTTGCAGTCTTTGGGAGAGCGGTGGATCACCTAGCGGTGCTTCTAGGACATATGCCTTCTTGGCAGCTATGAGGATGATCCTCGGGTTCGGACCCAGTCCGTATAGTTGCTTCCATCATCTTTCAGCTTGGTTTTCTCTAGGAGCGTTGAAGTTCATGTTGACATGAGCGTTGGCCATTTGATCTACAAGACATATTTTGCAAAAGTTTTAGACTAAGTTCATGATAATTAAGTTCATCTTAATCAAATTATTGAATGAACTCCCACTCAGATTTGACATCCCTCTAGTCATCTAAGTGTTACACGATCCGAGTCGACTAGGCCGTGTCCGATCATCACGTGAGACGGACTAGTCATCGTCGGTGAACATTCTCATGTTGATCGTATCTTCTATACGACTCGTGTTCGACCTTTCGGTCTCCGTGTTCCGAGGCCATGTCTGTACATGCTAGGCTCGTCAAGTTAACCCTAAGTGTTTTGCATGTGTAAAACTGTCTTACACCCGTTGTATGTGAACGTAAGGATCTATCACACCGATCATCACGTGGTGCTTCAAACGATTTAACTTTAGCAACGGTTGCGCAGTTAGGGAGAACACTTCTTGAAATTGTTGTAAGGATCATCTTATTTACTACCGTCGTTCTAAGTAAACAAGATGCATAAACATAATAAACATCACATGCAATTATATAGTAGTGACATGATATGGCCAATATCATAAAACTCCATTGATCTCCATCTTCGGGGTTCCATGATCATCTTGTCACCGGCATGACACCATGATCTCCATCATCATGATCTCCATCATCGTGTCTTCATGAAGTTGCCACGCCAACGACTACTTCTACTTCTACGGCTAACATGTTTAGCAATAAAGTAAAGTAATTTACATGGCGTTCTTCAATGACACGCAGGTCATACAAAATAAAGACAACTCCTATGGCTCCTGCCGTTGTCATACTCATCGACATGCAAGTCGTGATCCTATTACAAGAACATGATCTCATACATCACAATATGTCATTCATCATTCATCACAACTTGGCCATATCACATCACATGACAATTGCTGCAAAAACAAGTTAGATGTCCTCTAATTGTTGTTGCATCTTTTACGTGGCTGCAATTGGGTTCTAGCAAGAACGTTTTCTTACCTAAGAATAACCACAACGTGATCTTGTCAACTTCTATTTACCCTTCATAAGGACCCTTTTCATCAAAATCCGCTCCAACTAAAGTGGGAGAGACAGACACCCGCCAGCCACCTTATGCAACTAGTGCATGTTAGTCGGTGGAACCGGTCTCACGTAAGCGTACGTGTAAGGTTGGTCCGGGCCGCTTCATCCCACAATACTGCGGAAGCAATATAAGACTAGTAGCGGCAAGCAAGTTGACAAGATCTACGCCCACAACCAAATTGTGTTCTACTCGTGCAATAGAGAACTACGCATAGACCTAGCTCATGATGCCACTGTTGGGGAACGTTGCAGAAAATTAAAATTTTTCCTATGGTTTCACCAAGATCCATCTATGAGTTCATCTAAGCAACGAGTCAAGGGAGTGAGTTTGCATCTACATACCACTTGTAGATCGCGTACGGAAGCGTTCGAGGGAGCGGTGATGATGGAGTCGTACTCGACGTGATTCAGATCACCGATGACCAAGTGCTGAACGGACAGCACCTCCGCGTTCAACACACGTACGGTACGGGTGACGTCTCCTCCGTCTTGATCCAGCAAGGAGGAAGGAGAGGTTGAGGAAGACAGCTCCACCGGCAGCACGACGGCGTGATGATGGTGGAGAAGCAAGATCTCGGCGAGGCTTCACGAGCACACAACGGAGGAGGAGAGGTGTTGGGAGGGAGGGCTGCGCCTTGGCTTGTGGTGCGGCTGCCTCCCTCACCCCTCTATTTATAGGGGGAAGGGAGAGGGGCCGGCCCCTCTAGATGCATCTAGAGGGGGGGCGGCGGCCAAGGGGGGGGGACTTGCCCCCCAAGCAAGGGGGCGCCTCTAGGGTTCCCCTCAACCCTAGGCGCAAGGGCCCAAGGGAGGGGCGCCCAGCCCACCAGGGGCTGGCTCCTCCCCACGCAGCCCAGTGGCCCCCCGAGGGGTGGCCCCTCCAGTGGACCTCCCGAACCCTTCCGGTGACCCAGTACAATACCGATATGCCCCAAACTTTTCCGGTGTCCGTTTGACAACTTCCCATATATAAATCTTTACCTCCGGACCCTTCCGAACTCCTCGTGACGTCAGGGATCTCATCGGGACTCGAACAACATTCGGTAATCACATACAAGTCTTCCTAATAACCCTAGCGCCACCGAACCTTAAGTGTGTAGACCCTACGGGTTCGGGAGACATGCAGACATGACCGGGACGCTCTCAGGTCAATAACCAACAGCGGGATCTGGATACCCATGTTGGCTCCTACATGCTCCTCGATGATGTCATCGGATGAACCACGATGTCGAGGATTCAAGCAACCCCGTATACTATTCCCTTTGTCAGACGGTATGTTACTTGCCCGAGACTCGATCGTCGGTATCCCAATACCTCGTTCAGTCTCGTTGCCGGCAAGTCACTTTACTCGTACCGTAATGCATGATCCCGTGACCAGACACTTGGTCACTTTGAGCTCATTATTATGATGCACTACCGAAGTGGGCCCGGTGATACCTCTCCGTAATACGGAGTGACAAATCCTGTCTCGATCCGTGTCAACCCAATGACACTTTCGGAGATACCTGTAATGCACCTTTATAGTCACCCAGTTACGTTGTGACGTTTTGTACACCCAAAGCACTCCTACGGTATCCGGGAGTTACACGATCTCATGGTCTAAGGAATAGATACTTGACATTGAGAAAGCTCTAGCAAAACGAACTACACGATCTTGTGCTATGCTTAGGATTGGGTCTTGTCCATCACGTCATTCTCCTAATGACGTGATCCCGTTGTCAATGACATCTGATGTCCATAGTCAGGAAACCATGACTATCTGTTGACCAACGAGCTAGTCAACTAGAGGCTTACTAGGGGCGTATTGTAGTCTATGTATTCACACGTGTATTACGATTTCCGGATAATACAGTTACAACATGAATAAAAGACAATTATCATGAACAAGGAAATATAACAATAATGCTTTTATTATTGCCTCTAGGGCATATTTCCAACAATATGCACGAGTAGAACACAAGTGAGTTGTGGGCGATATAAGTCATATTGCTTACCAGCATGTCATACTTTGGTTGGCGGTATTGTTGGATGAAGCGGCCGGACCGACATTACGTGCACGCTTATGCGAGACTGGTTCTACCGACGTGCTTTGCACATAGGTGGCTGGCAGTGTCGGTTTCTCCAACTTTAGTTGAACCGAGTGTGGCTCGCCCGGTCCTTGCGAAGGTTAAAACAGCACCAACTTGACAAATTATCCACCATCCCACGCATATTGTAGTTCATCACGAAGCTCTTGTAGCTTGGTGGGAGCGATGAAGGATTCTGTCAATGACCGCCTCGTCAGGAGGTTAATCTCCAGTTTGAGGACGGTTGTGCAACCTTCAGACATTTTGAGTATGTGCTCCGATGTGAACTGTTTTCCTCCATCTTACAACTATAGAACTTGTCGGAGACTTCATATCTCTCGACCCGGGCATGAGCTTGGAAAACTAGTTTCAGCTCTTGAACATCTCATATGCTCCGTGTTGCTCAAAACGCTTTTGGAGCCCGGTTCTAAGCTGTAAAGCATGCCGCCTTCGAACGAGGGAGTAATCATCGATGCGATGTCCGCCAAGCGTTCAAATCGTCTTGCAGTCTTTGGGAGAGCGGTGGATCACCTAGCGGTGCTTCTAGGACATATGCCTTCTTGGCAGCTATGAGGATGATCCTCGGGTTCGGACCCAGTCCGTATAGTTGCTTCCATCATCTTTCAGCTTGGTTTTCTAGGAGCGTTGAAGTTCATGTTGACATGGCGTTGGCCATTTGATCTACAAGACATATTTTGCAAAAGTTTTAGACTAAGTTCATGATAATTAAGTTCATCTTAATCAAATTATTGAATGAACTCCCACTCAGATTTGACATCCCTCTAGTCATCTAAGTGTTACACGATCCGAGTCGACTAGGCGTGTCCGATCATCACGTGAGACGGACTAGTCATCGTCGGTGAACATTCTCATGTTGATCGTATCTTCTATCGACTCGTGTTCGACCTTTCGGTCTCCGTGTTCCGAGGCCATGTCTGTACATGCTAGGCTCGTCAAGTTAACCCTAAGTGTTTTGCATGTGTAAAACTGTCTTACACCCGTTGTATGTGAGCGTAAGGATCTATCACACCGATCATCACGTGGTGCTTGAAGCGACGAACTTTAGCAACGGTGCACAGTTAGGGGAGAACACTTCTTGAAATTGTTGTAAGGGATCATCTTATTTACTACCGTCGTTCTAAGTAAACAAGATGCATAAACATAATAAACATCACATGCAATTATATAGTAGTGACATGATATGGCCAATATCATAAAACTCCATTGATCTCCATCTTCGGGGTTCCATGATCATCTTGTCACCGGCATGACACCATGATCTCCATCATCATGATCTCCATCATCGTGTCTTCATGAAGTTGCCACGCCAACGACTACTTCTACTTCTACGGCTAACATGTTTAGCAATAAAGTAAAGTAATTTACATGGCGTTCTTCAATGACACGCAGGTCATACAAAATAAAGACAACTCCTATGGCTCCTGCCGGTTGTCATACTCATCGACATGCAAGTCGTGATCCCTATTACAAGAACATGATCTCATACATCACAATATGTCATTCATCATTCATCACAACTTGGCCATATCACATCACATGACAATTGCTGCAAAAACAAGTTAGATGTCCTCTAATTGTTGTTGCATCTTTTACGTGGCTGCAATTGGGTTCTAGCAAGAACGTTTTCTTACCTAAGAATAACCACAACGTGATCTTGTCAACTTCTATTTACCCTTCATAAGGACCCTTTTCATCAAAATCCGCTCCAACTAAAGTGGGAGAGCAGACACCGCCAGCCACCTTATGCAACTAGTGCATGTTAGTCGGTGGAACCGGTCTCACGTAAGCGCACGTGTAAGGTTGGTCGGGCCGCTTCATCCCACAATACTGCGGAAGCAATATAAGACTAGTAGCGGCAAGCAAGTTGACAAGATCTCGCCCACAACCAAATTGTGTTCTACTCGTGCAATAGAGAACTACGCATAGACCTAGCTCATGATGCCCTTTGTTGGGAGCGTTGCAGAAAATTAAAATTTTCCTATGGTTTCACCAAGATCCATCTATGAGTTCATCTAAGCAACGAGTCAAGGGAGTGAGTTTGCATCTACATACCACTTGTAGATCGCGTGCGGAAGCGTTCGAGGAGCGGTGATGATGGAGTCGTACTCGGCGTGATTCAGATCACCGATGACCAAGTGCTGAACGGACAGCACCTCGCGTTCAACACCGCGACAGTGCGGGTGATGTCTCCTCCGTCTTGATCCAGCAAGGAGGAAGGAGAGGTTGAGGAAGACAGCTCCACCGCAGCACGACGGGCGTGATGATGGTGGAGAAGCGATCTCGGCAGGCCGCCGAGCACACAACGGAGGAGGAGAGGTGTTGGGGAGGGAGGGCTGCGCCTTGGCTTGTGGTGCGGCTGCCTCCCTCACCCCTCTATTTATAGGGGAAGGGAGAGGCCGGCCCTCTAGATGCATCTAGAGGGGGCGGCCAAGGGAGGGGACTTGCCCCCAAGCAAGGGGGCGCCTCTAGGGTTCCCCTCAACCCTAGGCGCAAGGGCCCAAGGAGGGTGCGCCCAGCCCACCAGGCTGGCTCCTCCCACGCAGCCCAAGTGGCCCCCGGGAGGGTGGCCCCTCCAGTGGACCTCCGAACCCTTCCGGTGACCACAGTACAATACCGATATGCCCGAAACTTTTCCGGTGTCCGTTTGACAACTTCCCATATATAAATCTTTACCTCGGACCCTTAGGAACTCCTCGTGACGTCAGGGATCTCATCAGGGACTCGAACAACATTCGGTAATCACATACAAGTCTTCCTAATAACCCTAAGCGTCACGAACCTTAAGTGTGTAGACCCTACGGGTTGGGGAGACATGAACATGACCGAGGCGCTCTCGGTCAATAACCAACAGCGGGATCTGGATACCCATGTTGGCTCCCACATGCTCCTCGATGATGTCATCGGATGAACCACGATGTCGAGGATTCAAGCAACCCGTATACTATTCCCTTTGTCGACGGTATGTTACTTGCCGAGACTCGATCGTCGGTATCCCAATACCTCGTTCAGTCTCGCCCGGCAAGTCACTTTACTCGCACCGTAATGCATGATCCCGTGACCGACACTTGGTCACTTTGAGCTCATTATTATGATGCACTACCGAGTGGGCCCGGTGATACCTCTCCGTAATCACGGAGTGACAAATCCTCGTCTCGATCCGTGTCAACCCAATGACACTTTCGGAGATACCGTAATGCACCTTTATAGTCACCCGATTACGTTGTGACGTTTTGTACACCCAAAGCACTCCCTACGGTATCCGGAGTTACGATCTCATGGTCTAAGGAATAGATACTTGACATTGAGAAAGCTCTAGCAAAACGAACTACGATCTTGTGCTATGCTTAGGATTGGGTCTTGTCCATCACGTCATTCTCTAATGGCGTGATCCCGTTATCAATGACATCGATGTCCATAGTCGAAACCATGACTATCTGTTGACCAACGAGCTAGTCAACTAGAGGCTTACTAGGGCGTATTGTAGTCTATGTATTCACGTGTATTACGATTTCCGGATAATACTGATTACAACATGAATAAAAGACAATTATCATGAACAAGGAAATATAACAATAATGCTTTTATTATTGCCTCTAGGGCATATTTCCAACAATATGCACGAGTAGAACACAAGTGAGTTGTGGGCGATATAAGTCATATTGCTTACCAGCATGTCATACTTTGGTTCGGCGGTATTGTTGGATGAAGCGGCCCGGACCGACATTACGCGTACGCTTATGCGAGACTGGTTCTACCGACGTGCTTTGCACATAGGTGGCTGGCAGGTGTCAGTTTCTCCAACTTTAGTTGAACCGAGTGTGGCTACGCCCGGTCCTTGCGAAGGTTAAAACAGCACCAACTTGACAAATTATCGTTGTGGTTTTGATGCGTACGTAAGAACGGTTCTTGCTCAGTCCGTAGCAGCCACGTAAAACTTGCAACAACAAAGTAGAGGACGTCTAATTTGTTTTTGCAGGGCATGTTGTTGATGTGATATGGTCAAAGCATGATGCTAAATTTTATTGTATGAGATGATCATGTTTTGTAACCGAGTTATCGGCAACTGGCAGGAGCCATATGGTTGTCGCTTTATTGTATGCAATGCAATCGCCCTGTAATGCTTTACTTTATCACTAAGCGGTAGTGGTAGTCGTAGAAGTATAAGATTGGCGAGACGACAACGATGCTACGATGGAGATCAAGGTGTCGCTACCGGTGGCGATGGTGATCATGATGGTGCTTGGAGATGGAGATCACAAGCACAAGATGATGATGGCCATATCATATCACTTATATTGATTGCATGTGATGTTTATCTTTTATGCATCTTATCTTGCTTTGATTGACGTAGCATTATAAGATGATCTCTCACTAAATTTCAAGATAAAAGTGTTCTCCTGAGTATGCACCGTTGCCAAAGTTAAATCGTGCCCGGACACCACGTGATGATCGGGTGTGATAAGCTCACGTCCATCTACAATGGGTGCAAGCCAATTTTGCACACGCAGAATACTCAGGTTAAACTTGACGAGCCTAGCATATGCAGATATGGCCTCGGGACACTGAGACCGAAAGGTCGAGCGTTAATCATATAGTAGATATGATCAACATAGTGATGTTCACCATTGAAAGCTACTCCATTTCACGTGATGATCGGTTATGGTTTAGTTGATTTGGATCACGTGATCACTTAGATGATTAGAGGGATGTCTATCTAAGTGGGAGTTCTTAAATAATATGATTAATTGAACTTAAATTTATCATGAACTTAGTACCTGATAGTATCTTGCTTGTCTATGTTGATTGTAGATAGATGGCCCGTGTTGTTGTTCCGTTGAATTTTAATGCGTTCCTTGAGAAAGCAAAGTTGAAATATGATGGTAGCAATTACACTGACTGGGTCCGTCACTTGAGGATTATCCTCATTGCTGCACGGAAGAATTACGTCCTGGAAGCACCGCTAGGTGCCAAACCTGCTGCAGGAGCAACACCAGATGTTATGAACATCCGGCAGAGCAAAGATGATGACTACTCGATAGTTCAGTGTGCCATGCTTTACGGCCTAGAACCGGGACTTCAACGATGTTTTGAACGTCATGGAGCATATGAGATGTTCCAGGAGTTGAAGTTAATATTTCAAGCAAATGCCCGGATTGAGAGATATGAAGTCTCCAATAAGTTCTACAGCTGTAAGATGGAGGAGAATAGTTCATCGGTGAGCATATACTCAAAATGTCTGGGTATAACAATCACTTGATTCAACTGGGAGTTAATCTTCCGGATGACAGCGTCATTGACAAAATTCTTCAATCACTGCCACCAAGCTACAAGAGCTTCGTGATGAACTATAACATGCAAGGGATGGATAAGACGATTCCCGAGCTCTTCGCAAGGCTAAAGGTTGCGGAGGTAGAAATCAAGAAGGAGCATCAAGTGTTGATGGTCAATAAGACCACCAGTTTCAAGAAAAAGGGCAAAGGGAAGAAGAAGGGGAACTTCAAGAAGAACAACAAGCAAGTTGCTGCTCGGAGAAGAAACCCAAGTCTGGACCTAAGTCCGAGATCGAGTGCTTCTCCGCAAGCAAACTACAGTCCTTTGAAGCGGAACTGCCCCAAGTATTTGGCGGATAAAAAGGATGGCAAGGTGAACAAAGGTATATGTGATATACATGTTATTGATGTGTACCTTACTAGAGCTCGCGAAGAGCACCGGTATTTGATATTGGTTCTGTTGCTAATATTTGCAACTCAAAACAGGGACTACGGATTAAGCGAACACTGGCCAAGGACGAGGTGACGATGCGCGTGGGAAACGGTTCCAAAGTCGATGTGATCGCCGTAGGCACGCTACCTCTACATCTACCTTCAGGATTAGTATTAGACCTAAATAATTGTTATTTGGTGCCAACGTTAAGCATGAACATTATATCTGTATATTGTTTGATGCGAGACGGTTATTCATTTAAATCAGAAAATAATGGTTGTTCTATTTATATGAGTAATATCTTTTATGGTCATGCACCCTTAAAGAGTGGTCTATCTTTGATGAATCTCGATAGTAGTGATACACATAATCATAATGTTGAAGCCAAAAGATGCAGAGTTGATAATGATAGTGCAACTTATTTGTGGCACTGCCATTTAGGTCATATCGGAGTAAAGCGCATGAAGAAACTCCATACTGATGGACTTTTGGAACCACTTGATTATGAATCACTTGGTACTTGCGAACCGTGCCTCATGGGCAGGATGACTAAAACGCCGTTCTCCGGAACTATGGAGAGAGCATCAGATTTGTTGGAAATCATACATACAGATGTATGTGGTCGGATGAATGTTGAGGCTTGCGGCGGGTATCGTTATTTTCTCACCTTCACAAATGATTTAAGCAGATATGGGTATATCTACTTAATGAAACATAAATCTG
This sequence comes from Aegilops longissima, assembly GCA_021605205.1. Taxonomy (NCBI): domain Eukaryota; kingdom Viridiplantae; phylum Streptophyta; class Magnoliopsida; order Poales; family Poaceae; genus Aegilops; species Aegilops longissima. Next base: position 455,478,650 of record CM038676.1, read on the forward strand.
AAACATTTGAAAAGTTCAAAGAATTTCAAAGTGAAGTTGAAAATCATCATAACAAGAAAATAAAGTTTCTATGATCTGATCGTGGAGAAGAATATTTGAGTTACGAGTTTGGTCTACATTTGAAACAATGCGGAATAGTTTCGCAACTTACGCCACCCAGAACACCACAGTGTAATGGTGTGTCCGAACGTCGTAATCGTACTTTACTAGATATGGTGCGATCTATGATGTCTCTTACTGATTTGCCGCTATCGTTTTGGGGTTATGCTTTAGATACGGCCGCATTCACATTAAATAGGGCAACATCGAAATCCGTTGAGACGACGCCTTATGAACTGTGGTTTGGCAAGAAACCAAAGTTGTCGTTTCTTAAAGTTTGGGGCTGCGATGCTTATGTGGAAAAGCTTCAACCTGATAAGCTCGAACCCAAATCGGAGAAATGTGTCTTCATAGGAACCCAAAGGAGACTATTGGGTACACCTTCTATCACAGATCCGAAGGCAAGACATTCGTTGCTAAGAATGGATCCTTTCTAGAGAAGGAGTTTCTCTCGAAAGAAGTGAGTGGGAGGAAAGTAGAACTTGATGAGGTAATCGTACCTGCTCCCTTATTGGAAAGTAGTTCATCACAGAAACCGGTTCCTGTGACGTCTATACCAATTAGTGAGGAAGTTAATGATGATGATCATGGAACTTCAGATCAAGTTGTTACTGAACCTCATAGGCCAGCCAGAGTAAGATCCGCACCAGAGTGGTACGGTAATCCTATTCTAGAGGTTATGTTACTAGACCATGACGAACCTACGAACTATTAAGAAGCGATGGTGAGCCCAGATTCCGCAAAATGGCTTGAGGCCATGAAATCTGAGATGGGATCCATGTATGAGAACAAAGTATGGACTTTGGTTGACTTGCCCGATGATCGGCAAGCCATTGAGAATAAATGGATCTTCAGGAAGAAGACTGACGCTGACGGTAATGTTACTATCTATAAAGCTCGACTTGTTGCAAAAGGTTTTCGACAAGTTCAAGGGATTGACTACGATGAGACCTACTCACCCGTAGCGATGCTTAAGTCTGTCCGAATCATGTTAGCAATTGCCGCATTTTATGATTATGAAATTTGGCAAATTGATGTAAAAACTGCATTCCTGAATGGATTTCTGGAAGAAGAGTTGTATATGATGCAACCGGAAGGTTTTGTCGATCCAAAGGGAGCTAACAAAGTGTGCAAGCTCCAGCGAGCCATTTATGGACTGGTGCAAGCCTCTCGGAGTTGGAATAAATGCTTTAATAGTGTGATCAAAGCATTTGGTTTTATACAGACTTTTGGAGAAGCTTGTATTCACAAGAAAGTGAGTGGGAGCTCTATAGCATTTCTGATATTATATGTGGATGACATATTGTTGATTGGAAATGATATAGAATTTCTGGATAGCATAAAAGGATACTTGAATAAGAGTTTTTCAATGAAGGACGTCGGTGAAGCTGCTTATATATTGGGCATCAAGATCTATAGAAATAGATCAAGACGCTTAATTGGACTTTCACAAAGCACATACCTTGACAAAGTTTTGAAGAAGTTCAAAATGGATCAAGCAAAGAAAGGGTTCTTGCCTGTGTTACAAGGTGTGAAGTTGAGTAAGACTCAATGCCCGACCACTTCAGAAGATAGAGAGAAGATGAAAGATGTTCCCTATGCTTCAGCCATAGGCTCTATCATGTATGCAATGCTGTGTACCAGACCTGATGTGTGCCTTGCTATAAGTTTGCCAGGGAGGTACCAAAGTAATCTAGGAGTGGATCACTGGACAGCGGTCAAGAACATCCTGAAATACCTGAAAAGTACTAAGGATATGTTTCTCGTTTATGGAGGTGACAAAGAGCTAGTCGTAAATGGTTACGTCGATGCAAGCTTTGACACCGATCCGGACGATTCTAAATCGCAAACCGGATACGTGTTTACATTGAACGGTGGAGCTGTCGGTTGGTGCAGTTCTAAACAAAGCGTTGTGGCGGGATCTACGGTGAAGCGGAGTACATAGCTGCTTCGTAAGCAGCAAATGAAGGAGTCTCGGATGAAGGAGTTCATATCCGATCTAGGTGTCATACCTAGTGCATCGGGTCCAATGAAAATCTTTTGTGACAATACTGTTGCAATTGCCTTGGCGAAGGAATCCAGATTTCACAAGAGAACCAAGCACATCAAGAGACGCTTCAATTCCATCCGGGATTTAGTCCAGATGGGAGACATAGAAGTTTGCAAGATACATACGGATCTGAATGTTGCAGACCCGTTGACTAAGCCTCTTCCACGAGCAAAACATGATCAGCACCAAGGCTCCATGGGTGTTAGAATCATTACTGCGTAATCTAGATTATTGACTCTAGTGCAAGTGGGAGACTGAAGGAAATATGCCCTAGAGGCAATAATAAAGTTATTATTTATTACCTTATATCATGATAAATGTTTATTATTCATGCTAGAATTGTATTAACCGGAAACATAATACTTGTGTGAATACATAGACAAACAGAGTGTCACTAGTATGCCTCTACTTGACTAGCTCATTGATCAAAGATGGTTGTGTTTCCTAGCCATAGACATGAGTTGTCATTTGATTAACGGGATCACATCATTAGGAGAATGATGTGATTGACTCGACCCATTCCGTTAGCTTAGCACTCGATCGTTTAATATGTTGCTATTGCTTTCTTCATGACTTATACATGTTCCTATGACTATGAAATTATGCAACTCCCGTTTACCGGAGGAACACTTTGTGTGCTACCAAACGTCACAACGTAACTGGGTGATTATAAAGGTGCTCTACAGGTGTCTCCGAAGGTACTGGTTGGGTTGGCATATTTCGATATTAGTGTTGGGGAACGTAGTAATTTCAAAAAAAATTCCTACGCACACGCAAGACCATGGTGATGGCATAGCAACGAGAGGGGAGAGTGTCCGTCCACGCACTGTGAGACCGAAGCGAAGCGTTATAACAACGCGGTTGATGTAGTCGACGCCTTCACGATCCGACCGATCCAAGTACCGAACGACGGCACCTCCGAAGTTCAGCACACGCTCAGCTCGATGACGATCCCGTGTCCGATCCAGCAAAGCGTCGGGGATGAGTTCCACAAGACGACGGCGTGGTGACGATGATGATGCTTCACTGCACAGGCTTCGCCTAAACTCCATGACGATATGACCCGAGGTGGAATATGGTGGAGGGGGCACCGCACACGGCTAAGAACGATCACGAGATCAATTTGTGTGTCATGGGGTGCCCCCCGCCTCAGATATAAAGGAGCAAGGTGCGGCCGGCCCTAGGGAGGCGTGCTCGAGGAGTCCTACTCCCACCGGAGTAGACTCCCCCTTCCTAGTTGGATTAGGTCTTGGGGAGGGAAGAGGAAGGGCGCCGCCTCTCCTTGTCCAATCGGACTAGAGGGGAGGGGGCGCGGCCTGCCCCGGCCGCCCTTCCTCTTCTCCCTTATGGCCCATCAAGGCCCATTGACCCCGGGGTTCCGTAACCCCTGTGTTCCGTAATATCCTGTTTTCATCCGAACCTTCCAAGTCCAAACATAGGCTTCCAATATATCAATCTTTATGTCTCGACCATTTCGAGACTCCTCGTCATGTCCGTGATCACATCTGGGACTCCGAACAACCTTCGGTACATCAAAACTTATAAACTCATAATAAACTGTCATCGAAACGTTAAGAGTGCGGACCCTACGGGTTCGAGAACTATGTAGACATGACCTAGAACTATTCTCGGTCAATAACCAATAGCGGAACCTGGACGCCCATATTGGTTCCTACATATTCTACGAAGATCTTTATCGGTCAAACCGCATAACGACATACGTTGTTCCCTTTGTCATCGGTATGTTACTTACCCGAGATTCGATCGTCGGTATCCAATACCTAGTTCAATCTCGTTACCAGCAAGTCTCTTTACTCGTTCCGTAATACATCATCTCACAACTAACTTATTATTTGCAATGCTTGCAAGGCTTATGTGATGTGTATTACCGAGAGGGCCCAGAGATACCTCTCCGACAATCGGAGTGACAAAACCTAATCTCGAAATACGCCAACCCAACATGTACCTTTGGAGACACCTGTAGTACTCCTTTATAATCACCCAGATTACGCTATGACGCTTGGTAGTACCCAAAGTGTTCCTCCGTAAACGGAGTTGCATAATCTCATAGTTACAGGAACATGTATAGGTCATGAAGAAAGCAATAGCAATATACTAAACGATCAAGTGCTAAGCTAACGGAATGGGTCATGTCAATCACATCATTCTCCTAATGATGTGATCCCATTAATCAAATGACAACACATGTCTATGGTTAGGAAACATAACCATCTTTGATTAATGAGCTAGTCTAGTAGAGGCATACTAGTGACTATCTGCTTGTCTATGTATTCACAAATGTATTATGTTTCCGTTAATACAATTCTAGCATGAATAATAAACATTTATCATGATATAAGGAAATAAATAATAACTTTATTATTGCCTCTAGGGCATATTTCCTTCATCTCCCACTTGCACTAGAGTCAATAATCTAGATTACACAAGAATGATTCTAACACCCATGGAGTCTTGGTGCTGATCATGTTTTGCTCGTGGAAGAGGCTTAGTCAACGGTCCGCAACATTCAGATCCGTATGTATCTTGCAAATCTCTATGTCTCCCACTTGGACTTGGTCCCAATGGAATTGAAGCGCCTCTTGATATGCTTGGTCCTCTTGTGAAATCTGGATTCCTTTGCCAAGGCTATTGCACCAAGATTGTCATAGAAGATATTCATTGGTCCCGATGCACTAGGTATGACACCTAGATCGAAATGAACTCTTTCATCCAGACTCTTCATTTGCTGCTTCCAAGCAGCTATGTACTCCGCTTCACATGTAGATCCCGCCACGACGCTTTGTTTAGAACTGCACCAACCGACAGCTCCACCGCTTAATAAAAACACGATCCGGTTTGCGATTTAGAATCGTCCGGATCAGTGTCAAAGCTTGCATCGACGTAACCATTTACGACTAGCTCTTTGTCACCTCCATATACGAGAAACATATCCTTAGTCCTTTTTCGTATTTCAGATGTTCTTGACCGCTGTCAAATGATCCACTCGATTACTTTGGTACCTTCTGCCAAGCTTATTGCTAAGCATACGTCGTGTCCGGTACACAGCATTGCATACATGATAGAGCCTATGGCTGAAGCATAGGAACATCTTTCATTTCTCTCTATCTTCTGCTGTGGTCGGGCATTGAGTCCGACTCAATCTTATACCTTGTAATACAGGTAAAAACCTTTCTTTGCTCGATCCATTTTGAACTTTTTCAAAACTTTATCAAGGTATGTGCTTTGTGAAAGTCCAATTAAGCGCCTTGATCTATCTCTATAGATCTTGATGCCCAATATGTAAGCAGCTTCACCGAGGTCTTTCATTGAAAAACTTTTATTCAAGTATCCTTTATGCTATCCAGAAATTCTATATCATTTCCAATCAATAATATGTCGTCCACATATAATATCGAAATGCTAGAGAGCTCCCACTCACTTTCTTGTAAATACAAAGCTTCTCCAAAAGTCTCAGATAAAACCATATGCTTTGATCACACTATCAAAGCGCTTATTCCAACTCGAGAGGCTTGCACTGCACCATAAATTGATCGCTGGAGCTTGCACACTTTGTTAGCACCCTTTGGATCAACAAAACCTTCTGGTTGCATCATATACAACTCTTCTTCTAGAAATCCATTCAAGAATGCAGTTTTTACATCCATTTTCCAAATTTCATAATCATAAAATGCGCAATTGCTAACATGATTCGGACAGACTTAAGCATCGCCACGGTGAGAAAGTCTCATCGTAGTCAACCCTTGAACTTGTCGAAAACCTTTCGCAACAAGTCGAGCTTTATAGACAGATTACATTACCATCGCGTCGGTCTTCTTCTTAAAGATCCATTTATTCTCAATGGCTTGCCGATCATCGGCAAGTCAACCAAAGTCCATACTTTGTTTTCATACATGGATCCCATCTCAGATTTCATGGCTTCCAGCCATTTTATGGAATCTGGGCTCACCATCGCTTCTTCATAGTTTGTAGGTTCGCCATGGTCAAGTAACATGACTTCCGAATAGGATTACCGCATCACTCTGTGCGATTTTACTCGTTGACCTCACGAGTTCAAGAGTAACTTGATCTGAAGTTTCATGATCAACATCATTAGTTTCCTCACTAATTGGTGTAGTTGTCACAGAACCGCTTTCTTGTGATGAACTACCTTCCAATAAGGGAGCAGATCTGATTATCTCATCAAGTTCTACTTTCCTCCCACTCACTTCTTTCGAGAGAAACTCCTTCTCTAGAAAGGATCTGAATTTAGCAACGAAAATCTTGCCTTCAGATCTGTGATAGAAGGTGTACCCAACAGTCTCCTTTGGGTATCCTATGAAAACACATTCGATTTGGGTTCGAGCTTATCTGGTTGAAGTTTCTTCACATAAGCATCGCAGCCCCAAACTTTAAGAAACGACAACTTTGGTTTCTTGCCAAACCACAGTTCATAAGGTGTCGCCTCAACGGACTTAGATGGTGCCCTATTTAACGTGAATCGGCCGCCTCTAAAGCACCCAAAACGATAGCGGTAAATCAGTAAGAGACATCATAGATCGCACCATATCAAGTAAAGTACGACACGACGCTCGGACACACCATTTCTCCGTGGTGTTCCGGTGGCGGAGTTGCGTAAACTATTCCGCATTGTTTCAAATGTAAACCAAACTCAGAACTCAAATATTCTCCTCCACGATCAGATCGTAGAAACTTTATTTTCTTGTTACGATGATTTTCCACTTCACTCTGAAATTCTTTGAACTTTTCAAATGTTTCAGATTTGTGTTTCATTAAGTAGATATACCCATATCTGCTCAAATCATCTGTGAAGGTGAGAAAATAACGATACCCGCCGTGCCTCAACATTCATTGGACCACAAACATCAAGATGTATGATTTCCAACAAATCAGTTGCTCGCTCCATAGTTCCGAGAACGGCGTTTTAGTCATCTTGCCCATGAGGCACGGTTCGCAAGTACCAAGTGATTCATAATCAAGTGATTCCAAAAGTTCATCAAGATGGAGTTTCTTCATGCGTTTTACACCAATATGACCCAAACGGCAAGTGCCACAAATAAGTTGCATTATCATTATCAACTCTGCATCTTTTGGTTTCAACACTATGAATATGTGTATTACTACTATCGAGATTCAATAAAATAGACCACTCTTCAAGGGTGCATGACCATAAAAGATATTATTCATATAAATAGAACAACCATTATTCTCTGTCTTAAATGAATAACCGCCTCGCATCAAACAAGATCCAGATATAATGTTCATGCTTAACGCTGGCACCAAATAACAATTATTTAGGTCTAAAACTAATCCCGATGGTAGATGTAGAGGTAGCGTGCCGACCGCGATCACATCGACTTTGGAACCATTTCCACGCCAGATCGTCACCTCGCCCTTAGCCAATCTTCGCTAATCCGTAGTTCCTGCTTCGAGTTGCAAATATTAGCAATGTAACCAGATCAAATACCTGTGTACTATGCGAGTATTAGTAAGGTACACATCAATAACATGTATATCACATATACCTTTGATCACCTTGCCATCCTTCTTATCCGCCAAATACTTGGGGCAGTTCCGCTTCCAATGTCGACCGCTTGCGCAGAGAAACACTCGGCCAGGCTTAGGTCCAGACTTGGGTTTCTTCTCTTGAGCAGCAACTTTCTTGTTGTTCTTGAAGTTCCCTTCTTCTTTCCTTTGCCCTTTTCTTGAAACTAGTGGTCTTGTTGACCATCAACACTTGATGCTCTTTCTTGATTTCTACCTCCGCTGCTTTTAGCATTGCGTAAGAGCTCAGAATTGTTTTGGTCATCCTTGCATATTATAGTTCATCACGAAGCTCTTGTAGCTCGGTGGCAGTGATTGGAGAATTTCATCAATGACACTATCATCCGAAGAGTAACTCCCAGTTGAATCAAGTGATTATTATACCCGGACATTTTGAGTATATGTTCACCGACGTAACTATTCTCCTCCATCTTGCAACTATAGAACTTATTGGAGACTTCATATCTCTCAATCCGGCATTTGCTTGAAATATTAACTTCAACTCTGGAACATCTCATATGCTCCATGACGCTCAAAACGTCGTTGAAGACCCGGTTCTAAGCCGTAAAGTATGGCACATCGAACTATAGAGTAGTCATCACTTTGCTCGCCAGACGCTCACAACTTCGGCGTTGCTCTGCAAAGCAGGCCTGGCACCCAGCGGTGCTTCCAGACGTAATTCTTCCGTGCAGCAATGAGGATAATCCTCAAGTTACGGACCCAATCCGTAATTGCTACCATCATCTTTCAACTTTGCTTTCTCAAGGAACGCATTAAAATTCAACGGAACAACAAAGACGAGCCATCTATCTACAAGAAACATAGACAAGCAAAATACTATCGGTACTAAGTTCATGATAAATTTAAGTTTAATTAATCATATTAAAACTCCCACTTAGACAGACATCTCTCTAATCATCTAAGTGATTACGTGATCCAAATCAACTAAACCATGTCCGATCATCACGTGAGATGGAGTAGTTTCAATGGTGAACATCACTATGTTGATCATATCTACTATATGATTCACGCTCGACCTTTCGGTCTCCGTGTTCCGAGGCCATATCTGTTATATGCTAGGCTCGTCAAGTTTAACCTGAGTATTCTGCGTGTGCAACTGTTTTGCACCCGCTGTATTTGATAGAGCCTATCACACCCGATCATCACGTGGTGTCTCAAAGACGAAGAACTTTCATAACGGTGCATACTCGGGAGAACACTTCTTGATAATTTTAGTGAGAGATCATCTTATAATGCTACCGTCAATCAAAGCAAGATAAGATGCATAAAGGATAAACATCACATGCAATCAATATAAGTGATATGATATGGTCATCATCATCTTGTGCTTGTGATTCCATCGCCAAGCACCGCCATGATCACCATCGCCACCGCGCGACACCTTGATCTCCATCGTAGCATCGTTGTCGCCTCGCCAACTATTGCTTCTACGACTATCGCTACTTCTTAGTGATAAAGTAAAGCAATTACATGGCGCTTGCATTTCATACAATAAAGCGACAACCATATGGCTCTCGCCATTGCCGATAACTCGGTTACAAAACATGATCATCTCATACAATAAAATATAGCATCACGCCTTGACCACATCACATCACAACATGCCCTGCAAAAACAAGTTAGACGTCCTCTACTTTGTTGTTGCAAGTTTTACGTGGCTGCTACGGGCTGAGCAAGAACCGTTCTTACCTACGCATCAAAACCACAACGATAGTTTGTCAAGTTGGTGCTGTTTTAACCTTCGCAAGGACGGGCGAGCCACACTCGGTTCAACTAAAGTGAGAGAAACAGACACCCGCCGTCACCTTTAAGCAACTAGTGCTCAAGCGGTGAAACCAGTCTCGCGTAAGCGACGCGTAATGTCGGTCCGGCCGCTTCATCTCACAATATCGCCGAACCAAAGTATGACATTTGGTAAGCAAGATGACTTATATCGCCCACAACTCACTTGTGTTCTACTCGTGCATATGACATCAACGCATAAAACCAGGCTCGGATGCCACTGTTGGGGAACGTAGTAATTTCAAAAATTCCTACGCACACGCAAGACCATGGTGATGGCATAGCAACGAGACGGGAGAGTGTCTGTCCACGTACCCTCGTAGACCGTAAGCGGAAGCGTTATAACAACGCGGTTGATGTAGTCGTACGTCTTCACGATCCGACCGATCCAAGTACCGAACGTACGGCACCTCCGAGTTCAGCACACGTTCAGCTCGATGACGATCCCCGTGCTTCGATCCAGCAAAGCGTCGGGGATGAGTTCCGTCAGCACGACGGCGTGGTGACGATGATGATGCTTCACCGGCGCAGGGCTTCGCCTAAGCTCCGCGACGATATGACCGAGGTGGAATATGGTGGAGGGGGGCACCGCACACGGCTAAGAACGATCACGTAGATCAACTTGTGTGTCATGGGGTGCCCCCGCCTCAGTATATAAAGGAGCAAGGGGTGCGGCCGGCCTAGGAGGAGGCGCTTAGAGGAGTCCTACTCCCACCGAGTAGGACTCCCCCCTTCCTAGTTGGATTAGGTCTTGGGGAGGGAAGAGGGAAGGGGCCGCCCCCTCTCCTTGTCCAATTTGGACTAGAGGGGAGGGGCTGCCTGCCCCTGGCCGGCCCTTCCTCTTCTCCCTTATGGCCCATCAAGGCCCATTGACCCCGGGGTTCCGTAACCCCGGTGTTCCAGAACATCCTGTTTTCATCCGAACCTTTCCAAGTCCAAACATAGGCTTCCAATATATCAATCTTTATGTCTCGACCATTTCGAGACTCCTCGTCATGTCCGTGATCACATCCGGGACTCGAACAACCTTCGTACATCAAAACTTATAAACTCATAATAAATCGTCATCGAACGTTAAGCGTGCGGACCCTACGGGTTCGAGAACTATGTACACATGACCTAGAACTATTCTCGGTCAATAACCAATAGCGAACCGGATGCCCATATTGGTTCCTACATATTCTACGAAGATCTTTATCGGTCATACCGCATAACGACATACGTTGTTCCTTTGTCATCGGTATGTTACTTACCCGAGACTCGATCGTCGGTATCCAATACCTAGTTCAATCTCGTTACGGCAAGTCTCTTTACTCGTTCCGTAATACATCATCTCACAACTAACTTATTAGTTGCAATGCTTGCAAGGCTTATGTGATGTGTATTACCGAGAGGGCCCAGAGATACCTCTCCCACAATCGGAGTGACAAAACCTAATCTCGAAATACGCCAACCCAACATGTACCTTTGGAGACACCTGTAGTACTCCTTTATAATCACCCAGTTACGTTGTGATGTTTGGTAGTACCCAAAGTGTTCCTCCGTAAACGGAGTTGCATAATCTCATAGTTACAGTGAACATGTATAGGTCATGAAGAAAGCAATAGCAATATACTAAACGATCAAGTGCTAAGCTAACGGAATGGGTCATGTCAATCACATCATTCTCCTAATGATGTGATCCCATTAATCAAATGACAACACATGTTTATGGTTAGGAAACATAACCATCTTTGATTAATGAGCTAGTCTAGTAGAGGCATACTAGTGACTATCTGTTTGTCTATGTATTCACACATGTATTATGTTTCCGGTTAATACAATTCTAGCATGAATAATAAACATTTATCATGATATAAGGAAATAAATAATAACTTTATTATTGCCTCTAGGGCATATTTCCTTCAATTAGGATTTGTCACTCCGATTGTCGGAGAGGTATCTCTGGGCCCACTCAGTAATGCACATCACTTAAGCCTTGCAAACATTGCAACTAATTAGTTAGTTGTGGGATGATGTATTACGTAACGAGTAAAGAGACTTGCCGGTAACGAGATTGAACTAGGTATCGAGATACCGACGATCGAATCTCGGGCAAGTAACATACCTATGACAAAGGGAACAACGTATGTTGTTATGCGGTCCTGACCGATAAAGATCTTCGAGAATATGTGGGAGCCAATATGAGCATCCAGGTTCCGCTTATTGGTTATTGACTGCAGACGTGTCTCGGTCATGTCTTCTCGAACCCGTAGGGTCCGCACGCTTAAAGTTTCGGCGATGCTTATATTATGAGTTTATGAGTTTTGATGTACCGAAGGTTGTTTGGAGTCCTGGATGTGATCACGACATGACGAGGAGTCTCAAATGGTCGAGACATGAAGATTGATATATTGAAGCCTATATTTGATATCGGAAGTGTTCCGGTGAAATCGATCCGAGTACCGAGGGGTTACCGGAACCCCGGGGTTTAATGGGCCATAGTGTGCCTTAGTGGAGAAGAGGAGGGCCACTGGCAGGCCACGCGCCTCCCCTCTAGTCCCAATTGACAAGGAGGGGCGGCCCTTTCCTTCTTCTCTCATCCTCCTTCCCCTTCTCCTAATCCAACAAGGAAGGAGGAGTCCTACTCCGGTGGGAGTAGGACTCCTCTGGCGCGCCTCCTCTGGCGGCGCACCTCCCCTTGCTCCTTTATATACGAGGCGGGGGCACCCTAGAGACACAACAATTGATTTGATCTTTTAGCTGCAGGTGCCCCTCCACCATAGTCCACCTCGATATCAGAAGCGGTGCTTAGGCGAAGCTCGTCGGTAGAACATCATCATCGCCACCACGCCGTCAGGTCGATTTAAACTCTCCTCAACACTCTACCGGATCGGAGTTCGAGGGACGCCATCGGGCTGAACGTGTCTGAACTCGGAGGTGTCGTGCGCTCGTACTTGATCGGTCGGATCGTGAAGACGACGACTACATCAACCACGCCAGTTAACGCCTGCTTTCGGGTTCACGAGGGTACGTGGACAACACTCTCCTCTCGTTGCTATGCATCACCATGATCTTAAGTGTGCGAGGATTTTTTGAAATTACTACGTTCCCCAACACGTCGTTGGATGACAAAGGTTGTATGGCCTGTCCAGTCCAAACATTTAGAAACAATTTGGTGGACTGTGTTGAAGTTGCCCTTAGTTTCTTGAAGAGATAAATACACTGGTGATCACTAAAGTGAGGTCGAAGCACACTGCAATCACTGGACTTCAGAATACGCTCATTACGGTCATTGAATGCATATAGCGGTGATTTGTCATTGGCTCACAGTAGAGCTCCGTATTCTATATGTATGGCACTTCGTTAACTGGCCCAATAGACCGTGCGGCATGTAGCGAAGCATGGTCATCACCACGTCCTCTCTCTGGCTTGTGGGTCCCATCTGTCATTTGGGCGAAATAAACAAATATACTCTCTAGGCCAACCAAGCTAACCACTTCGAGACAATTCATTAGAAACAATTCACTAAGCAATAATGTCACAACATTTTTCGGGGTTGATCTAATCTATAATATTCCATATCAATCCTATCATGATATTCTCAGACCAGACATTCATGTATATACCCCTGCAATGTGTGTATCAGTTGATTATGAGGCCTCCATGAGCCGCGAAGAATGGCGCGAAGACTAGGGACTCGACAGCCATGAGCTTGATGAGGATGTTGAGCGACGGCCCGGACGTATCCTTGAGCGGGTCCCCGATGGTGTCACCGATCACGGCGGCCTTGTGCGCCTCCGAGCCCTTGGGACCCAGGGACTTGGCGTGCTCCGACGCACCCGCCTCGATGTACTTCTTGGCGTTGTCCCAGGCTCCCCCGCTGTTGGAAGCAGATATGGCCACCTGCACGCCCGAGACGAGCGCGCCGGCGAGCAGGCCGGCGAGCGTGTGGACGCCGAAGAAAGTGCCGACGACGAGGGGCGCCAGCAGCACCAGCGCCCCCGGCGGCATCATCTCCCTCAGCGACGCGTCCGTCGAGATCCTCACGCAGCTGGCGTAGTCCGGCGTCGCGCGCCCCTCCATCAGTCCCGGGATGGTGCTGAACTGCCGCCGCACCTCCTCCACCATCTTCAGCGCCGCGCTGCCCACGCTCTTCATCGTCATCGCCGAGAACCAGTACGGGAGCATCCCGCCGGCGAGCATCCCGGCGAACACCTTGGGGCTCAGCACGTTGATCACCGTGACGCCCGCGCGGCTCACGAACGCGCCGAACAGCGCCAGCGACACCAGCGCCGCCGAGCCGATGGCGAACCCCTTGCCGATGGCCGCGGTGGTGTTGCCCGCGGCGTCGAGGGCGTCCGTCCGCTGCCGGATCCTGCGGCTCATGCCGGCCATCTCCGCGATGCCTCCGGCGTTGTCGCTGATCGGGCCGTAGGCGTCGATGGCCAGCCCGGTGGCCACCGTGCTGAGCATCCCGAGCGCGGCGATGGCGATGCCGTAGATCGATGCCAGGGTGAAGCTGACGTAGATTGACAAGGCGATGGCTAACACGGGAACGATGACGGATTTGTAGCCGAGCGCCAGCCCGAAGATGACATTGGTCGCTGCGCCGGTCCTGCAAGAGTCGGCCACGTCCCGAACAGGGCTGCGCAACCCACAAAGTTTAATCACTTTAGCTACATTTCAGTCAGCTGAAATTTCATTTTTGGGTCAGTCAAATTTGTGGCCATTGGATTTTTCTCTGAGATTCGTGCTGAGTTTTTTTTTTTCTGATATGTGTTGTTTGTTCTCTGGGCTTCTTCCTTTTTTTGACTGACCCCTTATTTGGGTCAGTCAATTTCCTTCTGGGCTGAAGCCCATTAACTATATGATTCAGCCCTCCTCTCTCTCCCTTCGTTTTTCTTAATATTTTTATGTGCTTTTTCTTTTTCTTATTTCTCTTTGTTAGATGGTTTTATTTATTTTTTCGATATCTTTTGGGATGTTGGGTGAGTGTAATGTACACACAAAAATAATTTGCAATATGTGTGAAAATTAAACTACTGTATGATTATTGTTTGCGTACTAAAAAAAGTGTAATTTAAGAGCAAAGTTGTGCTTAAGTTTTGCAAACTTTTTTTGTTATTATCTAATGGGTAATAATAATGCTACTAATTCATTCTTCCTTATTTTAATTTACTTATTTATTTTTGTTTCTTCTTAAAGGGTAATACTAATGACACTAATTTATTATTTCTTATAAAAACTAATTATTTTGATTTTGTTCTAGTTTCTATTTTGTTTTTTCTTCTTAAAGGATAATATCTATGTTAATAATTCACTCTTCCTTAGAAAACCTCATTATTTTGATTCTGTTTGAGTTTTATTTCATTTTATTTTTCTTACAGAGTAATACGTAAGCCACTAATTCATTCTTTCTTGGAAACTTTGGTATTTCATTTTTTAGTATTATTTTATTTCCTTTATTTTTCAATGATAATACCAATGACGCATATTCTTATTCCTGCATATTATAAAAATGCGCAAATTACTTGCAAAATATTTCATTATTTGCTTTATTATTTTCAGTTCCTTTCTTCTTTAATGGGAAACCAATGACACTAATTCATTGTTTCTTAAGGTTAATAACAATACCACTAACTCATTCCTACTTAGTATTTTTTTTCTACTGAATTTTCACTATTTGTGCTTATTCTTCCATATTATAAAAAACGCAATTTCTATTCAAACTGTGTGCAAATTTTGTCAGTATTGTCTTTTTTTTACTTTTCTTTCTTCTTAAATGGTAATACCGATACCACTAATTCATTATTTTGATCCAGAGAAGTACATACACTATGGATCAAATACCAATGCCACTAATTCATTCTTTCTTCAGAAAATTTTCTTTTGAGTAAAACTTCACTATTATGTGTTTATTATTTCATACTATAACAAAGTTCAATTTATTTGCAGATTGTGTGCAATTTTTCCATTATTTTTCTTTAGTTTATTATATCATTTTCTTTCCTATTTAAGGGTATTTTTTCCTTCACTTTTTTATTTTTGTTTCTATGGGTTTTGGTTGTCTTTCTTCTTAAAGGAAATACATTATTTCAGTTACACTCTCTGGAAATTATAGTAGAATACAAAAATGCACTCTTATATGCTTATTCTTGGTATATTCCAAAAGTGTAATATCAGTGCAAATTATATGCAAGTTTTGGAAGTTTTTTTATTTTCTTTCTTCTTAAAGGTTTCATTCTTTCTTAGAAAACTTCATTATTTTGCTTTTGTTTTAATTTTTTCTTCTAAATGTGTAATACCAATGCCATAGTTGTTTTACTGTGTTTGTTCATTCATTCTAGTCTATACGTAATCCCTATTGAAATATTCAAATCGTCTTATATTTATGTACGCCTTATATTTATGTATGAATGCAACCGTTCACAAGTGTACGTGCATGCATGAATGGTCTATGCGCATGGACCTGCAATTTAAAAGTTCAATTTGAGTAAAGCATGAAAAAGATAAAGAATTATATGCTTATTGTTGCATATTATAAAAAATGTGCAATTTTGTGTAAAAAGTGTGCAAATTTTGTCATTAATTACTTTTGGTTTATTTTTCATTTTATTTTTTGAAGGGTAGTACCAATGCCACTAATTCATTCATTCTTAGAAAGCTTTACTTTCTATTTTTATTTGTTTTATTTTAGTATATAAGTATAGGGGAATAAGAAGCCTAGCTAAAGTATTTGTTTTTATGTTTTCGTTATGTTACAACCAGTTGCATAATAATATTATCATTTTTAATTTGTGTTTGTTTAATTCAGGGTTGATCCACTCCCATGATTCATTTTTCTTTACAAAAGAACTTAATTAACATCATAATTCAAGTAACATCATTCCTTACCCGCAAAATAAAAGTAACATCATTCCTAGAGTTCTTTCTTGTTTTGATAGAAACTTGTTCTTTTTTTGTTCAATTATTCTTTAATTGTATAACATGTTTATTCTTGCATATTTATAAAAAGTGTAATTTATGTCTACATTATGTACATTTTTTTGTTTTAAGCTTTCGCCCCATCGGCACGATAGGAAAAATGTATGCACACGCACGCGTGCGTGTCTTTGCGCGTGGGCATGTGTGCATGTTTAACCTAGTCTTAGGTGGCAGAGTGCATGGTATGCATGCATGCATTGAGGCCCGGACCCACCTGTCAGCGGCCCAACGGCAGGGGGCCGTACGTCAGGGGATCCGGCTCCATAGTAGAATAAATTACCTGTAAGCATTACTGGTGAAGTACTCTGTGGTGAAGCCGATGGCCAGACCCGCCCATAACCCAATGGCGACGCAGAAGAACACGTGCCTGCCATCGCCAACGCCGGCCATTAGTTACCTTAACTTGATCCATCAGTGGCAAAATGCATGCACAGGGAGACTCGGCGGCGAGGGCTTACCAGTTCTTGACCTGTTTCTGCTCCCCGAAATCGAACATGGTGAACTTGGCCGGGAGCGCGGCGAAGGTGACGACGAGGGCCACGACGGTCATCAGCGCGGTGGAGATGATGAGCTGAAGCTTTAGCGCTGGCGCGACCCCGCGGACGGTCTTGACCTTGAAGAAATCGGTGGCGAAGAGCGTGGTAACCAGGCAGACCACAAGCCCCGCCGAGCTTATCAGCAGGGGGTAGCACACCGCCGCAAAGTCGTGGTCGGCGCCGAACGACGAGATCGATGCCACGAACAGCGCCGCGCAGGTGGACTCGGCGTAGGACCCGAACAGGTCGGAGCCCATCCCGGCGATGTCGCCGACGTTGTCGCCCACATTGTCCGCGATCACCGCAGGGTTCCTCGGGTCGTCCTCGGGGATGTTCCGCTCCACCTTCCCGACGAGGTCGGCGCCGACATCCGCCGCCTTGGTGTATATGCCGCCGCCGACCCTCCCGAACAGCGCCATGGACGAGCCGCCGAGCCCATAGCCGGTGATGGACTCGTACAGGCCCTCCCAGTCGTCGTGGTAGTAGAGCCCAAAGAGCTTGATGGCGACGTAGAGCACCAGGAGGCCGAGGGACGACAGGAGGAACCCCATGACGGCGCCGGACCGGAACGCCGTAGCAAAGGCCGCGCCGATGCCGCGGCGCGCCTCCAGTGTGGTTCTCGCGTTGGCGAACGTGGCAATCCGCATGCCGAGGAAGCCCGACACGACGGAGGTGACGGCGCCCAGGAGGAAGGCCATGGTGGTGAACACCGCGTTGGCCAGCGCCGGCTTGCACGTATTGCCCTTGGTGTACTGGCACGGCTGGCTGGCGGTGCTGAAGCGGTGCACGGACCCAAGGAAGAGGAAGATGACCACGGCGAAGATCACCGTGAAGGCCGCCAGGTACTTGTATTGGGTGAAAAGGAACGAGTTTGCTCCTGCAATATTTGACACTTTACTACTCGAATTGTTGTCAAGAGTATGCACGGACCAATGACGAATTTCAAATGCAAACTTTGCTGGTTACACTTGTTTGAAAACAGATATACTAGTTTCAGTGAGTGTGATGTATAATCAATTAATCACACAATGTAGGACATTTACAAACAGTACAAACATGTTCTTTGATTTTCAACACTTGACTCAACAACAATTTGGACAGTAACAATTGGTTGCAGTAGTAATGATCAAATTGAGTAATTTTTCAGATTCTTCAATTGTTTCTCCACCTCCAAAGAAACCTGGTAACACCCGAGAAAACTTCCATATTTATCAAAATGGCATCTATATGCCAAACTAGTTCAAAGTTTCGCCCGGTCTTCCCTCTACACCCAAGTAATGTTAGACCTAAGTAGAACTATTTGCGAGTTTAGCAGACTTACTAATGTGGAGAATTAATATTGGAGATAGGGGGAAGGAGGTGCTCATCCTAGCGAAATTCAGAGGAAGGGTGGGGGACAGAATTAGTTAGGAAGTTTAGGTTAAAACTTTTGTAGCCAGCCCCTAGATATAGGATTATCGCTCTACACTGACCCATCAACTCCGGCACCAGTGACCGTGCACCGCACCAGTCAAGCATCCGCCTCGCCTCCACCTGACACGCCGCGGCGTCCCCAACTCCGGGTCAGGTAAATGTTTTATCTCTTCCGTCCAAATGGAAAAGACCACGCTCATCATTTACTGGCAGATACACCAAATCCGGCCTCTCAAACGTATCCACGGACAGTTACTGGTCACACGTTAAATTTTCCCTTCCACAAATGGATACCTCAAATACGGATTCTTAAATCCATACAATTACATGCAACATAAAACCTAATTTAAATCTACGCGGCCCCACGGCCATGCCCATGTCCGGCTGCCGGATGAGCCTCTCGGATTGAAGGTGCAGTCACTGACGATGTAGAGTAGGACATGGAATGCAGACCGGCTCACGGGACTCGAGGCATCGCCGTCTCTCATGCCCTACTCTTCCTCGTCGGAGCCCATGGCCTACACGACGCCGGTCGGTGTGAGGTCCATAATAGATTCGTTGTGGTCGCAGCCCGACACGTCCACCACAACATGGTTGCGGCGCGAGGGGTTCCTGGTCACCCATAGAGGGGTCGTGGTGTGCGACTCCGCCTTGGTAACTTCTGTCGTGGCCACCCGTGCCCTCTGCCTCGCCACCAAATAGACCATAGGTGTGGACGTTTACCTTCGACTTGGTGCGGCAAAGAAGGAGTTGCGCCTTCACCACGGCGTTGGGGTGCCAGACAGACTACACGGCCTCCGGTGACGCAGCTATGACGAGTCAGTGCCAGATCCAAGAGCTATTTGGATGGATGCAATGGATTCCCGCCGGATCAAGTCTGGCCGTTGTCTGGCGGTCTCCTCCAGGGAGCGGCGGAGCGCAAAGCGGATGGCCATCTCCTCCTCGGGCTCGCATGGGACGAGGTCCCAGTCCACAGATCAAGTGGCTGAGGACTCGGATCCACTGCTCACCATGCCGAAGATCGCCGGAAGGGAGCTTGGTGGCGGAGTGAAGTGGAGTTGAATGGAGAAAAGTGGCTAGGGCTTGGTCCAGGGAGCGGATGGGACGATATATGTGGGGTTGGGGTGAGCCGGCATGGCCGGAGTCTGATTTGGCAGACGCACCCGGGCCTCCCCATTTTCACCCCAGATCTAGGCAGGATATGAGGGGTGTTGGTTAGTTCGAGCGTATGGTGCTGGTTTGAGAAGCTCATTTGGGCTGGGTGTTTTTGACTGTTCAGTAACCATGCAGTCGGGTATAAGGAGGGGCTGTTTGAAGCGTCCGACTATGGATGCTCTAAAACGTGCTCAAGTAAGTTTATGCTGAACCAGCAATAAGAACAGGTCTTGGAGGCTATTGCAAAGTCGATCAAGTTAACCAAAGAAATAGAACCATACTTCCTAGTAAAGTTAACAGAATGGGATGAAGAAAAGTTGTAACAATATGACGTCTCCGGCGGCCCGTCGAACACGTGCTAGGTTAGGTGCCACCACTACTTGGTCAAATCTTTGACGGAGCATCTTTTCGTGAAGGAGGAGCAAGTCACAAACCAATCATATTTAATTTTCCAATGGCCTGGATTTCCTCAGAGTTGACTTGTGGCGTATAAATTATGTCAGCAGCAAGGTGTTTGAGCTGATCATCTGCTGTTGGTCAATGGTTTTGACAGTGCATCTTTGCTTAACATCAGGATAAAGTGTTTCTAAGAAAAAAGGATAAAGTATTTCGCCTTTTTCGGAGCAAGTTCCACATCCAACACGTTTGTAAAGAACTCTGGATGAGGAGATTGGGAAGTTAATTGCGTTGGATTAGAGTTGAACATGACCCATTTACAAAGTCCAAACCATGAATTTTCTCCAAAACGTAAATTCGTCGAATCTAACGGCAAAGACAAATTCTCTGAACTGTGGCGTTCTACACCACCGTGCCAAATTTCAAGATGATTTTTTACGAGAGTGACTAATTAGTTTACACGAGTGAACTATCCTTTTATATAAGTAGTTATTATTTACATATTGGTATGCATATATGTGTTTGTGAAAGGTCAAATGTTACTACTCTCTTCGTCCGGAAATACTTGTTCTAAAAGTGAATAAAATAGATGTATTTATAACTAAAATAAATCTAAATACAACTATTTATAAAACAAGTATTTCCTGACGGAGTGAGTACTTCATACAGTACAAAGTTGGATAAAAAAAATTAATCCCCAGCTGCAGTAGCGATCCAAAAACAAGGGCTAAACAAACAATACGCTATTGAAGACCATGAATTGAAAAGCATGAAGTGAATTTGAAACCCCGCTATTGAAGTAGCCCGCAGAAGAAACTCAAGATAAGTACGAATGGAACTCACCGACGGAAATGGCGTTCTGGATCTCCGCGCATCTGGCCACGGCCGCCGGGCCGTCGCCTCCATCCTCCTCCTCGTCGCTCTCGCCGCCGCCACCGCCGCCGATACGGGTGTCCTCTCCGTCCTCGTCCTCCGTCCGGAACACTGGCCGCCCGTGTACGCCGTTGCCGGCCGGCGCATAGGCGGACACCTTCACCTTGGCGACGAGGAACCACTGCCAGAGCGCGAAGGCAATGCCGACCACGGCGCACGCCGGTATGACCGCGTCGGCCACGGAGAAGCCCATCGCGCGCGCCCCGCGAACCAGCGGGAAAAGCAAGAGTAGAGAGAGAGGGAGGGGGAGAGAGGCTCGAAATATGGCAAGTTGTGGAGGATTTTGTGAGCGTGGGAACCGGCAAGGCTGGCGAGATCGAGAGCAACTGCCTTCCTCCTCCTGGAGTAGGCTGACTGTTCAGTATGGTTATTGACTTGAGGAGGTGCGCTGTACGGTGTACGGTTAGCTTAGAAGGGGGGTAACATAGGCTGCTTCGTCGCCAGGGCATGTGGTGTGTAGTACTAATAATCTTCAACCCTCGAATAGAAACGACTAAAATAGCCGAAATTGTCAAGTGTAGTGCATACCTAAGGTGCAACAAACAGTATGAGCCCAAGGCCATTCATATGGGGCGTGTTTGGTCGCCCGCATGCAGTCCAATCAGGTTCGTTCAGGATGTACGCAGCCTGTTTTGTTGCCTGGGCTGCATGCGATTTGTGACCTGCACGGACTTTAAAGCAGCCCGCAGCCTGGCTCGGTGAAAACTGCTGAATCGGCAATTTCTCGCGAGCCTGGTTGGACGCGGCCACGCGTGCGAGGCAGTTGCACGTCACCCTCCACTCTCCTGTCATCGCCCAATCGCACTGTTCCCACTATTCCTTCTCTCTCCATCACCGCCCCTCCCTCTCCTCTTCTCCGATGGCTCCGCCTCGTCCACCGCCGCGCCGCCCTCTGAACCCCGTCGGATAGAAACCCTCGAATAGAAACGACTAAAATAAGCCGAAGTTGTCAGTGTAGTGCATACCTAAGGTGCAACAAACATTACGTCGTCTGTAGTGTGAGCCCAAGGCCGTTCATATAGGGGCTTGGAATCGGTTCAATACAGTAGCTAGAGCCAGCCGACTCCAAGTGTTACAAAGGAACAGGCGAACCAAGTTGTTTTCTTCGGCTCCAACCAATCAATTTCTACACCGAAACAACCGAGAAGCTACCGGTGGGTCTCTAGCCAATGAGCTTGCTGTGTATCTGACTTCATCTGACATTCTCAAATGTATTTGATTCTTTTGCTGCTTTTGTGGTGTTGGTATTTCTTTACTCAGGGCCCATAACTTTATGATACGGGACCCACCACGTTCTCTTTTATAGAAGAAACAGAGTTAGAGTTGGGAGAACAGTGCATGCATGCAGCATTCTCTCACGTCATATGCATTTTATTTTCATCCTCAAAATTTTAATGGTTCATATCTTTCAAACCAAATGTCCAATATTGAAACTTCTTATATATCTGAATTCATGGTGACAAGATCTTCAGAATAAGATAAATTTTGGATATGATTGAAATATATTTAATTATATATATTTCAATTATCTTTGAAATCACTTTCATAAAACATTAGATTGTTTCTCTATTTCATTCACATATTTTCACACATTAGAAAACACAGATTTTAGTCAATTTAAAAACTTGTTTCACTCATTTCTGAAAACCGATTTTAATCATATAAAACAACTCATTTCTTTATATTCAGAAACCAAATTCACTCATATGAAAAAACTGAAGTCGCTCGTTTCAGAAAAATGATTTCACTCAGTTGAGAAAACAGATGTCACTAAGTTGAGAAAACATAGATTTTAGTCGTTTTAAAAAACAGTTTCATTCATTTCAAACAGCTGATTTCAATCATTTGAAAACACTCTCATCTCTTTATGTTCAATAAGCCAATTTCACTAATCTGAAGAAACCAATGTCACTCATTTCAGAAAAATAATTTCATTGAATTGAGAAACATATTTCACTAAGTTAAGAAAACATATTTCAAAATTGATTTCACTCAATGCAAAAAACATATTTCTAAAAGATAGATTTCACTCCATTTAGCAAAGACTTTACACTCACTTACAAAAGGTATATTTCACTTATTTCAATATATAGTTTAGTTATACAAAACTGATTTTGAAAAGACCCATTTCAGTTTTGTAAATGATATATTTCACTCATTTCAATATTTGTCAACGCTATCAATTTCACACATTTGAATAACCCATTTCAGTTTTTTGAAAAGACCTATTTCAATCATTTAAAGAAAAGTTATTTTTGTTATTTCAAAAGACCCCGGTTTCAGCTTCTAAAAAAGCTATTTCAGTTTCTCAATTGATCCATTTTCAATTATTTCGGAAAAATATGGTTCACACATATGAATTTCATGGGGTTTCACATGTGAATTTGACAAGATATATTTCATATTTCAACAATATCACTTTGAGTTTACATATTCACAAATTAAATATGGACTAACATGACTTTGTTTCGCAAATCTGAACCAAATAACTCTTGCATGTGTCACAAAGTCAGATAGGTGCCATATTTCACATGTATAAACCATAAATCTCTTTCATACTACATAAAACCAGATTTCACTTTCACTTGAGTGAATTCCAGAAATAATCAATTCTATATGAACCATAAATCTCTTCCATATTTCACAAAACAAGATTTCACCTTCACAAATCTAACACTGAACAAAAATCCATGCTGAGCAAAAATTTAGAAAAATAGAGAACATTGGCAGCCCTGATTTCTTTCAACGCTCCCAAATCTTCAGAGGGTAATCGCCGTTTATCTGGGTAAAAACCAATATCATGCATAATAAAGAAAAACTAACTCTGAACAGATGCAGAGAGGTTAGGGGCGCTGGGCTCCATGACTCACCAGAGGCAGCTGGTGGCGGAAGTACTTGGAGTCACCGGATCCGGCACCGGCCGTGAGCTGCGACCCGCCGTGGTGGGTGGCCGTCGTGGTTCCCACGGCGAGGACGGCGGCCGGGCAAAAAGGATGCCGGAGGACGGCCTTGTGATGGGCGGGATCGAGGAACCTCGTCGGCGCAGGTCACCCCAACATAGACAGCAGTGGATCCGTCTTCCGCCGGCGTGATCCGGCGTCACTCCTCGCCGTCCGCCTGGTACAGCGGCGCCGCCGCCAGTCCAGGGCTCTTCTCACGGGCCACGGGAAAGAAAAGGGGGAAAATAGAGAGATCCGGTGAGATGATAGATATTTATTCTGCCCCGGTCCCACGTTTCGTATTGCGTCTCGTATTCCTTTTTGAATTGTTTGGATTGTATAGCACGAAGCAGTAAATCCTACGTGGCTCCCTAACGAATCTTGACGCAAGCGCCAACGGCGGATGGTGCGCCGGTACACCCCGCCACCGATAAAAAGGAGGTTGCGGTTCATATGGGGGCTTGGAATAGGTTCAATACAATAGCTAGAGCCGGCCGATTCCAAGTGTTACAAAGGAACAAGCGAACCAAGTTGTTTCCTTCGGCTCCAACCAATCAATTTTTACATCGAAACAACTGAGAAGTTGTTGTCGTAATATGGTTGGTTTTTTCCAAGCCATGCAGAAGAAGTGCATGTGCATTACTCCTATAAAAGATGCTAGAGCCTTCGAGGGCGAAGAGCAATCCCCGCCCCGCGCATCCGTTATCAGGTGGCGTGCCATTGTGGGGGGGAGGAGGGGCTCTCTCAAAGGCTCTTCGGACCGTCCAATCTATCTGGACGGCGCGGATCCAGGCGACCCACCCCAATGGTCCATGATGGGTATACGCGCACGAAGCAACCGTAATGCGGTGGCATTGCATCGCACCTCCTTGCGGAGGCTCACGCACGACGGCCCGCTTGGACCCGCCTGTCGGTGTCCTCACCCGACGAGGACCGCCTGGCTAGAGAGGCCTCGCGCGGCTGGCTCATGGGGCTCTCCCCCACCGTTCGGTCTGCTCGGGCGGCCTACCTCAAAGGTGCATGGCGAGTTGAACGCGGGCTTGGACGGTATCAGGGTTTCGATCCTGACAGTGAGTACTAGGGGTGCGAAAGAGGAGCAGAGCCTAACTGCGACGCAGGTGTGCCACTCAGTTTTTGTGAGTTCAGATCCCTCTTGAATGAGGTAACGGCCCTACATCTCAGTGCGTTGAGGCTTGTTTTCTCTTGGGGTGAATGATTACAAGGGGTGTTTAACCCCTGCTTAGGAGGAAGAGGGTAGCTTATATAGAGTGTGCCACAGCCCTTTTACTCCCACGTTACAAGGGCCGTTTAATAGGTATAACTACGACAATTACTAGTTTAATAGTCACAACTATGGCAGTTACAGGTAACGGTAGCCATGACTATGGTTAAACCCTGACTTAAGACTACTCGACTATTGCAGTTCCCACGCCGCCCCTTCGCCTTCCTTGTCCGAGTGGTGGTGGTTGGGCCGATTGGAGGGAAGACGCCCGAGTGTCGTCGGTGCGTCCGAATGGGCTTCTTGTCATACGCATCCGAATGCGCCTATGGTCCAAGGACCTACCAACGATGGTGTGGGACCTAGATGGGTCTTAGATGTCATGTCCTTGACCCTACCTGTAGTAGGTGACCCCACCATACGAGGCCACCGTCGCATGGTGTTTTCAATCGCGCAACACCCGCGTGTGGTTTGGTGGCCAGGACTGCTTGTCAGCGTTGCTGGCCGAGCCCTGCTATACACACGACGATTCCAGACGATTTGAAGACGATGCACAAGATCACACCATGCAGTGCCCAGCAGCAGGACAGGTCCACCGTTGGATACAATGTCGGCTGGTTGTCGTGTATGAAGTGTCGTGTACAGAGCAGTTTCGTTGCTGGCCCGTGCCGGGTTAGTTGGCTCGCGTCGGCCGGTTGTGGGCGAGGGCCCGACTCTTTTGTGACGCCAGCCGAGTGCTTGTAGAGGGCTCTACTGTTGTGGGTAGAATGTCAGGCCACCCGGCTTTGATGTCCATGAGTGCGTGTTTTGCGATGACAAGAGGCCGGGTCGGCAGCACGTCGTTTGCTGGACCCGTCATGTGTCGGGGTGGCGCTTGCACGCAACGTCTGCCCGGACGGTATTGTTCGTTGTCATATGTTGTTGGGCATCCTCGCCCATTTGTGTTGGTTCACTACTCGTATATAAGGGTGTGTTTGGTAGCATTTTTATCTTAGCATGGTTGTACTCCTGTGTATGTGCTGAGATATGCTAAGCTGAGACTCTGTGTTGGCAGCTTGCATAGCAACCAGTATTTTTCAAATAAGTGAATCAAAAATTTAAAAATTGTGAACAATTTTTTGAGAAATGAATATTTTTTTAAAAAAATAAACATTTTTCGAAATTCTGTAGTATTTTGAAAAATTTTAAAAAAATTGAAAGTTTGATCTTTCTAAAAATTTGAAAATCTGCAAAATTTTTTTTTCAAAATCAGAACATTTTTAAAAATTTAAACAATTTAAAATTTCTGATTTTTTAGATTTAAACATCAAATTTTGAAAAAAAATGGAATTTAATAAAATTTGAAAATCTGTTGTTTTTAAAAAAAAATTGAACAAAATTTAACATTTTTTTGTATTCTGAACATTTATTAAAAGTTATTTATTTTAGAAATTCAATTTTTTTAAACATGTTGTCGTTCTATTCTCTCATGCATGCTGACCAGCGAACAGCTGCTGGGGTGTTCTCTCTTCATACATGCTAAGAGGGTATTTGGGCTGAGCTCATGCATGCTAAGGAGGCCCCCGCAAAAAAAAGAAAGAGGCCTTGTGCAGGCTACCAAACACCAAAAAGTGGGTCGAGAAAGAAACTTTTGAGCTCATGCACTCTGCATGCACTCTATAGACACACCATAAAATGCGCCCTTTGAAAAAAAAACATAGCTCCCTTTTTTTTTAGGAAAAAAAAAACATAGCTCCCATTGTGAAGTTCAAGTCATATGGGCAACGTTCCTCGCGGCCCGCTCTGCGTGCTGCTCCTCGCCATTTTCAACGAGGGGCGAAACGAGCGGTGCTCCGGCGGCCCCGCAACTCCGGCCTCTTCCTCCGCGCCTTCGTCCATCAATCCCACTCTCCGACAAGGCAATCGCCACCCCGCATGCCTTTAAAGCGAGCCAGAGGAGAGAAGGGGCAGGAGCAACCCAATAAGCTAGCGGGACGCCGGAGAGAGGGGGTGGAAGCTGCCACGCGCGCTTCGCCCAAGCCCCCCTCCTCCTCGCCCTCCACCCGCCGTTCATAGCGTAGCACGTAGCACGTACGCGCGCGCGCAGCGCGGGCGAGAGAGACAAAGCTCGTCGGCCGGCTGTCTCTCGCCTGCCATGGGAACGGAGGTGCTCCGCCCGCACGACTGCCTGTCCCGCGTCCGCCACCACGCCCACGCCCACGCCGGCTCCAGGCGGTCGCCGCGCCCGGCCGCGAGGAGGAGCCGCGGCACCGCTCGGCGCGCCCAGGCGGCGTCGCCCCTGCCGCAAGAGGTGCGGGTCAAGGTGTCAGTGTCACCCGCCACCGCGGACGCCGCGTACGCCGGGCCAGCGTTCGGCGTCATGTCGCCGTCGCCGCGGGCGCTGCCGCTGCCGCGCTTCAGCAACACCAAGACGGCAGCCCCGGCCACCGTGGAGGACTCGGCCACGCGGGAGCTCCGGCGGCTGCTGGGCCTCGAGCGGCCGGCGAATTAATCGCGCGCGAGAAATCAAACAGGCAGGACACGGACTCAGCAAACGAAGAAAGGGTGTGTCAAGATGTACGTGTGGGTCTCTTCCATTGATTCTTCTCGGTTAATCTCCGGCTCTGCCTCTCCGACGGCGCGCGTTCCCGGGGCCTCCCCCGTCCGGTGTTTTTGTCAAGGACCGAGGGAGGCGGGGAGCGACGCTGCGGCTTAGCTCCCGCCGTGCGGAAACCCGTCGTAGGAGAGGGGGAGGGCTAAACTAGAGGAAGGAGAAATGATGAAATGGCGGGAAGATTTGATGTGGTTTAGATGTGGTTAACTGAATCTGATCATCTTCAGATTTGCTCTTGTGATGCTAAAAATTGGGATAGCTCAAACTTCTTGTCGACAACTGGACCAGTCGATTAGGTGTAACAACTTGTACATAATTTTTCAATCGAAGAACAACACGAACTTATTTCGGTGGGTAATTACATGATACAACAATGCAGAGGAATACGAAACACACGCTTTCAAGGCAAAAATTCAGACAAGTTAAGAGCCCCCTCTTCCAAGTTGCTCGCAATCCACACGGATACAGGAGGTACAGAGACAGAACATATATAACATGTTGTCCATACACAGCGCCATGGAAGGCTCAGATCTTGCGGACAAGAACTTGAGCACCATACTGGGGTTGGAGGGACATCACCTTCATCGGCGCATGAACATAGGACGGCGAGACATCAAACGCAAACCGCTGGAGGACCATTACAAGCGCCAGCTTTGCCTCAACCATCGCAAGATTCTGCCCAACACAGTGTTGGAACCGGCTAGCCTAGCTCACCCTCATCTCACCCTCTCTCTGGCACATACACAGGAAGAAGACAACACTGATTTCCGGCGACGAACACCCCGGCGCTCACAACACCATTTTTCTTTATAGCTGGACTAACCACCACGGGCTACAACCTTGGACGCACAACGCACGCGCTCTCGTAACAAACTCAACCGGGAGGGATTTTATACTTGGCGATGCATGCATGCACATCGCTGCCCACCTCCCCGATCTACGCACTATCCATCCGCTCAGCCCGGCCTTCACGACGCGCTCTACGCGTACGACCCGGCTGGCTACGAACAAAACTGCTGCGGCCGTTTTGCTACTACTGCCAGCCTAACTACGACGGCTACGAGCACTTACACGCACGCCACACACACATACGCACACACGTATACTTTGCCATGGCTTCTGCTGTCCCGCAGGTTCCGTGCGCATCCGACGCGCCCGACGAGCCCGACACCACCAGTGTATTCCGCATGTCCCACACGCATCCAACGCGCCCGACGAGCCCGATACCACTAGTGCATCCCGCACGTCCCTCACGAATCCGTCGCGCTCGACGAGCCCGACCACACACGCCTACACCACGGTCCCGCCGCGCCCGACACGCCCGGCGCGCGCCCATACACGCGCCCGACGCGTCCGACCGTGGCGCCGCGGCTTATTCCAGCCAACATTCACCCCCTAAGCCGTGGCCTCGCCGCACGGCCTGCCGATAGGGGCCCTGACTCGTCGTCGTCGCCTCGTAGCCATGTACGCCTCCGCTGCGTCTCCGGCACAAGCCGCCGCTCGCTGCCGCTGCAGCAGCCCGCAGTCCCGTGCGCCGCCATGCTGCGTCTCCGTGCCACGCGCCTCCACGGTTGTCGCGCCGAGCCGTCGCGACCTCTGCGCCACCACGCAGGTCCTTCGCGACCTCCTCGTCTCCACGGCCGCCGTGCCCTTCACGTGAAGGAAATATGCCCTAGAGGCAATAATAAAGTTATTATTTATTTCCATATTTCATGATAAATGTTTAATATTCATGCTAGAATTGTATTAACCGGAAACATGATACATGTGTGAATACATAAACAAACATATAGTCACTACTATGCCTCTACTTGACTAGCTCATTAATCAAAGATGGTTATGTTTCCTAACCATAGACATGTGTTGTTATTTGATTAATGGGATCACATCATTAGGAGAATGATGTGATTGACATGACCCATTCCGTTAGCCTAGCACTTGATCGTTTAGTATATTGCTATTGCTTTCTTCATGACTTATACATGTTCCTATAACTATGAGATTATGCAACTCCGTTTACGGAGGAACACTTTGGTGCTACCAAACGTCACAACGAATCGGGTGATTATAAAGGAGTACTACAGGTGTCTCCAAAGGTACATGTTGGGTTGGCGTATTTCGAGATTAGGTTTTGTCACTCCGATTGTCGGAGAGGTATCTCTGGCCCTCTCGGTAATGCACATCACTATAAGCCTTGCAAGCAATGTAGCTAATGAGTTAGTTACGGAATGATGCATTACGTAACGAGTAAAGAGACTTGCCAAGAATTGAGATTGAACTAGGTATTGGATACCGACGATCAAATCTCGTGCAAGTAACATACCGATGACAAAGGGAACAACGTATGTTGTTATGCGGTTTGACCGATAAAGATCTTCGTAGAATATGTAGGAGCCAATATGAGCATCCAGGTTCCGCTATTGGTTATTGACCAAGAATAGTTCTAGGTCATGTCTACATAGTTCTCGAACCCGTAGGGTCCGCACGCTTAAGGTTTCAATGATAGTTATATTATGAGTTTATGAGTTTTGATGTACCGAAGGAGTTCGAGTCCCGGATGAGATCGGGGACATGACGAGGAGTCTCGAAATGGTCGAGACGTAAAGATCGATATATTGGACGACTATATTCGAGTTCGGAAAGATTCCGAGTGATTCGGTATTTTGAGTACGGAGAGTTACGGAATTCGCCGGGAGTATATGGGCCTTATTGGGCCATACAGGAATAGAGGAGAGAGGCCAAAAGGAAGGAGGCCTGCGCCCCCCCTCTGGTCCGAATTGGACAAGGGGTGCAGCCCCCTTTTCCTTATTCCTCTCCCCCTCTTTCCCCTTCTCCTACTCCAACAAGGAGGTGGAATCCTACTAGGACTAGGGAGTCCTAGTAGGACTCCACACTTGGCGCGCCTCCTAGGGCCGGCCTCCTCCCCTTGCTCCTTTATATACGAGGCAGGGGACACCCCATGACACACAAGTTGATCTTCGTGATCGTTCCTTAGCCGTGTGCGGTGCCCCCTCCACCATATTCCACCTCGGTCATATCGTCGCGGAGTTTAGGCGAAGCCTGCGCCGTAGAGCATCATCATCGCCACCACGCCGTCGTCGTCGTGGAACTCATCCCCGACACTTTGCTGGATCGAGTCCGGGATCGTCATCGAGCTGAACGTGTCTGAACTCGGAGGTGCCGACGTTCGGTACTTGGATCGGTCGGATCGTGAAGACGTCGACTACATCAACCGCGTTGTCATAACGCTTCGCTTCACGGTCTCACGAGGGTGCGTGGACAATACTCTCCCTCTCGTTGCTATGCATCACCATGATCCTTGCGTGTGCGTAGGAAAATTTTGAAATTACTACGTTCACCAACAGTGGCATCCGAGCCAGGTTTTATGCGTAGATGTCATATGCACGAGTAGAACACAAGTGAGTTGTGGGCGATACAAGTCATACTGCTTACCAGCATGTCATAATTTGGTTCGGCGGTATTGTGAGATGAAGCGGCCGGACCGACATTACGCGTACGCTTACGCGAGACTGGTTTCACCGTTGCGAGCACTCGTGCTTAAAGGTGACTGGCGGGTGTCTGTCTCTCTCACTTTAGTTGAACCGAGTGTGGCTACGCCTGGTCCTTGCGAAGGTTAAAACAACACTAACTTGACGAACTATCGTTGTGGTTTTAATGCGTAGGTAAGAACGGTTCTTGCTCAGCCCATAGCAGCCACGTAAAATTTGCAACAACAAAGTAGAGGACGTCTAACTTGTTTTTGCAGGGCATGTTGTGATGTGATATGGTCAAGACGTGATGCTATATTTTATTGTATGAGATGATCATGTTTTATAACCGAAGTTATCGGCAACTGGCAGGAGCCATATGGTTGTCGCTTTATTGTATGAAATGCAAACGCCCTGTAATTGCTTTACTTTATCACTAAGCGGTAGCGATAGTCGTAGAAGCAATAGATGGCGTAACGACAACGATGCTACGATGGAGATCAAGGTGTCGCGCCGGTGACGATGGTGATCACGACGGTGCTTCGGAGATGGAGATCACAAGCACAAGATGATGATGGCAATATCATATCACTTATATTGATTGCATGTGATGTTTATCCTTTATGCATCTTATCTTGCTTTGATTGACGGTAGCATTTTAAGATGATCTCTCACTAAAATTATCAAGAAGTGTTCTCCCTGAGTATGCACCGTTGCGAAAGTTCTTCGTTTGAGACACCACGTGATGATCGGGTGTGATAGGCTCTACGTTCAAATACAACGGTGCAAAACAGTTGCACACGGAATACTCAGGTTAAACTTGACGAGCCTAGCATATACAGATATGGCCTAGGAACACGGAGAACGAAAGGTCGAACGTGAATCATATAGTAGATATGATCAACATAGTGATGTCCACCATTGAAACTACTCCATCTCACATGATGATCGGACATGGTTTAGTTGATTTGGATCACGTAATCACTTAGATGACTAGAGAGATGTCTATCTAAGTGGGAGTTCTTAAGTAATATGATTAATTGAACTTTAATTTATCATGAACTTAGTCCTGGTAGTATTTTGCAAATTATGTTGTAGATCAATAGCTCGCGTTGTTGCTTCCCTATGTTTGTTGCTTTCATATGTTTATTTTAATATGTTCCTAGAGAAAACTGTGTTGAAAGATGTTAGTAGCAATGATGCGGATTGGATCCGTGATCTGAGGTTTATCCTCATTGCTGCACGTAAGAATTATGTCCTTGATGCACCGCTAGGTGACAGACCTATTGCAGGAGCAGATGCGACGCGCTATGAGCGTTTGGCTAGCTCAATATGATGACTACTTGATAGTTTAGTGCACCATGCTTAACGGCTTAGAATCGGGACTTCAAAGGCGTTTTGAGCGTCCACGGACCATATGAGATGTTCCAGGAATTGAAGTTAATATTTCAAGAAAATACCGAGTTGAGAGATATGAAGTCTCCAAGAAGTTCTATAGCTAAAAGATGGAGGAGAATCGCTCAACTAGTGAGCATGTGCTCAGATTGTCTGGGTACTTCAATCGCTTGAATCAAGTGGGAGTTAATCTTCCAGATAAGATAGTGATTGACATAATTCTCTAGTCACCATCACCAAGTTAGTAGAACTTCGTGATGAACTATAATATGCAAGGGATAACAAAAGTAATTCCCAAGCTCTTCGTGATGCTGAAATCAACGAAGGTAGAAATCAAGAAAAGAGCATCAAGTGTTGATGATTGACAAGACCACTAGTTTCAAGAAAAGGGCAAAGGGAAAGAAAGGGAACTTCAAGTAGAATGACAAGCAAGTTGTCGCTCCTTGAAGAAGCCCACAGCTGGACCAAAGCCTGAAACCGAGTGCTTACATTGCAAAGGAAATGGTCACTGGAAGCGGGAATGCCCTGAATATTTGGTGGATAAGAAGGATGGCAAAGTGAACAAGAGTATATTTGATATACAGGTTATTGATGTGTGCCTTACTAGTGTTTATAGTAGCCCTGAGTATTTGATACTTGTTCGGTTGTTAAGATTAGTAACTCAAACAGGAGTTCTGAATAAACAGAGACTAGTTGAAGGGAAGTGACGATGAGTGTTGGAAGTAGTTCCAAGATTGATATGATCATCATCGCACACTCCCTATACTTTCGGGATTAGTTTTAAACCTAAATAAATGTTATTTGGCGTTTGCGTTGAGCATGAATATGATTTGATCATGTTTATTGCAATACGGTTATTCATTTAAAGTCAGAGAATAATTGTTATTCTGTTTACATGAATAAAACCTTCAAATGGTCATACACCCAATGAAAATAGTTTGTTGGATCTCGATCGTAGTGATACACATATTCATAATATTGATGCCAAAAGATGCAAAGTTAATAATGATAGTGCAAATTATTTGTGGCACTGCCGTTTGGGTCATATCGGTGTAAAGCGCATGAAGAAACTCCATAAAGATGGATCTTTGGAATCACTTGGTTATGAATCATTTGATGCTTGCGAACCGTGCCTTTTTGGCAAGATGACTAAAACTCCGTTCTTCGGAACAATGGAACGAGCAACAAACTTGTTGGAAATAATACATTCTAATATATGCAGACCAATAAGTATTAAGGCTCATGGCGGGTATCGTTATTTTTTGACCTTCACAGATGATTTGAGCAGATATGGGTATATCTACTTGGTGAAACATAAGTCTGAAACATTTGAAAAGTTCAAAGAATTTCAGAGTGAAGTGGAAAATCATTGTAACAAGAAAAATAAAGTTTCTACGATCTGATCATGGAGACGAATATTTGAGTTACGAGTTTGGTCTTCATTTAAACCAATGTGAAATAGTTTCGCAACTCACGCCACCTGGAACACCACAATGTAATGGTGTGTCCGAACGTCGTAACCGCACTTTATTGGATATGGTGCGATCTATGATGTCTCTTATTAATTTACCATTATCGTTTTGGGGTTATGCATTAGAGACAACTGCATTCACGTTAAATAAGGCACCATTAAATCCGTTGAGACGACACCGTATGAACTATGGTTTAGCAGTAAACCTAAGCCGTCGTTTCTTAAAGTTTGGAGTTGCGATGCTTATGTGAAAAAGGTTTTCAACCTGATAAGCTCGAACCCAAATCGGAAAAGTGCGTCTTCATAGAATACCTAAAGGAAACTGTTGGGTACTCCTTCTATCAGATCCAAAGGCAAAACATTCGTTGCTAAGAATGGATCCTTTCTAGAGAAGGAGTTTCTCTCGAAAGAAGTGAGTGGGAGGAAAGTAGAGCTTAATAAGGTAATTTGTACCTTCTCCCGAATTGAAACTAGTTCATCACTGAAATCAGTTCGGTGATGCCTACACCAACCATGAGGAAGCTAATGATGATGATCATGAAACTTCAAGATCAAGTTACTACCAAAACCTCGAGGTCAACCGAGTAAGATCCGCACCGAGTGGTACGGTAATCCTATTCTAGAAGTCATGTTACTAGACCATGATAAACCTACGAACTATGAGGAAGCGATGATGAGCCCAGATTCCGTGAAATGGCTTGAGGCCATAAAATCTGAGATATGATACATGTATGAGAACAAAGTATGGACTTTGATTGACTTGCCCGATGATCGGCAAGCCATTGAGAATAAATGGATTTTTAAGAAGAAGACTGACGCTGATGGTAATGTAACTGTCTATAAAGCTCGACTTGTTGCGAAAGGTTTTCGACAAGTTCAAGGTGTTGACTACAATGAGATTTTCTCAACTGTAGCGATGCTTAAGTCTGTCCGAATTATGTTAGCAATTGCCACATTTTATGAAATCTGGCAAATGAATGTCAAAATTGCATTCCTTAATGGTTTTCTTAAAGAAGAGTTGTATATGATGCAACCAGAAGGTTTTGTCAATCCTAAAGGTGCTAACAAAATGTGTAAGCTCCAGCGATCCATCTATGGACTGGTGCAAGCATCTCGAGTTGGAATATACGCTTTGATAAGTTGATCAAAGCATATAGTTTTATCAGACTTGCGGTGAAGCCTGTATTTACAATAAAGTGAGTGGGGCACTACCGCCTTTTTGATAAATATATGTGAGTAACATATTGTTGATCGAAATGATGTTGAATTTTTCGGAAAGCATAAATGAGTATTTGAAAGGAGTTCTTTAAAAGAAAGATCTCGGTAAAGCTACTTACATATTGAGCATCAAGATCTATTGAGATAGATCAAGGCGCTTGATAAGTTTTTTCAATAAGTACATACCTTGTCAAGATTTTGAAGTAGTTCAAAATAGAACAGTCAAAGAAAAGTTTTGCCTGTGTTGCGAAGGTGTGAAATTGAGTAAGACTCAAATCCGACCACGGCAGAAAATAGAAAAGAGAATGAAAGTCATTCCCTATGCCTCGATCATAGGTTCTATAAAGTATGCTATGCTATGTACCGGACCTATTGTATACCTTGCTCTGAATTTGGCAAGGGGTACAATAGTGATCTAGGAGTAGATCCTTTGGACATTGGTCAAGAACATCCTTAGTGAGGACTAAGGAAATATTTCTCGATTATGGAGGTGATAAAAGAGCCCGTCGTAAAGAGTTACATCGATGCAAGCTTTTTACACTGATCCAGATGACTCTAAGTCTCAATCTGGATACATATTGAAAGTGGGAGCAATTAGCTAGAGTAGCTCCGTGTAGAGCATTGTAGACATAGAATATTTGCAAAATACATACGGCTCTGAATGTGACAGACTCGTTGACTAAGCTTCTCTCACGAGCAAAACATGATCATACCCTAGTACTCTTTGGGTGTTAATCACATAGCGATGTGAACTAGATTATTGACTCTACTAAACCCTTTGGGTGTTGGTCACATGACGATGTGAACTATGGGTGTTAATCACATACAGATGTGAATATTAGTGTTGAATCACATGATGATGTGAACTAGATTATTGACTCTACTGCAAGTGGGAGACTGAAGGAAATATGCCCTAGAGGCAATAATAAAGTTATTATTTATTTCCTTATTTCATGATAAATGTTTAATATTCATGCTAGAATTGTATTAACCGGAAACATGATACATGTGTGAATACATAGACAAACATATAGTCACTAGTATGCCTCTACTTGACTAGCTCATTAATCAAAGATGGTTATGTTTCCTAACCATAGACATGTGTTGTTATTTGATTAATGGGATCACATCATTAGGAGAATGATGTGATTGACATGACTCATTCCGTTAGCCTAGCACTTGATCGTTTAGTATATTGCTATTGCTTTCTTCATGACTTATACATGTTCCTGTAACTATGAGATTATGCAACTCCCGTTTACGGAGGAACACTTTGGGTGCTACCAAGCGTCACAACGAATCGGGTGATTATAAAGGAGTACTACAGGTGTCTCCAAAGGTACATGTTGGGTTGGCGTATTTGAGATTAGGTTTTGTCACTCCGATTGTCGGAGAGGTATCTCTGGGCCCTCTCGGTAATGCACATCACTATAAGCCTTGCAAGCAATGTAGCTAATGAGTTAGTTACGGAATGATGCATTACGTAACGATTAAAGAGACTTGCCAGTAACGAGATTAAACTAGGTATTGGATACCGACGATCAAATCTCGGGCAAGTAACATACCGATGACAAAGGGAACAACGTATGTTGTTATGCGATTTGACCGATAAAGATCTTCGTAGAATATGTAGGAGCCAATATGAGCATCCAGGTTCCGCTATTGGTTATTGACCAAGAATAGTTCTAGGTCATGTCTACATAGTTCTCGAACCCGTAGGGTCCTCACGCTTAAGGTTTCGATGACAGTTATATTATGAGTTTATGAGTTTTGATGTACGAAGGAGTTCGAGTCCCGGATGAGATCGGGGACACGAGGAGTCTCGAAATGGTCGAGACGTAAAGATCGATATATTGGACGACTATATTCGGAGTTCGGAAAGGTTCCGAGTGATTGGGTATTTTTCGAGTCTGGGAGAGTTACGGAATTCGCCGGGAGTATATGGGCCTTATTGGGCCATACGGGAATAGAGGAGAGAGGCCAAAGGAAGGAGACCTGCGCCCCCTCTGGTCCGAATTGGACAAGGGTGCAGCCCCTTTCCTTATTCCTCTCCCCTCTTTCCCTTCTCCTACTCCAACAAGGAGGTGGAATCCTACTAGGACTAGGGAGTCCTAGTAGGACTCCACACTTGGCGCGCCTCCTAGGGCCGGCCTCCTCCCCTTGCTCCTTTATATCTGAGGCGGGGGGCACCCCATGACACACAAGTTGATCTTCGTGATCGTTCCTTAGCCGTGTGCGGTGCCCCCTCCATCATATTCCACCTCGGTCATATCGTCGCGGAGTTTAGGCGAAGCCTGCGCGCGATAGAGCATCATCATCGTCACCACGCCGTCGTCTTGTGGAACTCATCCCGACACTTTCTTTGGATCGAGTCCGGGATCGTCATCGAGTGAGCGTGTCTTGAACTCGGAGGTGCCGTGACGTTCGGTACTTGGATCGGTCGGATCATGAAGGCGTCGACTACATCAACCGCGTTGTCATAACGCTTCGCTTACGGTCTCACGAGTGCGTGGACAATACTCTCCCCTCTCGTTGCTATGCATCACCATGATCCTTGCGTGTGCGTAGGAAAATTTTGAAATTACTACGTTCACCAACATCACACGCACGACATCACACCGCACAGCCGTGGACTCGCCATGCGTTGCCGTCGCCACGTGCTCGCCGCGCGCCGCAGCCGATGCCTCCATGTCGGCCGCGGACGCCACCGCGCGCCACGGCCGCCCCTCGAACCTTATGGCTCTGAATACCAATTGTTGGAACCGGCTAGCCCTAGCTCACCCTCACACAGATGGCTGGGCCAATCCCAAAGGGGAAGTACGCGCCGAGGTGATAGCTCTTGCCATCTGCAAACCTCGATGGATCAAACTCCTCCGCATTAGCTCCCCATATGTCGACATCATGGTGAATGTCAATAATAGGCAGGTTGAGCTGCGTGCCTGCAGGGATGTCGAGTTTGCCCAGCTTCACATCCCTAGTGACTGTCCTGTTGATGAACAGAGCTGGAGGATACAGCCTGAGGGTCTCCTTCAACACCATATTTACCTGATACATGCCAACATCACCAGAGTGTTACTCACTATGTCCTGATAAGGAGATATCATCAAGAATATAAAAGGCTGTAGTATTCATTCAAGTAAATGGGCTCACAATTTTGAGACTGCTCAGGTTTTCCGCGTTTGGGTGCTTGTGCTTGCCACACACTTGATAGACTTCGTCGCGGGCTTTGTCTTGCCATTCTTTATGCAATGCCAGCAGAAGTGTTGCCCATGTCAACAAATTTGCGGTTGTTTCCTTACCAGCAAAGTAAAATGTCTTGCACTCATCAATGATCTCTTCGATTCCCATTTTGAACTCGTTGTCAGTTTTGCTGGCTGATAGCATCAAGCCAAGCAAATTTTTGGAGTCCTCACACTTCCTTCCATTGGTCTCAATCAATTTCCGCAGAGAACTTCGGATTTCCTGGTTTATGCTATGCCTTCTTCGGTTCTTCTTTGTCGGTACAAACCTAAGAAATAAAGAGGTCATATTCTTTTTCCCTCAACTGCAAAGTTTGATTGAAGAGCATGAATGGCTACAGAGAGAAGCAGACTTTTTTATAATTTAAAAGTGAAGGAATAACTAGGAGAAACTAATTGTGATAGAGGAAATAGTGACCCAAATCGAGTCTAGGAGTTGATCTCACCTGAATCCAGGAAAGTAGAAGGTTCTCATTGCAATGAGGGCTAGTTTTATCTGTTCTTCTTGCAATTGAAAAATCCGCTTTCCTTCCTCGTAGCTACTTCCAAATGCCACACAGGAAATGACATCAGAACTCAAAGTTTGGAATTCTTTACTTGCATCTATCTCAAACTCAGTGTGGGTTCCTCCTTGGACTTCCCATTTATCCAGCATGGATGAGGCAATTGCTGACATTTCTGGTATCCAGCCCTACAAAGAATCCAGAATGAGTTTATTTTGCTAACGACGTTACCTAGAACACACCTGTTGATCACATCAATACACATGTTACTAGAAACAAGAAACATATATTATCCAAAAATAAATAAAGGACCAAAGACACCATAGATGATGAACTACTCCAGTAGCTTCTGCCAGCGACAATTTGTGCATGAAATAACTGCTAGTGCAAATGGTTTAATTTCAGTTACAAAGTTAACAATCAATATACAACCATTTACATATATGTTAACCAATTCAGATAAATTCCAAATATTAGACACATTGATTGAAGTCAAATCAAAGTTAGCAGAAAGAATGTCGATTTTCAGAAAGGAATTGCGGCCTCTTCACTGATAACACCAAATTCATACCAGTGAAAAGATCAACAGTTCTGTAAAGGGTTAAATGATACCCTGATTTCGCTGAAAATGAATTTGGAAAATGATCGCAGAATGGTAAAGGGCTCTGGGCAAAGATTTGGATCTTCTCATTGGCCCTATGAGAAGAGTTCCCAATTGTAGAATAGCATTCAGAAGATCAAGCTTGTCTTGCTCAGCGACAGCGTTCAACATGAAATTTCAGCTTAGCATGCATGTTGCTATTCGGTTGGGGCTTTATAAAGCCGGACGCAGCCTGCCTTCCGTCTAATAAAGATTTCACTGAAAAAGTGATGCACAACCAACGATTATCACAGCAACCAAGATTAAGTGCTGAAATCGCTAGTCAGCTTGCTACCATTCAGTATGATTTACAAGCGAAATCGCCAATTTTTATGCTTCAATTCGAATTCAGAAGAGGCCTCCACACCTTGACCCTCTCCATGTTGAAGGCGGGCGAGATCACGCGGCGGTGGTGCGCCCACTTCTCCCCGGTGAGCCCCACCAGCCCCTCTCCGATGAGCTGCCGAGCGAGCGGGTTGCTGCCGCCGCCGTTGCCAGCCTTATCGAAGGTCCCCGTGGAGTCGTTGAGCGCGGCCTTGGCGACTTCCGGGCTGGAGAACACCAGCCACGACCGGGGCCCGAACCAGAACACAAACGGCCGGCCGTACCGCGCCGCCCACTCGCGGTAGTGCGGCGCGACGCGGCCGACGATGGCGTGGTGGAAGGAGGCGAGCGGCTTGGACTGGGCGGCGGCGAGAAGGGCGCCGTAGTCGGCCCCGTTTCCGGAGATGAGGCTGCGCGGGGGGGCCCGGATGCCCTGCCGGCGCAGGCGGAGCTCCAGTCGGTGCGGGACCCACACGAGGCTGCGGAGCACGCGAAGCACGTACGCGAGCGCGGCGACTAGCACGGCCAGGAGGATGGCGGCAGGGCTGCCCATTGTTTGCTGCTTGGCGGCTCCTGCAATGGGGTTTGGCTCCAAGCCTCTGGCAGAGAAGAAGGTTGACTCCGAGTCTCCGACGAAGCCGGCCACTGTCTCTGCTCGTTTTATTTAGCCTACCTCAGATTTTAAGCATGGTAAATAGAACGTTTTTTATAATAAATTTAATTAGTTTGAGGATGAAAATTTAGTTTATAAGCATGGCAACTTGTTGACAAAATAAATGAACTGAGACAGATTTATCATGCTTGTCAACCAAACTTTCATCCTCGGTAAACATAAATTGCCATAAAAACGATTGATTTGCCAACTGTTGCATTATATATGGGCTTTGGCTCTTTCTCTAAGGACCATTTAGGTGCATGACAAGTGGTGTGAAGTTTAGTACTATACTGCTAGTGTAGTGAGAGCGAGATGAGTAGGGCGTTTCGGTGCCCAGACTCATCTGCACCCGGTTAGAAAAAATCGTAAAACATTCAAATAGAATTCAAAAAAATCCAAATTTATTTTGTGCGGTAGACAATTTGATGCGTGAGGCCCGCTTCAAATTTCAAGTCATTTGGACATCTGAGCAGCTCTCAGCAAAAAAGACAAATCGGACCAAAACAATACATGAACAGTAAACATTTTTACAGACCCCCAATTTGTCTTTTTTGCTGAGAGCTCCTCAGATATCCAAATAATTTAAAAATTGTAGCGGACCTCACGCATCAAATTGTCTACCGCACAAAAAAAATTGGAATTTTTTGAATTTTTCTAGTATTTGTTTTGATTTTTTTCGTCAACACGGGTGCAGAAATGGATTTTCGAAGCGAGGACCCCTTTATAAGAGTTGCTCTCCACATGCCATTTGAGCTTGGAAAGAGGAGTTGTACACATGCGCTCCTCCTCCTCCGCCGCTCACCTCACCTCAATGCGGGCTGGAATGGGCCGAGCCTTATGTTTGCCACTCTCTTATGCATAATCCTAACCGTCATCTACTGTTCCTCTCTCTATGCTGCTTCCGATGATCCCTGGTCAGGAGAGTAGGTGCATTGGGAACCCTGTTGACTGCTCCTGATCCGTCCCTCCTCCATCCTCCTCTGCTTCTCCTGCATCAACACCATGGTCGACGATGGCGCCGCCAAGAAGAAGGCCATGGACTCTGAGGCTGCTGCCGCCGCCGCCGCGTTGGCCTGGCCAACCGGAGGGTATGATTTGTTCATCCCTCATTTACTCTTTCATGTGCCAGCTGTATATGTTGTGGTCATAGATGTTTCAATTTTATGTACTATACATGCTCACATGCTTAGGTATCGGTATACTGTTTACTCGTGGATTAGATTAATCAATAAAGTGCTAATATTTCAAACACCAACTTTAGATTTGTAATGAAGTTCTTTATTTATTTGCGGAATTGCCTCCTGAGTCCTAAGTATATTTTCCAAAGCGGAGGGCTGTTGCACAAATCTAGAAGCACACGAGAAGCATTGTTCTATGGACTTGTATTGCTAATCTGATCATTTTCAGAATTGCTATTGTCCTGCTCCTGTTTCCCCACCTCTTGTAAAAACTGGTATGACTCGTAGAGTACTTCTTTTCGACAACTGGACGGACCATTATGTGTAACAACTTAATCATTAATTTTGAATCGACGAACAACTTGAACTGATTTAGGAAGAAAACAAGGTGATACAAAAAATCTAGAGGAATATGATGATTTATTGTCGCAAAGCATATACTTTCTATACACACTTTCTGACTTTTAGGACAAACTTCAGACAAGTTGGCAACCTCCTCTTACAAGTTGCTCAAAATCCACAGGGATACAGGAGACCGGAGATGTAACATTCACATATACCTTGCTGTCACACCTCCCGATTCCAGATACAGCGCCACGGAAGGCTTAGATCTTGTGGACAAGAACCTGAGCACCGTACTGGGGTTGGAGGGTCATCGCCATCATCGGCGCATGAACATAGGACGGCGAGACATCAAACGCAAAGCGCTGGAGGACCATTGCAAGCGCCAGCTTTGCCTCAACCATCGTGAGATTCTGACCAACACAGATGGCAGGGCCAATCCCAAAGGGGAAGTACGCGCCGAGGTGATAGCTCTTGCCATCTGCAAACCTTGATGGATCAAACTCCTCCGCATTAGCTCCCCAAATGTCGACATCATGATGCATTTCAATAATAGGCATATTGAGCTGTGTGCCCGCAGGGATGTCGAGTTTGCCTAGCTTCACATCCCTAGTGACTGTCCTGTTGACGAACAGAGCTGGAGGGTACAGCCTGAGGGTCTCCTTCAACACCATATTTACCTGATATCATGCCAACATCACCAAAGTGTTACTCGCTATGTCCTGATAAGGAGATATCAACAACAATATAAAAAGTTGTACTATTTGTTCAAATTAATAGGGCTCACAATTTTGAGACTGCTCAAGGTTTCCGCATTTGGGTGCTTGTTCTTGCCACACACTTGCAGGACTTCGTCTCGGGCCTTGTGTTGCCATTCTTTATACAATGCCAGCAGAAGTGCTGCCCATGTCAATAAATTTGCAGTTGTTTCTTTACCGGCAAAGTAAAATGTTTTGCACTCATCAATGATCTCTTCGATTCCCATTTTTAACTCCTTGTCAGTTTTGCTGGCTGATAGCATCAAGCCAAGCAAATTTTTGGAATCTTCACACTTCTTTCGATTGATCTCAATCAATCTGCGCAAAGAATTTCGGATTTCCTTGTTTAGGCTATGCCTTCTTTGGTTCTTCTTTGTCGGCACAAACCTAAGAGCGAAAAAGGTCACAATCTTTTTCGCACAACTGTAGCATTTTTTTTAAGAGCAAAAGTAACAAAGTGGGGCAAACATTTTTTCCAACGTAAAAATGAAGAAACATGTAGTAGGAACTAGTATATGTTACTGATAGAGAATAAGTGGTGACCCAAAGTGTATGAGTCAATCATACCTGAATCCAGGAAAGTAGAAGGTTCTCATTGCAAGGAGGGCAAGTTGTACCTGTTCATCTTGCAATTGAAAAATTCGCTTTCCTTCCTCGTAGCTACTTCCAAATGCTATACAAGAAATGACATCCGCACTAAAAGTGTGGAATTCTTTATTTACATCAATCTCAAACTCAGCGCGGGTTTCTCCTTGAACTTCCCATTTATCCAGCATGGATGAGGTGATAGCTGATATTTCTGGAATCCAACCCTACGAAAAATCCAGAAATGAATTTAGTGGTAAACTAATATGATTTAGTGCATTATCTACATCACAATTGTTGATCATATCAACATGTTAGTAGAAAGAAGAAACATGGACACCACAGGTTAGCTTCTGCCAGCTTCAAATTCTGAGTGAAATAACTAGTCATGCAGATAGTTTAAGTTCAATAACAAAT
Organism: Aegilops longissima; assembly: GCA_021605205.1. Classification (NCBI taxonomy): domain Eukaryota; kingdom Viridiplantae; phylum Streptophyta; class Magnoliopsida; order Poales; family Poaceae; genus Aegilops; species Aegilops longissima. The sequence continues at coordinate 455,522,527 of CM038676.1, forward strand.
GTTCCCAATCAATATACAACCATTTGGTGTTTGTTAAACTATTCAGATTTTTTTTTGAGGATCAACTATTCAGATAAATTCACTACAAATATTCAGACACACTGCTAGAAGTCGAAATCAAAGTTAGCAGAAAGAATGTCATCTTCAGAAAGGAATTGCTTGGAATAAGTGTGTACACGGCCCTCTTCAATAACAGCACCAAGTTCAAACCAATTGAAAAATCGATATTTTCGTAAAGTGTTAATGGATGCCCTGATTCGAAATTTCACAGAAACGTGATGGCACAACATACGCGTGGATAATAGCAACCAAGACTTTAGCAAGGCTTACATATATCTGAGGATCTTGTTTAGGTAGGTTGAAATCGCTAGGTAGGGAGAGGCGTTTTGGAGGCCGAGCTCCATGGAGGCCTTTATTTTTGAAAAATTCAAATTCAAACTTTTATGGTTCAAAAAATTCTGAAAAAAATATGCGTGTATGTAAGGATGTAACCCACATGTGTGTAAAAATTCATGATGAAATACCTTGAGTTGCGACCTATACAAAAAAGGAAAAATTCATGACCTGGGAGGATGAATAGTATCATGTGTTAAATAGCCTCAGATTTGTCTTTTTTGCACAGCCTTCATTTCAATGTATTTTGAACTGAAAATTTACACACATGTGTGTTATGCCTTCACGTATATCTATATTTTTCTCAGAATTTTTTGAAATGTAAAAATATGAATTTCTATGAAATTTCAAATTTGAATTTGGAGGAGCTCCAAAAGGAATTTCCGCTAGGTAGTCTGCTACTCTTTCCGTCACATAACACAAGAGCTTTTTTCAGGAACGGAGGGAGTACCATTTAACATGATATATGAAAATAAATCGTCTATGTTTCAGTTCGAATTCAGGAAACGCATCCACACCTTGATTCTCTCCATGTTGAAGGCGGGCGAGATAACACGGCGGTGGTGCGCCCACTTCTCCCCGGTGAGCGCCACCAGACCCTCGCCGAGGAGCTGCCGAGAGAGCGGGTTGACGTTGCTTCCGGAACCCTTTCTGAAGGTCCCCGTGGAGTCGGTCAGCACGGCCTTCGCGACCTCCGGGCCGGAGACCACCAGCCGCGGCCGTGGCCCGAACCAGAACACGAACGGGCGGCCGTACCGCGCCTGCCAGTCGCGGTATTCCGGCGCGGCGCGGCCGACGAAGGCGTGGTGGAAGGAGGCCAGTGGCGCGGAATGGGCGGCGATCAGGGCGCCGTACTCGGCCGCGTTGCCGTAGAGCAGGCTGCGCGGGGGCCCCCGGATGCCCTGCCGGCGCAGGCGGCGCTCCAGGCGGTGCGGGACCCACACGAGGGAGCGGAGCAGGCGGAGCAGGTACGCGAGCGCGGCGAGTAGGGCCGCGAGGAGAAGCGCGGCGACGGCGCCCATTGCTTTACTGCTTGGAGTTTCCCGGGAGAAACTTGATATTTGCCACTCTCGACGCCTGACTGTGCGACCGCCAGGATGGGGCTTCGCGAATTTGCCATCGAGCTGATTGTCATTTCGCCTCTTTTACTGATTTTCTTTTTCTTTATCCACTTAGAGCGGATGGCCATCGCTACACGGTGGACTGCTGCCTCAGCTTTGGCTCGCGTGGTCCAGGACTTCTCAAATGGTTTTTTTTTCGAGAGTGCGCTAAAGACGTACCTTATCTTTATAAAAGACAAAAAGACGATGTCTGAGAGATTTCGAAGTAGATCTAGGATCTAAGCTCGCCAACACCCATTACACCCAACCCACTCTACTCTCTAAAGCTACTCTCTCACAAAATGTGTTAAACCACCAACTCCTACACCGGCTTGTCTCCATTGTTGTACTTCTCCGAATATGTCATCAACCAATTCTATTGGAGTTCGTTGTTCTTGAACCCTATTGAACACACAGCGTTCCGTTGCTTCCACAACTTCCATCCGACCAAGATGACAAAAGTGTCGTAGCCCTTTTTAGACCCTTGGCATCCCTCCTAGTCTCGATCCACCAATCGAGGAAGGTATAAATCCACCCGGAGGCCGAATATTTAGGGTTAGGTCTTGGAAGCGGTGTGCCACACTGTCGAGCATAAGCACATTTGACCAAGATGTGTTCGACATTGTCTTCATCCGCAAGCATGTGTAGCAAGGCGGTTGATCTTGTAGTCCATGTTTAGCCCTTGATCGGAAATGCGAGATCTGATCTTTGTCTGACCCGACCAGATGAAGATCTTGCACTTGATGGTGCCCAACTTTTCCGGATGCATGAGGTATATGGAACCCATTCATCACCGAGGCGAGTCTATGGTAGGTTGACTTAGCGAGTATACTCGAAGGATCTGCAGCCAAGAGAAGCAATCCGGATTGCTCGGATCCTTTGCACCATAGTAATGGCGATTCGGATGCACTAGCGTAAATGGCCAACGGTTCGACTCCCCATTGATATCCTGCACCACCGGCCATTCTCGACCATCGCTAACGTGACGTTTATTCACAGTGCGAGTGTCGACCAAAGCGTGGATCATGGGTGCGATATCCTTCCTTTGCAAAGCCATGAATCCATCGGTCCCTTGAGAAGAGAACCTTAGTGCCCTCGCCCAACTCAATCTTGACCAGGCTATCAAACACAGCTCGAGCATCCTCATCCTCTAACATGCGTAGGCCCTGCCAAGGTCTCGCTGGGTCCGTGCGTTTCAACCGTTCCCAATGGACCCTAAGTGCAAGCCCCTGCAACTTAAGGTTCTTGATGCCGAGCCCCCCAAAACACGTGGGCTTGTAGACCGCATTCCAAGCTACCATGCAATTTCCACCTAAGACCTGATCCTTCCCCGCCCAGAAGAATGCTCTCATCCATTTGTCAAGCTCCTCAAACACCCATCCTGGTGTGTCAGTGATCATGAAGTGGTGGATCGATTTCGCCGCTACCACCGACTTGACCAGCACAAGGCGCCCGGATCTTTGTAGCAGACCGCATTGCCAACCAGGAGCACACTTCTTCGCTTTATCCAACATGGGCTGCCAATCCGTCTTCTTTAGCTGATGTATGGCGAGTTGCAATCCAAGGTATTTGCAGGGAAACTTCCCCAACTCGCACTGCAGGAGGTTGGAAACCCTGGTCCTATCTTCCTCTTCCCCGTGAATGAGGATAGCAGACGACTTTCCATAGTTAACCCTTAGCCCAGACGCATCTCCAAAAGCTTTAAGCGCCATGGTCACGAACCTGAGATCGACCTCGTTTGGCCTAACAAACAGAGCCACATCATCAGCATAAATCGACACGCTTTGGTTCGGCCTGATGCCGGTAAATGGCTTCAGAACGCCTTCCTCTGCGCCCTTCACCATGATGCAGGAGAGCGCATCCATCGCAATGATGAACAAAAGAGGGGACACCGGATCGCCTTGTCTCAGACCTTGGGTGAGCCAAAAACTCCTGCCAGGAACGCCATTAACGAGAACTTTAGTAGAGGCCGTGCGCAGTAGGATGGCGATCCATGCTAACCAATTCTGTCAAAAGCCTTTGCGCCTCATAACTTCAAACAGGAAGGGCCAAGATATAGAATCAAACGCCCTCGATATGTCTAACTTCAGGAACACCCCCGCTTCTTTGCGTGCATGGATTTTTCTGGCTACTTGCCTCACCAGAAGGAAGTTGTTGTGCAAGTGCCTGCCGCATATAAACGCTGACTGATTGGCCGTGACAATTTCTTTCATTCTTCTCCTTGCGCGGTTAGCCAACATCTTGGCGAAAAGCTTAGCAGCGCTGTGTGTAAGGCTGATAGGACGAAAATCCCCAACCAACTCTGCATCGGATTTCTTAGGGATGAGCACAATATGTGCTTTGTTGAGCCTTCCGAAACCCCTCCCATCCAGCACGTACAACGACTTCTCAAATGGTTGCTTGCGGAGGAAAACAGATGCATGCAGAAGAGGCCGTCTCTTCTTTGACAAAAGTTAGACTCTGGCGTTTTAGTTTTGTCTCTGGTTACCTTGGTGTTACATTTTGAGTTATAAAAATATTTTTTATTAAAAAGGTTTTGTCTTTGCCTTGTTCCTCTTATACAGACCATAGCAAAACTAGATGTATCCCACGCAGTTTTGGAATAAGTGGGAGAGAGAAATAAAAATGTAGAGAAAAAGAGAGAGGTGGGGCCGATGAGGGGGTGCAGCATTGGGTGAGATTATTTATTATTACACATGGTGGTTTCATGACTCTTTATCATCATGGATTGGTTGGGGCTGTTGGGGAACGTAGTAATTTCAAAAAAATTCCTACGCACACGCAAGACCATGGTGATGGCATAGCAACGAGAGGGGAGAGTGTCTGTCCACGTACCCTCGTAGACCGTAAGCGGAAGCGTTATAACAACACGGTTGATGTAGTCGTACGTCTTCACGATCCGACCGATCCAAGTACCGAGCGTCACGGCACCTCCGTGTTGAGACACGTTCAGCTCGATGGCGATCCCCGGCTCCGATCCAAAGAAAGCGTCGGGGATGAGTTCCGTCGACGACGGCGTGGTGAGCGATGATGATGCTCCACCGACGCTGGGCCGCCTAAGCTCAGCGACGATATGACTTCACCGGCGAGGGCTTCGCCTAAGCTCCGTGACGATATGACCGAAGTGGAATATGGTGGAGGGGCACCGCACGCACGGCTAAGGAACGATCCGTAGATCAACTTGTGTGTCATGGGGTGCCCCCCCCTGCGATATAAAGGAGCAAGGGGTGCGGCCAGCCCTAGGGAGGCGGCGCTGGAGGAGTCCTACTCCCCAGGGAGTAGGACTCCCCCCTTCCTAGTTGGATTAGGATTGGGGAAGGGGAAGAGGGAGAGGCGCGCCCCCCTCTCCTTGTCCTATTCGGACTAGAGGGGGGGGGGCGCTGCCTGCCTGGCCGCCCTTTCCTCTTCTCCCTATGGCCCATTAAGGCCCATAGACCCCCGGGGGTTCCAGTAACCCCGGTGTTAGGTAACTTCTGTTTTCATCGGAACCTTTCCAAGTCAAACATAGGCTTCCAATATATCAATCTTTATGTCTCGACCATTTGAGACTCCTCGTCATGTCCGTGATCACATCCGGGACTCGAACAACCTTGGTACATCAATACTTATAAACTCATAATGAACTGTCCATCGAAACATTAGCGTGCGGACCCTACGGGTTCGAGAACTATGTAGACATGACCTAGAACTGAAGGAAATATGCCCTAGAGGCAATAATAAAGTTATTATTTATTTCCTTATTTCATGATAAATGTTTATTATTCATGCTAGAATTGTATTAACAGGAAACATAATACATGTGTGAATACATAGACAAGCAGTGTCACTAGTATGCCTCTACTAGACTAGCTTGTTAATCAAAGATGGTTAAGTTTCCTAACCATAGACAAAGGAGTTGTCATTTGATTAACAAGGTCACATCATTAGTTGAATGATCGATTGACATGACCCATTCCATTAGCTTAGCACCCGATCGTTTAGTATGTTGCTATTGCTTTTATCCATGACTTATACATGTTCCTATAACTATGAGATTATGCAACTCCGTTTACGGAGGAACACTTTGGTACTACCAAGCGTCCTGGCAACGAATCGGGTGATTATAAAGAAGTACTACAGGTGTCTCCAAAGGCGGATGTTGGGTTGGCGTATTCGAGATTAGGATTTGTCACTCCGATTGTCGGAGAGGTATCTCTGGCCCTCTCGGTAATGCACATCACTAAGCCTTGCAAGCATTACAACTAATGAGTTAGCTGTGAGATGATGTATTACGGAACGAGTAAAGAGACTTGCCAAGAACGAGATTGAACTAGGTATTGGATACCGACGATCGAATCTCGGGCAAGTAACATACCGATGACAAAGGGAACAACGTATGTTGTTATGCGGATCGACCGATAAAGATCTTCGTAGAATATGTAGGAGCCAATATGGGCATCCAGGTCCCGCTATTGGTTATTGACGGAGGCGTGTCTCGGTCATGTCTACATTGTTCTCGAACCGTAGGGTCCATGCGCTTAAGGTTTGATGGCGGTTATATTATGAGTTTGTGTATTTTGATGTACCGAAGGAGTTGAGTCCGGATGTGATCACGGACATGACGAGGAGTCTCGAAATGGTCGAGACATAAAGATTAATATATTGACGGCTATATTCGACACAGGAAAGGTTCGGAAGTTTCGGAGAAAACGGAGTCTGGGAGGGTTACGGAACCCCGGGAAGTAATGGGCCTTATTGGGCCAAGAGGGAGAGAGAGGGCGCACCGGGAGGTGGCGCCCCCATGGGGAGTCCAAATAGGACAAGGAGGGGGGGGCCCCCCTCTCTCTCTCTCTTTCCTTCCCCTTCCTCCTTCCTAGTTGGACTAGGAAAGGGAGTCCTACTCCCACTAGGAGGAGGACTCCCCCTCCTGGCGCGCCTCCTAGGGCGGCCGGCCCTCCCCTTGCTCCTTTATATATGGGGCGGGGGCACCCTAGAACACACAAGTTGATCCTTGAGATCGTTCCTTAGCCGTGTCGGTGCCCCTCCACCATATTCCACCTCGGTCATATCGTAGCGGTGCTTAGGCGAAGCCTGCGTCGGTAGAACATCAAGATCGTCCACCACGCGTCGTCTTGACGGAACTCTCTCTCCCGGAGCTTTGCTGGATCGAGCTCGAGGCGTCACCGAGCTGTACGTGTGTCAAGAACTCGAGGCGCCGAGTAACGGGCTGGGATCGGTTGGATCGCGAGGAGAACGTCGACTACTTCCTCTACGTTGTGATCGCTTCGCTTGGTCTCTGAGGGCGAGACAACACTCTCCCTCTCGTTGCTATGCATCACCATGATCTTGCGTGTGCGTAGGAATTTTTTGAAATTACTCGTTACCCAACAATGGCATCCGAGCCTAGGTTTTATGGTTTGATGTTTTGCACGAGTAGAACACAAGTGAGTTGTGGGCGATACAAGTCATCTTGCCTACCAGCATGTCATACTTTGGTTCAGTGGTATTGTGAGATGAAGCGGCCGGACCGACATTACGCGACGCTTACGCGAGACTGGTTTCACCGTTACGAGCACTCGTGCTTAAAGGTGGCTGGCGGGTGTCTGTCTCTCTCACTTTAGTTGAACTGAGTGTGGCTACGCCCGGTCCTTGAGAAGGTTAAAGCGGAGTCTATTTGTGAAATATCGTTGTGGTCTTGATGCGTAGGTGAGATTGGTTCTTGCTTAAGCCCGTAGCAGCCACGTAAAATTTGCAACAACAAAGTAGAGGACGTCTAACTTGTTTTTGCGGGGCATGTTGTGATGTGATATGGTCAAGGCGTGATGCTATATTTTATTGTATGAGATGATCATGTTTTGTAACGAAGTTATCGGCAACTGGCTGGAGCCATATGGTTGTCGCTTTATTGTATGAAATGCAACGCATACAGTAATTGCTTTACTTTATCACTAAGCGGTAGCGATAGTCGAGAAGCAATAGATGGCGAAGCGACAACGATGCTACGATGGAGATCAAGGTGTCGCGCCGGTGGCGATGGTGATCACGACGGTGCTTGGAGATGGAGATCACAAGCACAAGATGATGATGGCCATATCATATCACTTATATTGATTGCATGTGATGTTTATCCTTTATGCATCTTATTTTGCTTTGATTGACGGTAGCATTTTAAGATGATCTCTCACTAAAATTATCAAGTAGTGTTCTCCACGAGTATGCACCGTTGCCAAAGTTAAATCGTGCCGAGACACCACGTGATGATCGGGTGTGATAAGCTCTCGTCCATCTACAACGGGTGCAAGCCAGTTTTGCACACGCAGAATACTCAGGTTATACTTGACGAGCCTAGCATATGCAGATATGGCCTCGGAACACGGAGACCGAAAGGTCGGCGTGAATCATATATTAGATATGATCAACATAAGATGTTCACCATTGAAAACTACTCCATCTCACGTGATGATCGGTTATGGTTTAGTTGATTTGGATCACGTGATCACTTAGATGACTAGAGAGATGTCGTCCAAGTGGGAGTTCTTAAGTAATATGATTAATTGAACTTAAATTTATCATGAACTTAGTACTGATAGTATCTTGCTTGTCTATGTTTGTTTATAGATAGATGGCTCGTCTTTGTTGTTCCGTTGAATTTTAATGCGTTCCTTGAGAAAGCAAAGTTGAAAGATGATGGTAGCAATTACGGACTGGGTCCGTAACTTCGAGGATTATCCTCATTGCTGCATGTAAGAGTTCGTCTGGATGCACCGCTAGGTGCAGACCTCATCGCCGATGTAACCGGCGGCGTTAAGAACGTCTGGCGAGCAAAGCGATGACTACTCTATAGTTCGATGTGCCATGCTACGGCTTAGAACCGGGTCTTCAACGGCGTTTTGAGCGTCATGGAGCATATGAGATGTTCCAGGAGTTGAAGTTGATATTTCAACAGAATGCCCGGATTGAGAGATATGAAGTCTCCAATAAGTTCTATAGCTGCAAGATGGAAGAGAATGGGTGCATCGGTGAGCACATACTCGGAATGTCGGGTATTACAATCACTTGACTCAAGCGGGAGTTAATCTTCCGGATGATTGTGTCATTGATGAATTCTTCAATCACCGCCACCAAGCTACAAAGGCTTCGTGATGAACTATAATATGCAAGGGTTAGTAAAGACTATGCTCGAGCTCTTCGCAATGCTAAAGGTCATGGAGGTAGAAATCAGAAGGAGCATCAAGTGTTGATGGTCAATAAGACCACTAGTTTCAAGAAGAAAGGCAAAGGGAAGAAGAAGGGAACTTCAAGAAGAACAGCAAACAAGTTGCTGCTCAGAGAAGAAACCTAAGTCGGACCTAAACCTGAGGCTGAGTGCTTCTCGCAAGCGACTAGTCCTTTGGAAGCGGAACTGCCCCAAGTATTTGGCGGATAAGAAGGATGGCAAGGTGAACAAAGGTATATGTGATATACATGTTATTGATGTGTACCTTACTAGAGCTCGCAGTAGCACTGGTATTTGATCTGGTTACATTGCTAATATTTGCAACTCGAAGCAGGGACTACGGATTGCGAACACCGGCAAAGGGCGAGGTGACGATCGCTGGCGTGGGAAATGGTTCCAAAGTCGATGTAATCGCGGTCGGCACGCTACCTCTACATCTACCTTGGGATTAGTTTTAGACCTAAATAATTGTTATTTGGTGCCGCGTTGAGCATGAACATTATATCTGGATCTTGTTTGATGCGAGGCGGTTATTCATTTAAATCGAGAGAATAATGGTTGTTCTATTTATATGAATAATATCTTTTGTGGTCATGCACCCTTGAAGAGTGGTCTATTTTAATGAATCTCGATAGTAGTGATACACATATTCATAATGTTGAAACCAAAAATGCAGAGTTGATAATGATAGTGCAACTTATTTGTGGCACTTGCCGTTAAATCATATCGGTATAAAGCGCATGAAGAAACTCCATCTTGATGGACTTTTGGAGTCACTTGATTATGAATCACTTGGCACTTGCGAACCGTGCCTCATGGGCAAGATGACTAAAACCCGTTCTCGGTACTATGGAGAGAGCAACAGATTTGTTGGAAATCATACATACTGAGATGTATGTGGTCCGATGAATGTTGAGGCTCGTGGCGGATATCGTTATTTTCTCACCTTCACAGATGATTTAAGCAGATATGGGTATATCTACTTAATGAAACATAAGTCTGAAACATTTGAAAAGTTCAAAGAATTTCAGAGTGAAGTTGAAATCATCGTAATAAGAAAATAAAGTTTCTACGATCTGATCGTGGAGGCGAATATTTGAGTTCTGAGTTTGGTCTACATTTGAAACAATGCGGAATAGTTTAGCAACTCCGCCACCGGAACACCACAGCGCAATGGTGTGTCGAGCGTCGTAATCGCACTTTACTAGATATGGTGCGATCTATGATGTCTCTTACAGATTTACCGCTATCGTTTTGGGGTTATGCTCTTGAGGCGGCCGCATTCACGCTGAATAGAACACCGTCAAAATCCGTTGAGGCGACACCTTATGAACTATGGTTTAGCAAGAAACCAAAGTTGTCGTTTCTTAAAGTTTGGGGATGCGATGCTTATGTGAAAAAGCTTCAACCCGATAAGCTCGAACCTAAATCGAGAATGTGTCTTCATAGGATACCCAAAGGAGACAGTTGGGTACACCTTCTATCACAGATCCGAAGGCAAGACATTTGTTGCTAAGAATGGATCCTTTCTAGAGAAGGAGTTTCTCTCGAAAGAAGTGAGTGGGAGGAAAGTAGAACTTGATGAGGTAATCTGTACCTTCTCCCTTATTTGAAAGTAGTTTATCACGAAACCGGTTTCTGCGACATCTACACCAAATAGTGAGGAAGTTGATGATGTTGATCATGAAACTTCAGATCAAGTTACTACGAACCTCGTAGATCAACGAGTAAGATCCGCACTGAGTGGTACGGTAATCCTGTTCGGAAGTCATGCTACTAGATCATGATGAACCTACGAACTATGAAGAAGCGATGGTGAGCCCAGATTCATAAAATGGCTTGAGGCCATGAAATCGAGATGGGATCCATGTATGAAAACAAAGTGTGGACTTTGATTGACTTGCCCGAGGGTCGGCAAGCAATAGAAAACAAGTGGATCTTCAAGAAAAGACCGACGCCGGCGGTAATATTATTGTCTACAAAGCTCGACTTGTCGCAAAGGGTTTCGACAAGTTCAAGGGATTGACTACGATGAGACCTTCTCACCCGTGGCGATGCTTAAGTCTGTCCGAATCATGTTAGCAATTGCCGCATTTTATGATTATGAAATTTGGCAAATGGATGTAAAGACTGCATTCTGAATGGATTTACGGAAGAAGAGTTGTATATGATGCAACGAGAAGGTTTTATCGATCCAAAGGGAGCTAACAAAGTGTGCAAGCTCCAGCGATCCATTTATGGACTGGTGCAAGCATCTCGGAGTTGGAATAAGCGCTTTGATAGTGTGATCAAACCATTTGGGTTTATCTGAGACTTTTGGAGAAGCTTGTATTTACAAGAAAGTGAGTGGGAGCTCTGTAGCATTTCGATATTATATGTAGATGACATATTACTAATCGGAAATGATATAGAATTTCTGTATAGCATAAAGGGATACTTGAATAAGAGTTTTTCGATGAAGGACCTCGGTGAAGCTGCTTACATATTGGGCATCAAAATCTATAGAGATAGATCAAGGCGCTTAATTGGACTTTCACAAAGCACATACCTTGACAAAATTTTGAAGAAGTTCAAAATGGATCAAGCAAAGAAAGGGTTCTTGCACGTGTTACAAGGTGTGAAGTTGAGTAAGACTCAATGCCCGACCACCGCAGAAGATAGAGAGAAAATGAAAGATGTTCCTATGCCTCAGCCATAGGCTCTATCATGTATGCAATGCTGTGTACGGACCTGATGTGTGCCTTGCTATAAGCTTAGCGAGGAGGTACCAAAGTAATCGAGAGTGGATCTTTGGACAGCGGTCAAGAACATCTGAAATACCGAAAAGGACTAAGGATATGTTTCTCGTATATGGAGGTGACAAAGAGCTCATCGTAAATGGTTACGTTGATGTAAGCTTTGACACGATCCGGACGATTCTAAATCGCAAACCGGATCGTATTTACACTAAGCGGAGGAGCTGTCGGTTGGTGCAGTTCTAAACAAAGCGTCGTGGCGGGATCTACATGTGAAGCGGAATACATAGCAGCCGGAAGCAGCTAATGAAGGAGTGCGGATGAAGGAGTTCATATCCGATCTAGGTGTCATACCTAGTGCGTCGGGTCCAATGAAAATCTTTTGTGACAATCTTTGGAGCAATTGCTTTAGCAAAGGAATCCAGATTTCACAAGAGAACCAAACACATCAAGAGACGCTTCAATTCCATCCGGGACTTAGTCCGGTGGGAGACATAGAGATTTGCAAGATACATACGGATCTGAATGTAGCAGACCGTTGACTAAGCCTCTTCCACGAGCAAAACATGATCAGCACCAAGACTCCATGGGTGTTAGAATCATTACTATGTAATCTAGATTATTGACTCTAGTGCAAGTGGGAGGCTGAAGGAAATATGCCCTAGAGGCAATAATAAAGTTATTATTTATTTCCTTATTTCATGATAAATGTTTATTATTCATGCTAGAATTGTATTAACCGGAAACATAATACATGTGTGAATACATAGACAAAGCAGTGTCACTAGTATGCCTCTACTAGACTAGCTTGTTAATCAAAGATGGTTAAGTTTCCTAACCATAGACAAAGGAGTTGTCATTTGATTAACAAGGTCACATCATTAGTTGAATGATCTGATTGACATGACCCATTCCATTAGCTTAGCACCCGATCGTTTAGTATGTTGCTATTGCTTTTATCCATGACTTATACATGTTCCTATAACTATGAGATTATGCAACTCCGTTTACGGAGGAACACTTTGGTACTACCAAGCGTCACTGGCGAATCGGGTGATTATAAAGGAGTACTACAGGTGTCTCCAAAGGCAGATGTTGGGTTGGCGTATTTCGAGATTAGGATTTGTCACTCCGATTGTCGGAGAGGTATCTCTGGCCCTCTCGGTAATGCACATCACTAAGCCTTGCAAGCATTACAACTAATGAGTTAGCTGTGAGATGATGTATTACGGAACGAGTAAAGAGACTTGCGATGAATGAGATTGAACTAGGTATTGGATACCGACGATCGAATCTTGGGCAAGTAACATACCGATGACAAAGGGAACAACGTATGTTGTTATGCGGTCGACCGATAAAGATCTTCGTAGAATATGTAGGATCCAATATGGGCATCCAGGTCCCGCTATTGGTTATTGACCGGAGGCGTGTCTCGGTCATGTCTACATTGTTCTCGAACCGTAGGGTCCCTGACGCTTAAGGTTTCGATGGCGGTTATATTATGAGTTTGTGTATTTTGATGTACCGAAGGAGTTTGAGTCCGGATGTGATCACGGACATGACGAGGAGTCTCGAAATGGTCGAGACATAAAGATTGATATATTGACGGCTATATTCGGACACCGAAAAGGTTCGGAAGTTTCCGGAGAAAACGGAGTCTTGGGAGGTTACGGAACCCCCGGGAAGTAATGGGCCTTATTGGGCCAAGAGGGAGAGAGAGGGCCGCACCGGGGAGGTGGCGCGCCCCCCATGGGGAGTCCGAATAGGACAAGGAAGGGCGCGGCCCCTTTCCTCTCCTCTCCCTCTCTTTCCTTCCCCTTCCTCCTTCCTAGTTGGACTAGGAAAGGGAGTCCTACTCCCACTAGGAGGAGGACTCCCCCTCCCCTGGCGCGCCTCCTAGGGCCGGCCGCCCTCCCCTTGCTCCTTTATATACGGGGCGGGGGCACCCTAGAACACACAAGTTGATCCTTGAGATCGTTCCTTAGCCGTGTGCGGTGCCCCCTCCACCATATTCCACCTCGGTCATATCGTAGCGGTGCTTAGGCGAAGCCTGCGTCGGTAGAACATCAAGATCGTCACCACGCCGTCGTCTTGTGGAACTCTCTCTCCCGGAGCTTTGCTGGATCGGAGCCCGAGGAGCGCCACCGAGCTGTCGTGTGTCAAGAACTCGGAGGCGCCGAGTAACGGCGCTGGGATCGGTTGGATCGCGAGGAGAACGTCGACTACTTCCTCTACGTTGTGATCGCTTCCGCCCGGTCTCACGAGGTACGAGACAACACTCTCCCCTCTCGTTGCTATGCATCACCATGATCTTGCGTGTGCGTAGGAAATTTTTTGAAATTACTACGTTACCCAACAGAACCATTCTCGGTCAATAACCAATAGCGGAACCTGGATGCCCATATTGGTTCCTACATATTCTACGAAGATCTTTATCGGTCAAACCGCATAACGACATACGTTGTTCCCTTTGTCATCGGTATGTTACTTACCTGAGATTCGATCGGCGGTATCCAATACCTAGTTCAATCTCGTTACGGTAAGTCTCTTTACTTGTTCCGAATACATCATCTCACAACTAACTCATTAGTTGCAATGCTTGCAAGGCTTATGTGATGTGTATTACCGAGAAGGCCCAGAGATACCTCTCCGAGCAATCGGAGTGACAAAACCTAATCTCGATTCATGCCAACTCAACATATACTTTTGGAGACACACTGAGAGTACCTTTATAATCACCCGCCACGTTGTGACGTTTGGTAGCACACAAAGTGTTCCGCCGTAAACGGAGTTGCATAATCTCATAGTTTCGTGAACTTTGTATAAGTCATGAAGAAAGCATAAGCAACATACTAAACGATCAAGTGCTAAGCTAACGGAATGGGTCAAGTCAATCACATCATTCTCCTAATGATGTGATCTCATTAATCAAATGACAACTCATGTCTATGGTTAGGAAACATAAGCATCTTTGATTTAACGAGCTAGTAAAGTAGAGGCATACTAGTGACACTGTTTGTCTACGTATTCACACATGTATTATGTTTCCGGTTAATACAATTCTAGCATGAATAATAAACATTTATCATGATATAAGGAAATAAATAATAACTTTATTATTGCCTCTAGGGCATATTTCCTTGATCTCCCACTTGCACTAGAGTCAATAATCTAGATTACACAAGAATGATTCTAACACCCATGGAGTCTTGGTGCTGATCATGTTTTCTCGTGGAAGAGGCTTAGTCAACGGGTCGCAACATTCAGATCTGTATGTATCTTGCAAATCTCTATGTCTCCCACTTGGACTTGGTCCCGAATGGAATTGAAGCGTCTCTTGATATGCTTGGTCCTCTTGTGAAATCTGGATTCCTTTGCCAAGGCAATTGCACGAAGATTGTCACAGAAGATCTTCATTGGTCCCGATGCACTAGGTATGACACCTAGATCGGAAATGAACTCTTTCATCCAGACTCCTTCATTTGCTGCTTCCGAAGCAGCTATGTACTCCGCTTCACATGTAGATCCCTCCACGACGCTTTGTTTAGAACTGCACCAACTGACAGCTCCACCGTTTAAAAAGAATACGTATCCGGTTTGCGATTTAGAATCGTCCGGATCAGTGTCAAAGCTTGCATCGACGTAACCATTTACGATTAGCTCTTTGTCACCTCCATATACGAGAAACATATCCTTAGTCCTTTTCGGTATTTCGGGATGTTCTTGACGCTGTCCGATGATCCACTCTGGATTACTTTGGTACCTTCCTGCCAAGCTTATTGCTAAGCACACGTCGGTCCGGTACACAGCATTGCATACATGATAGAGCCTATGGCTGAAGCATAGGAACATTTTTCATTTCTCTCTATCTTCTGCATTGTGGTCGGGCATTGAGTCGACTCAATTTCACACCTTGTAAACAGGTAAAAGACCTTTCTTTGCTCGATCCATTTTGAACTTTTTCAAAACTTTATCAAGGTATGTGCTTTGTGAAAGTCCAATTAAGCGCCTTGATCTATCTCTATAGATCTTAATGCCCAATATATAAGTAGCTTCACCGAGGTCTTTCATTGAAAACTTTTATTCAAGTATCCTTTTATGCTATCCGAAATTCTATATCATTTCCAATTAACAATATGTCGTCCACATATAATATTAGAAATGCTACAGAGCTCCCACTCACTTTCTTGTAAATACAGCTTCTCCAAAAGTCTCAGATAAAACCATATGCTTTGATCACACTATCAAAGCGCTTATTCCAACTCCGAGAGGCTTGCACTGCACCATAAATTGATCGCTGGAGCTTGCACACTTTGTCAAGCACTTTTGGATCAACAAAACCTTCTCGTTGCATCATATACAACTCTTCTTCTAGAAATCCATTCAAGAATGCAGTTTTACATCCATTTGCCAAATTTCATAATCATAAAATGCAGCAATTGCTAACATGATTCGGACAGACTTAAGCATCGCCACGGGTGAGAAAGTCTCATCGTAGTCAACCCCTTGAACTTGTCGAAAACCTTTTGCAACAAGTCGAGCTTTATAGACAGTTATATTACCATCGATTGTCGGTCTTCTTCTTAAAGATCCATTTATTCTCAATGGCTTGCCGATCATCGGGCAAGTCAACCAAAGTCCATACTTTGTTCTCATACATGGATCCTATCTCAGATTTCATGGCTTCAAGCCATTTTATGGAATCTGGGCTCACCATCGCTTCTTCATAGTTCGTAGGTTCACCATGATCTAGTAGCATGACTTCCGAATAGGATTACCGTACCACTCAGTGCGGATTTTATTCTGGTTGATCTCTGGTTCGGTGACAACTTGATCTGAAGTTTCATGATCATTATCATTATCTTCCTCGCTAATTGGTGTAGGTGTCACGTAAACCGATTTCGTGATGAACTACTTTCCAATAAGGGAGCTGGTACTATTACCTCATCAAGTTCCACTTTCCTCCCACTCACTTCTTTCGAGAGAAACTCCTTCTCTAGAAAGGATCCATTCTTAGTAACGAATGTCTTGCCTTCGGATCTGTGATAGAAGGTATACCCAATTGTCTCCTTTGGGTATCCTATGAAGACACATTTTCGATTTGGGTTCAAGCTTATCGGGTTGAAGTTTTTTCACATAAGCATCGCAACCCCAAACTTTCGAAACGACAACTTTGGTTTCTTGCTAAACCATAGTTCATAAGGTGTCGTCTCATCGGATTTTGACGGTGTCCTATTTAACGTGAATGCGGTCGTCTCTAAAGCATAACCCCAAAACGATAGCGGTAAATCGGAAATAAACATCATAGATCGCACCATATCTAGTAAAGTACGATTCGACGTTCGGACACACCATTACGCTGTGGTGTTCCCGGTGGCGTGAGTTGCGAAACTATTCCGCATTGCTTTAAATGTAGACCAAACTCAGAACTCAAATATTCTCCTCCACGATCAGATCGTAGAAACTTTATTTTCTTGTTACGATGATTTTCAACTTCACTCTGAAATTCTTTGAACTTTTCAAATGTTTTGATTTATGCTTCATCAAGTAGATATACCCGTATCCGCTTAAATCATTTGTGAAGGTGAGAAAATAACGATATCCGCCACGAGCTTCAACATTCATCGGACCACATACATTTGTATGTATGATTTCCAATAAGTCTGTTGCTCTCTCCATACAACCGGAGAACGGTGTTTTAGTCATCTTGCCCATGAGGCACGGTTCATAAGTACCAAGTGATTCATAATCAAGTGATTCCAAAAGTCCATCGTATGGAGTTTCTTCATGCGTTTACATCGATATGACCTAAACGGCAAGTGCCACAAATAAGTTGCACTATCATTATCAACTCTGCATCTTTTGGCTTCGACATTATGAATATGTGTATCACTACTGTCGAGATTCAACAAGAATAGACCATTCTTCAAGGGTGCATGACCATAAAAGATATTACTCATATAAATAGAACAACCATTATTCTCTCGATTTAAATGAATAACCGTCTCGCATCAAACAAGATCTAGATATAATGTTCATGCTCAACGCGGCACCAAATAACAATTATTTAGGTCTAAAACTAATCCCGAAGGTAGATGTAGAGGTAGCGTGCCAACCGCGGTCACATTGACTTTGGAACCGTTTCCCACGCCAGATCGCCACCTCGTCCTTTGCGGTGCTCGTCTATTCCGTAGTCCCTGCTTTGAGTTGCAAATATTAGCAATGTAACCAATATCAAATACCCAGTGCTACTACGAGCTCTAGTAAGGTACACATCAATAACATGTATATCACATATACCTTTGTTCACCTTGCCATCCTTCTTATCCGCCAAATACTTGGGGCAGTTCCGCTTCAAAGTGTCCACCGCTTGCGGTAAAAACACTCGGCCAGGCTTAGGTCCAGACTTGGGTTTCTTCTCTTGAGCAGCAACTTTCTTGCTGTTCTTTTGAAGTTTCCTTCTTCTTTCCTTTGCCCTTTTCTTGAAACTAGTGGTCTTGTTGACCATCAACACTTGATGCTCTTTCTTGATTTCTACCTCCATGGATTTTAGCATTGCGAAGAGCTCAGAATTGTCTTAGTCATCCCTTGCATATTATAGTTCATCACGAAGCTCTTGTAGCTTGGTGGCGTGATTGGAGAATTTCATCAATGACACTATCATCCGGAAGATTAACTCCCAGCTGAATTAAGTGATTATTATACCCGGACATTTTGAGTATGTGCTCACCGATGTAACTATTCTCCTCCATCTTGCAGCTATAGAACTTATTGGAGACTTCATATCTCTCAATCCGGCATTTGCTTGAAATATTAACTTCAACTCCTGGAACATCTCATATGCTCCATGACGCTCAAAACGTCGTTGAAGACCCGGTTCTAAGCCGTAAAGCATGACACACCGAACTATCGAGTAGTCATCGCTTTGCTCGCCAGACGCTCACAACTTCGGCGTTGTTCTCGCAACAGTTCGCACCCAGCCGGTGCTTCGGGACGTAATTCTTCTATGCAGCAATGAGGATAATCCTCAAGTTACGGACCCAGTCCGTGTAATTGCTACCATCATCTTTCAACTTTGCTTTCTCAAGGAACGCATTAAAATTCAACGGAACAACAAAGACGAGCCATCTATCTACAAAGAAACATAGACAAGCAAAATACTATCGGTACTAAGTTCATGATAAATTTAAGTTCAATTAATCATATTAAAAACTCCCACTTAGACGGAGATATCTCTACTCATCTAAGTGATTACGTGATCCAAATCAACTAAACCATAACCGATCATCACGTGAGATGGAATAGTTTTCAATGGTGAACATCACTATGTTGATCATATCTACTATATGATTCACGCCGACCTTTCGGTCTCCGTGTTCGAGGCCATATCTGCATATGCTAGGCTCGTCAAGTTTAACTCGAGTATTCTGCGTGTGCAAAACTGGCTTGCACCCGTTGTAGATGGACGTAGAACTTATCACACCCGATCATCACGTGGTGTCGGGTACTACTGAACTTTTAGCAACGGTGCATACTCGGGAGAACACTTCTTGATAATTTTAGTGAGAGATCATCTTATAATGCTACCGTCAATCAAAGCAAGATAAGATGCATAAAGGATAAACATCACATGCAATCAATATAAGTGATATGATATGGTCATCATCATCTTGTGCTTGTGATCTCCATCGCCAAGCACCGTCATGATCACCATCGTCACCGGCGCGACACCTTGATCTCCATCGTAGCATCGTTGTCGTCTCGCCAACTATTGCTTCTACGACTATCGCCATCGCTTAGTGATAAAGTAAAGCAATTACATGGCGTTGCATTTCATACAATAAAGCGACAACCATATGGCTCCTGCCGATTGCCGATAACTTCGGTTACAAAACATGATCATCTCATACAATAAAATATAGCATCACGTCTTGACCACATCACATCACAACATGCCCTGCAAAACAAGTTAGACGTCCTCTACTTTGTTGTTGCAAGTTTTACGTGGCTGCTACGGGCTGAGCAAAACCGTTCTTACCTACGCATCAAAACCACAACGATAGTTTGTCAAGTTGGTGCTGTTTTAACCTTCGCAAGGACGGGCGAGCCACACTCGGTTCAACTAAAGTGAGAGAGACAGACACCCGCGGTCACCTTTAAGCAACTAGTGCTCAAGCGGTGAAACCAGTCTCGCGTAAGCGTCACGCGTAATGTCGGTCCGGGCGCTTCATCTCACAATACCGCTGAACCAAAGTATGACATCTTTGGTAAGCGGTATGACTTATATCGCCCACAACTCACTTGTGTTCTACTCGTGCATATGACATCAACGCATAAAACCAGGCTCGGATGCCCTTTGTTGGGGAACGTAGTAATTTCAAAAATTTCCTACGCACACGCAAGACCATGGTGATGGCATAGCAACGAGAGGAGAGTGTCGTCACCCACGCCTCATAGACCGTAAGCGGAAGCGTTATAACAACGCGGTTGATGTAGTCGACGTCTTCACGATCCGACCGATCCAAGTACCGAACGACGGCACCTCCGTGTTCAGACACGTTCGCTCGATGACGATCCCCGGCCCGATCCAAGAAAGCGTCGGGATGAGTTCCACAAGATGACGGCGTGGTGACGATGATGATGCTCCACCGACGCAGGGCTTCGCCTAAGCTCCGCGACGATATGACTTCACCGGCGCAGGGCTTCGCCTAAGCTCCGTGACGATATGACCGAAGTGGAATATGGTGGAGGGGGGCACCGCACACGGCTAAGGAACGATCCGTAGATCAACTTGTGTGTCATGGGGTGCCCCCGCCCCGTGATATAAAGGAGCAGGGGGGGTGCGGCCAGCCCTAGGGAGGCGGCGCTGAGGAGTCCTACTCCCAGGGAGTAGGACTCCCCTTCCTAGTTGGATTAGGATTGGGGAAGGGAAGAGGGAAGGGGCGCCCCCCCCCTCTCCTTGTCCTATTCGGACTAGAGGGGAGGGGGCGCGCCTGCTGGCCGCCCTTTCCTCTTCTCCCTATGGCCCATTAAGGCCCATAGACCCCGGGGTTTCGTAACCCCGGTGTTCCAGTAACTTCTGTTTTCATCCGGAACCTTTCCAAGTCCAAACATAGGCTTCCAATATATCAATCTTTATGTCTCGACCATTTCGAGACTCCTCGTCATTCCGTGATCACATCCGGACTCGAACAACCTTCGTACATCAATACTTATAAACTCGTAATGAATCGTCATCGAAGCGTTAAGCGTGCGGACCCTACGGGTTCGAGAACTATGTAGACATGACCTAGAACCATTCTCGGTCAATAACCAATACCGGAACCTGGATGCCCATATTGGTTCCTACATATTCTACGAAGATCTTTATCGGTCAAACCGCATAACGACATACGTTGTTCCTTTGTCATCGGTATGTTACTTACCCGAGATTCGATCGTCGGTATCCAATACCTAGTTCAATCTCGTTACGGTAAGTCTCTTTACTCGCTCCGTAATACATCATCTCACAACTAACTCATTAGTTGCAATGCTTGCAAGGCTTATGTGATGTGTATTACCGAGAAGGCCCAGAGATACCTCTCCGACAATCGGAGTGACAAAACCTAATCTCGATTCATGCCAACTCAACATATACTTTTGGAGACACTGAGAGTACCTTTATAATCACCCGATTACGTTGTGGACGTTTGGTAGCACACAAAGTGTTCCTCCGTAAACGGAGTTGCATAATCTCATAGTTTCGTGAACTTTGTATAAGTCATGAAGAAAGCATAAGCAACATACTAAACGATCAAGTGCTAAGCTAACGGAATGGGTCAAGTCAATCACATCATTCTCCTAATGATGTGATCTCATTAATCAAATGACAAATCATGTCTATGGTTAGGAAACATAAGCATCTTTGATTTAACAAGCTAGTAAAGTAGAGGCATACTAGTGACACTCTGTTTGTCTACATATTCACACATGTATTATGTTTCCGGTTAATACAATTCTAGCATGAATAATAAACATTTATCATGATATAAGGAAATAAATAATAACTTTATTATTGCCTCTAGGGCATATTTCCTTCAGGGGCTAATGCTTCCTATAGCATCCATAGCTCATGCCCTTACAAGCTCTGGAAAGAACCATATTGCCCTGGATATTACATGTAGGCTCCATTTGGAAGTCGCCCAGCTTCGCCAAATACGGCTACGCGCTGCGTTTCGGCTTCTTGCGAGGAGCTCGATGTGTTCAGGAGACAAGTCCAGCTCCTCGACGGTGTTTAGGGAAGATATCAGGGAAGTTACCAAATGGACCAAGGTGCACAAAAAGGTCGTCATTCCTGGCTTCAACAGCTTCTTCCTTTGCAGTAACGTCAACCAGGTATATGTGAGGTAAGGAATGAGGCTAGAGAGCAGGAGATGTTGGTGCAGGCGCAAGACAAGGCGGCCTCAAGGAGAGGGAGGCGATGGGGTGGCGGAAGACCAGCACGCAAACACGAGAAAGTTATGCGGCGGGGGTGGCGGTGGTGTGGCCTGGTGCACCATATTGCCCCTTGATATGTACATGTAGGCTTCATTTGGAAGTTGCCTAGCTTCGCCAAATCCAGCTCCGCGCCGTGTTCTGGCTTCTCACGGGGACCTCCATGTGTTCGGGGGGGGTCCAGCTCCTCGACGATTGTTGGGGAATATATAAGGGGAGTTACCAAATGGACCAAGCTGCTTAAGGAGGTCGTTCTCCCTAGCTTCATCGACATCTTCGTTTGCGGCAACAACAATCGGAAAGAGGTGGGCAAGGGAGAAGGCTAGAGAGCAGGAGATGTTGGTGGCGGCGTGAGACGGGGTGGCCTCGAGCAGAGAATGGTGAGAAGACACGCACTATTACAGTCGCGAACAACACTTGTTAGAATAAATCCGAGGCATACCGTCGATCATCCGAGGACCAAGCAATCACACTAGGCACGACACCGAGATTTGTTAACGAGGTTCACCAATATGGCTACATACCGGGGCTTGACTACGGGCGCTCCTCCCCGTGACACCGTCACAATACCGCACCCTGGCCACCCGGGCGCCGGCACACGCCGCCGGCTCCCCCTTGCGTGCCTGTGCTATTATGTTGGCATAGGTTACATCGTGTGTCTATCCCCAGCTATATATGAGAGGCCTAGGATACAAGTGTCCTACTAGGACACGACTCCATATCCTATCTAAACACAATACAACTACAAGTCCAACTGTAACCTATCTTGCACACAATATTCGACATAACTCTAACAAACTTCACCTTGGCTAATATTCTCCACCATCTTGAATTCGTTCATGCGTCAAACTTCCATGTACATTGGACTTGAGCTTATCACATGAGCACCGCTGCTACTCCAAAGACTCCATATGACTCCACCTGCAACTTGTAGTCCCTTCTTTTCTTGAACACAGTCAACACTCGAGCAAAATTAAATTCCTTGTTACTCAAGTTGTGCTCCCAACTTTCTGAGTATCGTCCAACGCCATCACACACTGATCACTGACCTGTGTGAAATTGAACAACTCACATATTGGGTGTCACACATATAAGAGTTACCCGAACTCAACATCACCGCTCCTTTCTTGACCGCTTGTCTGAAACTTGAAAGAATTTCACCGTTGCTTGTAGTCATCCGGAGTTAAATTTGCAGTTGTCTCACCACATGTATGACCACCAGAGCCCTGCCCCGTCTTCATGTCCCGTGCATACCGCACGCCTCGCCGCTATTACCGCGTCGAGCCTCCGCTGTCCTGGCCGAGCCTCAAGGGTCACAAAACCCACACCACTCAACCTCCACTGCGGAGTACCACCGATCATCACCGACCGATGACGAGTTTCACGCTTCCATCAGACCACTGGGCTCCAATCCGAATTATGTGTCTCTCGCTTTTTTTCCCTCTGAATAGGCTTCGACTCTCTGGATCCTTACACCGTAGCCTCTCAATCGAGCTCCACCTTCAACATGACTCCATGGTAGATGATCAGTCCACCCCGTGTCCCGTCGACTTCAAGCTCACATGCGTACATCATCTTGAATCAGTCCCACGCTGTAGTCTTGTCGAAGCCACACAAGCCCTTAGGATCGGGGTCTGCACCACGTGTTTCCATGCCTAGAAGTCGATCACCATTGGCATCACGCTTCTATGTCGTCGTCGCCGATCCCACCACCGCCTTTTATACCAACCGACTAGCGTCGATCCGTCAGACTAACTAGCCCGACTCAGCCGAACTTGTCCGGCCGCATGACATGCTCCAGACTCCACAAGCCTCGTACGCACATCATCTGTCTTGATTTCCCTTCGACCATCATGCCGAACCAACGTCGTCGTTGACCATCTTCATACACGATCTACGTACAAAGCCAAGAACTCCAAAGGAAAAAGCACATAAGCCTTTTTTTTTTTTTTTTTTGCATGAACACATAAGCCTTCTTGTGTGCGTACAACAGCAGCTACACCACACGTGACTTTCCAAGCCTTTTCTCTTCTTCTTGAGCAAACATACTTGATCGATCCAATGTGATAGCCATCAAGTGAATGCCCGAGTGACAAGACAACACCGAGCAACGCCCTTGACCGCAACGAACGACGTCCTCCTTTTTTTTTTTTGACCAAACAAATCTCCGGTCCGGATTGCTCTTATCGTACGCGACCTGATCCAGTGCACTATGTGCACGCGCCTTGGGCTTCCGCAGCCAGCGCCCATCGATCGATCCGACCGACCTGCTGTCTGCCTGCCCCGTGCGACGCGCCGCCGCCGCTGCTGCTTCACCCAGCCGGCTGCCTATACGCTCGCCCGATAGATCAACAGATCGATCGCCGCACGTCCCGCCAGCTGCCGCCATACGTGCTGCTGCAAGTCCCGTCGCCTGTATCCTGATTTGCATTTTCCAATCACGCCGAGAACCACGCCGGCAGCCGGCTGCATCTCAGACTTGATCCTTTCTTTGTAGATCAATGATCCGTAACCTCCGAACAACCTAGCTCAGATACTACTTGTTAGAATAAATCCAAGGCATACCGTCAATCATCCGAGAACCAAACAATCGCACGAGGTACGACACCGAGATTTGTTAACGAGGTTCACCGATATGGCTACATCTCCGGGGCTTGACTACGGGCGCTCCTTCCCGTAACACCGTCACAATACCGCACCCTGGCCATCCGGGCGCCGGCACACGCCGCCGGCTCCCCCTATGCGCGCCTGTGCTATTATGTTGACATAGGTTACATACTTACATCGTGTGTCTACCTTCGCTATATATGAGAGGCCTAGGATACAAGTGTCCTACTAGGACACGGCTCAATATCCTATCTAAACACAATACAACTACAAGTCCAACTGTAACCTACCTTGTACACAATATTCGACACAACTCTAACAACACTGACCCCTCATCACTATCAAGTGTGACATACGACTTACTAGGAATGATAGACTACTCACATCACTGTCAAGTGGCTCCCTCGAGGTCTTCGATATTGGCGATGAGATGGGTGGTGGGTGGATCGAAAAAATTGACATCTTCGAGTAACTCCGAGATCCGATCTGACATCATGATCGGGAGAACCAGCTCCTCTTGCTCTTGGATCTGGCAACATGCCAAACCCTGAAAGACCAGATCGTCGCGGCAGTTCGTGACATACTCCCTGTTTTCGAAACTTACGATCAGGCCTAGAGCGAAGGTCTCGAGCTGGCCGAGGTGGCCAGTCGAGTCGACGACGAAGGTGAAGATGCTGAAGACGAACAACTATCCCAGCACAAAGTTCATGCCGAAACCAATCTGATCGTTGATCTGAACTCCCATCGAGCCATGCATGGCACCCACCTAGCAGGACCTGCATGGGCGCACCTACTTGGCTCGATCAACTGTTGACCATTTGGCCAGTCACCCGTTGACTTTTTGAAAATACCGCAAAAATGAGCAAATCAAATAATATTAAAAAATGCAAATTAAAAAACATGTGTTTGAAAAAAGATCGCAAATTCAAAATGTACATGAATTCAAAAAATTTGCGATTTTGAAAAAATTAAGAACTAGAAAAAAGTCCATTGGTTTTGAAAAGAATCAAGAATTTGAAAAATGTTCATCAATTTAAAAAAGTTCGGGAATTCTAAAAAAGTTTCGGGATTTTCATTTTAGTAGAAAGCTGCTGCCCTTTTATAGTAATGTGTAGTGACATAATCAATCAAATTCGACTAGTTGGTTCCCCTTATTAGTCAATTGCTTTTGACGTATCAGGTGAGAATGGGAAAGCTCTTGTTTTCCGCAATGGAATCGGCTTAAGCTCGACCTTTTCTTTCATTTACTATCATAGGGATGTAAAAATAAATTCAGTTGCGTTTTTCTTAGTTTAGAATATCAAAAGACATCCCACAACCCCGTCTTAGGTTCAAAGTGGCTTTGTTGAAACTTCAAGAGAGAGAGAAGAGAGATCATAGCTTAGTATCAAAGGTAAAAAAAGTTCACATATTTGAAAAAAGTTCATTGATTTTGAAAAAAAAGATCATGGATTTGAAAAAAGTTCGTGCACTTGGAAAAAATATTCGCAGATTGTCAAAAAGGTAAATGAATTTGAATATATTCATGCATTTGAAAAACATTCACTATATTTGAAAAAAAGTTCACTGGTTTAAAAAAAGTTCACGTGCTTTTTAAAAAAGGTTCATGAATTTGAAAAATGTTCGCGCTTATGTAAAATGAAAAAGTAAAAGGAAAGAAAAATAAAAAAATGAAAAATAAAGAAAAGGAAAACAAAAAATAAAATTAAAAGATAAGTGAAAAAGAAAAAAGAAAAAAAAACAGAATAAAACCAAACAAAAACCACGCCAGAAAAACAAAACAAAAACCCGGCTGGAAGCTTCTTCCCGTGAAAATAACTTTTTTTTAGCATAAGGCGCCAACGAGGCCCTACTTGGCGCCTAAGCGCCCGGAAGACTGGTTGGCGGTAACATATGCCCTTAGCGGGCCGTGGCCCATATATTGCTCTCGGCGTTGACCAGTCAACCATTCCATCCCTTCGGGATGCTCGCTAGTGTTTTTTTTTCTTGTGAGCATCTACAGTGAAAAAGATTCTAAAAAAATGATCTATGAAAAAACACTACTGGTTTAAAATTTCGATCATGATTTTTCTACTAATTTAAAAAGTTCATTAACTCCAAAAAAGTTCGCGAATTATGAAAGGTTTGCAAATTTGAAAAACTTGGTAAAATTTAAAAATGTTCACCAATTTGAAGAAAGCTTTTGAATTAAAAAAACAAGATTTTGAACAATAAGTTTATGAAGTTGAAAAAGTTTCCCACACTTGAAAAGGTTCTTGGATTTTGAAAAAAAAATCATAAATTTGAAAAAAATGTGTCTATATACATGCGTCGGTGTCTAGGAACCAGACATTGGGTTGTGTGCAAGAACCCTTTGTGAGTTCGGTCGAGGGCTGAACAAGCTACGTGACCAAGGGCATTGTTTGCGGGAGAGGAGATGACAGAAGGTAAAGCACGTCGGAGATACCCAGGTTCAGGCAACCGTAGGGGTGTAATACCCTACTCCTGCCTAAGATAATATTGTTGTGTTCACTACGAACTAGTTACAATGTGTCTGGTATGTTGAGAATGAGTCGACCTGCTAGGCTGTAGTCTTTTTCTATTTATACTGCTTCGGTCCTCCCCTTATCGCGGTGGGGAGTTGCCACAGGTTCAGTATAAACAAAGGGAAGAAGTAAGGGCCGTTTGTACCGACCCGACACGACGGGGCGTACCAAGTTGGTAGCTATAGGGCGTCCCTGTAGCAGCACGCCGAGTAGGTGAATCTTTAGCTACCACTGTTGACAATCTTGGGGGATGGCGCGCCTCATCGGCGCCCAAAGTCAAAAGGACGGGCCTGCTGCGTCGCGTCCCTGTGGCTGACGGTAGTCGCGGTGTCGGGATGGTGCGTGTTTTAATGTCTCTGACACGCAGATTCTCTGCTTCCTTCGGGGAGAAGGAAGCCGTAGGGTGCGGTGCTTCCCAGGCGGATTCGGGAAGCGCTTGCGGGGTTTGGCGCCCTGCGAAACACTTAGCGAGGAAAACTTCTGGACTTTGTTCTCCAAATGACGAGTTGCCAAGCTCCCTGGTCTGTGCGGCATTGCTTGTTGGGCGCCATCGTCAAGGCTCATTGAAACACAATATAAGCAGCCCCATCTTGACATGGACGAGGAGGGCGCTTTTTTATGCAACTCCAAAGGGAAAAACGGGAAACTGCCATGTCGACGTTGACAAGTTATTATATTTAGCATGAAAGAAATTTGGTCTTGATGCGGCCATCGGTACCAAGAACCAATGAACACTTATTGGAAGTGTATCAAAGAGTTCTTCGATTCACACAATACTAGTCGCAATGACCGATCGCAAGCTTCGGTCTGCCATTGATGGTCTATTTTACATCGGTGCCATGGGAGGGTGTAGTGGGAGGATTCATGGGTGCCATGGGTGGTGCCATGGGAGGAGGCATGGAAGCAAACCATGGAGATCATACAAGCACAAGTGATGGCAATGGAGGCAATGGTATTTGAGTGGCTATGCATTTATGTTCTATGCTTGTGGTTGTGACGTATTTGTGTTTGTAATGCATTATGCTTTTGTTTGTGTTTGTGTTGCACTATGCTTATGGTTTGAATTTTAATTTGATATGTGGATTTAAAGTTCTATTTGATATGTTGTTGGTTATGTGTGGTGATCCTGTAAAGTTTAAATTCTATCCATAGCTCATGTGTTGTTTCAATATGTATGAAATTGTGGAGAAGGACATATTTGGGTGCCCTATTTTACATCATCTTCTGGTGACCTAAAACCTTCTCTCTTCTGCCCTAAAACTTTTTTTAGGTGCCCTATTTTGCATTATCTGTTGGAGATGCTCTAAGAGGGGCTTCACAAACAACAATGTGTGCAAATTTATGACCTAAAATATAAAATATCCTAGAAACAAACAAAAATTCAAGAGAAAAGCATATACCTTTTATCAGCGTGCGCACACACACATACACACTTTCATTACAAAGTTCACACAAGTTCAAAGCCTCCTCTTCCATGTTGATCACAATCCACACTGATACAGGAGGTATAAATACATGGCACATATACAACGCCACGGAGGGCTCAAATCTTGCGGATAAGAAGTCACAGAGGGCTCAGATCTTGCGGATAAGAAGTTGAGCACCATACTGGGGTTGGAGGGTCATCACCATCATTGGTGCATGAACATAGGATGGTGAGACATCAAACGCAAACCGCTGGAGCACCATTGCAAGCACCAACTTTGCCTCGACCATCGCGAGATTCTGGCCAACACAGATGGCAGGGCCAATCCCAAAGGGGAAGTATGCACCGAGGTGATAGCTCTTGCCATCTGCAAACCTCGATGGATCGAACTCCTCCGCATTAACTCCCCATATGCCGACATCATGGTGAATGTCAACAATAGGAAGATTGACCTGCGTGCCCGCAGGGATGTCAAGTTTGCCCAGTTTCACATCCCGAGCGACTGTCCTGTTGACGAACAGAGCTGGAGGATACAGCCTGAGGGTCTCCTTCAACACCATATTAACCTGATATCATGACAACATCGCTAGAGTGTTATTCACAATGTTCCAGTGAGGTGATATCGTCAAGAATAAGAAAAGCTGTAGTATTCATTCAAGTAAATAAGGCTCACAATTTTCAGACTGCTCAGGGTTTCTGCGTTTGGGTGCTCGTTCTTGCCACACACTTGAAGGACTTCATCTCGGGCCTTGTGTTGCCATTCTTGATGCAATGCCAGCAGAAGTGTTGCCCAAGTCAACAAATTTGCAGTTGTTTCCTTACCGGCAAAGTAAAATGTCTTGCACTCATCAATGATCTCTTCGATTCCCATTTTAAACTCATTGTCAGCTTTGCTGGCTGATAGCATCAAGCCAAGCAAATTTTTGGAATCTTCACACTTGTTTCGATTTATCTCAATCAATCTGCGCAGGGAATTTCGGATTTCCTGGTTTAGGCTATGCCTTCTTCGGTTCTTCTTTGTCGGCACATACCTAAGAGAGAAAGAGGTCATATTCTTTTTCCCTAGCTGTGAATGAAGAGCATGAGTAGCAAGAGAGAGATGCAAACATTTTATTTTCTGATGTGAAAATGTAGAAATATGCAGTAGGATATGTTTAGTGATAGAGAATAAATGGTGACCCAACTTCAAGTCTATGAGTCAATCTCACCTGAAGCCAGGAAAGTAGAAGGTTCTCATAGCAAGTATGACAAGTTGTATCTGTTCATCTTGCAATTGAAAAATTCGCTTTCCTTCCTCGTAGCTACTTCCAAATGCCACACAAGAAATGACATCCGCACTCAAAGTGTGGAATTCTTTATTTACATCGGTTTCAAACTCTGCTCGAGTTTCTCCTTGGACTTCCCATTTATCCAGCATGGATGAAGTGATAGCTGATATTTCTGGTATCCAACCCTACCAAATCCAAACAAGTTTAGTGGTATACTATATCTTATTAAGTGCATTATGTACATCACAACTCCTCTTACACATCAACATGTTTTAATTGAAAGAAGAAACATGGACACCGCAGGTCACGAACTATTCTGATAGCTCCTGCCAGCTACGAACTGTGAGGGAAATAACCAGTCATGCAAAAAGGTTGAATTTCAGAAACAAATGTTACCGGTCAACAGGCAACCATTTGATGCTTGTTAAACTATCCAGATAAGTTCATTTCAAACATTCATATACATATTGCTAGAAGTTGAAATCAAAGTTAGCAGAAAGGGTAGCATTTAAGAAAAAAAAAATTGCTTGAAATAACCGTGCATACTGTCCTATTCAATAACAGAACCGAGGTCAAAGCAATGGGAAAATTTGTAGTTCTGTAAAGAGATGGCGCACCCTACGCCTGTATCGTAGTAACCAAGATTTTAGCAAGACTTTCTAGTCTACAAACTGTAAAGCAATGGAAAAATTTGTAGTAGTTCTGTAAAGACAAGTGGTCAATTTTAAGTTTCAATCCGATTTCAGGAAGCGCCTCCTCACCTTGACCCTCTCCATGTTGAACGCGGGCGAGATGACACGGCGGTGGTGCGCCCACTTCTGCCCGGTGAGCCCCACCAGCCCCTCGCCGATGAGCTGCCGAGCTTGCGGGTTGTTGCCGCTGCCGGTGGTACCCTTCTCGAAGGCCCCCGTGGAGTCGGTCAGCACGGCCTTGGCGACCTCCGGGCCGTAGACCACCAGCCGCGGCCGGGGCCCGAACCAGAACACGAACGGGCGGCCGTACCGCGCCGCCCACTCGCGGTACTGCGGCGCGGCGCGGCCGATGAAGGCGTGGTGGAAGGAGGCGAGCGGCGCGGACTGGGCGGCTTTGGTCATGGCGACGTATTCGGCCGCGTTTCCGGAGAGCAGGCTGCGCGGAGGCCCCCGGATGCCCTGACGGCGCAGGCGGCGCTCCAGGCGGTGCGGGACCCACAGGATGGAGTGGACCAATCGAAGCACGTACGTGAGCGCGGCGAGCAGACCGGCTAGGAGCAGAGCAGCGACGGCGCCCATTGCTTGCAGCTTGGCGATTCTGAATGGAGTTTGGCTCCCCTCCCAGGTAGAAGAACCAAAGGAGTTGACTCTCTGTTTGCTTTTTTCTTTTTTGAGTCTCTGGTAGGGGCGAAGTATCCGGTGAAAATGAGTATTCGGTGAAAATCTGAAAAATTCTACGCGGACTGTTGGATCAGCAGCGGACGTCATGGATCACAGGTGGGACTCCTAACAATCCACTTAAACGCACATTAGCAGATAACCCCTTATCTCTATTAATCATGAGGTGAATAGGGCTCGACTCTTTGTGAGTTCCTGAGATCGGATTCTTCGATCGTCTTGAGCGCCGCCGCGGATGCACCTTCCACCGGCGCGTAGCCCCTGCCCTCAGCCGGCCGCGGCTGGACCTCTGACCGTCGGGATGGGCCTTCCGTCCACCGCGACTCGCCCTATGCAAACCGCGCCTCTCACCATGGCTTCTCTTCCATCGATCATGATGGGCCTTCGTCGGCTGCGTGTCGCCCTCCATTGGACTTGGCTCACCCTCTTGTACCCGGGACTCACCCTTCGGAGCAGTGAGCACTCGTCACCGCTGTCCCCCACAATTTTGAACTTGGCGCGCCGCTGACTCTTCATATATAGTCAATTAGTCATATACACGTAATCCAGTACAACAAACGGACAAGCATTGTAATTCACTATATACTTGGCCTAGAATGACAAGTAGGATACACTGATAAGACAGTGTTTCTGTACCCAAACTGGTTCTTACTATCTTCAGCATCATGAGAAAGCTTTGGCTGCTACAAAAGACAGAGACATTATTTTCATCGTTTTTGTCAAGCATATCAATTCTTCTTTAGAAAAAAAATCACAAGCTATGCAATAGAAAGCCATAGGTCAACCAGTGTACAGAGCATGTATATTTACTATACGGAACATGGATATTTGGCGATTGTTGTTGTTCCTCGATTGGTAAGAACTAATTTTGCGATGTTGCCTTGTATAGGTGGAGCGTGAACCTGAGCATGTCATAATGGAGGGAGCCATGAATGGAAATTCTGCCTCCTCCGATCAATTTGGAAAACTTCGGTACATGGAAAAAAAGAGCTACAGGTGGCCTATTTTACATGAGTATCATTATCACCATAATTTCACTCAAATTTCTCTAACAATCATTGACTTATATGACTAATGCGTGTTGTGATATTTATGCTTCATCGTGTACACCCGATTGTGATGACAATGTAAAGCCGATTGTAGGTATGGCATTCGAGACTAAGGAGGATGTAAAGAAGTTTTACAAGGCATATGCACACAATGTTGGGTTTTCAGTCAGAATTGGACAAAAAAGGATTGTAGATAATATGGTGGTCTGAGGCGATTTCTTCGTGGCAAAGCAGGTTTCCAAACAAAGGAGGAGGAACATAAGAAGGATTCAAAGGGAGAGAAGCAAAGAACACATGCAAGAAAGTTTACTAGATGTGCTTGTGAGGCCATGATAACTGTCAAGCATATGCAAGATGGCAAATATCGTCTTTGAATACTTTCTTTTGTTTACCTTTAGAGAAATTCAATTATCTCTTCTAGAGAGAAATGAATAGATATTTATCTTTTGAAAGATTTGTAAGTTTTCATTGGTTTATGCACAATGTCTGCTCCGAATTGTATCTTTTGTAATATGATCAGTGTATTTTCTTGTTGCTGTTATGGTTGAGCACACAAGAATATCCTCAAATTTTGGTTCATCTCAGTATGTACTTGGGATTTTGGTTCATATCCAATGCTTATGTTCATGCAGAACAAGAACTTCATGTGTTGGGTAAATTTTAAGAATGAATATTATAGTTCTTCCAGGAGCTGTACTACTGTTATTTCTAGATGTGAATATTATAGTTCTTCTCTGAGAGATGTCTAGTTAGTCTTCTGAGAGGAATAACTTGAAATTGTTGCCAATTTTGTAGCCTGGGTATGCCTTGAATAACGTCTTTGTAAGATGAAGCTTGTTCCACATCTAGCACAACAATGCTATCTAGTAGGTCCTTTGCAGACTGAAATCCCTTGTATTGTATAGCCAACCTGGGTATAGCATTGCCAACCTCAGAATTGCATATTCAACAGAACACAACTCTGGCTAGATTCTTCTTTACCTATGTTCAGCCGAACAGAGCTCAATTATGATAGATTGAATGACTGAGAACCTGACATTTTTTCTTCCCCTTTCAATTATCCTCAATTGAATTCATATTAAGGGCCAGTATGAATAGATTGCCCAAGATAACTCACATTGAGCGACTAGAAAAAGGGCTCAGAAAAGATACTGCTGGAACAGAACTTCGCTTTTCTGTTTTGTCAATCACTGATGTAAAATAGCCCAGTTCAGGAAATTTATTCAACTGAATTCATACATCCAAAGATTACAGATTGCATGCCAATGCAACTCGAGAATTTGGACTACATAAGCAAGCTTGCAGGCTTCACCAAAAAATAGAACATTCAGATACAACTTCTGAATTAATACTACAGAAGCAAAGCTTTGGGCTGTAGAATCAGACAACAGGAGCAAGCGACTGCATAATAAGTTTTTTTGGGTCTATGTCACCGTCGCTTGAGGGCATCACCACGGCCATCAAGCCACCGTTGTGCGGGGAAGCCTCGCGGCCACTGAGTCGCCGTAGCATGAGGGGCAGCTGCCGCCGTAGCGTCACGCGAGGCATCGAGCACCGTCGTGTGCGGGCGGAGCTCCGGCCGCCGAGTCACCTGTGCGTTTCGCAGCACCCTCAGTCCCTGACCGCCGGTCGCCGATGCTTGAGGGGTAGCCACCCGGCCATCGAGCCGCCGTCGCCTGGGGAGAGCGCCGCGGCGCCGAGTCGCCATGGTGCGGCTAGGTTATGGACGCGGTGAATTTTCTTTACGGGATAACTAAATCCTGGAGTAGTTGAATAGAGATAGGGGGTTATCTGCTAATGTGCGTTTAAGTGGATTGTTAGGAGTCCCACCTGTGATCCATGACGTACGCTGCTGATCCAACAGTCCACGGCAGAAATTTTCAGATTTTCACCGAATACTCATTTTCACCTGATACTTCAGGTAGCCAGAGTAATCGAGCCGTGCCGGGCTGGCCCGCGTGCTGAGGCTGGCGGCCGAGGCTCGGCCCAAGGCGTGCTGCGTGCCTGGCACGGCATGATTAGCCCGTGCCTAGCCTGTCGCGTGTCGTGTCCGCGTGCTCGTGGGCCGGCCCGCCAAGCAGGGCCCGTTTGGTTCCTATTGGATCCGAGAACACAATTTTTCTTTTGCAAGTGGCACACTTCTAGTATAATCGAAGTCGCTTACATACATGAGCATAAATTCATCCTTATAAACGCATGTAAGCATATTGTACCCCCGTGAGCATCACCGAGAGACTGAACCGGCATAACATCTTAAGATTTTACGAAGTCACTACAGGCGCCTTTCACTGAACGAACATCACCGAAAGTCTGAAATAAATTTAGGAATAATGCGAGCATTAATAACAAGTGTTGGTTCACGGTGGCGCGCTTCGATGGTGTATAGAAAATGAAACACTTGGGCCCAGTTTGGCGGCAACATTTGTGAAAACTGTTGTAGTTAAAACACAAGTAGTCGGATGCCTTGGCAATGAATACTTAAGTTTTTAATGATGCGCTCAGGGGCACTGTCGGGGCGGTCTTCAGGGTTGATAGAGGAAATTTCATTGCTGGGAAATGGAAAGATAGACTGGTGCGCAGGTGTCCTGGCGGCCGAAGCTTTGGCACTCCGATACAAGTTGTCCCTTGCACAAAGGATGGGGGGTGCAACTGTCTTGTTATTAACTCCGACTACTTGGAGGTCATTGATACCATGAACAATGGAGGATGTTCTATGGGTGCAACGACAGCGATTTTTGACGACTGTTATCATCTTGCTTGTGTTTTTTTCTATTTCTAGGTTTGATCATTGTAAGAGAGAACCAAAAGTAAATTTCAATTTTTAAAAACCATAGTTTTCTGAGTTTAGCTCATGAATACTTCATATTTTTTTAAAGTATTGCAAAAACAGTATAGTATTCAAAATATTACGCTTTATGATATTTGTTGATGCCAAACACACCAAAGCTATAAAAAGTATGGTTTCTACAAAAACTCTAAAATTCTTAGTTTTGACGAATAAAAAAAGAAATCATATACTCCTAGTCGGTCTTCTTGTCACCTGTTTGTTTTGCCTTACCTACGCTGCACCCAAACACGTCATCCAACTCCTCACCCTTCTGATCGAGATGCTTTAGCATGTCATCAAGATCACCATCACCCGAAACCCTTGGTTCGAGGAAAAATCCCCATGCTCCTTCACCATCTCACCTAGATCGAATCACCAAGACCTGGATCATGAGAGTTCCTCTTGCTATCCTTGAGAAAAAGCCGATATAATGAAACTGAAAACCGGAGTACATAAATCCTTCTTTTTTTGCAGGACACAAACCTTATTCGTCTAGTGTACTACTCCCTCCGTTCCTAAATAATTGTCTTTCTAGCCATCTTAAATGGATTACAACATACAGATGTATGTAGACATGTTTTAGAGTGTAGATTCACTCATTTTGCTCCGTATGTAGTCACTTGTTAAAATCTCTAGAAAGACAATTATTTGGTAACGGAGGGAGTAGTTACTACTCACTTCGTCCATACTGTCAAAAACGCTCTTGTATTACTGGACGGAAAGAGTTGTTATCTAAAAAAGATATTTATGACATAAAAGTCTCGTCTTTCTCAGGCATGGTTGGATATACTTGGGTTTGGCGGTTACTCGTCCGAATATTTACATTATTATGGGATTCTGCTGAATGATCGGCCTTCCACGATGAAACCACTCTGATTGGTCAAAGGCTCAAATGCAATTGTGAAGATGATCAAGGAATGTCGTGTATGGAAGGAACAAAATCCACCGCCATAGGACGTGTACAGCATCGCACAGCGTGTTGGCTAGCAAATGTACCGCCGGAGATTAGCACTATCATTACAGATGATTATAAAACTGTTACCACTTGATTAATGAATGTTTTCCCCTGCAAAAAAAAAGGAATGTCGTGTATGGAAGGAACAAAATCCACGGCCATAGGCCCTGGCCAAACCGTGCCGACCAATTCAAACCACATTGCAGCGGATATATAATCCGGCCGGCTAAACGCCATTAAACTCTCCGGCTCACAGGCAGCGAAACGTCGTGCTCCCCGTGTCGTTCCGCGTCGCGCGGCGCCGGTGTCCAATCCCAATCCCACGACCCCACTCCCCCTCTCCCCTCTCCGATGCTGACCGACCCCGGCCGCCCCGACGCGCCGCTCGCGGCCTGGAATCACGAGGTGTCGTGCGCTTGGCTTGACGTGGGAGACCCCCCCTACCGAACAGCCGTGATGTCCAAGGCAGGGCGGAAGCCACAATACACAAGCGAGCGATTGAATTGCCCGCAAGTTGCACCATGGCAACCAACCGCAAGCCATGTTAGCCTAATCTGCCCCATCATTGTTTACAAACAAACACCAATTTAGGTCCATGGACCTTTTTTTTTAACAGAGACGCTAGGCGTGTCCAGCTTTAAATTAATAAAGCCACGAAGGCAGCATCCAAGTTTGCACAACACACATACCACATAACAGTCTTAACAGGCCACATCGGCCACGCACATCCCAGCAAATAGTTCGCAAGATAGGCCCCAACCAAATCTAACTCAAAAGCTAGGCACCCAAAATAAAGGACAGAAGACGCTTCAAATCGCTTGATGGAGCCTTGGGATACTAGTCACAATCTGCTCCATTGTGCTCCTCATAAATTCAGCATCACATTATTTCCCCAGCGGTGTCCAACTCTGTAGAAAAAGATGGCATTTGAAAATAACATCAGTCGGGTTAGTCGGGAATTTATGCTCCATAGTCATTTTGTTTCGCACTGTCCATAAGGACCAAAGCAATGCACCCACGCAAATCCACAGGACCCTGGCTTTGGCACCCCTCTGCGCCTGTAACATCGATAACGACTTGTTCCCCGTTCTTGGGTTCCAATTCTGTTGAAACACCTGACGCACCGCGCTCCAGGCAAAACGAGCCAGTGCGCAAAAGCCCAGTTGGTGGCTGCCACAAACTGGGGAGGAGCCGGATTCCCTGGATTTAGCAGGGTCACATGTTTGAGGCATCACACCATCTAGTAGAGATTTGTTAAATCAAGAAACACTTCTAGAAAAATGTTAAATCAAGAAACAGAAAGTCGTCAGAATAGTTATATCCGCTTCGTTGTGTCGTTGGTGTGGTGAGGATTTTATAATTTCCATTTGCTATTTGGTTTGTCGGGTGAGAAAGATGGTGTATATGTGTGTTTTTTATAATGCGGTCTTATTGGGCTTCCTTGCGAGTGTGATTATGTGGTGTCTGCTAATCAACTCAGAAGTTTATTGTGCTGGTGACTGCATGTATTATATTAGTATTACAGTGTCACATACTGACGCTTCTGTTTAGACAGTAATAGGATGCGTGGGACTGATGTGTTTTTAGGCAGGCTGCTCCCGATTATTTTGAGAAATTGTTGATCCAATTAAAATTGTGAATCAAATCCAAAATTAATTATCTTAACTGACTGAGAGAGTTCATAGTTAAATCGTTGATCTGATCAAAATTGTGAACCAAATTCAAATGTAACACCTTAGGTGAATGGGAGGGCTCTAAAATTAGGAAGAGTAGTGGCTAGTTAATTAAGAACTCATTGAACCAATCAAAATCGTGAATCAAATCTAAAATTGATTATCTTAATCAAATTAGGAAGTTCTTTGAGAAATCATTTACCCGGTCCAAATCGTGAACCAAATTCCAATGCAATAGTTGACTTAATGAGTGAGCTCTAAAATTACAGAGTGTATTAGATGATATTTTCTATATATTTTTGGAAATAATGTATATAGTGGATAAATTAGTTATGTATAGATGAAAATCTTTTCACGGTTACAAAAATATTCAGTTTGAGAAATGGGTTATGGTAACGATGGGCCAGTTCTTTTGTTGATTTCTAGAATAAACTGAAATAAGCTGTCCCCTGCCCATGTTATTTTGGAAGCCCAATAAAATTTATTTTTTTAAAGCCTGCTAATTAATACTTGACTAGTTGCCTTATAAAAAATATTTTGGGTTGGGCTTCTAGAATAAGTTGCGTAGGGGACAACTTATTCTAGAAGCCAAAAAAGTCACCAAAAAGTTTGGCCCTATGTATGCAACATGTGACCACCGAGATCGTTGAAAAAAAGGTTCTGGCTTGAAGGAGCTAGGTCAAATATGGTAGAATGTGGACATATTGATAAGGATCAAGTAAGGATCCTAGGGTTTTTGGCCTAATCTTTCACGGCGAACGATAGAACTAGCATATAACTTTGATTGTTGAGCAGATTAGATCTACTCCGCAAACAACATAACAGATTCTTGCGCATCAGCAAGCAAAATAAACGATGTTGGAGTCCCCGACATGGGACCCTTTTCCTGTCTATTCTTAACTAAAAAATTCAACTCCCCTATTACAATGGCCGGCAGCCAGCTTATATAGGTAAACCCTAAAACTAAAACTATTCGAATTGGACTCGCTCATACTGACTAAAATAACATAACTAAAAAAATAAACTATATGGCTCATGACATGGCCTTGATATAAAGCAATGTTCGGCCTAATAAATTAAACGGACACGGGTAATCAATTATTTTGAGCCTCCTATTTGGCCTCGCCGAAACACATTGGTGGTGTTCTAAAATTGGGCTTCAGCTCATCCGTAGGAGGAATTGTAAAGCAAAAGGATTCAAAGTTCAAAATATCAGCAAGTGGTGAAATAACAAGAGTAATAGATATCCTCCCCTCATCAACATGATGACACTCGTGGCAATTGTAAGACGGAATTTTCACAGAAAAGGCTCGAGGTGAGCCTGACTTTGAGTTAACAAACCATCAACCGACCATGAGGTATCACAATAAAAAATAGTACACATTGACCCAACAATATAAGGGAACATATTGGATAGCTTACAACACAACGCATAAACTAAGACAAGGGAAAAATAAAGATGAGCAAGCTAGCAAATGCCAAAGACCACAACACCCGGACACCACGTCAGTGAGCGAGAGAAGCACAACGAAGAGAAGCTTGCTAACATAATCGGGGTTTTGAAACAAAGTTTCATCACTGGACACGAGGAACCCAACGCCATCCTCCTCGCATGCCGAAGAGGGCCCCAACCCTTCCACCATGGGAGGTGCTCACCCAAGAGCTGAAGGGTTGACGGCCCCAAAGCCCATAGCAGCCGCAGAGCAAGACTACCGCCCACAACACCGTAGGCTGGGGCCACCCGAGTGCAGCAGGAAGCCACCGGGAGCAGCCACAAAGAAGGGGATAACATGAACAACGAGACAAATATGCAGGTCGGTGAGGGTCCATGCCCGTCGAGCGCGTATGAAAGACAACTAGGTGTCCAAGGAAGCTACCATGTCACTACTGCAGGGAAGGGGGCAACGATCCGATACCGCCGGATCAAAAGCGCCGCAACATCGGAATTGAGTCATGCACACCTATGGGTAACCCAACCTTTAAGACCAAAGACATCGATTGTACACACAATAGTGATCCCATGATCAGTGTGTCACTTCATTCAACAAACTAGTATAAGAGTTTACATCCATTACATGACGTTGAGTCTTGCATAATTAAGACCAACATGGTCAAGTCTTGTGTAAATAAAAGCCTCGAAGGCGGAACTTCAAAAGAACACTTGCAACAAAAACATCGCCGGTAACTTGGACCCATGCCATTGTTGGGGAACGTTGCAGAAAATTAAATTTTTTCCTACGGTTTCACCAAGATCCATCTATGAGTTCATCTAAGCAATGAGTCAAGGGAGTGAGTTTGCATCTACATACCACTTGTAGATCGCGTGCGGAAGCTTTCGAGGGGATGGTGATGATGGAGTCGTACTCGGATCACCGATGACCAAGTGCTGAACGGACAGCACCTCCGCGTTCAACACACGTACGGTACGGGCAACGTCTCCTCCGTCTTGATCCAGCAAGGAGGAAGGAGAGGTTGAGGAAGATGGCTCCAACAGCAGCACGACGGCGTGATGATGATGGAGTGACAGTTCTCCGGCAGGGCTTCGCCAAGCGCACGCGGAGGAGGAGAGGTGTTGGGGAGGGGAGGGGCTGCGCCTTCAAGTTGTGTATGCAGCCCTCCCCTCACCCCTCTATATATAGGGGAAGGGAGGAGGGGCCGACCCCTCTAGATGCATCTAGAGGGGGGGGGGCTTGCCCCCAAGCAAGGGCGCCCTTAGGGTTCCCTCAACCCTAGGCGCATGGGCCCAAGGGGAGGTGCGCCCAGCCCACTAGGGGCTGGCTGCCTCCCACGCAGCCCAGTGGCCCCCGGGAGGTGGCCCTCCCGTGGTCCTCCGAACCTTCCGGTGGCCCCAGATACAATACCGATATGACCAAACTTTTGGTGTCCGCTTGACAACTTCCATATATAAATATTTACCTCCGGACCATTCCGAACTCCTCGTGACGTCCGGGATATCATCCGAGACCAACAACATTCGTAATCACATACAAGTCTTCCTAATAACCCTAGCGCCACCGAACCTTAAGTGTGTAGACCCTACGGGTTCGGGAGACATGCGACATGACCGAGACGCTCTCGGTCAATAACCAACAGCGGATCTGGATACCCATGTTGGCTCCTACATGCTCCTCGATGATGTCATCGGATGAACCACGATGTCGAGGATTCAAACAACCCAGATACTATTCCCTTTGTCTCGACGGTATGTTACTTGCCCGAGACTCGATCGTCGGTATCCCAATACCTCGCTCAGTCTCGTTATCGCAAGTCACTTTACTCGCATCCGTAATGCATGATCCCGTGACTAGACACTTGGTCACTTTGAGCTCATTATGATGATGCACTACCGAGTGGGCCCGGTGATACCTCTCCGCCATACGGAGTGACAAATCCCATCTCGATCCGTGTCAACCCAATGACACTTTCGGAGATACCGTAGTGCACCTTTATAGTCACCCGCCACGTTGTGACGTTTGGTACACCCAAAGCACTCCTACGGTATCCGGAGTTACACAATCTCACGGTCTAAGGAAGAGATACTTGACATTGGAAAAGCTCTAGCAAAACGAATTACACGATCTTTGTGCTATGCTTAGGATTGGGTCTTGTCCATCACATCATTCTCCTAATGACGTGATCCCGTTGTCAATGACATCTGATGTCCATAATCAGGAAACCATGACTATCTGTTGACCAACGAGCTAGTCAACTAGAGGCTTACTAGGACGATTGTGGTCTATGTATTCACACGTGTATCACGATTTCCGGATGATACTGCTTATAGCATGAATAAAAGACAATTATCATGAACAAGGAAATATAATAATAATGCTTTTATTATTGCCTCTAGGGCATATTCCCAACAGTCTCCCACTTGCACTAGAGTCAATAATCTAGTTACATTGTGATGAACCGAACACCCATAGAGTTCTGGTGTTGATCATGTTTTGCTCGCGGAAGAGGTTTAGTCAATGGATCTGCGACGTTCAGATCCGTATGCACTTTGCAAATTTCTATGTCTCCATCTTGAACATTTTCACGGATGGAGTTGAAGCGACGCTGATGTGCTCGGTCTTCTTGTGAAACCTGGGCTCCTTGGCAAGTGCAATAGCTCCGGTGTTGTCACAGAAGAGTTTGATCGGCCCGACGCATTGGGTATGACTCCTAGGTCGGTGATGAACTCCTTCACCCAAATTGCTTCATGCGCTGCCTCCGAGGCTGCCATGTACTCGCTTCACATGTAGATCCCGCCACGACGCTTCTCGCTTGCAGCTGCACCAGCCATCGCTCCACCATTCAACATATACACGATCCGGTTTGTGACTTAGATTCATCCAGATCGTGTCGAAGCTTAGCGCCGACGTAACCCTTTACGACGAGCTCTTCGTCACCTCCATAAACGAGGAACATGTCCTTTGTCCTTTTCGGTACTTCAGGATATTCTTGACCGCTGTCCGGTGTTCCTTGCGGGATTACTTTGGTACCTTCCTACCAAACTTACGGCAAGGTTTAC
Organism: Aegilops longissima; assembly: GCA_021605205.1. Taxonomy (NCBI): domain Eukaryota; kingdom Viridiplantae; phylum Streptophyta; class Magnoliopsida; order Poales; family Poaceae; genus Aegilops; species Aegilops longissima. The sequence goes on from CM038676.1 coordinate 455,564,636, forward strand.
ATCAGGTCCAGTACACAGCATGGCATACATAATAGATCCTATGGCTGAAGCATAGGGATGACACTCATCTCTTCTTTATCTTTTGCCGTGGTCGGGCATTGAGTGAGCTCAATCTCACACCTTGCAACACAGGCAAGAACCCTTCTTGGACTGATCCATCTTGAACTTCTTCAAAATCTTATCAAGGTATGTGCTTTGTGAAAGACCTATGAGGTGTCTCGATCTATCTCTATAGATCTTGATGCCTAATATATAAGCAGCTTCTCCAAGATCCTTCATTGAAAAACATTTATTCAAGTAGGCCTTAATGTTGTCCAAGAATTCTATATCATTTCCCATCAAAAGTATGTCATCTACATATAATATGAGAAATGCTCTGAGCTCCCACTCACTTTCTTGTAAACGCAGGCTTCTCCATAAGTCTCAGATAAACCCAAACGCTTTGATCATCTCACCAAAGCGAATGTTCCAACTCCGAGATGTTTGCACCAGCCCATAAATGGATCATTGGAGCTTGCATACTTTGTCGAGATTCTTAGGATCGACAAAACCCTCCGGTTGCATCATATACTGCTCTTCCTTAAGATAACCGTTAAGGAATGCTGTTTTGACGTCCATCTGCCATATCTCATAATCATAGTATGCGGCAATTGCTAACATGATTCGGACGGACTTAAGCTTCGCTACGGGAGAGAAAGTCTCATCGTAGTCAATCCCTTGAACTTGCCGATAACCCTTAGCGACAAGTCGAGCTTTATAGATGGTGACATTACCATCCGCGTCCGTCTTCTTCTTGAAGATCCATTTATTGTCTATCGCTCGCCGATCATCGGGCAAGTCTGTCAAAGTCCATACTTTGTTTTCATACATGGATTCTATCTCGGATTTCATGGCTTCTTGCCATTTGTTGGAATCTGGGCCCGCCATTGCTTCCTCATAGTTCGAAGGTTCACCGTTGTCTAACAACATGATTTCCAGGACAGGGTTGCGTACCACTCAGTGCGGAACGTGTCCTTGTGGACCACGAGTTCAAGAGCAACTTGATCCAAGTACCTTGATCATCATCATCATTTTCCTCTTGATTGGTGTAGGCATCACAGAACATTTTCCGAGCTGCACTACTATCCCGCTCAAGAGGTAGTACTTCGTCGAGTTCTACTTCCTCCCACTTACTTCTTTCGAGAGAAACTCTTTTTCCAGAAAGGATCCATTCTTGGCAAGAAAGATCTTGCCCTCGGATCTTAAGTAGAAGGTATACCCAATGGTTTCTTTAGGGTATCCTATGAAGTCGCATTTTTCCGACTTGGGTTCGAGCTTTTCAGGTTGAAGTTTCTTGACATAAGCATCGCATCCCCAAACTTTTAGAAACGACAGCTTAGGTTTCCTCCCAAACCATAATTCATACGATGTCGTCTCAACGGATTTAGACGGTGCCCTATTTAAAGTGAATGTAGCTGTCTCTAGAGCGTATCCCCAAAATGATAGCTGTAAATCGGTAAGAGACATCATAGACCGCACCATATCTAATAGAGTGCGACACGACGCTCGGACACACCGTTACTGTTGAGGTGTTCCAGCGGCGTGAGTTGTGAAACGATTCCACATTTTCTTAAGTGTGTACCAAATTCGTGACTTAAATATTCTCCTCCACGATCCGATCGTAAGAATTTTATCTTTCGGTCATGTTGATTCTCTACTTCATTCTGAAATTCCTTGAACTTTTCAAAGGTCTCAGACTTGTGTTTCATCAAGTAAACATACCCATATCTACTCAAGTCATCTGTGAGAGTGAGAACATAACGATATCCTCCATGAGCCTCAACACTCATTGGACCGCACACATCGGTATGCATGATTTCCAACAAGTTGGTTGCTCGCCCATTGTTCCGGAGAACGGAGTCTTGGTCATTTTGCCCATGAGGCATGGTTCGCATGTGTCAAATGATTCATAATCGAGAGACTCTAAAAGTCCATCAGCATGGAGCTTCTTCATGCGCTTGACACCAATGTGACCAAGGCGGCAAAGTGCCACAAGTATGTGGGACTATCGTTATCAACTTTACATCTTTTGGTATTCACGCTATGAATATGTGTAACACTACGCCGAGATTCATTAAGAATAAACCATTGACCATCGGAGCATGACCATAAAACATGTCTCTCATATAAATAGAACAACCATTATTCTCGGATTTAAATGAGTAGCCATCTCGTATCAAACGAGATCCAGATACAATGTTCATGCTCAAACTTGGCACCAAATAACAATTATTAAGGTTCAAAACTAATCCCGTAGGTAAATGAAGAGGTAGCGTGTCGACGGCGATCACATCGACTGAACCATTCCCGACGCGCATCGTCACCTCGCCCTTCGCCAGCCTCCGCTTATTCCGCAGCTCTGCTGTGAGTTACAAATATGAGCAACGACACCGTATCAAATACCCGGGAGTTACTACGAGTAATCTTGGTAAGGTACACATCAATTGCATGTATATCAAATATACCTTTGGTGTTGCGGCCTTCTTATCCGCTAAGTATTTGGGGCAGTTCCGCCAAAGGACCCTTCCCTTGCAATAAAAGCACTCGGTCTCGTGCTTGGGTCCATTCTTTGACTTCTTCCGGCAACTTGCTTATCGGGCGCGGCAACCTCCTTGCCGTCCTTCTTGAAGTTCTTCTTGCCCTTGCCCTTCTTGAACTTAGTGGTCTTATTGACCATCAACACTTGATGTTCTTTCTTGATTTCAACCTCTGCTGACTTCAGCATAGAGAATACTTCAGAATGGTCTTTACCATCCCCTCGCATGTTGTAGTTCATCACAAAGCTCTTGTAGCTTGGTGGGAGCGATCAAGGATTCTGTCAATGACCGCCTCATCGGGGAGGTTAATATTTAGTGGGTCATACGGTTGTGCAACCTGGACATCTTGAGTATGTGCTCACCGACGTAACTATTTTCCTCCATCTTACAACTATAGAACTTGTCGGAGATGTCATATCTCTCGACCGGGCATGAGCTTGGAAAACTAGTTTCAGCTCTTGAACATCTCATATGCTCCGTGATGCTCAAAACGCTTTTGCGGCCCGGTTCTAAGCTGTAAAGCATGCCGCTTGAACGAGGGAGTAATCATCAAGACGAGACTGCCAAGCATTCATAATGTCTTGGTTCTCGGGACGGAGCGCCACCTAGCGGTCCTTCTAGGACATATTGTTTCTGGCAGCTATGAGGATGATCCTCAAGTTCCGACCAGTCCGTATAGTTGCTGCCATCATCTTTCAGCTTGGTTTTCTAGGAACGCGTTGAAGTTCAAGTTGACATGAGCGTTGGCCATTTGATCTACAAGACATATTATGCAAAAGTTTTAGACTAAGTTCATGATAATTAAGTTCATATAATCAAATTATTTAAATGAACTCCCACTCAGATTAGACATCCCTCTAGTCATCTAAGTGTTACACGATCCGAGTCGACTAGGCCGTGTCCGATCATCACGTGAGACGGACTAGTCATCGTCGGTGAACATTCTCATGTTGATCGTATCTTCCATACGACTCGTGTTCGACCTTTCGGTCTCCGTGTTCGAGGCCATGTCTGTACATGCTAGGCTCGTCAAGTTAACCCTAAGTGTTTTGTGTGTAAATCTGTCTTACACCGTTGTATGTGAACGTAAGAATCCATCACACCCGATCATCACGTGGTGCTTAGAAGCGACGAACTTTAGCAACGGTGCACAGTTAGGGAGAACACTTCTTGAAATTGTTGTAAGGATCATCTTATTTACTACCGTCGTTCTAAGTAAACAAGATGCATAAACATAATAAACATCACATGCAATTATATAGTAGTGACATGATATGGCCAATATCATATAGCTCCATTGATCTCCATCTTCGGGCTCCATGATCATCTTGTCACCGCATGACACCATGATCTCCATCATCATGATCTCCATCATTGTGCCTCCATGAAGTTGTCACGCCAACGACTACTTCTACTTCTATGGCTAACGCGTTTAGCAATAAAGTAAAGTAATTTACATGGCGTTCTTCAATGACACGCAGGTCATACAAAATAAAGACAACTCCTATGGCTCCTGCCGGTTGTCATACTCATCGACATGCAAGTCGTGATTCCTATTACAAGAACATGATCTCATACATAACAATATGTCATTCATCATTCATCACAACTTGGCCATATCACATCACATGACAATTGCTGCGAAAACAAGTTAGACGTCCTGTAATTGTTGTTGCATCCTTTACGTGGCTGCAATTGGGTTCTAGCAAGAACGTTTTCTTATCTACGAATAACCACAACGTGATTTTGTCAACTTCTATTTACCCTTCATAAGGACCGTTTTCATCGAATCCGCTCCAACTAAAGTGGGAGAGACAGACACCCGCTAGCCACCTTATGCAACTAGTGCATGTTAGTCGGTGGAACCGGTCTCACGTAAGCGTACGTGTAAGGTTGGTCCGGGCCGCTTCATCCCACAATACCGCGGAAGCAAGATAATACTAGTAGCGGCAAGTAAGTTGACAAGATCCACGCCCACAACAAAATTGTGTTCTACTCGTGCAATAGAGAACTACGCATAAACCTGGCTCTGATACCAGTGTTGGGGAACATTGCAGAAAATTAAATTTTTTCCTACGGTTTCACCAAGATCCATCTATGAGTTCATCTAAGCAACGAGTCAAGGGAGTGAGTTTGCATCTACATACCACTTGTAGATCGCGTGCGGAAGCTTTCGAGGGGATGGTGATGATGGAGTCGTACTCGGATCACCGATGACCAAGTGCTGAACGGACAGCACCTCCGCGCTCAACACACGTACGGTACGGGCAAGGTCTCCTCCGTCTTGATCCAGCAAGGAGGAAGGAGAGGTTGAGGAAGATGGCTCCAATAGCAGCACGACGGCGTGATGATGATGGAGTGACAGTTCTCCGGCAGGGCTTCGCCAAGCGCACGCGGAGGAGGAGAGGTGTTGGGGAGGGGAGGGGCTGCGCCTTCAAGTTGTGTATGCAGCCCTTCCCTCACCCCTCTATATAGGGAAGGGAGGAGGGCCGACCCTCTAGATGCATCTAGAGGGGGGGGCGGCCAGGGGGGGGCTTGCCCCCAAGCAAGGGGCGCCTTAGGGTTCCCCTCAACCCTAGGCGCATGGGCCCAAGGGAGGGTGCGCCCAGACCACTAGGGGCTGGCTGCCTCCCATGCAGCCCAAGTGCCCCCCCGGGAGGTGGCCCCTCCGGTGGTCCTCCGGAACCTTCCGGTGGCCCCAGTACAATACCGATATGACCCGAAACTTTTTCGTGTCCGCTTGACAACTTCCCATATATAAATCTTTACCTCCGGACCATTCCGAACTCCTCGTGACGTCCGGGATCTCATCCGGACCAACAACATTCGGTAATCACATACAAGTCTTCCTAATAACCCTAGCGCCACCGAACCTTAAGTGTGTAGACCCTACGGGTTCGGGAGACATGCGAACATGACCGAGACGCTCTCGGTCAATAACCAACAGCGGATCTGGATACCCATGTTTGCTCCCACATGCTCCTCGATGATGTCATCGGATGAACCACGATGTCGAGGATTCAAACAACCCCGTATACTATTCCTTTGTCGACGGTATGTTACTTGCCCGAGACTCGATCGTCGGTATCCCAATACCTCGTTCAGTCTCGTTACGGCAAGTCACTTTACTCGCATCAGTAATGCATGATCCCGTGACCAGACACTTGGTCACTTTGAGCTCATTATGATGATGCACTACCGAGTGGGCCCAGTGATACCTCTCCGTCATACGGAGTGACAAATCCCTGTCTCGATCCGTGTCAACCCAACAGACACTTTTGGAGATACCTGTAGTGCACCTTTATAGTCACCCAGTTACGTTGTGACGTTTGGTACACCCAAAGCACTCCTACGGTATCCGGGAGTTACACGATCTCACGGTCTAAGGAAGAGATACTTGACATTGGAAAAGCTCTAGCAAAACGAATTACACGATCTTTGTGCTATGCTTAGGATTGGGTCTTGTCCATCACGTCATTCTCCTAATGACGTGATCCCGTTGTCAATGACATCTGATGTCCATAGTCAGGAAACCATGACTATCTGTTGACCAACGAGCTAGTCAACTAGAGGCTTACTAGGGACGTATTGTGGTCTATGTATTCACACGTGTATCACGATTTCCGGATGATACAGTTATAGCATGAATAAAAGACAATTATCATGAACAAGGAAATATAATAATAATGCTTTTATTATTGCCTCTAGGGCATATTCCCAACAGCCATATTCCTTAACCTTATATGCAACTGACTAACTCAGAAGCGTGATAGTTCACATGATCCTCATTGAAGCACTCTTCTTCAAACTCCTGATCTTCCATGTCTAACCAAGTTAGTAGACAGGGACAAGCTAATGAGTACTTTGAATGTACTCGCAAGCAACCCACAAGGTGATAACAGAATATTGATACGTCTCCAACGTATCTATAATCTGTGAAGTATTCATGCTGTTACTTTATCATTCTTGGGTGTTTTACAATCATTTTATAGCAACTTTATATCATTTTTTGGGACTAACCTATTGACCCAGTGCCCAGTGCCAGTTGCTGTTTTTTGCTTCTTTTTTACATCGCAGGAAATCAATATCAAACGGAGTCCAAACACAACAAAACTTTTCGGAGATTTTCCCAATGGGCCAAGCTGCACCTGGTTTGTGCCCACCTCAGTGGCCTCCCGCACCCCCTCTTTGCACTATAAATTCCCAAATATTCCGAAACCCTTCGGGGTTAACCTAAATCAGAAGTTCCACCGCCGCAAGGCTCTGTAGCCATCGAAAACCAACCGGGAGCCCGTTCTGGCACCCTGCCGGAGGGGGAATCATCACCGGTGGCCATCTTCATCATCCCGGCGGCCACCACAATGAGGAGGGAGTAGTCCACCCTCGGGGCTGGGGGTTTGTACCAGTAGCTATGTGTTTAATCTCCCTCTCTCTCTCTCTCGTGATCTATATCATGGGCTTTGTTAATATAGATGGATCATATGATGTTTCTCCCCTCTATACTCTTGTTGTGATGAATTGAATCTTTACCCTCATGAAGTTTTGTCTTGTCGGATTGAATATTCAGATATGAGAACACATGATGTATGTCTTGCAGTATGAATACTTGAGGTGACAATGAGGTATCGTATTGATTCACTGGATATATGTTATGGCACTCAACTTGCGGATTCCTGAGGTGACGTTGGGGTAATCTATGCATAGGGGTTGATGCACGTTTTTATTATCTTTTCTCCTATAGAAACTTTTGGGTCTCTCTGTAGTTCTTTGTGTGGATTGAGTATTATGAATATGAATTTTCTTTGATGTTATTTTAGTACGAACTCTTGATTAGATCGATCGGAAAGAATAGCTTGCGTTATTTTACTATGAACTCTAGGATAGATTGATCGGATAGAATAGCTTTGAGGTGGTTTCGTACCCTACGAACAATTTCTATATTTTGTTCTCCGCTAATAGGAACTCGGGAGTGATTCTTTATTGCACTTTGAGGGATAATCATATGATCCAACTATGTTAGCACTACTGAGAGATTGCACTAGCGAAAGTACGGACCCTAGGCCTTGTTTTCAAGCATTGCAATACCGTTTTGTGCCCGTTTATTATTTGCTACCTTGCTGTTTTTATTTATTTAGATTATAAAAATATATTTCTACCATCCATATTACACTTTTATTACCATATCTTCGCCGAACTAGTGCACCTATACAATTTGCCATTGTATTGGGTGTGTTGGGGACACAAGAGATTTCTTGTATATGGTTGCAGGGTCATTTGAGAGAGACCATCTTCATCCTACACCTCTCACGGATTGATAATCCTTAGGTCATCCACTTAAGGGAAAATTTCTACTATCCTAGAAAACTCTGCACTTGGAGGCCCAACACGTGTCTACAAGAATAACGTTGCGTAGTAGACATCAAGCTCTTTTCTGGCGCCGTTGCCGGGGAGGTGAGTGCATGAAGGTATATCTTTAGATCTTGCAATCAAATCTTTTAGTTTCTTGTTTTATCACTAGTTTGGTTTATAAAAGAAAACTACAGAAAAATGGAATTGAGGTTGCATCATATTATTGATCATCTTTATAATATCTTTCTTGAAAATGATGGTTCGGAAAATTATGCTCAATTGCTAGAAGAAGAATTCAATAGAATGTTTGGTATAAATGATGAGAATGATTGCAATGTTGTTAGTATGAATTCTTTGAATATCCAAAATGCTAATGATGATTGCACAAGTCATGACAAAAATGTTTCTTATAAGCATGTCACTTTTTGTGGAGTGAATTGGGAGTGCAACTGCACACCAAAAAGGGAAGATGGATTTTGTAAGAAGCATAAGTATTTAGAAACAAAAAAGTTGCAAGAGAGGCTAGATGATTGTGCTGAAAGATTTGACTTTTTTCGCCATCCTTGTGAACTTTGCAATGAACGTGGTCATTTAAATCTCCAATGCAAATTCTTTCATGATCAAATCATGTCCAAAAATTGTGATAACTTGATTACCCTTGAGCATCATAAAGAGCTTAGTCTTCTTTCGGGGTATGAAGAAATGGAACGTATAACTAAGGGTATTCCAAAATTTAATCTCGAGAGATATCTTGATTTTGATCTAGAAGAAATTTGTATGTTTTGTTCGGTAAATTGCATTGATAATCCTTATATTGCCAACTACCTAAAGACAAGAAAACAAATGGAGTATGAAGAGAGTACTAATGAAAGGGAAAATGTTTCCTAATACCCTCCTAGTGTTTATTATGATGAATCAGGTAACGAGGAGGAGCTTCCTATCCAATCAATCTATTCAACAAGAAGCTTGAAAAAATTAATTAAACCCACACATGATGTGGCGAAGAAGAAAAGAAGAAAGAATAAAGGTAAAAAGGTATCTCTCCCAAATAATGTTGCTCCTATTACCATTGTGCCTCATGAAAGTGAATCAAATATGTCGATGGAGGATGATGATATTGAGTATGATTTTGTGATAACTACTACTTGTTGTAATGATTATGATTGGGAAGACAACGATATCCATTATGATCTTGAAAATCTTTTTAGCACTTTCTTGTAAGAATATGATAACGATGTTTGCTATACTATTGGTGCCGTTCATGCTATTGATAAGCATGATTGTGTTCATATGCAAAACCACAAGCTTGGGGATGCTATGTTTAATGAGTATGATATGTTTGAAGATTTATTTGCTGGAAATAATGCTTGTCCTAAGCTTGGGGATGCTTTGATTAATGAATATGATCCTTTGATTCCTTCTACTTTCGATAAGAAAAATTATTATTATGATAGCATGGCTCCTATTTATGATGATTACATTGATGAAAGTGGGTTTGGAAGAGTGTCAACTTTAGGTAGTAGTGATCCCACTATTTTGGAGGGTGTTGAATCTTATTACAATATTGATGAAAGTGGATTTGGAGAGGTCATGACTTTATTTAGTGATATTTCCACTATCTTGGAAGAGGTTTCAATTGATTATGACAATAAAGTTGCTATCTATGATGATTATTATGATGACATGTATGCCATAAAGAGTGATAAATCTACTATGCTTGTGCATCATGAAAAGAGTGATGTATGTGATAATTATATTGTTGAATCCATTCATGATGCCTCTGAAAATTATTATGAGAAAGGAACTTATGCCTCAATAATATCAAGTTTCTTCTCTATGTGTTGATTGTTTTGAAGTTACACTTGTTTTTCCTTCCTATGCTAGTTGATTCTTGTTAACATAAGTTGTTTGCTTAGAAAATCCCTATGCATAGGAAGTGGGTTAGACCTAAATGTGCTAGTCATATGCTTCATGATGCTCTCTTTATGTTTCAATTCTTATCTTTTAGGCGAGCATCATTGAAATCATCATGCCTGGCTTAAAAGGCATTAAAGAAAAACGCTTGTTGGGAGACAACCCAACACTTTTACCTACTATTTTTGTGTGTTCACATGATTATGCTACTGTAGTAATCATGTTTTATTGCTTTTGTTTCAATAAAGTGCCAAGTAAAACCTTTGGGATCATGTTGGGTGATAGTTGATTTGATCTTGCTGAAAAACAGAAACTTTTGCGCTCACGAAAATAATTCTCATTTTTAACAGAAGAGTGCTTTTGATTTGATTCTTTTTGCAAAAGATTAATATACTAATTTCTCACGTGGTCCTAAATTTTCAGAATTTTTGGAGTAGCAGAAGGATGGTTTGAGTAGAGATTATTACAAACTGTTCTGTTTTTGACAGATTCTGTTTTCAATGCATAGTTTGCTTGCTTTCTAGTTTCTATGGCTTATATTGCTCAATATAAATTATGGAAATGATAAGGTACGGTAGGAATGGTGTGAGAACAATTTTGAATCTTGTCTTTGACAGTACCAAAGTGAATGGTTTGTCTTTATCATACTAACCCATCTCACGAAGTTTCGTTAAGTTTTGTGTGATTGAAGTTTTCACGTTCTAGGTGAGATGTCGATATGAGGAGGACAAGGAGTGACAAGACCCTAATCTTGGGGATGCCCAAGGCACCCCAAGGTAATATTCAAGGAAGATCCAAGCAACTAAGCTTGGGGATGCCCCGAAAGGCATCCCCTCTTTCGTCTCCAACATTATCGGTAACCTCACTACGAGCTATTTTTCATTCGTCACATGATATGCATTTTGCTTGGAGCGTCAATTTATTTTGTTATGATTTGATTTTTTTATTTAGAATAATGTTTTGCATCTTCTATTTCAATAAAAGTGGCATTGATAGCCTTTGCCATGCTTATTTTGCAAGTCTATATGTTGCTGTTTGAAAACAGAAAGTTTACCGTTGTTGCAAAAATTCCCTAGAATAGTCAGAACATGATAAAATGTTGAAACTTTTTGCACAATAAGCTCTGATAAATTTTCTACAGTGTGTTAAATTTTCAGAATTTTTTGAGTTGAATAAGTATTGATACTCTTGCATTCTTTACAGACAGCACTGTTTTGGCAGATTGCTGTTTTGTTTGCATATGTTTGCTTGTTTAATGATTCTATTTGAGGATAGGAGTATTAAATATGCAGAGGCATTTAGCATGCAATGTTGAATAATAATTTTAGTTATTTACTACAGTAGAGAATGATAAGGTTTTTGCATTGGTTTATACTAACTTATCTCACGAGTTCTTGTTGAGTTTTGTGTGGATGACGTTTTTAAGATTTTAGGGAAACCGTGATATAAAAGGAATTAAGGAGACACAAAAGCTCAAGATTAGGGATGCCCAAGGCATCCCAAGATAATATTTCAAGAAGTCTCAAGCACCTAAGATTGGGGTGCCCCGGTAGGCATCCCACCTTTCTTCACCAACAATTATCGGTTAGTATCGGTTGATCCTAAGTTTTTGCTTCTTCACATGATGTGTGTTATCGTTTTAATGTCATTTTATTTTGTTTGCTTGCTGTTTTAGTAAAGAACTTAGATCTGAAAGTTTTTAAATAAGAGAGAGTCCTCAAATAGCTACCTATTTACATAACTACTCGCTTGATCTTCACTTATATCTTTTTGGAGTAGCTTGTCATTTACTATTGTGCTTCACTTATATCCTATGAGTAAATTGTTTAATAAATTGAATGTCATGAAGTTGAAATCATATCATCCCTAGTGGTAGCTTCACATTGGGTTTAGAAAGTGAATCTTTTGAAGCTTGACAATCACAATATTGGTCATACAAGCAATTCACGAATAATTACTATAAGGAAGAGAACTTTCACATGCAAATACACTATCTTGGAAATATTTTGTGATTGTGAGCCCCCGTCAAAATATTATATGCCAGAATTTTTGACATTGGACAAGGAAGACAACGTAATGATTTATGTTTGTTCATATTCACATGGAAGTTATATTGTCATAGATCCTTCAACATGTGGTGCTTTCCCCCTATCTTTGCTAGCCAAAAATTTTGCACTAAGTAGATATACTACTTGTGCATCCAAAAATCCTTAAACACAGGTCTTACTTTCAAGTGTCCACCATACCTACCTATGGATTGAGCAAGATCCTTCAAGTAAGTTGTCATCGGTGCAAAAAGGCAATAAAAATTGCTTCTAAAAGTGTGAGATCATTTTGTGTAAGAGAAAATTGAGCGTTGCACGAACTTGTAATGGTGAAGAATAAAACGACAGACTGCATAATAAAGGTCGCTATCACAAGGGGCAATGTAACGTGACGTTCTTTTGCACTAAAGCGTTGAGCATACAAACAAATAAGCGCATGGAAACCTCTGCTTCCCTCTACGAAGGGCCTATCTTTTACTATTCAGTATTTACTTTTATGCAAAGAGTCAAAGTTTTTCTCTCTATTCCTTTTTATTTTTCTCTTTTGGCAAGCATCATGTGGTGAGGAAAGATCTAGGCACATATATCCAGTTGAATATGGGTAGCATGAGTTATTATTGTTGACATCACCCTCGAGGTGAATACATTGGGAGGCAAAACAATAAGCCCCTATCTTTCTATGTGTCTGGTTGAAATGTTTTGATCATGTGTATGCGGTGAGTGTTAGCAATCATAGAAGACTATAAGATGGTTGAGTACGTGGAGCTCTTACTTAAACTCTGTTGAATAAGTTGAATTGCAATTGCTTGGTGACTAAGAACATAGGTTGCTGAGTCTCAAGAGATTTCATTTTTTCAACCTTAACATGTGAATTGGTTGCTACTATAACATGAGAAGTTTTATAAGAAAGAATTGTTGTTATGATGCTAGGAAAAGTGATTGAAATTATCATTGATCAAACTTATGCTCTTTACTAGCATTCACACTTCATAAATTATTTCTTTTATCATTTACCTACTTGAGGACGAGTAGGAATTAAGCTTGGGGATGCTGATACGTCTCCAACGTATCTATAATTATGAAGTATTCATGCTGTTATTTTATCATTCTTGGGTGTTTTACAATAATTTTATAGCAACTTTATATCATTTTTGGGACTAACCTATTGACCCAGTGCCCAATGCCAGTTGTTGTTTTTTTCTTGTTTTTGACATCACAGGAAATCAATATCAAATAGAGTCTAAACACCACGAAACTTTTCAGAGATTTTTTCTGGACCAGAAGGAACCCAATGGGCTAGAGCTGCACCTGGGTTGTGCCCACCTCGGTGGCCTCCCGCACCCCCTCTTTGCACTATAAATTCCCAAATATTCTGAAACCCTTCGGGGTTAACCTAGATCAGAAGTTCCGCCGCCGCAAGGCTCTGTAGCCACCAAAAATCAATTGGGAGCCTGTTCCGGCACCCTGCCATAGGGGGAATCATCACCGGTGGCCATCTTCATCATCCCGGCGGCCACCATGATGAGGAGGAAGTAGTCCACCTTCGGGGCTGAGGGTTTGTACCAGTAGCTATGTGTTTAATCTCTCTCTCTCTCTCTCTCTCTCTCTCTCTGATCTATATCATGGCCTTTGTTAATATAGATGGATCATATGATGTTTCTCCCCTCTATACTCTTGTTGTGATGAATTGAATCTTTACCCTCATGAAGTTTTGTCTTGTCGGATTGAATATTCAGATATGAGAACATATGATGTATGTCTTGCGGTATGAATACTTGAGGTGACAATGAGGTATCGTATTGATTCACTTGATATATGTTATGGCACTCAACTTGCATATTCCCGAGGTGACGTTGGGGTAATCTATGCATAGGGGTTGATGCATGGTTTTATTATCTTTTCTTCGATAGAAACTTTGGGGTCTCTCTGTAGTTCTTTGTGTGGATTGAGTATTATGAATATGAATTTGCTTTGGTGTTATTTTAGTATGAACTCTTGATTAGATCGATCGGAAAGAATAGCTTGCGTTATTTTAGTACGAACTCTAGGATAGATCGATCGGAAAGAATAGCTTTGAGGTGGTTTCGTACCCTTCGAACAATTTCTATCTTTTGTTCTCTGCTAATAGGAACTCGGGAGTGAATCTTTATTGCACTTTGAGGGATAATCATATGATCCAACTATGTTAGCACTGTTGAGAGATTGCACTAGCGAAAGTACGGACCCTAGGCCTTGTTTTCAAGCATTGCAATACCGTTTTTGTGCCCGTTTACTATTTGCTACCTTGCTGTTTTTATTTATTTACATTACAAAAATATATTTCTATCATCCATATTACACTTTTATTACCATCTCTTCGGTGAGCTAGTGCACCTATACAATTTGCCATTGTATTGGGTGTGTTGGGGACACAAGAGATTTCTTGTGTTGCAGGGTCGTTTGAGAGAGACCATATTCATCCTACACCTCTCACGGACTGATAAACCTTATGTCATCCACTTGAGGGAAAATTGCTACTGTCCTAGAAAACTCTACGCTTGGAGGCCCAACACGTGTCTAAAAGAATAAAGTTGCGTAGTAGACATCAAATATGCATGCATGGTTCAGTACAAGTGACTGCTTCTATACTAAGGTTTAACATTTGTGAAAAGCTACTTTTGTTTGCATGAGAATGTCCTAGTGTTTTTTGAAAACCAAGTGAAACTTTAAACCAAGATGTCATAAGGTTACAGACATGAACATAAACATCTCATGATCAAATCTAACCTTGATAATCTCTCCTCCAACACCATCATTTTTCTTCACATTCCCAACCCAATACTTGTAAACCAAAAACATGGACATTGTTCAAGCATGGTCATTCCAAGTGTCCTTGACCGTGGACATGGTTATTCAAATAGTTTGACACTCTATAGAGGTTGTACAATGGATCCAGCAGACCCGAGAAGTTTTTGTGTCAACCACTACACTCTATGTACATTAACTACCTAAGGTAAGCACCCGATCAATACCTTTCCCAAGTCGATACTAACATGGAGTCCACTCATCGGTACACAAAATCATGTCAATCAATCACTTAACAAGGCACTCATCCATCCTTTCAATACACCATACCAACACATTATATAGTGATGAGAGACAATCGTAGTAGTCCATCTAGTCACAACCCCATATCGAGAGTGACCAAGTCACCCTTGCCACTAGTAATGTGGGCTCTTATCTAGTACCATAAGGCATAGTGTGGTTGCATGTGTAAGGTTGAGATGACTGTCAGTTCTTGACTCTAATCGTTTTTGAAAACATTTTTCACAAAACATTAATCTCAATTACCATCTCTTTTTCATCAAAGGAAAATCTTTTCTCAAACCACCCATGGCACTAGTGGCACCTGCTTCCTCTCAACCAGGAAGGTGTTGGGCGCCCAAGTGCAAGGGTTTTCAGCAAGCAACAATTTTCCTCAAGTGACCTCGAGGTTTATTGAACCCACGAGAGCCACACAATTAGAGTCAATGATTGGTAACTGCACACACAAAACAAGCTTCATTGTTCCCCCAACAAGACTAGTGAGATTGTCAGTCTCGCTAACTTGCTAGTTGATGTCTACTACACAACTTTATTCTTGTAGACATGTGTTGGTCCTCCAAGCGCAGAGTTTTGTATGACAGTAGCAATTTTCCCTCAAGTGGATGACCTAAGGTTTATCAACCCGTGGGAGGTGTAGGATGAAGATGGTCTCTCTCAAACGACCCTGCAATCAAATACAAGAAATCTCTTGTGTCCCCAACACACCCAATACAATGGCAATTTGTATAGGTGCACTAGTTCGGCGAAGAGATGGTGATACAAGTGTAATATGGATGGTAGAAATATATTTTTATAATCTGAATAAATAAAAACAGCAAGGTAGCAAATAGTAAACAGGCACAAAAACGGTATTTCAATGCTTGAAAATGAGGCTTAGGGTCCATACTTTCACTAGTGCAATCTCTCAACAATGCTAATATAATTGGATCATATAACCGTCCCTCAACGTGCAACGAAGAATCACTCCAAAGTTCCTATCTAGCGGAGAACATACGAAGAAATTGTTTGTAGGGTACGAAACCACCTCGAAGCTATTCTTTCCGGTCGATCTATCCCAGAGTTAGTACTAAAATAAAACCAAATAATTTCAGATTCATAATACTCAATCCAACACAAAGAACCTCAAAGACTGCCCCAAGATTTCTACCGGAGAAACAAAAGACGAGAACGTGCATCAACCCCTATGCATAGATTACCCCAATGTCACCGCAGGAATCCGCGAGTTGAATGCCAAAACACATATCAAGTGAATCGATATGATACCCCATTGTCACCACGAGTATTCGTATGCAAGACATATATCAAGTGCTCTCAAATCCATAAAAGTATTCAATCCGATAACAACAAAATCTTAAAGGAAAAAACTCAAATCAGCACAACAAGATAGAGAGGGGAAAACACCATAAGATCCGACTATATTAACAAAGCCCACGATACATCAAGATCGTGACATCTCAAGAACACGAGAGAGAGAGAGAGAGAGAGAGAGAGAGAGAGAGAGAGAGAGATTAAACACATAGCTACTGGTACAAACCCTCACCCCTGAGGGTGGACTAATCCCTCCTCATCACGGTGGCCGCCGGGATGACGAAGATGGCCACCGGTGATGATTCCCCCCTCCGGGAGGGTGCCGGAACGGGATCTAGATTGGTTTTCGGTGGCTATAGAGGCCTGCGGCGGCAGAACTTCTGATCTAGGTTAACCCCGAGAGTTTTTGGAATATTTGTGAATTTATAGGGTAAAGAGGGGGTGAGGGAAGCCACCGAGGTGGGCACAACGCACCTGGGCGCGCATGGGCCCCCAGTCGCGCCCTGGTGGGTTGTGCCCCCCTCGAGGCACCCCCCAGGTGCTGCTTTGGCCCATTGGTGGTCTTCTTGTCCATAACAAATCCATAAAAAAATGGCGGTGTTTGGACTTCGTTTGATATTGATTTCCGGCGATGTAAAAAAGAAGCAAAAACAACAACTGGCACTGGGCACTGGGTCAATAGGTTAGTCCCAAAAAATGATATAAAGTTGCTATAAAATGATTTTAAAACATCCTAGAATGATAATATAACAACGTGAATACTTCATAAATTATAGATACGTTGGAGACGTATCACTAGTTACATAAGACATTAAATGCAATGATGATGTAAACATGTTTTGTTTTAATGGCAAGTTGATGGAAAAGTAAAAGCAAGAAAGTATATGAACGTTGATTGAGATTAAAATCTGTATGGAAGAAAAAGGATTTGATGGTATGAGAGGAACAGATAGGAGAGACTCCGAACAAAGTTTGAACCAAAATGGATTTTGTTTGATTTGAAAAGTTTGAAGAAATTCAAATAGGGCAGAATTGAGTTTGGATGATTTGATTAAGCTATACAATTCAAAACTCGATGGAATTTAGTAAGATCAACATGAAGGTCTGATGACCCACAAGTATAGGGGATCTATCATAGTCCTTTCGATAAGTAAGAGTGTCGAACCCAACGAGGAGCAGAAGGAAATGACAAGTAGTTTTCAGTAAGGTATTCTCTGCAAGCACTTAAATTATCGGTAACAGATAGTTTTGTGATAAGGTAATTTGTAACGGGTAACAAGTAACAAAAGTAAACAAGGTGCAGCAAGGTGGCCCAATCCCTTTTGTAGCAAAGGACAAGCCTGGACAAACTCTTATATAAAGGAAAGCGCTCCCGAGGACACATGGGAATTATCGTCAAGCTAGTTTTCATCATGCTCATATGATTCGCGTTCATTACTTTGATAATTTGATATGTGGGTGGACCGGTGCTTGGGCACTGCCCTTCCTTGGACAAGCATCCCACTTATGACGAACCCCTCTTGCAAGCATCCGCGACTACAAAAGAAGTATTAAGGTAAACCTAACCATAGCATGAAACATATGGATCCAAATCAGCCCCTTACGAAGCAACGCATAAACTAGGGTTTAAGCTTCTGTCACTCTAGCAACCCATCATCTACTTATTACTTCCCAATGCCTTCCCCTAGGCCCAAATAATGGTGAAGTTTCATGTAGTCGACGTTCACATAACACCACTAGAGGAAAGACAACATACATCTCATCAAAATATCGAACGAATACCAAATTCACATGACTACTTATAACAAGACTTCTCCCATGTCCTCAGGAACAAACGTAACTACTCACAAATCATATTCATGTTAATAATCAGAGGGTATTAATATGCATAAAGGATCTGAACATATGATCTTCCACCGAATAAACCAACTAGCATCAACTACAAGAAGTAACCAACACTACCAGCAACCCACAGGTACCAATCTGAGGTTTTGAGACAAAGATCGAATACAAGAGATGAACTAGGGTTTGAGATGAGATGGTGCTAGTGAAGATGTTGATGGAGATTGACCCCCTCTCGATGAGAGGATCGATGGTGATGACGATGGTGATGATTTCCCCTCCCAGGAGGGATGTTTCCCCGGCAGAACAGCTCCGCCGGAGCCATAGATTGGTTCCACCAAGGTTCTGCCTCGAGACGGCAGCGCTTCGTCCCGAAAGCTTCCTCCTTATTTTTTCCAGGGCGAAAGACTTCATATACCAAAAGATGGGCACCGGAGGCCTGCCAGGGGGCCCACGAGGCAGGGGGCGCGCCCAGGGGGTAGGGCGTGCCCCCCACCCTCGTGGACGGTGGGTGGCCCCCTTCTGGTGCTTTCTTCGCCCAATATTTGTTATATATTCCGAAACTGACTTTCGTGGAGTTTCAGGACTTTTGGAGTTGTGCAGAATAGGTCTCTAATATTTGCTCCTTTTCCAGCCCAGAATTCCAGCTGTCGGCATTCTCCCTCTTCATGTAACCTTGTAAAATAAGAGAGAAAAGGCATAAGTATTGTGACATAATGTGTAATAACAGCCCATAATGCAATAAATATCGATATAAAAGCATGATGCAAAATGGACGTATCAACTCCCCCAAGCTTAGACCTCGCTTGTCCTCAAGCGGAAGCCGATAACGAAAAATATGTCCACATGTTTAGAGATAGAGGTGTCGATAAAATAAAATACGGACATGAGGGCATCATGATCATTCTTATAACAACAACATATATATCTATATCTATATATATATATATATATATATATATATATATATATATATATATATATATATATATATATATATATATATATATTGTCATATGATTTCTTATGCTAGAGTAACAATCTATTCACAATTTCAAGTATGAATCGAAACTTCATTGAAAAATAACAAACTACGATCTCGGTAATTGAAGCCATTGCAATTCATCATAACATCGGAAAGAGTCAATATAAGATCTTTTCAGCAAGTCCACATACTCAACTATCATTTAGTCTTTCACAATTTCTAACACTCACGCAATACTTATGGGTATGGAGTTTTAACCGGACACAGAGAAAGATAGGGGCTTATAGCGTTGCCTCCCAACCTTTTACCTCAAGGGTAATGTCAACAATAATAGTTTATGATAACTTACATCCAATTGGATATATATATATATATATATATATATATATATATATATATATATATATATATATATATATATATATATATATATATATATATCGGATCTTTCCAACACAATGTGCTTGCCAAAGGATAAAGTGTAAAAAGGAAAGGTGAAGATCACCACGACTCTCCATAAGACATAAGACAAAAATAAAAGACAGGCCCTTCGCAGAGGGAAGCAGAGGTTGTCATGTGCTTTTATGGTTGGATGCACAAAATCTTAATGCAAAAGAACATCACTTTATATTGCCACTGTGATAGGGACCTTTATTATGCAGTCCGTTGCTTTTATTTCTTCCATATCACAAGATTGTATAAAGCTTATGTTCTCCACAATAATAGGTCATACGTATTTAGAGAGCAATTTTTATTGCATGCAACAATGACAACTTACTTGAAGGATCTTACTCAATCCATGGGTAGATATGGTGGACTCTCATGGCAAAACTAGGTTTAAGGATATTCGGAAGCACAAGTAGTATCTCTACTTGGTGCAGAGAATTTGGCTAGCATGAGGGGGGAAGGCAAGCTCAACATGTTGGATGATCCATGACAATATACTTTATTTCAGATATAAGAAAACATAACACATTACGTTGTCTTCCTTGTCCAACATCAACTTTTTAGCATGTCATATTTTAATGAGTGCTCACAATCATAAAAGATGTCCAAGATAGTATATTTATATGTGAAAACCTCTGTCTTTCTTCATTACTTCCTATTAATTGCAACAATGACCAAAACTATGTTTGTCAACTCTCAACAACTTTTATTCATCATACTCTTTATATGTGAAGTCATTACTCTCCATAAGATCAATATGATCTGTTTATTTCTTTTTATTCTTTCCTTTTACTATTATTCTCTCAAGATCATAACAAGATAACCAAGCCCTCGAGTCAAGACTAATCTTTATTATATACTAGATGACCCGTTGCGCCCATGGCGCAAAGGCCGAATGTAAGCCAATTGGTGTAAGAGTGTGCATTAACATATTGTTGTTCAAAATGAATAGCTCATATACTATATGCAGTAAGTACATAAGATTGGAAATGATACACGAAGTCATGCAGGAAAGGACCCTTGTGATCTTTTTAGATTGGATAAATAATCATGCAGAGGCTTTTGGATATGCACTTGAAGGAGCATATATTTCCTTTATCATGGTTGTTTCAAAAGCATGAGATAGAGCAGTCTAAGTAGGGGATAATCAATAGCTAAATGCACAGCACTGTCTTAGGGGATTACATAAGATCGAAAAGGAGGATAAACATAGATGTCTTTGTAGGCATTTATACTAATACTGTGTTATATAGCAAGGGGCTCCTACAGCTTGCTTATATTGAGTAGACAATCAGGCGCAATCCCTTGGAAGTGCATTTGAAGCCGAAAGCATATGCTTGCCCTTCGTTCATGTGGGTCCGACGGAAGAAGTCGCTCCAGCCTTTAGTGATGGTGGCCCTTTTGTCAACTCCCTTGATAAAGCGGGCCGTGACGGTGGTTGTTCCGTCTCCAGTTGTGATTGGAAGTTCACCATGGTCAGCATCCATGTGTGGGAAAAGGGAACCCGTAGAAAAGTGGACATTAAAGTACTGAAAACAGTAGTAAAGGTTAGTCACTATATCATCTTATACCATGCTATTATATGAAACAAAACAGAATAATTGCGAAGGATTACCATTCTTTTGCCCTGTGTTGCAAATGTTTATGTCATGTGGCACACATAGTAGTTATTAGGCGTGGTGGTGCTGCGGATGATCTTTCGCAGTGCACGAACATTATGGTTGTAGAGCCTAACTGTGTTGCCCCACACAACTTGGCGACTAAACTCATCTAAGTAGTGCTTGCAAGGCTCACCTATGTTAAATTGCACAAAATTATACTTTTCAGTAGCTGTTGCGAGAGCTGATGGAATGGGAAGAGTAATGTAGTTCTTACCACGGAGAATGGACTTTCCAGGCTTTAGATGGATTTTCTTGCCTTTGAACTTTTGGATTGAGCTTGCTTTGCATGGGCGATGAATATACTCGTATCGCTTATTGTGCTTCCGACATAGTGGTTCGTATGTGTTGAATAGGTAAGGAGATCATTGTAAAAGGTTGCAACAGCAGATAGAGGATAACATAAACAAACAAGGTGGCTAATTAGCTTGTGTGTATTAGTGAAAGGCAGAAAATGGTATCCATAGTATATGGTAAGCTGGAAGTAGTAAGTAGTGCTTGCACATGTAACAACAAATAAATTACATCATTAATGAATAGCAAACAGAAGATCTATTGGACCCTGAAAGAAGTTTGTTTTATTACATACTTGATCAACTTGCATGTGTAAGTGATACAAAAAACTTTTCAAACAACATTCATCAGCGAAGAAGAAGAAACATTCTTTGCAATTTATAAACAATTATAAATACATTTTTCAGAATCACCATGGGTAATTTTGCCACCGCTGGTATCATTGGCTGTGTCTACCTCCTCATGTTTAACAGCAGCCATCTGGAAAGAAGTAATAGAATAGTTAAGCTGATATATTAGACCGTGGTATTAGTTGTGATGATTAACAGTGATGCACACAGACTTAACATTTTTATTTTCTTTGGTGCCTTTGTACTCCCATAATTGAATATGAATAGACTGAAAGTTTCTCACACAAAGAAAGCATATCTTTATTATCGTCTTTATTGTTACCTTTATAAATCATTAATATCCCTAGGGGTAGGAGCTCCCCTATTCAATTGAGGGGTATGATTTTGACTGGGTCATCACGCTTGTTTCTGCAACATCACACTTGTTTCTGTGAATAAAAACCCTTAGAGAATATAGACCCTCAAAAAGGAAAAAAGAAACTCCTTGGGAATGGATGGTTGGGAGCGCTCCGACATGTGTTTTCGTTCGGTCGCTTGCTGTCCGGGGAGAGTAAACTCTAGGTGGCTAGGGCAAACTCTCCCCTCGAAACTTCACCGACGAACCCGTGGATTCACCTTCCCTTTTCTGCCGCTCCGTCGATCGATGCAAATTGGAATATTTTAGAGACCGGTCTTAAAATCCCTAAAGCATAAGGAATAGATATTTAGGTATGATGTTCATAGATAGCGTTATATATTACATTGGGGGTATATCGGTTCATGGTAAGCAAAGCTACATAGACAGAGATGTGGCATATAAATAGCTTTGGTCACCCAGCTTATGGTAACTGACATATGCAGTCATTTAGATCAGGTGGTCGTCGCTTCTTGCGCCATTGGCATACAAAATGACCTCATCATCTAAGCAACTCTGTATGGTGGCCATGTTTGGTGGTTGTCATTGGGCAAAGCAGAAATGTCTTCCATATCATCGTCAAATCCCCAATAATACTTGATTGTTTTCTGTAGAATGTCCTTTGATTGTAAAGTTATGTCATTAAGGCGATCCACAACATACATTATCTGTGAGAGAATATGGTTGAGATTGTTGTCTTCAAGCATTGATGATGTTGTGGAGTTGGTATTTATGATGCAATAAAATTCCTTTACTTTCGTGTGATTTCTCCTTAGACCATTGCCCTTTTATTCCTCAGATAGTCTATTATTCCTTCTTTTTCTTTCAGCTCGTGTTCCAGAACTTCTTTTTGAACCAATTGTAGCTTATCATAGTTGAACTCTTGTATCACTTTGTTGTAAGAGGTTTCCATGTATTTAAGAGGTTTTTTTGTCAGGCGATCTTTACCCTCTTCCAATTTTTCATAGACATAAATGAATTATTGATTTCTTGGCAAGTCCATTGTATACCTAGTACCTCAGATGGATAAAACTGAACAGTTGTCTCGAGACTAATGGTCCTTGCCTTGTGTGTTGAGTAAATTGCATTTGGAAGGCCAAGCTATAGTATCATAGCATCCAGAAGCACTTTTGATGGAATCTAATTTTTTTTCATCACAAGTTCACAACGGACTAATGATAGAGAGGAAGATATTATGAGCAAGTGTCTGAAGCTTTACAACGCATGATTTTATATGTGCCTATATATCTATTATTTTTTTGTGACAAGAACATTGTTGATAAACAGTTGTAATGGTAACTGAATGTGGTGTTCACACGTACAATCTCGAACTATTATGGTTTACCGTTGAGTCCCATGTAAAAAACATGTGCGCGTTGAAAATATTTGCATTTTTCAGTAAGTTTGTGTCCGAGCAACCATCTCAAACCTGAAGCATTATGAGAATATTTGACTTTGTTAGTAGAAAAGTAGGTTTTATCAACCACTTAGGGTACTAATTCAAACCCTTCAAGATGAAAAATGATGTATAATTCAAACTTGCTGCGCTAAATGGCGCAGAGTCCCATATAAAACTATTAATGCTTTGAAATTATTTGCATTTGCTAGTAAATTTAGATTTTAGCAAACACTTGGTGTATCTATTGAAACCCTTATAGACGAGAAGTTAAGAGGATTTCTCTTTAAAAATGTATACTTGAGCGTGCACAATTTGGATCAATCACATTTGCAAACATGGGATTGAAACAACGGTTTACATAACTAATACCTTGCATTTAGGATAACATACAATAAGATAGAATCAAAGATATCGTTCTTCCATAGGGATTCTATAACCTTCATTACATGGAAACATAGAGCCTGTTATTGAGCAAGTTGATGATTTTAGTTAATAAATGAATGCAAATCACAAAAGTTATTAAACTTTAGCGACTGCATAACCTTATAGATGATGGGATAAGGATATGACGATAATGAAAGTACTCCTAGAGCGAGTATTGTAATAACCCATTTTATCATGTCAAACAAATGCAAATGCCTCTCATGGTATCACTTAATCACATAGTTGCCTGGTCATAATTGAATGAGCGGAGTGAATAGCAAAAAAACTACCACATTGCGGGTCATCATTCCAAAAAACTACCGCTTTTTAATCTTTTCAAAAAGCTACCACAAAATTGTTCTACTATTACAAAAAACTACCATGTCGCATTGATGACTACTTTGGTTAACTTTAAACATTATTATGATAGCTCGGGTCTACTCGTCAGGTTGACCGTTTGATTTGACCGTTAGTTTGACCATTGACAGGTTATGACAGGTGGGGTCTAAGTATTTTTTTAGCAAACAGGTCCCTGAAACAAAATATAAAAGCAATCGTGTCCCTGATTTTTTTTAAAAGCAATCCCGCCCTTCCGGGAGCTCGTCGCCGGAGCCGGCCAGCACCACGCCGGCGAAGCTCGTCGTGGCCGTCCAGCTCTGGCCGTGGCCGGCGGGCAGCAGCAGCCGTGGTGGGCTGGAACCGCCTGAGCTCCCTGGCTGCTCCTCGCCAGTGCTTGAGCTCGCAGCCAGCGGCGGGGCAGCTGCTCGTGGCCAGCGGCGGGGCGAACCTAAGCAGGCGGCGGCGCGTCCATGGCGTGGTGGTGGTCGGCCTGGCGGCAGAGGTCGTGGCTGCGCCGGCCGTGGTGGTGGCCGGCCCGGAGGCACTCCCCATGGCATGGTGGTGGCGGCCTGGCGGCGGCGGTCGTGGCTGCGCCGGCCGTGGTGGTGGCCGGCCCAGAGGCGCTCCCAATGGCGTGGTGGTGGCTGGACCGGCGGCGGCGGGCGTGGCTCTGCCGGCCGTGGCGCTCGGGATTTTGAGAGATAAGGGAGAGAGGGGGGAGAAGAGAGATAAGGGAGAGAGAGCACTTACATGTGGGACCCAGCTGTAAGTTAACGGTCAAACAAACAGTCAACAAACGGTCTGTTTAGTAGCAGGCCCGACCTGTCATAAACAGAATTAATTCTAAGTCAGATGGTCATTTGGGTTTTCTGGAATAGCAGAACAATTTTGTGGTAGCTTTTTGAAAAGATTAAAAAAGCGATAGGTTTTTGGAATGATGACCCGTAATGTGGTAGTTTTTTGCTATTCACTCTGAATGAGCGCATGCCTAGTCATCAAAATTTTGTTCTATGCTCAAATCTTATCCTAATTGAATGAGCGCATGCCTAGTCATCAAAATCCTTATCATGACTATACGATTAGCTCATGCATTTCATACCTCCCCCGCAGCTTCAATCCCAAAAATCTGAAAGTAATTTTGTTATCTTAAATCAAGTGCGTTTCTTTAAATTTGAGAAAATGACAAAACTGTGATATATGTGTTTGGTGATGATTAAACTACTGGAATTTCATGATATTTATATATGGCAGTTACATGTTATCTACAAACTCCAGTAAAAATTTCATGCATTTCAGAATTTATCACTTACCTACAGTTCAACCCAAAGTTGGGGAAGATTTTATTTCAAATTTGAACAGTAGCATCTGTGAAATTTTCCAAGATATTTTTGTAAAATTCTGAGCACGGAAACATTTAGATCATGCTAATCTTGAGAAGCTTACAAAGGAACAGAGGAGGAAGAGATGTTCCAGTAAATCTCATTTGCGTTTATTTTCATTCAGCCCCTGCCTTTGACACTGGCCAGTGGGTGAGTCCAGCAGCGCCATCTAGCAGGGACAACGGACACGCGGCCGCAAACCAGCTGCCCCTTCCCTCCTCACTTCATATCCTCTTCTCTTGGATCCCCTCTCTCGTCTAGCTCGCCGGGGGCACCGCCGCTCGCTGTTGCAACACCGGTCACAGGAACCGGTGGGATTCGCCAGCCCTTAGTCCGGATCGACGTCCGTGCCTCCAGCTCCGACATGCACGCCAGCTGGACGGCATCGTGAATCGCCTCGTTTTCTGGTGTGTTCTTGCTCCTAGGTAGTTCCCCACTTCCCCTAGCTCCATTTTTGTTCCTGCTGTCCCTTTAATGTTCATTCCGTGCCCCGGCGTGCAGGAACCTCTTGGACCGAGGCCGCCTTCCTCGGTTCCGTCGGCCGCCGCGGTCGTCATCCTCACCGAACAACTACAGGGACTGTGACGGGCTCCTCTTTGTCCACATCTGCTCTGGACCACGGATTCAAAGCCGCGGATCCCTCCTACTTCTTCCTGACGCTGACCGCCATTACCGCTGTCCAGAGCTCGTTGCTATGCTCTGTCCGACCTCGCCACTAACAGCAGGGTGAGAAATCGCCGCCGCTGTTGGTGTTGTTTGCTACTTGCCGCTGTCGCTGCATGCTGCTGGCCACTTGTTGCTTGCCGTTGATGCTCAATGATGTTAGCCGTGACCTGCCTGTAGATGAGAGAAAGAGAGATTGATTTGCTAGTGCAAGTATCTAATGAGCCAGATGCCATGCCAGCTGTTTTGATCTTTTCAGCAAACGCTATTGGGAAGGTAAAATGTTCTCTAATTATCTTTTCTATACCCTATCAAGCCAATGACGTGGTACAAAGGAATTAGTGAGAGAGCTTTGTGTGTTACCTTATCATATAGATGCAAGTAGTTTGGGCAAAGCAACTTCCGCCTATCATCTATGACAAAGAAAATGCATAGGAATAATAAAAAGAATTACTATGGCTTTTATGCTATCACATTTGCTTGATCGAAACTATCATCTTGGGGTTAGCCTAGAACTCCTCCTCGCAAACTGCTGCTACCAAGCCATGTTCTATACAGTCCGCAATGCTACGACTAATAATTTACTCAGGCTACATAACTCGGGTTGCAATTTCTAAGTATTCTTTTCATACTCATTTGTGTCTATGTCATAATTGATGATTATGATGAAATTTCTTCTACATCTGTCCTGATATGTTTCTCATATACTGCAGTTCTGAGTGTGGGAGCGACACTGTTTTTGTTTCAGTAACTTGCCGGCATAAATGCTGTCGTGTACTCCCTCCGTCCAAAATTACTTGTCGCAAAAATAGATAGAAATGGATGTATCTAGAACTAAAATACGTCTAGATACATCCACTCCTACGACAAGTAATTCCAGACGGAGGGAGTACTACTCTACGTCCATGTTCCACAGTACAGGCCTTGCATCTAATGTTGCAGCGAGTGCTCTTGTTCGGTGATGCCAATGTTTTTGGTTAGTAAAGTGTTTGAAAAGCGTATTTTTGCAGTAATTTCCAATGCCTTTTCTGAGATGTATATATACTTCTCATAGGCACCATGATTGCATCTTCACTAATGGTCAAGCAAGGAAGGAAGAGCCTTCTCATAACAAGATTATCTGGAATGGTACTGCCTTTTCTACAGTAAACTGTGTGCTTTGTGTTTCTTGATGTGGCATGACTTAGGAATTAATGTTTTTTTTTCTATTTTGAAGGCACGTCGATGTTACTCTTGTCATTGTCCTTCACCTGGAAGGCTTTAGCACCTTATTATGGCACTCTTGCTGTTGTTGGCACTGTCCTGTAAGTGGTTTACATTCACCTAATATGGTGTTCTCCTGGTTTTTCATTATCACTAATTTTAGCTCATAACTAACTTCAAATCTTGATAGTAATTTTATGAGTGCGGTGTGAGCACACAACACCCATAAACCAATTTCGATAATCTCCGTAAGCCACCTAAGTGCGGTGTGAGCACCCCACTTTAATATCCGACCCGCCTAAAATATATAACCAATGTTTACTCCATCACACAATCCTTGTGCTCCAGCTTCTAATCTTCAAATCATACATCAGATGTAGATCATCTACGACTTGGGTGTTCCTTTAGTAGTTGTAAACATCTAGATGCCAATACCTACAGGAAGTTAAGCTAGGGATTAGAAATCTAAGTTCAGTAGCAGCCCATAGGGCCTGGGGGACGGGGAAAGTTTTCGACTGTACCTGATGTGTTGGCGATATTTAAAGGCTCACACAATCATCATTCTGTTTAAATGGGTTCCCTGGTTCTTATCAAGGGCAGGTCCTAGAGCGGTAATCACCTGTGGCGTGGTCATTCCTCTAGAAACAATTATTTCTGTAGAGAGATAATAGTAGAAACTTAAGATTAGAAATTCAGGTGATATAGTAAGAGTGCTATTAAAAAGACCATCAAACTTAGCAACCGCAAAAAGGAGGCATTACCAAAATAAGCTTATGCTAGATTGAGATGTTACAAAAAAACAGCGAACAAGAGGATAAGATGATATCTGAGTGATTTCTGGTAGAGAACCTAACAACAACA
The DNA here is from genome assembly GCA_021605205.1 of Aegilops longissima. Taxonomy (NCBI): domain Eukaryota; kingdom Viridiplantae; phylum Streptophyta; class Magnoliopsida; order Poales; family Poaceae; genus Aegilops; species Aegilops longissima. The sequence goes on from CM038676.1 coordinate 455,593,149, forward strand.
ACATATATTATTCGCAAGTGTTCATAGGATTTAGCAGTTAAAGGAACCGCTCTAAAAGACATCAAATTACCAGACAAATGTGTAAAGGCCCCATAACCTTGAAGTATCTCTAGCTGGCCTTTTCAGGGCTTGCACAACAAATTTATGTACGAGAGACTGATTTAAACCACCTTATATATAGACTATAGGTTAATCCTTATAATCTAACTATTAAGATAAGCCCAGCCAGGCTATATTAGACTTAATTCTTTGGGTGAACCTTTACACTCTTGAGACTTAAGTGTTTAGTTGTCACAAATTACAACTAAAGGATAACACTTTCCTGAAAGTGAACTATTTCAAGAATGAGGTAACACAGAAAAAGACCACACACAAGTATGGTATGAATCTTTATGTAGCTAATAATGAAACTATTAACGCAGAAAATATTACGCAACGGTTAACACAAAATTAGCATGGTAAAGTATATACATTTACCGAGAACAGACCAATACCTGAGATGCATTAGGAATCATCAATGAAGCTGTTGGCATGGAAAATAAAACCATAGATGTATTAATCTTCTTACTGGAGGTGGAATCAGCCAAGCTTCCCGCCTTGACATAAGAGGTGAGTTTCACTATCAAAATATATCAATGCACAACCATAAATCAATGCACTAAAAGCTCATAACATCAGATTTTTGTTCAAGCAATCACAGTTCGATCATATGAACCATGCACTTGTAATCATCATTCAGGAGGTAGAATATCAAATCGAAAGAAAAACGGAAGAAGGATTCCAGGAATCGTGATGCCTCAGAAGGAAGGCGGTAGTATGAGGAAGAGGACCTCATCTTAATGTCGAAGGCAGCAAGGCATCAAAACCAGAATGTAGAACAGAGGATTGAAGAAAACTTTGCTAGACCATTTGACTGCGTCCCTCTCAGATCTGAGTCCTGTAAACCATCTCGTTATCCGCACCCACTGCGTCCCTCTTAGATTCGAGTCCTGTAAAAACACTAAACTCCAACTAAGAGGGAGAACATGAGCTAAGCGCAAACACGACAAAAAACAGAAGAAAATAATGTTTGAGAAGATTGGAAAAGATAGATAATGTTTTCTCTCGGATGCCAACCACAAGGGTAAGCATGTATTATGTAGACATATCAACATGGCATCAGTTCAGATCACCCGTCTGCTTGTATGATTTTCATGGAGAAAGATTTTAAACCAAAAATCATCAACAAAGAACAAATCAAGTCAAAAAATTCTCAACTCATCGAGAGGCCAAAACAGAGACCAGATAGCAAAAAAAATATAGCTAAAAAAACAAAAATGAATAACAAAATCATAATTTGTTGTGACAGATCCCTCAGAGTGATAACATAGATCTCATCAATGTATGAATCAGGCCACTGCTTTTTAACATCACAAATATTCAGCGGGATCCGCGAACGACAATCTCCAATCCATAGGAAAGAAAAATCAAACAGAAACCATATGCAGCACCCTCAGCTCAGGTCCGCAGTTATTTGACGTTGAGAATTTCACAAAAAATGGACGAGCTGTCAGACAATGGTTTCTAGGCAAATGCATCTCCATCAGACCACAACGATGTTTGCTGCTCATATTTTCATCCAGGACACCAGAAGAGACACACAACCAAATAATAGTAGAACAAAGTGAAGTAAGAGGATCAAGGAACAAATAGAATACCAAATCGGTACACCAGGAACAACAAAAGATCAAATCGGTAGCCCTCGGGGATTATGAGAAAAAATGGCATGGAGAACACCAAAACCTAGAATCTGGAGTTCTAGACATGAGGATACATGCAAATTCGCATTACGTGCATGTTACATGGTCAACTCGATTACTTGTAGAGTCAATATTAGCATTTAGCATTGTTTTGCAAATTAGCATTGTCATACTGACTTTCATAGCCCGCCTTCAAAATCTTACTAATATAGACACTTTAAAATTCTTCAAAGCAATTATTGTCTCAGTCTGGTTATAAAGCCTGATATTGACCTTGTCTACACTGCGCCAGCCCTTGTCGCTTCCATAGCACGAGCACTTAGCCTGAAGAAAACATCAAGAATCAAAGTACAGTGAGTGAAAAAACAAAGGACAACGACAACACTAATAATTTTAGCATGAAAAGAAGCATCAACCAGATGAATTGCAGCTCCCATGCAAAGCAAGTCTTCTTTAGGATTTTCCCTGAGAGCATAAGAGGTTGACACCACCGCACAAGTTCTTAAGCTGTTGGAAATCAATCAGAAGGAAGAAGACAACACCATCATCTTCAACCTGTGAATGTAGTCATAAGTGAATTTCCTAGAACAGAATATCTCTCCATGTCTAATGACAAAAGCACACTATGAAGTGATGTGTTTAAATCATTTCTATATTATTAGAAATCTATTGTGCAACTATATGATGCTATGATTTCATTTTTCAATTGGAACATTGCATCGTCCTTCGGGTAGCTACAACAGCAGCATATTGGAGTATAACTGTATAACTAATCTTATGATACTAACAAAGCGGACTGCAAAAGTATCAGTCTTATTCACAAAACTACAAGCTCCTTTTCATTCATTTTTCAGCTAACAAATCATCAATACAATAGATGGCTTTAATTATTCAGGCAAAAATGCTATAGATATATTAAGAACAAATAATAATAATTTCCAAAAATGCATATTTTGAGCAAGACGATTATGTGTTGCTTTTTCACCTTGGCCGCCATGGCTTCCTACTCCAAGCCTGTGCAGACCCATATCCTCCATGGTTTGTTGTTCCAAAACTGAGCAGCCCCTTCTTCATGAGAGAAGAAAGGAGAAACGACGAACACACACACATACACAGAGACGGGAGAAGAGAAAGGACAGAGACGTGCTACCCTAACGAAGTTGGAGGAGGCGAGGATCATACTACACACCGGTTGCCTTCCCAGTTCGTGCCAATCTTGCTAAGGGGCACCGGCCTGCTGCAGGGGCCTCCGGCCGCCAGCCAACACCCATGATCGGCCACCACAAACGGTGCGCACCTGAAGACGACCAAGGGTCGTCGCTCGCAGCGCCGCTCATGTCTTGACGGCCGCTGCCGACGCCAGCACTGGGTCTCTTCTTCTTCCAGATCCCAGCCGGCAACTGAGACGGGCAGAGCTCCTCCCCATGTCTTCCTCACGGGATGGGCTCTCCTCCTCCCGCAGCTTCCTCTCTCGGTGGCATAGTGGGCTGGAGTATATGAGGATGCGGTGGTGGTGCAGCTAGCCGGTGGCGCGCGGTGCGGGAGGCCGTGGGAAGGAGGGAGGAGGCGCCGCCAGATGGGGAGGAAGGCGGGTGGGGAGAAAGGAGGGGGCGCCGCCGGGTGGAGGGGAGGTGGTGTTGAGGGAGTGGAAGGAATCGATGAGGGTGTGATCTGTTTTGACCGCTCGATCTAGGGCTTTTTCACCGGGAGCGTCATTTGTCACGAACCCAGTCGACGAGCCCTTCGCTGCAGTGTGGACCAATGATTATATGGGTCCACTGGCAGCCACCCAGCGAAGCAGCGCGAGGTGTAACAAAATCTAGCAGTGAATAGTAAAAATCAATGGTGAAAACATGAGCGAGGGAGCTGATCGAGTAGCCAGCGATCACGCGCGCGCGAAGGCCTCCAGAACGGCGGGTACTCTAGGAGGCTTTATATGTTAGATAGCTCACGGACTCGATTACATAGATAAGGATCAACACAAAACTCAAAGCTAGATCATACTAAAACTTTATTCTACTAGATCAAGATGTAACCAAAAGGATCAAACTAAGAAAAACGGTAAAGATAGAAGTGTGATGGTGATACGATACCGGGGCACCTCCCCCAAGCTTGGCAGTTGCCAAGGGGAGTGCCCATACCCGATGCTCAGTTCTCCTTTGGTGGTGATGAAGGGATTGTTTATGACGTAGGCTTGTCGTCCAACATCGAGCGTAGGAGGTGCTCCAACTTACGAATAATGCCCTTGAGTGCGGTGATATGCTCATGCAACAGAATATTTTCACGAGTTAGATACTTGTTCTGGACCCAAACTATTTCAATCATCTTGAAAGCTTCAATTTCAGTAGGGGTAAGAAGATTGTAATGAGGTTGAAGGATGTCTTCTTCTTCTGTTGTCGGAGCTTGATCCTCCGTGGCCTTCTTGATCCTATCATCCTTGTTGATCTCCTCGGGTTCTTCTCTCTTCATCTCTATCTTCATTAGCCAAGCATTGTCACCCTCATTGTTGGAGGAGGGGGACGGCATGATGCCTGGCCTTGACAACTTTGGCAAAAAATAGCTCGAAACAAAAGCAGGAGATATTCGTGTGGTACGGTGGTCAAAACCTTCGGGAGGTTATATAATGAATTTTTACTGACCAAAAGAAGTATCGTGCAAGAAAACGGAGTCCGGAGAGCACACGAGGTGCCCACGAGGCAGGGGGGCGCGCCCTCCACTCTCGTGGATGCCTCGTGTCCTTCCCGGACTGCTTCTTATTTTTCTATTTTTCTAAATATTCCAAAACGGAGAAAAAATGCCACTAGAACTGTTTTGGAGTCGGTTTACTTACCGTACCACATACCTATTCCTTTTCCGAGTCTGAAACGTTCTGGAAAGTGTCTCTTATGTATTCCTCCGGGGTTACGGTTTCAATAACATTGGTTTCAACATTTATGGGATTACCTGAGATATAATGTCCTTCGGATTTGTGCCTTCAAAGTTGTTAATTTTTATGGCACCGGAACGATAGACCTCCTCGATAACGTAAGGACCTTCCCATTTAGAGAGGAGTTTTCCTGCAAAAAATCTTAAACTAGAGTTGTATAGCAAAACATAATCACCTACGTTAAACTCACGCTTTTGTATCCTTTTGTCATGCCATCTTTTATTTTTTTCTTTAAACAGTTTGGCATTCTCATAGGCTTGGGTTCTCCACTCATCAAGTGAGCTAATTTCAAGTAGTCGCTTCTCACCGGCAAGTTTGAAATCATAATTGAGCTCTTTAATGGCCCAATATGCCTTATGTTCTAATTCGAGAGGTAAGTGACATGCTTTTCCATAAACCATTTTATACAGGGACATACCCATAGGATTTTCATATGCAGTTCTATAGGCCCATAATGCATCATCAAGTTTCCTGGACCAATTCTTTCTAGATCTATTAACAGTCTTTTGCAAAATTAATTTAATTTCTCTATTACTTAGTTCTACTTGACCACTAGATTGTGGGTGGTATGGAGATGCAATTCTATGATTAACATCATACTTAGCAAGCATCTTACGAAAAGCACCTTGAATAAAATGTGAACCACCATCAGTCATTAAGTATCTAGGGACTCCAAACCTCAGAAAAATAACTTCTTTAAGCATCTCAATAGAGGTGTTATGATCAGCACTACTAGTTGGAATAGCTTCTACCCACTTAGTAACGTAATCAACAGCAACCAAAATATGTGTATACCCGTTAGAGGAAGGAAAAGGTCCCATATAATCAAAGCCCCAAACATCAAATGGTTCAATAAAAAGTGAATAGTTCATAGGCATTTCTTGACGTCTACTAATATTACCAATTCTTTGACATTCATCACAAGACAAGACAAACTTACGGGCATCCTTGAAAAGAGTAGGCCAAACAAAACCGGATTGCAATACCTTATGTGCAGTTCTATCTCCAGCGTGGTGTCCTCCATAGGCTTCAGAGTGACACTTGCCTAGGATTTGTTCCTGTTCATGCTCATGTACACAACATCTAATAACACCATCTACTCCTTCTTTATAGAGATGTGGGTCATCCCAGAAGTAATGTCTTAAATCATAGAAAAACTTTTTCTTTTGTTGGTATGTGAAACTAGGTGGTATAAATTTAGCAACAATGTAATTAGCATTATCAGCATACCATGGAGCAGTACGAGAAGCATTTGTGACAGCTAATTGTTCATCAGGAAAACTATCATCAATAGGGAGTGGGTCATCAAGAACATTTTCTAACCTAGACAAGTTGTCTGCAACGGGGTTCTCAGCTCCCTTTTTATCAATAATATGCAAATCAAATTCTTGTAGTAGGAGAACATATTTAATAGTAGCATGATCGATGTGAACAGTTACTTTAGAATCAAGAATGTAAGGTCTGAACTTATCACAAGCAAATACAACTGCTAAAAATTCCTTTTCAGTAGTAGCATAGTTTCTCTGGGCACTGTCTAGAGTTTTACTAGCATATTGGATAGCATTTAATTTCTTATCAACTCTTTGTCCTAGAATAGCACCTACAGCATAATCACTGGCATCACACATAATTTCAAAGGGTAAATTCCAATCAGGTGGCTAAACAACTGGTGCAGAAATCAAGGCTTTCTTAAGTATTTCAAATGCTTCTACACAATCATCATCAAAGACAAAAGGAACATCTTTTTGTAAGAGATTATTCAGAGGCCTAGAAATATTTGAGAAGTCTTTAATGAACCTCTTGTAAAAACCGGCATGACCAAGGAAACTTCTTATACCTTTAATGTCCTTAGGACACGACATCTTTTCAATAGCATCAACTTTAGCTTTATCAACTTCAATACCTCTTTCAGAAATTTTATGCCCCAAGACAATACCTTCATTAACCATAAAGTGGCACTTCCCCCAATTCAAGACAAGATTAGTTTCTTCACATCTCTGCAAAACTCGATCAAGGTTGCTTAAGCAATCATCAAAAGAAGTTCCATATACGGAAAACTCATGTGACGCCCGGATGACTAAGCTACAGTAATACCATGCTAATGATGCCACGTCACCACGATCCCTATTGCTAATCTCGCGTTAGTTGAGAACCGATCCAAATTCAAATTTGAAGTAAAGGCAAACATCAAAAGTTTTTCAAACATTAAAACTAAAATGTTCGAGAGGTGACATATAATGCATAAGTAATTATGGTGATGAAGCCACATTGTATAAAATATGCAAATGCTCCAGAATAACTAAAACATTGGCTATAACAATTAAATTAGTGCCTTTTGTAAATATTAAATTGCTAAACAATTTTATTTGGGGCCCCAACTTTTTGTGGCAGAGGGCAAGACCATGACACTAATTTAGGAGTTAAATACAGTATTTTATAAGACTATACTAAATCAAAAACTAAGGTAAAACAGAAAAGGAAAATAAGTAAAAAGAAAAAAACACAAATAAACAAAAACCAATAGACATAAAAAGACCCCCCCCTCCTTTGGTCAGAACCCGGTGGCCACTGTGCCAACAACCGCGGCCCAGCCTCAGCCTATACCCCTAGGGGCACCGAACCCTAGCCCCACGACCACCACTCCCCCCCACTCACTCGTTCTCCTCCTTCCCCCGATCCAGATCTGGATGGGGGCTCGACGCCGGTCCCCGCCGCCCGACGTGCTCGACGCCGGCGCCGCATCGCCACCACTTGGAGGACCTCCCCGCCGCCGCTGTTCGTCGGGGCAACCTCACCGGAGCTCCTTCGCTCGACCCGCCATCGCGGAACGCCACCTCGACCCCTCGTCATGGGACCTCGCGTCCTCGGCCTCTTCCCCCCCGCCGCCAAAGAAGCCTCGACCCCTCTCCCCATCAACGCTGGTGAGACCCTGGGCCTCTCCCCTTCTCTGCCTCACGCCTCGCTCACGGTCAATGCACGCTAGACGACCCCACAAGTGCGCCCGTGGTGAGCACGCGCTCACCGTGCCCCCCGCGCCCTCTGCGCCGCGCTCCCCGTGCCCGAGTCATCCTCGTCGTGCGCTGCCTCCCTGCACCGATCACTACAGTCTACACTGCCGCTGTTGGCCCCGTGCTCCCCCTCGTGCTGCTCTACTGCGACGGCTACCACTACGGGCGCTGCGCCACCGTGGCCTACGGCCACTGCCGCCGCTGCCTGCCGGCCAAGTGCCGCCGTGGCCGGCGCCCCTCTACCCGAAAGGCGTGCAAAATCCCTATTGGGCCTGCCTTTTAGTTAGCAGATAACCCACCCCCTAGCACACTGACTATGGGACCCCCACGCACTAATTAGGAGTTTGGGTCAAACTAAAATTAGTTAACTAAAATGTCTCACTGACCTCTGGGTCCCACCCCACCTAAATAACCTATTTAAACAATCTGTTAAACAATTGGTTAATGACATGTGGGACCTACTGGTCAGGTTGACCAGTCAATGGTCAAACTTTGACTGCTGACTGGGCTGCTGACTCAGCCCCTTGTCCCCACCAGTCAGCTCCATGTGTACACCTCTGGGTACACTTATGCGTACCCATAGCATTTAACTATTTAATTTTTGAATTAAAATAATTTAGCTAATGAATTAAAACTTTGAAAATTAATATAAAATAATCTGTAACTCAGATGGAAAAACTTTGTACACGGAAGTTGCTCAGATCGACGGGACGAATCCGGATACGTAGTCCGTTCGTCCGCCACACATCCCTAGCATCGTGAACATGCAACTTTCCCCCTCCGGTTCATCTGTCCGAAAACGTGAAACACCGGTAATACTTTCCCGGATGTTTTCCCCCTTCGCCGGTATCTCCTCCTACTGCGTTGGGGCACACCTGACACCGTTACTTGTTATGTCATGCATCGATATGCATCTGTTTGCATTGTATTCATTGTTTCCTCCCCCTCTTCTCTCCGGTAGACTACGAGATCGACGCAAGCATCTTTGGTACCCGATCGACTACGGTGTTGACGACCCCTCCTTCTTGCTAGGGCAACCAGGCAAGCCCCCCCCCTTGATCACCAGATATCGCCTATTCCTTCTCTATACTGCTTGAATTAGAGTAGTGTAGCATGTTACTGCTTTTGGTTAATCCTATTCTGATGCATAGCCTGTCATTGTTGCTATAGTTGTTACCCATACCTGATATCCTACTGCTTAGTATAGGATGCTAGTGTTCCATCAGTAGCCCTACACTCTTGTCCGTATGCCATGCTATACTACTGGGCCGTGATCACGGGCATATGCTATATACTTTATACTGTTACATTACTTATGATACTGTTCAGAGATGGGGGCTGATGGGGCAGGTGGCTCCATCCCGGTAGAGGTCGGCCTGGGTTCCCGACGGCCCCCGACTGATACTTTGTGGCGGAGCGACAGGGCAGGTTGAGACCACCTAGGAGAGAGGTGGGCCTGGCCCTGGTCGGTGTCCGCGGTTACATCATTAACACGCTTAATGAGATCTTGGTATTTGATCTGAGTCTGGCCATTTGGTCTATACGCACTAACCAAATACGTGGGAAAGTTATGGGCACTCGACGTCGTGGTATCAGCCGAAGCCTTCGTGACGTCAGCGACTGAGCGGCGCGCGCCGGGTTGGACCGTGTAACGTGACTTCCTTTGTAATGGAGGTTGCTAGGTCTGCTCTCCGGCCGCGTACGCAACATGCAGGTGTGCTAAGGGCGATGGGCCCAGACCCCTGTGCGCTTAGGTTTAGACCGGCGTGCTGACCTCTCTGTTGGCCTAGGTGGGGCTGCGACGTGTTGATCTTCTGAGGCCGGGCATGACCCAGGAAAGTGTGTCCGGCCAAACGGGATCAAGCGTGTTGAATTATGTGGTGCACCCCTGCAGGGAAGTTAATCTATTCGAATAGCCGTGATCTTCGGTAACAGGACGACTTGGAGTTATACCTTGACCTTATGACAACTAGAACCGGACACTTAATAAAACACACCCTTCCAAGTGCCAGATACAACCCGGTGATTGCTCTCTCACAGGTCAAAGAGGAGGGGAACGCCGGGTAGGTTTATGCTATACGATGCTACTTGGTGAACTTACCATCTACTCTCTTCTACATCTTTGCAAGATGGAGGTGGGATGAAGCGTAGTCTTGACGTGATTAGCTATCCCCTCTTATTCGGCATTCTGCAGATTCGATCCACCGATATGGCCCTTTACACATATACCCATGCATATGTAGTGTAGCACCTTGCTTGTAGTACTTTGGATGAGTACTCACGGTTGCTTTCCCCTCTTTTCCCCTTTTCTTTCCTCTCGGTTGTCGCAACTAGATGTCAGCCCAGGAGCGACGCCACTTGTCGACGATGATTCCTACTAATCGGAGGTGCCTACTACTACGTGCAGGTCACCGGCGGCGACCAAGAGTAGTTTAGGAGGATCCGAGCAGGAGGCCTCGCCTCTTCGATCTGTATCCCGTTTGTGCTAGCCTTCTTAAGGCAAACTTGTTTAACTTATGTCTGTACTCAGATATTGTTGCTTCCGCTGACTCGTCTATGATCGAGCACTTGTATTCGAGCCCTCGAGGCCCCTGGCTTGTATTATGATGCTTGTATGACTTATTTTATTTGTAGAGTTGTGTTGTGATATCTTCCGTGAGTCCACGATCTTGATCGCATACGTTTATGCGTATGATTAGTGTACGATTGAATCGGGGGCGTCACAAGTTGGTATCAGAGCCGACTGCATGTAGGAATCCCCCTTCCACACTCCTTGGCCGAAGTTGAGTCTAGTCGATGAAAACTGTTTTACTAACATGGCTGTGCGGCCCATGGGCCCACGTCGCCATTGGGTGGTATTAGGATCTTTTATTTCTCATCTATACTCTGGGACTCTAATCTCTCTTCTATTCGGGTTAAAATGAATTTACAAAATCTAACTTTAGGATCTTGATACTACTTCCTCCCGGAGAGCCCCTTATTACAGATGATCGCCGCCTGCACCAGAAGATTTCGAAGATACTCTCTGATATTCTCTTGATACCTTGTGCCTGTTGCTTTTGCAATTCCCTACCACCAAAATATCCCTATGGATAAATACATACACCTGTCGTTCTTACTTTTATTCCTAGTTGATCTTGTTCTTACAAGATTCCCTGAAACATTCCAATATCCCGAGAACTCATTATGCCTGTTGCCTTGCAGCTCCATCTCCGCTTTAATACATCTACGAATAATTCCTCACACTCATCGAGGATTTGTTCATTCCTAGTTGATCATGTGATCCACAAGATACTTTGAAATACTATCCGGTCTTTTGATAATCCATTGTCAACTATTGCTCCGCAAATACTTGTCTGCTTGCATTATGGTTATTTTCCATATGTCTAGCAATATTCACGAGCATCCTTTGTCACCGTTAATTTGAGTCTTTGATCCAATATGTTTGCGAATGCTCGCAATCATCAATCGGACCCAGAATTCATCCTTCCGGCTCAGATGTCATTTTAAACATGAGTTGGTTATCGACCCATCAAATTGCCGTCGATTGTACCCCTAAGTCTATTCAACTTATCCATTCTTAGCCAGACCGTTGGCTTCTGATCCCTTGATTTGGAAATGATAATTCCTTTGCATGTGATCTTTGAATTAGTCAGTTGTTTCTATAATCCGATGCCCTTTCATTCCTTCTTCCTCTGATAGAGTACCGATACTCGCAACAACTCCGTTGTGGACCACAAACCCCTTGTTGGATTATTATCCGACAGTGTCCTTCATATTCAATAACCTCGTGAGCCTTTCCATGGGTATATAATGCCTTTGGTAATTTGTATCATCTGCTTTGATAACCATACTGTTGTGGTTTTGTCACGGTAGATGTCCTCATGGAAGGACTTAGTCGTGGAGCCATCGCTACGGGTTAGCTTAAAGGGGTTAAAGCGGACACAAGGACGCAAGAGAATTTATACTAGTTCGGCCCCTTCAATGAAGGTAAAAGCCTACGTCTAGTTGTGATGGAATTGATGGGGTTTCGATGACTAGGAGCAAACAAGCTTCGACTAAGTCTCGAGTTGTTGTTTGTTGTCTGAGTGCTTGCTTGGTCGTCCCTTATATACATGGGTGACGCCTGTCGGTTTCTGAGAGTCCCGAGACCGCTCATAGACGATGTGCGGTTCGGTCTCTAGTATTTCTAACTTACAACACAAGTTACATACTAATGCCGGTCCATGGCTACAAGCCTTAAACCGGTTCTGGGCCTTGGGCCCTTTATAGAATATCTCCACGGGCTTCTAGTATACTTGACTACTGATGAAGTTAACCCGGCCTGTCCCGTCCGGTTTACGCCCAGTGGTAATATCCCCAACATTAGGCCCCAGATTGATTTGAACAGGTTCATGTCAATCCTCAGCAAAAAACTTCGTCTTCAACATCCTCTTGGTTGAACCGCCGTGAAGTCATATTCTCAAATTGTGGTGAACCGGCATGACGTCATCTGTCATAAAGACTATCCACAATACCTCTTTTGTTTAATAGACCTGCGACAATCGAGGCGACAGCTCCGTTTCCAAACTCGCGGCTCCTTGATTCTCGCGCCTGACACATGTCCCTTAGTTTATAAATAAGACCGAAGGGTCATTTATTTTTTCCCCTTCGTGCCCCTCTGCTTCGTCTTCCTCGCGCCGCCCAGCTTCGGAGCTCCACCGCCGCCGTCAACTTCTGCACTGACCTTGGCGCTGCATCACCTCGAACGCATGCGTAACATCGCGGCAACCTTCCGCTTCTTCCTCCGCTCCGGTAAGTCTTCTATCCTTTCACCATAGATCTGTTCTAGGGTTTCCATGTTCTTCGGTGTTCATCGCTTGATTCTTGCTCATATGATAACTTTTAGTTAAGTCTGCGAATCCTTGTTCTGCGTAGCTGTTGTTTTTTAGCATCCGCTGTTACCTGCGCATCTCAAGGTCATAGACCTCCCTGCATCCTTTCTTATTGATTCGGTACTGCTCCGTTTTGGACCTTGAATATTTATTTCTTTTCTAAATATGCTCCAGATCCAAAACTGTGACAAGCTTTTGTGAAACCTGTTTTCGCACCTCCACTCTTGATTCATCAATGTTTCAGACTAGGCGGTTTAACTTTGTAGAAAAATTGACAACTCGGCATATACCATTAGTCCCCTTGTTGAACCGCCAAGGTTTTCGGATTATGTATTGCCACCTTGCATAACTCCGGTTTATAAGCAACTTCTTCCGGTTTAACAATGAATGTATCAATATATAGCCTTCCAACATCTTCTTGAACCAGTATTACTGCCTTGCAGATTGCATCATGGCCAAGCAAGTGTACGAGTGCAACTGGGTTCCTTCTCGAGTGACTAAAACTCAACTGGATAACTTAGTCCGCACCGGCGCTTTAGGCAAAAAAGACGACATTCACTGGAGGGTCCCTGGCCCGGAGAGTTCTCCAGAACCCAAGGATGGAGAAGTTGTTGTTTTTGCTGACCACTTAGCCCGGGGCTTTAGTCCACCCGATTCAAAGTTTTATCGAGATGTCTTGGCCAACTTCCAACTACGTCCACAAGATATTGGCCCCAACTCCATAACCAATATCTGTCATTTTTCAAGTGCTCTGTGAGGTGTTCTTTCAGGAGGAGCCCACAGTTGAATTGTTCAGAGATTGCTTCCATCTAAACCGCCGACTGAATTTTCTCGACGGTCCCAACACGAAGTTGGGTGGTGTGGCGATTCAAAAGCGGAAAGAGGTCACTTACCCTCACGCCAAACTGCATAGCCATCCCAAAGAGTGGAACTCAACATGGTTTTACTGCAAAGATACCTCTCCTGAGGGAGAAAATCCTTTACCGGGTTACCGTCTGGAACGGCTGAGCAACACACACCCTCTCCCTCACAGACTAACTGCTAGGGAAAGAAGCAAATATGCCCCTCAACTATCCAAGCTCCAGGCCTTCATGGCCAACGGGTTGACAGGAGTTGATCTTGCTCGCTGCTAGATATCTTTGAGTATACTGCCCCTGAGCCTGCGCTCCGGTTTGATGTGCAAATACACAGAAGATGTGAAAGACCCTCTACGGCATATTGAGATCCAACTGACAGACGATGAAGTTACTGAGGCTGTTAAGAGGATGTTAAACGAACCAGAAGCTGCTTGCGCCCAAACCGGCCTGGCTCCCTTTTCTGCCATTAACAAACCGCTAGCCGTAAGACTCATATCTTATGCCTTTATAAAATCTGACTATGTTTAAATACTCTTTGTTGATATTAACATCTTTCAAACAGGGTGATGATCCATTTTGGAGCAGGAAGACTCCACAAGAGAAACCGGTGGCAATAACTCGGCCCAAGACCAAAGTTGTGAAGAAAATAGCAAATAGAAAGAAAACCACTGCCTCCTCCGATCCACCAGCTGACGATGATGTGGGTAATCCGGACCTTGTGGTAGAACTTGACTCACTTGGTCTATTTTTTACACACCTTATTGATAATGATTATTGCCAGGATGATGCTGAAGCTAGTCATGCTGATGTTGTAGAGGTAATTGCTCTTTCTTCCGATTCAAACCCTTTACCTTCAGTAAAAATCCGTCGGGCAAACCGGAATGTTCAATTTTCTCATCCTCTTGCTTACTTGGATCGAAACTTTCTTATGAAGACACAACAGCATGAAGCTCGTCGCGCAACCCGGCACAACGGCCAGGTAGTCACCTCCACCGGTTTAACGAACAGTCCGGTTCGGAAACGCCGTTCAAAGGTCTCTAACTGTTTCGTCAATGCTTATCCTAAAGCAGGTTGCATTCGTCAACCTCTTAATCCATTTGACTCCGATTATCAGGTGACTTCTCATTCTTCCTCTGGCGAGTCGACAGGCACCCAACTCCCACCCCTCAAGACAGTGCTTGGGTGAGCCATATTTCTGATAATGTTGTTTGATATACCACTTTCAATGTTCATTGGACTGATCCGTCTTTTCTCTTTCAGGGCCAAGCCCAGGCCAAGCAAGAAAGCTTGCCTGGACAAAGCGGCAGAAGACGATGCTCCTGAACCGACCAATATACCCAAACCTGAAGAACACATCCAGGATGATATGCTGAACGGCCCACCACTGCAAGATCATGATGTTACCGTTGAAGAAGCATATGTTGATGCCACAGGCCCTTCAAATCAATCCACAAGTCCTGATCAAACTGACAAGACAACAAGTCCACCCAAGCATACGGAGAAACCGGCGACCCTAGTGCGAACCGACGAAGCCAAGGATGACAATGTTGTTATTACTGGCTTTGGCCATTCCGAGCCAGGTAATCCTGTCGCCTTGTCCAAGCATACTGCGAAGGATGAATTTACTGCCTTTGGTAAAGGCAAGTGGAATGCCGATTTGGCAACTTATGCTGCTTTGAATCCCCAAGATCTTCATTCCGGTTATCTGAACCGGCTATATACTAGCCGTGATTATGAAGCCGGTCTGGTGAACATGATGAAGGGCAAATATGAGGTAAATTCCATATGACTCTCTGTAGGACCTTGAAGTATGTCTAGAGGGGGGGGGTGATTAGACTACTTGACCAATAAAAACTTAACCTTTTCCCAATTTTAGAGTTTGGTAGATTTTAGCTATTTTAGGACAAGTCAAGCAATCATCACACAATTCAAGCAAGCATGCAAAGAGTATATAGGCAGCGGAAATTAAAGCATGCAACTTGCAAGAATGTAAAGGGAAGGGTTTGGAGGATTCAAACGCAATTGGAGACATGGATGTTTTTGGCGTGGTTCCGATAGGTGGTGCTATCGTACATCCACGTTGATGGAGACTTCAACCCACGAAGGGTAACATCTGCGCGAGTCCACGGAGGGCTCCACCCACGAAGGGTCCACAAAGAAGCAACCTTGTCTATCCCACCATGGCCGTCGCCCACGAAGGACTTGCCTCACTAGCGGTAGATCTTCACGAAGTAGGCGATCTCCTTGCCCTTACAAACTCCTTGGTTCAACTCCACGATCTTGTCGGAGGCTCCCAAGTGACACCTAGCCAATCTAGGAGACACCACTCTCCAAGAAGTAACAAATGGTGTGTTGATGATGAACTCCTTGCTCTTGTGCTTCAAATGATAGTCTCCCCAACACTCAACTCTCTCTCATAGGATTTGGATCTGGGGAAAGAGGGTTTGAGTGGAAAGCAACAGCGAAGGCTAGAGATCAAGATTCATATGATAGGAATGGAATATCTTGGCCTCAACATATGAGTAGGTGGTTCTCTCTCGAAGGCTGGTAAGTTGGAAGTGTAGGTTCGTTCTGATGGCTCTCTCCACGAATGAAGAGGAGGTGGAGGGGTATATATAGCCTCCACACAAAATCTAACCGTTACACAAAATTTACCAAAGTGGTGGGACCGAATCGTTAAACTTAGTCGGACCGATTTAGTAAACCTAGTGACCGTTAGTGATTTTCGGTGGGACTGACATGCATCTCGGTGAGGCCGATATGGTTAGGGTTAGGGCATAACGTAATCTCGGTGAGACCGATTACACAAACTCGGTGAGACCGATTTGGTAATAAGCTTTCCAGAGAATTGGTCAGGTAAACTCGGTGGGACCGATTTGCTCTTTTCGGTGAGACCAAAATGTTACAAAAAGGAAACAGAGAGTTTACATTGCAATCTCGGTGGGACCGATCGCTCACTTCGGTTAGACCGAAACATTACGAAGGGAAACAGAGAGATTGCAACCCCATCTCAGTGAGACCGAGATCCCTATCAGTAAGACCGATTTGCTTAGGGTTTGTGGCAATGGCTATGACTTTTGGAATCGGTGGCGCCGGATAGAAAGAATCGGTGTGACCGATTTTGGCTTTAGATTTAGGTCATTTGTGGATGTGGGAAAGTAATTGAGGGTTTTGGAGCATATCACTAAGCACATGAAGCAAGAGGCTCATTAAGCAACACCTCATCCCTTCTTGATAGTATTGGCTTTTCCTATAGACTCAATGTGATCTTGGATCACTAAAATGTAAAATGAAGAGTCTTGAGCTTTTGAGCTTGAGCCAATCCTTTGTCCTTAGTATTTTGAGGGATCCACTTTCATCATCCATGCCATGCCATTCATTGAGCTTTCCTGAAACAATAGTCTTGGAATAGCATTAGCTCAATGAGCTATATGTTGTTATGAATTACCAAAATCACCTAGGGATAGTTGCACTTTCAATCTCCCCCTTTTTGGTAATTGATGACAACATATAGATCAAAGCTTCCACAAATGATAATAAAATTTAAATAACATCGTCGCTTTGAGAAGTATGTGATAAGCAAGAGCTCCCCCTAAATTTGTGCATAGTTTTAGATTTGCTTTGGACTGCAAATGCACAATGAATTAGGCTCATGTGTTACTCTTCCATGTCACATACATATTGGTGGAGCGCTCAAAATAATAAACAAAGAATACATGCACTCATCACCAAGCATAGTGAGTGATCACATAAGATAGATAGGATAATATCAAGCATGCATAAGTGTAGCTTATGATCAAACACATGATCATCAATGTCTCACAAACATAGCATAGTATCTCAACCAAAAGCAAACAGAGATTGAAAAACCATCAAATAAAGCAAGAGAGAACAAAAGCAACACACACTCTCTCTCTCGAAGCCTATGATCTATACATTTTTCTCCCCCTTTGGCAACAAGTTACCAAAAAGTTCATAGAAAATGCATAGTGCTAGATCGACTCTCAGGCTTGATCTGCTGGTGGTGGAGTCCGGATAACACCGAGGACGAAAGCTTCAGTTGAAGTAGATGGAGCTGGAGCTGATGTAGATGCTGGAGCTGGTGGCACTGAGGCTGTAGCTGGTGCAGATGAAGTTGCTCTTGTGTTTGGAACTGCCACAGCAGATGACCTCTGGGCTCTAGGCACTCTGGCAAATGCATCAGTTGTTGTTTTGCCCTTCCTCTCCTGCATGTCCTCTTGCAGTTCCTCCACGCCAGACTGAATCTCAGTTACTTTCACATCTAAGTTATAGAACTTTTGTTCTATGATTCTCTCCAAGCTCTCCTGATTTTGAGTGAGGGTGGCCAATCCCTTCTCAATCATCAGGGTTGATGCTATTAAGTATCCGAGCTGCTCCTGCTTGTTCTTCAAGAAATACTCAGATGCCTCCTCTTGAGTTGGCATCTTGGCAGCCTTCTCCCTCTTTGCCTTCTCCTTCTTCTCCTGAGCTTGAACTGATTGTGGATCATCTTCATTCATGACAACCTCATTGTCCTCAAAGTATGGATAAAGTGGAAATTGTTCCTTATCCAACTGATATTTTCCTGTGCCCATCTTTGAGTTTATCAATTCTTGAATCTGAGGTGCATATCCACAACTCCTGTTCTGATCTGTTGCAGTCCTCTTGATTGTTTCAATGATCAGGCTCATGACTTTGAACTTCTGTGGCACATCAAACACATGCAACATGTTGATGGAATGCCTTCTGATCATATTATGGTCACCAGACTTGGGCAACAAAGTGTGCCTCAGAATCCAATTTATGGTTGGCAACCCTGACAGCAGAAAGTGAACTGATCCAAACTTGTGAGTTCCTAATGCCTTGTCTGGAATCTCCTTGTACATGTGAGCCATTGAATTGTGACCCATCTTCTTCTTTGCATAAATGTCTAGGTCATCCTCATTTTCCTCTGGGGCATTTATCAGCTTTGCCCATTCTTCAACAGTTGGTGGTACCTTGTACCTTGGACATCCAAACAATTCTTCCATCTGGGTAAAAGTGTGCTGTGGAGTAGAACTGCATGATAAGTTCATCATTCCAATTTGTGAGATTTTGCCCAACAAAATCTGCAACTCCACAAGAAACAAAGCTATCTTGCACTCCAGGATAGTGCTCTTCATTCTCCTTGATGAAATTCCAGTCAACCCACCTCATGTCACAGACTATGGGCTTCTTGTCCAAAAGAATTGTTTCATAGAAGTCCTGATGTTCCTTTGTGTGGAACCTGTAATCAACAACAGTTCTTCTTCTTGAAGCATATGGATCTTCCATTCTCCACAGTCCCAGCCCTGAATCCTTCCTGATTCTCATGTCCTCAGCCACAAGATGGGCATCATTGTGGTCTGGTATCTTGGGCTTGAGCTTTCTCAAAACTTGTCCTTCTTCATCTTCCTCATCGGCATCCTCGAGCTTTGGGGCCTTGTTCTTCTCAAGCAGTGGAATACTCTGGTATTCCTCTTTGGTGCAGACATGGCCTTGGGGGCAGCTTTGGGTGCTTCCTTGGGCTTAGATGTGGCAGCCCCTGATCTAATAGCATCTCCCATAAGCTTTGGTGCCTTTAGAGATGGTGCAGCAATTTCATCTTCCTCTTCCATCATGGAAGGCTTCCCAATAACTCTGGCCATGGTCATCTTGACCCTTTCCTTTCTTTTCTTCCCTTCACCAGCAGCTGGTTCTTTGGGTTGGGTTTCCAAAGAAGCTTGTGTAGACACTCTGGCTTTGGACATTGGTTGTCTTCCTGCAGGCCTTTTGGTCTTCATGCCTGGCTTTGCATTCTTTGCTGAGCCATATTCCTTCTTGAGCACACCTTTCTTGGAAGTAGCCTCATCTTCCTCAGCTTTGTAATCTTCATCCTCTGAATCTGAAGTTCTTTTCTTCCTTTGCCTAGTTGCAGCCTTAGGCAAATTGCTAGGAGTACTTCTGCTCCCTTCATCTGAAGTTGAGGGACTAGTGCCCTCACTCAAGTCCATTTGTTGTTTTGACCTATTCTGGCTGTCACTTTGATAAGACATACTGCAAAAGCTGACTGCTGACCCTGTGAAGAGTTATAGATGAGATAGAAAAGATGAGCATCACAAAATGCAGAGGTTTTTGCAAAAGAATGACTCAAAAGTTCAGTCTTAGTTTTTGACTCAAAAGTTCAGTCTTAGTTTTCCACAGAAAGCATTTCGGATCCACCGTTTTTCAAACTCGGTGATACCGAAGCAGTTTTGGGACCTAAACTGATGATCTCGGTTGGACCGAGTTTCAGTTCGGTGGTACCGAGACTGCTAGGGTTTCACAGAATCCTAAAATCGGTTGCACCGATTAGTAATTCTCGGTCAGACCGAGAGTCACTAGTGCAATGGCATAAGCCAAATCGGTGAGACCGAGTTTTTCAACTCGGTGGGTCCGAGATGGTTTTGGCGGAAACCTAAACCTAAAAATTTGAATCACATCTAATCTATGAACTACTTTGGCTGGATAGAAGAGTTTCAGTCGTGGCAAGAATCAATATGAAAACAATGTGCCAGGAATCAGACATGGATAGCACAAAGTTTAAGTCCATACCCGAACTTGGCGGTGGACTTGCTACGGCGGCAATGACGGAGACGAAATCCGTTGACGGCGGCGAAGACCAGCGACATGAGGCTGCTGGCGACGAGGAGACGATTCGGAGACCACGATGGCAGAGCGAGCTGTTGCGCGGGCGAAGGGTTTCAGAGAAATTTCAAAATTTTTCCCGTGGCTATATATAGCTCGACCCTGTCGGTGTGACCGAGTGGAACAACTCGGTGGCACCGAGATGCATCTCGTGTTCGATTCTGCAAACGGTGAGACCGAAAAGTTCAAATCGGTTGCACCGAGATTGAAAACTCAGATCAACTTGATGATCTCGGTAGGACCAAAATGGAAGGATCGGTCAGACCGAGAATCATTAAGAGGTTTTGGAAGTTTAAGTCTATGACTGAATCGGGACTCGAAAGTGCTCCTCACACAGAGTGGTTCGAATCGACTTGATCAAATTTTGTGATGTAGCATGAATAGAGTTTGAGACGAGAAAAGCATAGATAGCTAAAGAAGTTTCTTAGGCATTCTTGTCCATCCACTTGGCACAAAGAAAAGAATCCAATCAAACAAAACAACAAGTGGATGTCCTTGAATGAGTAAAATATGCACCAACATGCTCACACAATAAGATGGCAATTGAAATATGTGGCAAAGCATGCACAACCAATTTTAGCAACTATCAAGCAATTGGCGATGACTAGGTCATCTATATATGAGCATATTGACTTAGGAGTCAAATGAGAACATTTGATCATAGGTCATACTCATCGTTTAAGCTCAAGTGGGGTTACCACTTTTACATAATGCATTAATGTGTTCACACCGTTAAAGTTGCTTTGACTCAATTCTTAGAGTTAAGCTCCCCCTAGATGTGAGATCCCCCCTTAGAGGGATGAACTAACCTTGGGTTTTGTCGATGATGACTTCATGTAGGTGTTGAAGATGTAGATGCTCAATGTTGATGTAGATCATTTGGAGCAATCCTTTGGAGCGAGTTGCACTTTCAACTTGCCTACATGGGTTAGTCCCACAAGGAACAAACAAGAATATCCATAGACATAGAGTGATGCACACACAAGATGATGTCCATGAAAACATTAGGTTACCTTGTCCCTTGCCTTACCAACATGAGGGTTTGTGACTCCTTGAACTAGTGCAAGATGTGAATGTTGATTGCACTTGTTCTTGCCAAAATGATATGAGTGAAGAATGTTGGCGGAGTCACCCTCAAGAACTCTCTAGTTCTTCTTCTTGGGATCCACATCATCTTGATGGGAATCCTTGGAGTTATAGTTGTACTTGATGAAGTAGAACTTGGCGTAGTCTTGGGGACCCACTTGAGCGAGGCTTTAGGTGCTTCTTCAAATGCATCAATCTCTTCTTGAAGCTTGTCCTTGCCTTTCTTCTTGTGGTCTTGTGGTGGAAGATCATCTTGAGCTTGTGTCCCTTGAAGGAAGTAGGATCATACTTCTCTTGTTGAGGAACAAACTTTGTCTTGGGGTATTGATCTTCTTCCCACTCAACTCCATTGGCGTTGAACTTTCGCTCAAAACCAACACCTTGATTCTTCCGGTGCCTTCCTTGCTTATACAATTTCCTCGAATTGCTTACTCCGGCAAGGCTCTTGTAAACACCTTTCTCTATAATTCCCTTCAATAAACTATTTTCTTTCTCAAGTGTAACTTGGCTAAGAGAATCATTAGTGGAATCAAGAGAACTACTAGAAGCAACAACATTGGATTTGACATTATTATTGTTACTACTAGAGGAAGTTTCTTTCTTGTACTTGTTACTAGACTTGACTTGAGGCATGTAAGTAGATAAGAGTAAACGCTTGGCAATGTAAGAAGAACTTTTCTTGCGGAGATCATCATTGATTGCCTTTAAGAACTCATGCTCTTGCTCAAGATTGAGCTTTTCAAAGCGTAACTTCTCATGAGCCCTTAAAAGTTCTCGATGATCTTCGAAGATAGTTTCATGAGCCAACTTAAGAGTGTTTAGTTCTTTAGTTAGAAGCTCAATTTTCTCCTTATCATAGTCATTAGTTTGATTAGCATGATTAATTGACGTTTCATCATAGTATTCATCACTAGAGTTGTCAACAAGTAAATCATCATCACCTAGCAAGTCATCTTCATCAATATCAAAATCAACATACTCGGGGTGTGTTACCTTAGGACCTTTGGCCATGAAGCATCTACCAATTCCTTCATTTGGTGATTCAAATATGTCGTAGGAGTTGGTTTACACAAGTGCTAGACCGGCAACACCTTCATCTTGAGTATATTCGGAGTCGAAGTGATAGCTTCTCTCGGAGTGATTGTCGGAGTCGGAGCCGGAAACCCATTCACCAATATGAGCTTGATGTCTTCGTTTTGTGTAGCTCCTTGATGACTTGTCCTTCCTTTCCGAATCCTTACTTCTCCATGAGGGTCTTCGTTCATAACGATCATCTCTACTCCTCCTCTCTCTTGGTGGTGATTCTTCTCTTTTGCTCCTTCTTCTTGGAGAATCTTCTCTTCTTTTGTAGGGTGCCATACACTCATTGGAGTAGTGTCCGGGTCTCCCACAATTCTATCAATTGCGCTCTCGACTAGAAGATCTCTTGTCATTGTAAGACCTTGACTTGGAGCTTCTTTCTTTGCTTCTACTTTTGTAGAATTTGTTGAAGTTCTTCACCATTAAGCTCAATTCTTCATTGAAGGTTGGTTTCTCACTTGATGATGTGGGGGCTTCACTTGAGGCTTTGTAGGCACCACTTGACTTGTTGTGAAGTTCCTCCTTATCCTTGAGTGACATCTCATGAGCAACAATCCTTCCAATGACTTCCGTTGGCTTGAGATCTTTGTAGTTTGGCATCATTTGGATCAATGTGCACACGGTATCCTACTTTCCATCCAATGCTCTTAGGATCTTCTTGATGATGAATTTGTCGGTCATCTCTTCACTCCCTAAGCTGGCAATCTCATTTGTGATAAGAGCAAGCCTAGAGTACATTTCAGCGACACCTTCACCATCCTTCATTTTGAACTTGTCAAGCTGACTTTGGAGCACATCCAACTTGGATTCCTTGACGGACTCGGTACCTTCATGCATATCAATCAAAGTATCCCAAATTTCCTTTGCATTCTCAAGATGGCTGATTTTGTTGAATTCTTTGGGGCACAATCCATTGAAGATGATGTCACATGCTTGAGCGTTGTATTGCAACATCTTCACTTCTTCCGCATTAGCTTCACGGTTCGGTTCTCTCCCATCGAAGAATTCACCTTGCAAGCCAATACAAATAATTGCCCAAACGGCGGGGTTATGTCCAAGGATATGCATTTTCATCTTATGCTTCCAACTAGCAAAATTAGTACCATCAAAGTAAGGACCTCTACGGTGATAATTTCCCTCGCTAGACGCCATTGTGACATCCCAAATTTCCCATTTGGAATGTTTTACAATTATAGCTAAGCATCTATGTATATTGTTTGAATTTGAGTGACATTTGAAGTTTCAGAAGATTTTGAGTTATTGGAATTTGAATTTGAATTGGTAGTTGAAATTTATTTCAAATCAATGCCTGACAAATACTTGAGAAAAAGTATGAGAGGAGTAAACATGACACTCCAATGTCAGATGAAAAACCTTGCCAAAAAGTTGGATTCAAATTTGATTTTTATTTGGGATTTTAGAAAATGTTTTTTTTAAAGTTTGAGTTTTGCCCCTGGAAAAATGTTCAAATTATAGGGAATATTCCCCTGATCATTTTGATATATATATATGTCCTATATAAAATATATATATTTTATCTCTCTCTCTCTCTAATTCAAAAAAGGAAAAAAACCCCAGCGCCACCAGCTAACTGCCCAGCCAGCCAGAAAGAGCTGCCCAGCCACGGGCAGCAGCAAGCCCAACCAAAGCGCAGCCAGCCGAGCCGCCGACCCGAGCCAGCCACGCCGAACCCCTTCTCCTCGGTCGCCCGATCGAATCGACCTCCCTCTCTCACCGACACCCGACCCCACCCGTCTTCTTCCCTTGCCCAAGCCAAACGCGCGCCGCCTGCCGCCGGATCCCGAAGATCCCGGGATCGCCTCCCCGATTCGTCCCCTCCTCCAAGCCGGTCCCCCTATATATACCCCCCCTCGACCCGTTCCTCATCTTCCCCTCGCCTGACCCTCTCCTCGCCGCAATCGCTCATGAAGCCCGACGCAGCCGTCGCACCATTGCCTGCCCGGCCGCCCCGAACCCCCGAGCTCCACCGACACCACCTCGAGCCCCTCGCTCCGCCGCACCCGCCGGACATCTCCGCCGTCGCCTGAGCGCCAGAGCCACCAGCGCCGTCGTCGCCCGAGCCGCCGTCGCCGTCGACCACTGCGGTGAGTCACCGGAGATCCCCGCCACCGTTAGATCTAAATCTAGGGTGTAGATTAGATTAGCGAAGGGGTATGTTTTTTTAATAGACCTGGTTTTAGTTATGGTTTATTTTGGTTAGTTAGCGGGTTAGTTGGACCGGCCCGACTCGGTTTATTTCCTCGGGCGCATTTTAGTTATTTGACGCCCGATGCGTTAGATAGGCCCATTAGCGCCAGTTTTCTTTTAGTTAATATTTTTTCGTTTCTGTCTTTAACAGAATAGTTTCAGTTTTGTAAAATCCATATCTTTTAGGTTACTTAATATTTTTAATTGATTCTTTTTTTGTTGGTTTGCAAATTTGTTGTAGTTTCTGCAGAAAATATGTTTAGTCATGTTAAAATTATTAGAAATTGTTTTATTTTAGTTTTAGACAGATTAGTAATTCTGCTATAAAATGAGTTAGAATTATTTTATTTTAGTGATTCTTTTGTCACTACTTTTTTTGACCTTGCCTAACCGTAGGAATTTATTTGGGTATTTTATATTAATAAAGAAATAGTTTTAATCAAAATCATGTGGTTCTTATTTATTTAACTAGCTACTGTTTTCCTATTGTTTTATTTAGCAAATAATTTTATTTTTTCTATGTGATAGTTTATTCTAAGTTAGTTTCTGTAACTTTAGAACATGAACTTTTATTTACAATAAATAAAATTTTTATTTCATTTTTTTCTTGCTAGGATTGTTATAGGCATAATAGGAGTTCTATAATAGCTTTTGATGTGATTCTTTTTGCTCCTAGTTGCATGATGTTTTTCTCTTCTGTTAGTTAGCAAAAACCCATGCTTAGGTTCTGTTAATAAAAATTTGGTTGTGTAAAACTATTTCTTGGTTGTTGTATGATGTGGTGAAAACATTGATTTGGATTTCTTCGAGTTTTCTTTGGGTTTTGGTTCAATTGTTTCATGTGTTATATTAGTATGCTGTTATGTTAAGTGATCATATGTTTGTATGCTTATATGATTGTTGTTGCCTCGGTAGAATTTCCGGAGTGCGAAGCTTGCTACCACGAGTCCCTAGCTTTCGAAGATCGTCAGCAAGGCAAGTCATTTGACCATGTTTACTTTTACAATACCTATGATTTTATTGCATTAGAATTATACCTCCCCACCATGCATGCAGTAGGAGAATTTTTTTTAAGTCATGTTCTTGAGTAGTATCATGAGGTAGGATGAACCCAAATTCCCCTTGTTACCATTGCCCGGGACGAAGTAGTTTATTTTTGCTATGCTCGTAGACGGGGTTGGTTGATTGATTCATAAGGGAGATGTGAGAGTCAAGATGATGACAACCCCATGACTTCAAGCTCAAGATGGACTTCAAAAATTCACTACTGGGTGGAGGACGGTTGACGGGCACCCTGGAGAAAACCAGCGGTTGGCCGGGATGCATGGAGAAGCGCCATGACATCTTGCGGAAAGCTTCACCCAGCCACGAAGAGATGGATGTATACCCCATTGACCGGAAGCTTACCTGTGCAGCCGCAAGCCATTATGGGCTCTGGCTTGGTCAACCTTAGGTGTGACTCGGCGGACGGTGCTACGAGATGTAGAAGACGGTAGGATTGGATGGGTACGGCGGTGGCGGAGGAACTCTTCGGAAGACCCTGTTTGCGTTCGTCCGTCTTCAAACACCGTGAAGTGCGAAGACTTAAAGGAGGAACAATTCTTGCGGGTAAAGTCATAAACCTCAGAGAGTGAAGATCTAATCGGTTAGCCGTGTCCCCGGTTACGGACAATTTGAGCCTCTGGAACTTGGAGTATTTCGGATATCTCAACACCAAACTTAATAAATTAATTGAGGGGGTTATTTAATAATTGGGAATGAGACATTGGTTGGCGGAACCATCTCAATAATTACCAACATTTCGTAGTAATTGCAAACAAGTCCATTGTTGTAGGGAAAAACTGGCTTTTCGCAAAAACAATGAAACTTAGAGCCCCACAGCCAAATTGCATATAGTGTTAGTAATTTTATTGTTATTCTCTCTTCATGACTTGCGGCATATTCAAAATGCTGACCTACACGGCTGCAACGCCTTATGTTGCGAGATGAGTATTCGATCAGGAGTGAGGCTACGATCCACGCTTGGCGATTGCCCTATGGAGTCGGATGGACTCGCTATTTCGTCTCACGCTTCGCAGCTTTATTTAGTTTATTTCTCATGAGTTGGCCTTCGCCAATTTATTCTATTGTAATAAAGAATCGATATGAGAATCGTAATAATTTCAGGTGTGATTGAACTTTGATTATTTCATCAATGTACTTGTGTGTGCAAAGATGATCTTGGGATGGTACAGCTACACGAGACTTGACCGATTTTGGGTCGGGTCGCTCAGAGATGGTATCGAGCACACTGACCGTAGGACGAACCCCTAGGATCGGAAAGCCATAGGAAGAGACTATTTATTTTATGTCCTTATCATTCCGTAATTCTCCCTGTTCATTTCTCGACTTCTCTCCGATTTTCAACATTCTAGATGGCGCCGAGTTCACCCTAGTTCGCTACCGGAGTTTTGCCACCAGATGAGATGATGCCTCTCGGCAAGAAGCTGGTTCAGATCGTGAAGAAGCTGAAGATTGCTCTGCCCTCAATCACCGGAAGCCTACCAATGCACTTCCGACGGATACCCGCCATGGATTGAGGTGCACATTCCGAGGAGGACCTTCAGAGGACATTCAGAGCCCATTGACTTTGAGTTTACCGATTTCAATTGGATCCTCGGAAGAGACATGGCGATTTACCATGCACTTGGACATCTCCGAGAAGAGTACAGGCCGAGCTCGACCCATCGACCTCGCCATGATTTCTCGCAGAGCTAGGAATGGAGATATCATCCGCATCCGAGAGGACGACTCCATTCTCTCATATGTCCAAGACTTGGAGTGTCTCCTCAGAAACGGGAGATCCAAACTCGCCAGAACTTCAAGGTACACAGAGGCTGTTGTTCCGTGAAGCTGGAACCGAGGAGAAAGCACCGCAGACTTCCTTGACCATGAAGAAGAAATCAAGGATTTCATGGAGAGAGTCGACAAGCTGAAGATGGATGTTGCCGCATTAGAGGAAAAGATGGACTTGGGAGAAGACCTTTTTCCGAGTGGAGATGACGGACCTCTCGTGAGCAATGACCAGGATTATGAAGAGAGCTCCACTAAAGAAAGCCGCAAGAGGAGGCGCCGCATCAGAGGACGCCACATCGGATGACGCCGCACCAGAGGACGCAAGGATTATTGATGAAGACATCTAGTCGACCGCCATGTTATTTTATTTTTCCGTCGATCAGTTAGGCCGTTATTTTCAATTAGTCGTGAAATTTGTAATCCGAGATTGAACCATGTTTGAGTGGATTGAATAAATGATTGGTGTGATTATGTTTGTGCATTCATTGGGTAGTGATATTTTCTCATTAGACCCTTGTTCTATTCTAATTTTCTCATCCACTCCAAAAACACCAGATGCCTCCGAGACGTGACCCAGGTCTCAACTTTCCGCGGAGCTCACCCGGTGATCCAGCAGCAGAATGCCCTCATGCGAGATGCTCATCCGTAACGAACAACAACAACAACAACAATCCACCACCACCACCCCCGTTGACAACTTGACCCGCTTCCTAAGGCTGAATCCGCGGTGTTCTCTAGCAGACCGAGCCGATTGTGGCCGATGATTGGCTCCGCAAGGTCGGAAGGAGTTAGCCACCGCTGGATGCACAGATGCGAGAGAAGGTGCGCTTTGCCGCACATCAACTTGATGGACCTGCAACCTCTTGGTGGGAGAACTACACCGCCACTTATCCCATCGCCACCATCACGTGGGATCAGTTCCAGCGAAGCTTTCCGCACCGCTCATGTTTCAGTGGAGCCATGAGTGCAAGAAGCGTGAGTTCCGCAACTTACGCCAGGGAACCGCATTGTGGGGCAAGATGCGTGGATGAGTTCAACAAGTTAGCTCGCTATGCCCGGATGATGTGGCCACAGATGCGCAAAGCAGGAAAAGTTTCTCGAGGACTCAATGACGAGCTGGGTATGCAGCTAATGGTGGCTACCTTCAACAACTACCGTGAGCTGGTAGACAAGGCCACCATACTTGAAGGCAAGCAGCAGCAGATTGATAGCATCGCAAGCGGAAGTATGGCTGGGAAGTACAACTCGAGCTCAGCGAAGCCCGTTATGCCCCATACTGGGAGGACATACCCATCACACCCATGGAGGACATAACCATGGAGGACATAATCATGGAGGGAATGGGAACAACCGCAACTCCGACAACAAGACAGGCAATGGAAACGGCAATGGCAACCAGCATCGTCCTGCCTCGGCTCAGAAGGATCTGAGTCACATCACTGCTTCAAGTGCCGTAAAACAGGGCACTATGCCACCGACGCCCGGAGGCCAAGCAGAGGAATGGAAACGGCAATGGAAGCTCAGCAAAGAAGCCCAACCCTTTTCCTCGTGCTCAGGTGAACCACATTGACGTGGAGGATGTCTATGATCAGCCGAATAATCGTGGTTGGTAAGTTTTATTAAATTCACATCCAATATTGGTACTCTTTGATTCTGGTGCAACACATTCATTCATATCAAGGGTAGTTGTGGAAAAGTACGGGTTGCCCACTAGAACCCTTAGAAGCCCTCTTCACGTCGGTTCCGCAGGAGGAGAAATGATGGCAGGCTTAGGCTGTCATGCAACCTCAACATCGGAAACCATAAATTTCCCGCAGACCTCATAGTATTGGAAACCCAGACTTTGGATGTAATCCTAGGCATGGATTGGTTGACAAAGTTTGAAGGAAACATAGATGTGCCCAGAAGTCAATTCTGCTCACCACCCGGAGCGTAAGAGGATCAAGTATGTATCGAGGCGTATCCCGATGAAGAATCGGTGCATTCCCTCACGGAGTTGTTCAGAGGAAGTGCCGAGTGCAAGATTTTCCCGATGTGTTTCCGGAGGAATTACCAGGAATGCCACCTGACAGAGACATTGAATTTCTGATTGAGTTATTGCCCGGCACAGCCCCAATATCTAAGAGACCCTATCGGATGCCCCCGAACGATTTGAAAGAGATCAAGAACCAAATTAATGAACTCTTAGAGAAGGGATATATTCGGCCAAGCTCGTTACCTTGGGGAGCCCCAGTTCTTTTGGTAGAGAAGAAGGATGGAACCCTGAGAATGGTTGTGGATTATCGTTTGTTGAACGACGTGACCATCAAGAACAAGTACCCTCTACCGATGATTAATGACCTATTTGATCAGCTAGTTGGAGCCAAGGTATTCTCCAAGATCGATCTTCGATCAGGGTATCATCAGTTGAAGATCCGTGAAAAGGATATACCTAAAACAGCATTTACCACCAGGTATGGTTTATATGAGTATACCGTCATGTCATTCGGATTGACTAATGCCCCTGCATACTTCATGAATTTGATGAACAAGGTATTTATGGAATATCTGGGCAAGTTTGTCGTGGTGTTCATCGATGATATACTGATTTTCTCCAAGAGCGAGGAAGAGCATAAGGAACATTTGCATCTAGTTCTGGAGAAACTCCGAGAACATCAATTGTATGTCAAGTTCAGTAAATGTGAATTTTGGCTGAAGGAAGTCGGATTCCTCGGACATGTTATTTCAGGAGAAGGAATAGCAGTTGACCCCACCAAGGTTGTATCATCACCGATTGGCGATCACCCACCTCGACCAAGGAGATCCGCAGTTTTCTCGGACTCGCAGGATATTATCGGAGGTTTATTGAGAATTTCTCGAAGATTGCCAAGCCCATGACTAAGCTGTTGAAGAAGGACGCCAAGTACATTTGGACCGAGAATTGTGAAGCCAGCTTCCAGGAATTGAAGAAACGTTTGGTTACAGCCCCAGTA
Organism: Aegilops longissima; assembly: GCA_021605205.1. NCBI lineage: Eukaryota > Viridiplantae > Streptophyta > Magnoliopsida > Poales > Poaceae > Aegilops > Aegilops longissima. The sequence continues at coordinate 455,623,418 of CM038676.1, forward strand.
TTGATTTTGCCGGACATACACAAGGATTACCAGGTATATTGTGACGCTTCTCGTCAGGGACTTGGAGGAGTACTCATGCAGGAAGGAAAAGTTGTAGCTTATACCTCCAGACAGCTACGACCACACGAGATGAATTATGCCATACATGATTTGGAGTTAGCAGCCGTAGTGCATGCACTCAAGACCTGGAGACATTTCCTTATCGGAAACCGTTGTGATGTTTACACAGATCATAAGAGCTTGAAGTATATTTTCACGCAGAAGAGTTGAACCTCAAAAGAGGAGATGGCTAGAGTTAATCAAGGACTATGACATGAGATTGCATTACCACCCAGGAAAGGCTAATGTTGTAGCAGATGCTTTGAGCCGTAAGAGTTATGCGAATACTCTTATAGCAGGTGGATTACCCCAGGAGTTAGTCGATGACCTCAGAGATCTTCGACTGGAGATAGTTCCGAGAGGATATGTTGCAACTCTGGAAGTTCAGTCCACTTTTGCCGAAAGAATTCGTGAAGCCCAGAAGTCGGACAAGGAAATTGATGAGATAAAGAAAAGGATGAATGAAGGAAAAGCTAAAGGGTTTCGTAAGGATGAATACGGAGCTATATGGTTCGAGGATCGTATTTATGTACCCAATGATCCCGAACTCGGAAGCTAATTCTTCAGAGGCTCATGATTCACCATACTCGATTCACCCCGGTAACACCAAGATGTATCTGGATTTGAAGGAAAGTTTCGTGGGCGGTATGAAGAAGGATATTGCCGAGTGCGTAGCAGTATGCGATGTTTGCCAACGAGTAAAGGCGGAACATCGAAACCAGAGGGTTACTTCAACCTTTGCCGATTCCCGAGTGGAAATGGGAAAAACTTGGAATGGATTTTATCACAGGATTACCCAGACCCGTTCAGGTTATGATTCCATCTGGGTAGTGGTTGATCGTTTGACCAAGGTAGCTCATTTCATTCCGTGAAGACTACCTATACCAGCGCTAAGTTGGCCAAGATATACATGACCAGGATCGATGTCCGCATGGAGTTCCGAGGAGTATCGTGTCAGATAGAGGAACACAATTTACCTCAAAGTTTTGGAATCAGTTGCATGAAACTTTGGGTACGAGGCTGGAGTTCAGTACAACTTTTCATCCGTAGACAAATGGACAGACCGAGAGAGTCAACCAGATCCTGGAGGACATGTTGAGAGCTTGTGCGCTAGACTATGGGTCTAGCTGGGATGATAATTTGCCACACGCGGAGTTCTCGTACAATAACAGTTATCGAGACCGGTCTCAAGATGGCCCTTTCAAGCTCTATACGGAAGGAGGTGCGAACACCATTTTGTGGGATGGTGTTGGAGATCGAAAACTTTTCGGTCCCGATCTTATCGAGATTCCAAGAGAAAGTCAAGCTGATTCGAGATAGGCTCAAGATAGCTCGATCGAGGCGTAAGAGTTATGCCGACGAGAACGCAAGGAAGTAACTTACGAAGCGGGAGACCGGGCATATCTTCGTGTGTCCCCACTTCGTGGAATCAAGAGATTCGGTGTTAAAGGAAAGTTAGCACCCCGGTTCATTGGCCCCTACAAAATCCTCGAACGTCGTGGAGAAGTTGCTTACAAGTTGGAATTGTCGGAAGGATTGTCCGGAGTTCATGATGTCTTCCATGTGTCTCAGCTGAAGAAATGCCATGCCGACATGGCCGATATTCCGTTGAGAGACACAGTGCCCCTAGAGGCCATACGACTCGACAGTGATCTGACTTATGAGGAGAAACCCGTCCGAATTCTCGAGACTGCGAACAGAGTCACCCGCAGCAAGATCATCAAGTTTTGCAAGGTGCTGTGGAGTCATCATTCCGAGGAGGAAGCCACCTGGGAGCGAGAAGAAGACCTCCGCCGAGACCACCCGCACCTATTTGCTAGCCAACCCAAATCTCGAGGGCGAGATTCATCTTAAGGTGGGCAGGTTTGTAACATTCCAAATTTCCCATTTGGAATGTTTTACAATTATAGCTAAGCATCTATGCATATTGTTTGAATTTGAGTGACATTTGAAGTTTGTAAGATTTTGAGTTGTTGGAATTTGAATTTGAATTGGCGGTTGAAATTTATTTCAAATCAATGCCCGACAAATACTTGAGAAAAAGTATGAGAGGAGTAAACATGACACTCCAAATATGTCGATGAAAAACCTTGCCAAAAGTTTGGATTCAAATTTGATTTTATTTGGGATTTTAGAAAATGTTTTTTAAAGTTTGAGTTTTGCCTGGAAAAATGTTCAAATTATAGGAATATTCCCTGATCATTTTGATATATATATATGTCCTATATAAAAATATATATATTCTCTCTCTCTCTCTCTCTCTAATTCTAAAAAAGGAAAAAAAAACCCAGCGCCACCAGCCAACTGCCCGGCCATGCCGAGGCAGCCCACTGGCGGCCGAAGGCAGCCAACCACGGCCAGCAAGCAGCCAACCAGCGCAGCCAAGCCGAGCCGGCCGACCCGAGCCGTCGCGCGAACCCCTTCTCCTCGGTCGCCCGACCGAATCGACCTCTCCTCTCTCACCGACACCCCGACCCCACCCGTCTTCTTCCCTTGCTTAAGCCAAATCACGCCGCCGCCGTCATGGGATCCAAGATCCCGGATCGCCTCCCGATTCGCCCCTCCTCCAAGCCGGTCCCCCTATATATACCCCCCTCGACCTGTTCCTCATCTTCCCCTCGCCCAACCCTCTCCCTCGCCGCAATCGCTCATGGGAGCCCGACGCAGCCAGCAGCATTGCCTGCCTTGGCCGCCTCCGAACCCCCGAGCTCCACCGACACCACCCCGGGCCCCTCGCTCCGCCGCACCACCGGACATCTCTGCCGTCGCCCGAGCGCCCGAGCCACCAGCTGTCGTCGCCTCGAAACGCCCGTCGCCGTCGACCACCGCGGTGAGTCACCGGAGATCCCCGCCACCGTTAGATCTAAATCTAGGGTGTAGATTAGATTAGCGAAGGGGTATGTTTTTTTAATAGACCCGGTTTTAGTTACGGTTTATTTTGGTTAGTTAGCGGGTTAGTTGGACCGGCCCGACTCGGTTTATTTCCTCGGGCGCATTTTAGTTATTTGACGCCCGATGCGTTAGATAGGCCCATTAGCGCCAGTTTTCTTTTAGTTAATATTTTTTCGTTTCTGTTTTTAACAGAATAGTTTCAGTTTTGTAAAATCCATATCTTTTAGGTTACTTAATATTTTTAATTGATTCTTTTTTTGTTGGTTTGCAAATTTCTTGTAGTTTCTGTAGAAAATATGTTTAGTCATGTTAAAATTATTAGAAATTGTTTTATTTTAGTTTTAGACAGATTAGTAATTCTGCTATAAAATGAGTTAGGATTATTTTATTTTAGTGATTCTTTTGTCACTACTTTGTTTTGACCTTGCCTAACCGTAGGAATTTATTTGGGTATTTTAGATTTAATAAAGAAAGAGTTTTAATCAAAATCATGTGGTTCTTATTTATTTAACTAGCTACTGTTTTCCTATTGTTTTATTTAGCAAATAATTTTATTTTTCTATGTGAAGTTTATTCTAAGTTAGTTTCTGTAACTTTAGAACATGAACTTGTATTTACAATAAATAAAATTTTTATTTCATTTTTTTCTTGCTAGGATTGTTATAGGCATAATAGGAGTTCTATAATAGCTTTTGATGTGATTCTTTTTGCTCCTAGTTGCATGATGTTTTTCTCTTCTGTTAGTTAGTAAAAACCCATGCTTAGGTTCTGTTAAGAAAAATTTGGTTGTGTAAAACTATTTCTTGGTTGTTGTATGATGTGGTGAAAACATTGATTTGGATTTCTTCGAGTTTTCTTTGGGTTTTGGTTCAATTGTTTCATGTGCTATATTAGTATGCTATTATGTTAAGTGATCATATGTTTGTATGCTTATATGATTGTTGTTGCCTCGGTAGAATTTCCGGAGTGCGAAGCTTGCTACCACGAGTCCCTAGCTTTCGAAGATTGTCAGCAAGGCAAGTCATTTGACCATGTTTACTTTTACAATACCTATGATTTTATTGCATTAGAATTATACCTCCCCACCATGCATGCAGTAGGAGAATTTTTTTAAGTCATGTTCTTGAGTAGTATCATGAGGTAGGATGAACCCAAATTCCCCTTGTTACCATTGCGGGACGAAGTAGTTTATTTTGCTATGCTCGAGAGCGGGTTGGTTGAGTGATTCATAAGGGAGATGTGAGAGTCAAGATGATGACAACCCCATGACTTCAAGCTCAAGATGGACTTCAAAAATTCACTCTTGGGTGGAGGGCGGTTGTGGGCACCTGGAGAAAACCAGCGGTTGGCGGGATGCATGGAGAAGCGCCATGACATCTTGCATGGAAAGCTTCACCCAGCCACGAAGAGACGGATTTATACCCCATTGACGGAAGCTTACGTGCAGCCGCAAGCCATTATGGGCTCGGCTTGGTCAACCTTAGGTGTGACTCTGCGGACGGTGCTACGAGATGTAGAAGAACGGTAGGATTGGATGGGTACGGCGGTGGCGGAGGAACTCTTGGAAGACCCTGTTTGTTCGTCCGTCTTCAAACACCGTGAAGTGCGAAGACTTAAAGGAGGAACGATTCTTGCGGGTAAAGTCGCAAACCTCTGCAGAGTGAAGATCTAATCGGTTAGCCGTGTCCCGATTCTGGACAATTTGAGCCTCTGGAACTTGGAGTATTTCGGATATCTCAACACCAAAATTAATAAATTAATTGAGGGGGTTATTTAATAATTGGGAATGAGACATTGGTTGGCGGAACCATCTCAATAATTACCAACATTTCGTAGTAATTGCAAACAAGTCTTTATTGTAGGAAAAAAACTGGCTTTTCGCAAAAACAATGAAACTTAGAGCCCCACAGCCAAATTGCATATAGTGTTAGTAATTTTTATTGTTATTCTCTCTTCATGAATTGCCGGCATATTCAAAATGCTGACCTACACGGCTGCAACGTCTTATGTTGCAGAGGAGTATTCCGATCAGGAGTGAGGCTACGATCCACGCTTGGCGATTGCCCTATGGAGTCGGATGGACTCGCTATTTCGCTCACGCTTCGCAGCTTTATTTAGTTTATTTCTCATGAGTTGGCCTTCGGCCGAATTTATTCTATTGTAATAAAGACTCGATATGAGAATCGTCTAATAATTTTAGGTGTGATTGAACTTTGATTATTTCATCAATGTACTGTGTGTGCCAGCATGATCTTGGGATGGTACAGCTACACAGAGACTTGACCGATTTTGGGTCGGGTCGCTACAGCCATACTCTCCTAGGTTGTGAAACCAAGGCTATGACCACCAAAATCTATGGAAATCAAAGCAAATGGAGACCAAAGCTCTGATACCACTTGTAGGACAGTGAAGTATGTCTAGAGGGGGGGTGTGTCATTAGACTACTTGACCAATAAAAACTTAACCTTTTCCCAATTTTAGAGTTTGGTAGATTTTAGCTATTTTAGGACAAGTCAAGCAATCATCACACAATTCAAGCAAGCATGTAAAGAGTATATAGGCAGCGGAAATTAAAGCATGCAACTTGCAAGAATGTAAAGGGAAGGGTTTGGAGGATTCAAACGCAATTGGAGACATGGATGTTTTTGGCGTGGTCCCGATAGGTGGTGCTATCGTATATCCACGTTGATGGAGACTTCAACCCACAAAGGGTAACGGCTGTGCGAGTCCACGGAGGGCTCCACCCACGAAGGGTCCACGAAGAAGCAACCTTGTCTATCCCACCATGGCCGTCGCCCACGAAGGACTTGCCTCACTAGCGGTAGATCTTCACGAAGTAGGCGATCTCCTTGCCCTTACAAACTCCTTGGTTCAACTCCACGATCTTGTCGGAGGCTCCCAAGTGACACCTAGCCAATCTAGGAGACACCACTCTCCAAGAAGTAACAAATGGTGTGTTGATGATGAACTCCTTGCTCTTGTGCTTCAAATGATAGTCTCCCCAACACTCAACTCTCTCTCATAGGATTTGGATCTGGGGGAAAGAGGGTTTGAGTGGAAAGCAACTTGGCGAAGGCTAGAGATCAAGATTCATATGATAGGAATGGAATATCTTGGCCTCAACATATGAGTAGGTGGTTCTCTCTCAGAACTGGTAAGTTGGAAGTGTAGGTTCGTTCTGATGGCTCTCTCCACGAATGAAGAGGAGGTGGAGGGGTATATATAGCCTCCACACAAAATCTAACCGTTACACAAAATTTACCAAAGCGGTGGGACCGAATCGTTAAACTTAGTCGGACCGATTTAGTAAACCTAGTGACCGTTAGTGATTTTTGGTGGGACTGACATGCATCTCGGTGAGGCCGATATGGTTAGGGTTAGGGCATAACGTAATCTCGGTGAGACCGATTACACAAACTCGGTGAGACCGATTTGGTAATAAGCTTTCCAGAGAATTGGTCAGGTAAACTCGGTGGGACCGATTAGCTCTTTTCGGTGAGACCAAAATGTTACAAAAAGGAAACAGAGAGTTTACATTGCAATCTCGGTGGGACCGATCGCTCACTTCGGTTAGACCGAAACATTACGAAGGGAAGCAGAGATTGCAACCCCATCTCAGAGACCGAGATCCCTATCAAGAAGACCGATTTGCTTAGGGTTTGTGGCAATGGCTATGACTTTTGGAATCGGTGGCGCCGGATAGAAAGAATCGGTGTGACCGATTTTGGCTTTAGATTTAGGTCATTTGTGGATGTGGGAAAGTAATTGAGGGTTTTGGAGCATATCACTAAGCACATGAAGCAAGAGGCTCATTAAGCAACACCTCATCCCTTCTTGATAGTATTGGCTTTTCCTATAGACTCAATGTGATCTTGGATCACTAAAATGTAAAATGAAGAGTCTTGAGCTTTTGAGCTTGAGCCAATCCTTTGTCCTTAGTATTTTGAGGGATCCACTTTCATCATCCATGCCATTCCATTCATTGAGCTTTCCTGAAACAATAGTCTTGGAATAGCATTAGCTCAATGAGCTATATGTTGTTATGAATTACGAAAACCACCTAGGGATAGTTGCACTTTCACTCTCTGCTTGTATATTGCAAACTGTCAACTCTGATAGCCCCCAAGGGCCGGTTCAACTTAATGTAGTTAAACCGGGACTTGAATAACATAAGAATTCCAGCATTACTTAATGACAGAGCAAATAGGCATTAGCCCCCAAGTGCTAAGTTGAATACTTGTATTGAGCTTGGGACTTTATATATAAATTGTAGGATGAAAAGCAAATATGCATTAGCCCCCAAGTACCAAGGGCATAACTTGTTGTGGGGTTGGTACTTCAACTCTTCACCTTTACCCTTATCAAATGATTATCTGTATGTAGGCTCATATGAGCAAGAAAGACAGTCAAATCGCTGATCTTCAAGAGAACTTGAAATCCCAGCAAGCTGAAACCTCCAAAGCAAAAAATGAATTAACCAGCGCTTTAAGCGTCATGGAAAAGCTTAAGGAAGGTTTCAACAAGGAGCGGGAGGATTGGGCCACTGAAAAGGCCGCTTTAACTCAACGGGCAGAAAATGCTGAAGCTGCCCTTAAATCGGTGGTGGATGAACTATCCAGTGTAAAGCAGCAAGTGCATGCCATGACCGCCGCTGTTTTTGGTAAGCCTCTTTTGATACCTGACATAATGAAACTTTCTCATGTAATTGCCGGTTTATTAACTCTTTGGATGATATAGGGACACACATTGGCCACTTGGGATCAGATGTGCGGAAGAAACTGAAAACCTCTTATACCTTGATAGAGCAACTCTATACTGGTGCGCAGCGGATCATCAGCACCGCTTCTAATAACAACCCGGCACCGACCTTGATCCAGGACACCCTTAAAAGGTTGTCAATGCTTCCTGCCCGGTTTGAAGAATTAAAGAAATCTGCTGCTAGAACCGGTGCCATAAACGCCTTAATCCGGGCCAAAGCGTGGGTACCGGATTTTGATCCTGTTGAAGCAGCCCAAGGCTTCCCAAGCTTGAAGGAAGACGGGACAGAATTCAGCGAAGAGGATCTTCGAGCCATAAACCGGGAAGTGCGCCCTTTGGCTTGTCAGTTGGTTGAAGAGGCAAATCTGTCTCACTATCGGGCCCAATATGATGGAGAAAATAAGCGAGTGTCTCGCACCGATTCTCAAGCGGAGAACCTTATACCGCCAATCCGTAAGCATACTTACACTCGATATTGAACCGTCGTTGCTGATCAATAATGAAGCCGTATTCAAGCATTAATGGGAATCATTGGACAACTGTCGATTTCCAGCACCGGTAGGGAATCGAAGTTGAAGCGGTAGCAGGATGACCCGCAACCATCGGTCAAGTGGCGATCAAGCATAAACCGGAGGCGGTATACATTTACGCTTCATGATGTTATGCCAAAAAACAATTATCTTATCTGGGCACTGTGTTGCCTTGTAATAGACTAGCCGCCACACTTTGTGTTGATATGCCTTCATGCATATTTATTGCAAATTTATGTTTTTGTTGAATCATCAACCTTAAACTGTCATCTGCAGCAAAAAGCTTAAAACGCCATTGTGGTTGTACCACCAGGCGGGTCATCATATCCATGTATATGAAATTAAAGATAATACTTTAGATTAAACATATGATAAAATATGGGAATATATGATACCTGCCATCGTAGGGCATGAAGTTGGCTGTGCCAATCTTGAAGCAGAGTTGTAAGAAACCCGCTCTGCTGAAGGAGAAAACAGCTCCTGTGTATATAAGGTCAGTTTACCAGGTAAACCGTTCCGGTTTAAAATGAACACCGGTGTTACTCCATAATAGGATGTTTAAAATCAAACCGGGCAAAAGTGTCTCTGGATGAAAAACAAACCGTGTCCTGTCAACTAACAGTCGAATCGGTTTAACAATTGTCGGTTTAAGAACACAACAAGAGAAAAAGACAAACAAATTGCAAGCAAAGGCAAAGACAAAATCTTTTGCGAAAAGAGGCTA